>JAECWM010000268.1:0-600000 GCA_018150695.1 Drosophila oshimai | reverse complement strand
GGTAGCAACTCATCTTTTAGAGAAGCTGCTTCTTTAGTGCTGAAACGCGTAACTGACGTCTGGTCATCGGCTTCCATTCCTGTGGTGAGCGTTACAAGAATGGAGCAATTGTTAAAAAATGACGTTTCTACCTATCAGTGAGAGTGATTCTTTCAAAAAAAATGTTTCTGTTTTTCATGCACAGTTTAGAGTGTTGTTTGATGTAGCTGCCTGCAAGTGCCACCACTCCATCTGTAAATGCTCTTTGCAAAACAAAGTGCCAGCAGCGGAAAGGGAGTTTTTGCAAGATCAGCGTACAAATCGGAAAATGATCATAGGTCCGGTGGATAAGAAAACTACCGCTAAGCTGCGTAAACGAGAAGAGAGGAAAGCCATCGAGGATAACAGAGTTAACAAGAGACCAATTGAAGATGTGTTAGCCAGTGGTTCAGTGTGTGCTAGTGACGATGAAACAAGTGACAGTGATATAAAAGACGCTGACTTTAGTGTACCCGCTTCATCTGCTGATAGATCTGGAGTGAAACTGCCTAGATTGACCTCTTTTGCCAGCAAGTGTGACAGATTTGGAATTGGAGACAGAGCTGCAGCATCTCTTGCATCATCTCTTTTCGAGGATCTTTCACGGCCAGAGGTTTCCTCTGGCAAAACAATGCCATCTACATCGAAAGGCCCACTTATTATTGACAAGAGCAAAGTAAGACGTGAAAGGACGAAAACACAGCGTCAAGTCACAGAGAAAGAATGTCGAGATACAACCATTGAAGCTTTATTTTTTAACGGCCGCGAAGATAATACTCTTACGATTGAAACTACGAGTGATGGCCGGCAACACCAAAGAGTTGTTAAAGAAAACCATTTATCCCTCGTAAAACAACCCGGTGATGAATATTTTGGTCATGTTGTATCAGAATCTCATGGGGCTGAAGAAGAGTTTAAGTTTATCTGGACTTATCTTCAAGAAAAGACCTATGGTGATTTGTAAAGAGGGTTGTCAAAGAAGTAACAGAGGCTTCAAGTAAAAAATGTGGACACACAGCGCGCGACGGATTCATACGCGTTAGACTCCAAGATCAAAACCTTATGCCCAAGTTTCAAAAAAGACTTTAAAACCTAAAACTCGTCCCGCACGAGAGGGTGGTTGGCTGGGGGTGGGACGGGAGGGATTCGAATTGCAGCCACCGCCAAGAGGTGAGTCCTGGGCCCTTATGATTCACATATGTAAGTGAATCTAAGGTGGCAAAGAGTTGCAAATATCAGAAAATTATGTTTTAAAAATGAAAAAAAAAACTACAAAAACTTTCAATATTAACTTTTTCCACGAAGAAGTGAGTAGGCGGATTTTATGGAAATGAGGTCCAATTTGATTACTTTTTTTTTTGACGTTTTGACAGAGTTCTCTAGAACAGGTATAGATTCTATAACAATTTTAACGTGTTTTGGTGGCCAAGACAACCGTTTTTGGCTAGTAAAAGTTGAACATTGATACAGAAAAAATTACCCAAATTCCAAATTTTCCATACATTCACCTAAAGTTTTTTTATTTTTGTCGTCAATGCGCAGACGGAAGACATCGTCGCACAGCAATCGGATTTTGCACACGTATTCTGAACATGTGTACACAGCTTTTAAGCCCTATTAGCGTTTCAAAGTCGAAAAAAAATTTTTAATGACCCGCCCTAATGTGCACTGACTACCGTTGTCCATAATTAATCGCACCAATCTTTATGAAATCCGTTAAAAAAAATATGCCTTTGCCGTTTGCAAATAGATTTCGTTCGCTACGCGCTGTACAGATGTACAAAAACTTGCTGTATTGTTGTTCGATGTGCTGCGGCTATCACTCGCTGATTCTCTTTGACTCGCTCTTTCGCAAACTGCGGTCATATGTCTGCCACCGCACAGTGTGCACTTCACTTCTTAATATGTTTTTTTGTTCACTGATCGTTATGTTTTTATCTTTACAGTCTTTAAATTCGTGGTTTTCTTGCTTACAAAAAATGCACTGTCGCTTGTTCCGCCGCTTATAATCTAACTGCTGTTCCTCTTGTTGGGGTTCGCTCTTTGCCTTCTCTTTCTCTTCGCTCTCTTTTCGCTCTCTGGCAGCTGAGCCCTTTCTAAGGCTTCTAATAAAGATGTGATTTGATCGACGTTATCCACAATTGTTGAACTAAGGGCTTTGTGGCTTATATCATTCCTCTTTCGCATCTTGTGATACTCTATTCGCATGTGAGTGGGGATGACCCTAAGTAGCAAGGAGACTACCATAATGCAGTAACTTGAAGCTGGAACTCCAAGCGCTGTTAATGTACGTGTGGTAGCCCGAGTTTCGTTGTATAACTCTCTTAAGCCCTTTACATCATCCTCTGACTTGACACCTTTAAGCTTGAGATGTTTCTGCACATATTTTTCGGTTGTTTTCTCGTTGTCTCCTTACTCTTCCAGCAGTAAACTAATGGCCTCGTTGCAACACGCTTCTGTTGGAATTAAACCAGCTATTGTTGCCGCCGCTGATTCTGTTAGGCACTGGTAAAAATAATTAAATTTTGTAGCCGCATCCAAAAGTTTGTTGTTATGTACCGCCAAACTAAATTGAGTCCAGAATGGCAGCCAATTCTCGAAAGCTCCGTCAAACTTTTTAAGCTCGATGTGCTTAAGTTTGCGGTACATAAGTTCCTTCATTCGCTATGACATGTCCATTATTATCTCGATTTCCATTATTCGCGCTATTCTCATTAACCGTTGGTGTTAACCGCTTCATCACGTGTTCGATACGCGCGACTGTACTAATCGCTTTGTCTTCATATTCCGCTAGTGTTTCGTACTCCTTCACCGTATCCACCTTTTGTGATGATGTATTCAATGTTTGTTTGTCAGCCCACTTTAAATTCGGATGCACGTTTTTTAACCTGTATAGGTACACGGCTAGTTCTTCTGAATTTAATTCATCTGGGCTCGCAAAGTATTTTTCGATTTGATTGCACAACTTTGTAAGCTGAGATCGGCACGAAGATCGATACGCTGGATCTATTTTTATTTTATTTAAATACAAATTTAAACCATTCGCTATATTGTTTTCTTTTAAACCGATTTGAGTAATCGCTTAACACGCCCGATTAGATATTCAGAACAGAAAATAAATATCGACAATTGCTACTTGTGAAAAATATATCATAAGATTAGACTGAATTATTAATCCACGGGACGGAACAACTGTATGCTGCGTGTGTTCTTTTATTACTAAATATGCTTATAGCTAACATGGGTGAATTATGCTAATAACATTGCTATGTTAAGTGTTCGGTGTACGTAATGGTTCAAAATGATAACATGATTTATGTACATTAAATGTTCAAATTCATATACAGGCCTGTTTGGCCATTTGCGGATTTCCCTTTTACATTGTCGAATTCCCCTTCTTCATTTGGGGATTTGCCTTTGAATTTCCCATTTGTTCCCAAACAAAATCAGCTGACTGGCAACTGGCCACATTTGACAAGAGTGTTTGACTTCTTTGAGTTTTGCTGCCTTGAGGATGATTAAATTTTGGCCTGCTGGTGTCCATCAGCCAAGGGCATAAATGGTTTACTAATTTAACGCATAAAATAGAAGAAACAAGCATTGGAGGCAGCAAGTACAAAGTTTTAAATATTTGTTTATTCGATCAGCTGTTCTGGTGGCAGTGTGTGAAACCAGAGTTGCCGAAGCCGATAAAAAAGGTCCCAGCCACACGTGTTTACACAATTATTTCATTAAATTAAGCGGTAATAAGCACAAAAACTCTTTTAAATTTATCTTAGATAAAATACCTTTCTTACCATAGTAACACGAACACAAAAGGGCTTGCTTAAAATAAATCCCAAAAAAATTCTTATTTTTTTCGTACCATGACAACCCTTGCATTTTCTCTCCAAATTCGTTCGGAAACTGGAACAGAGGCGGCGGATTTGTCAAAATGCTGAAGGTAAGAATTGAACCTATTTTGAGGTGCAGCCGCAAAATAATTTTTAAATGGTCAAATATGTTGTTATCAACAATATTAAATATTCAATAATGTTCTTAAAGCATCAAAGAATAAGGAAAAATATCATTTGCACGTTAAATTATCGCGAAGTATTTTTAAACAATTAATTTCTGTGCTTGCGGATCTGAATCCGTCAGCCAAACGGCTGGCGGAAAGTTTCCGTGAGGTTTCGCTCGGAAGTTAACAGAGAGTTAACGGAGGCAAATTCATTTCCGTGAGGATTTTTCGGAAGTGAATTTTAGAACAGGTCTGGAAAATTCGAATCCGTGCGAATCTTTCGGAAGTGAAAACTGGAACAGGCCTGATAGACTTCAGTTAATTTTCTACAGTAATATAGTTGTTAGTTGGTTAATGGCCCCAAGTTGGGCAGGAGTGGACGGTCGTTGCGCTGTAACCGAGAGTGGTTACTGAGCCGCCTGAGCTGCCTGGCTTGTTTGTTTTGGATGTATTGATAGTCTAGCTTCGTACTTCGAAACTTTACTATCAATTTCTTCGTTAACGGGTTTTATATCCCGGTCCCTATGGATATTTGCGTTGCAGTTATTGTTCGCAGTATCTTTAACTGCATTCCTTGGATGATTTCTATGTTGCTACTGCTTGCGTTTCCCCAGAGTTCAGACCCGTACACCCAGGTTGGCTTTAAACAATAGTTGTAAATAAGTACTTTGAGTTCCAGTGGCAGGGGTGAGCGGGAATTGATGAGCCAGTGGAAACTGTTGGCCTTAGGTTTTAGGGAAATCTTCTTCGCTTCAATGTGCTTTCTCCAGGTAAGCCGCCTGTCTAAGTGGATGCCCAGGTATGGACTTCGTTGACTCGGGGATTTTTTTGTTGTTTAGGGCCAGCGGTGGGCAGGTTGCCCGATTTCGTTCGTTGACTTGTATGCGCTAATCTGCTAGCCATTTTTCAACGGACCCCAGATGGTTTTTTAAATACGCTGTTGCTATTTTTGGACATTTTGTCATCAGCGGATAGAGTTGTCTATCCACATTGTGGGAATGTCAGCCGTGTATAGGACATACAAGATCGGTCCGAGCACACTTCCTTGGGGTACTCCAGCTTCGATTTTGTGGTTGGCGGAGAAGAAATTTTTGCATCTGACAGTAAATACTCTGTTTTAAGGTAAGATTCAAGCAATTTGTTTTGTGGTATGACAGTTTTGATTTTATAAACCAGACCGTCAATCCAAACGCGATCGAAGGCTTGAGATACGTCTAGGAATAAGGCACTGCAGTATTCCCTGCATTCAAACGCTGTGCGTACTTCAGCTGTTATGCGATTTACCTGTTCGGTAAAGCCGAACTGATGCAAATTAAATCATGGCCAGGGGCTTTTTTTAGATTCATCTGTTCTGCAATGGCTTTTATGATTGTGGTCGTTTCATTTTTTTAATTATAGGCGAATATGTTGGCCTTTTCCTCGTCCCTACGGGCCCACACACCAGTTGGTGATCGAATTGGAAAGTCGGGTTCTATTGGTGGTTGAATGTTTGGGTGCGGAGAGTGGAAATATGTTGCTGGTGGGCAAAAGTTGCGCTATATAGGCACATTGAGTCTGATTCTTTTCAGGTAGTAAAGCTTTAGACAACTTCCTACAAGCTTCTTTAAATGTTTGTTTAGTAGCTGGGGACCGGTGTGCCTGCCAGTCTCGGCGAAATCGACGCTTATCTTGGAGGAGCGACTGGATCTGTATATTTGTACGTGTAGTTTTTGGGGGCGGTGTGGCTGAAAGTTCGGGTGTAGAGTGTTTGGCAGCAGAGGACATTATATCCGTTATATGCTAAAGTGAATCTTCAATATCAGCTTCTCAGGAGATTTTAGGTTCGATTTCAGTGTGTGAGCTTATATATTTTTTATACTTAAGCCAGTTTGTTGTATTGGATGTCAGAAATTGTGTTCGTTCTACAAACTGTGGATGTTCAAAAAGACAGAGAAAAACAGGCGAGTGGTCAGATGACAGTTCTGCCAGGGTTTCAACATGTATCAGCCTGGACGGCACTCTCCTGGTTATAGCAAAATCGATAATGTCTGGTTTTTTGTTCGCACCTGCTGGCCAGTAGTGTAAATCCGGGACAAGTGCCCCACGTTTTTGAAAATCGAAATGGTTGTTTCACAAATATGTTTACGAGGGCTTTTGTGATTGTTGTAGGTCGAGTAGTATATCCAGAAGTAAGAACAACATTTTATTCATCAATATTTTACGTTACAAGCTTTTTGTGGGATGATTAATAAAAAGAAGCAAATTTGCTAGTTCAAACATCTTCAGGGACAAGCGCCCCGCTTTTATGCTTAGGATTTAAATTATTTTGCAAACAACAACTCGCGAAAAAAGCCATTACATTGATTCTACGGTACTTTCTAACACACATCAACACTTAATAATAATGATAAAAATAACAGATCTGGTTTTTAAAGATAATAAAAATAAAAGACTGAATTTGTCGATCGAGGTACCAAAATTGAATCACAATACGAAAAATTTTATTTATACAAAAAAACAATAAATAAACAATTGTAAATTATGTAAAAACACCATATAGAATATTTTTGTTAATAAATAATAACAAACGTTTACAACATAAAGTGCTCAAACCAGATTATCAGTAGGGCGTTTGTCCCCGAGAACAAGTGGGGCGCTTGTCCCGATTGCATAGCAAATGAAAATTATTAATTAAAAAAATATTGGCGAACAGTAAATGTAAAAATAGTTATCTGCTAAATGATCTTGCTACATAGGAAGGTTATGATACTTCATCTGACGTCTGTTGACATTTTGACGATGAAATAACAAACATTTTTGAATCGCTAAAAAAATGTTCGCCTGTTTTTTGACCTACTGCGTATGGATTTCATAAATTGTGAATAGTTAACTTACCAAAGTACGAATTTTCCACACAAGTTTTTCATTTTGACACTTAAACACAAGTTTTCCCGAGATGGCGCTGCAATCTTATCGATGCATGATAACAATAAACAAAGTGGGGCACTTGTCCCGGCGGGGCACTTGTCCCGGATTTACCCTATGTAGTAGGGTGTATCGAAAATCAACTTTTTTTGATTTTCGATGACGCTGGGTGCGGATAGGTTGTAAAACCATGTCAAATGATAGCACAAAAAATTTCAGCCCGAAAGGATAATGTTTACTATTACTTGAAATTTTGAAATTTTCATGGAAACTCGATTTTTTTTTTTTTTTTTTACGCTGGGTGCGGAAAAGTTTTAAGACAGTGTCAAATGAAAGTACAAAAAAGTTTCAGCCCGAAAGGATAACATTTACTTTCCCCGCAACGTCGTTAAAATATCGAAATTTGCATGAAAACATGCAAATTTGCTCGTAGCTTTGATCGGCGACCTGAAGATCAGTAGGGCAATTTCCGCACCCAGCGTAAAAAAAAAAAAAAAAAAATCGAGTTTCCATGAAAATTTCAAGGACGACGTGTTTACATCAGACTAATTTAAGCAATTTCTGAATACCTCCTGGGCATCCGTCCACAAATGGATATGCCGAAAAATTTGTAAAAACGCTAAAGAAATTCACTTTTGCTTCACTCGAAAAATATCAAAATGAAGATTTAGAACTTGTCAATTGGTTTTTAGCAGATTTAACATTGCAGTACAGGAAAGACTCCAGCGAAGGTGTTAAAAATATCATTAAATACAAGACTTAATTCACTTAGACCACCAGTTGTTAATGACAAAATTTTGTTTAAGCAAAGTAAAAATATAAAAAGCTATAAAGGGAAATGTCAACTGTCACGGGAAACATGTCTTTTTAGATATTTTAGAAACGTCAATAGAGCTAGCTGGTCACCTGCGACAATACACTCAGAAAACAAATCGCCCCTGATTTTAGAAAATCGCCGTTAATTAAAGAAATTCGCCCACAATTTCGGGCCAACGGCGAGTCGCCGTTATTTTTAGAAAAAAAAACATGTACTAGAAAACACTAGGGTAGACCGGGGCAGGTTGTCGCACGGGGCACGTTGTCACAACGTCCTTTTTGAAAAAACTAAGAACGAGATGGCAGCACCCGTCATACCATAGACGTGCGTGTGTGTGCCCATCATTTGACTGTGTAAAGTGTTGATATTGCCGCAAGTGTTATCCCGCAATTTCACGAAAACATTTTTTTTTGAGCGTAAGTAAAATTTTATTACCTTACATTTAGCGTTCCCGACAAGAAGCCTTTTGTTTCACAGTATTGAACCTTAAATTTCCTTAAAGTCCGTGCTTTTACGAATCCAATACCATACCACGGGGCACGTTGTCGCAATTGCTATCATAAGTTAAACTATCAAAAGTATTGCAAATCAATCTTTGTTAAATCAGGTGTGAGGATGGTTCGAACGTACAAAAGAAAAACTGAGAGAGGCAAATAGTCCGGTCAATCTAGACATAAAAATGGGCTTAAATAACATTAATTCCGACAGAGTTGAATTTTGGTGGAGGCCTTTGGTTTACCACAAGGAACAAATTGTGAAAAGTCCCCATCGATCCCAGGTGTGCTAATTGAGTTATTCAAGGTCACAGGTAAAAATTTGGACTTTTTTGAGTTTTTCTCAAAAACGGTACGGCTTATCGAAAAATAAGAAAAGAGATCTTAAAAAGAAAGAGTAGATCTTAAAACGCTCTACAAAAATGATCCATATGATTTTTTCTGTAGGACCCACCATTTTCCAGATATCGCGCTTCTACGCATCACGTTATACATAATGAGCACACATACGCCACGTATACACACAGTGTACGTGGTGATAAGATCACGTCCACGTCGTTGGTCCTGTGGCAAGCTAAGAGTTGTATTTTGATGTGATCTTGTTAATAATAAAAATCCCCTTTACGAGCAACAAATCATTACGCCAAGCCAAGACTGGTAAGAAGTTCCCAATATTTTTCTTATTTCTTCGATTTCGAAGAGCGATTTTACATATGAACTTTTTACGAGTAGGTCTTCAACGAGACACTCGAAGGCAAACTGGTGGAGTATTTGCTGAAAGCTTCTGATATTTACTTTGTCCCCTCTCCCCGAGAAGTCCGAAGATTCGCTTACATATACGCCAAGGCGTGTAAATGCAATTTCCCTGCATCCTGGGCAGAGTGTGAAATGGCAGGAGCCGACTGGTTCACCAGTTTTCTGAAGAGGAACCCAACGCTTTCCATCAGAGTTCCTCAGGCTACAAGTTTGTCGAGAGCTACTAGTTTCAACCGAACTAATGTAGCGGCTTTTTTTGATAATTTGAAGAATGTTTTGAATCGCATCAACGTTGGTCCGGCAGACATATGGAATGTTGACGAGACAGGAATAACAACCGTTCAAAAACCGGAAAAAGTCGTGGGTCATCGAGGTTATCGTCGAATAGGGAAAATGACGTCCGGCGAGAGAGGCACACTGGTGACTGTTGCAGTTGCTGTAAATGCTGCCGGAGGCAACATTCCACCATTCATTATTTTCCCAAGAAAAAATTTCAAGGAGCATTTCATTCGTGATGGCCCACTCGGTTGCGCGGGGGATGCGAATCCCTCAGGATGGATGATGGAGGACAATTTCAAAAAGTACGCTGAACACTTTGTCGCCCATGTTCGTTGTTCCACAGAACATCCACAGAACATCCCTGGCAGGGTTCAGAACATCAGGTATTTTTCCTTTCGATCCCGAGATTTTCACTGATGCAGATTTTATGCCAGCCTATGTCACTGATCGACCTGCTCTTTTTAATCCTCCAACTGAAGCTCCAATTAACGCAGTTCCTGAAATTGTTGACGAAACTCACCCACCAAGTCAAAGTGAACCCGAAATTGAGTCCGATCATCCTCGACCATCCACTTCTACCGCTCCTGATCCATTGAACGAGATTCCTCTTCCTAAAACTCTCCGACCTTATCAAAAAGCAGAGCCGAGAAAAGAAACTAGAAGGGGTCGAAAGAAGAGAAAATCCGCGATTCTCACCGATTCGCCCGTTAAGTCTCAGCTGCGACAAGAAAAAGTGGAGGCAAAAAAACGCAAAAATGATAGAATCGAGAAAGCGAGTGTTGGGAAAAAGGGGCAAACAAAACCCAAAAATGTAACTGCGAAAAACAAACTGGCCAAAATTCAACCGAAAACAAGGCCCCAACGTAATTCTTCCAAGAAAACTGATTACTGTGACTCTACTATTACTATTGACTCCGAGTAATGTTACTTCTTTGTACTTTTCATGACTTTTTGTACTTTTCATCAATAAAACTTTTGTTTCTGCACAGTATTATGCTTTTTTATATTCCACCAGGTAATAGTCCCGGTCACGGGGCACGTTGTCACAACTGACTTTGCTTCACTTATCTCCATGTAACAACTGTTGGGTAACGTTTACACGGAATATCTATGTGTCACATTGTGGCTGAATAAATTGCCGATATTTTGGTAAATAACACTACACTAAAATGTCAATAGAAAAAAAGAAAAAATTCCAAAAAAAAAATGTGCGACAACGTGCCCCGGTCTACCCTACATATTTTTCTTAAATTTATGGCAAGTTACCCTAAAATAAAGAAATTAATTTCTTTAATTTAGAAAGCTTTTCTATAAACAACGGTTTTACTTTTCTTAAATTAAAGAAAGTCCTTTATAAATTGAAACGCGATTGGTTTCTCAAAACAATAAAAAATATTTCTGAAACTAAAGATGTATTTTTCTAGTTTTCACGGCGATTGTTCTCTCAAAATCAAGAAACCCTTTTCTTAATTTAAGTACCACCCTTTATAGTTTTAATCGCTTTTTTTTCTGAAAAAAGTAAATTTTGTACACATTTTTTTTATTTAGTTACATTTATTTGATTATTGTTAATATGAGCATATAAAGTATACATTAGCTTAAAAGTAAAACTTAGGTTTTAAAAACATGGCATCGCCAAACTTGTGATATTCAATTATTTTTTTTAAGGTGTTTGATTAAAGCATATTCATTGTTTATGTTTTTAAAAGGATTTTCGCAGAAAGTAATAATTCGTTTTAAGGGGATATGTATAGCCAGCATTTTCGAAAGAATCAATTTTTTTTTGTTAATTATTTGCGATACTCGAAGAGTAAGCAAATACTGTAAACGATCAAATGTCTGTCTGTCCGTCCGTCCGTCCGTCCGTCCGTCCGTCCGTCTGTCTGTCCGCACAAACATCGAGATCTCGGGAACTATTAGAGCTAGAACCACCAAACTTTGCACACAGACTTCTATGAGCAAGGCGCAGATCAAGTTTGTTTCAAAACCTGACCACGCCCCTTTTTACGCCCACAAACCGCGAAAATCTGTGGCGCCCTCATTTTTTATGCAATCGTTACGGTTTAAAAAGAAATATAATGATATGTGCACTGTCTTACTACACTCCGAACCATTTTGTGCTCTAATAAATAATAAAGAAGTTATAGAACATTTTGCTATGCCTTATACATATGTAGTTAATGTAGCCCCATAGGTGGCGACTCTATCGTTTTTTTTCGTTTTGTTTTTTAGCCCCATAGGTGGCGACTCTATCGTTTTTTTTCGTTTTGTTTTTTAAAAAGGGAAAATGAGTATCGCAAATCTTATAGTCGGGAACCCCGACTATAGCGTTCTTTCTTGTTTTTTTTTTAATAGGCAAAACAATGGCTAGTTTTTAGTCGAAAATCGCAATGTAATTTTTAAACGTCCGCCATTTTGTTAAAAATCAATATTTTCAAAAACACCTATGACAAGGACTAGATTTTAGCATGTAATTTTATAATCGTTTTGGTTTTTTTGTTTCCGATGATTTTCGAAGGAGCGGCGTTGGCTACCGAATTTCCTTTTTTTTTTGACGCTCGGAAGAATCCACCATATCTCTCTACACTGTAAAAATTGTTCAATAAAAAAAATTGTGAATTAATCTTTAATGTGTATATTTTTAGATGGAAAAACGCCCGATCCGAAATTGTACATAGTTTTCCTGAAAAAAAATCGGACAAAACTGCCTTTTTCCGGCTTCTGGCTGTATATATCCCCTTAAGTTATCTTTTGCATCTGCCATTTCGTTGGTCGAATTTAGTTGATCAGAAATTAAAACAAGAAAGAACGCTATAGTCGGGTTTCCCGACTATAAGATTTGCGATACTCATTTGCCCTCATTAAAAAAAAACGAGAAAAAACGATAGAGTCGCCACCTATGGGGCTACATTATCTACATTTGAAAATTTTACATTCACTGACACGTGTATGTAAAATATGTATGTAGACTAGATTTAAGGCATAGCAAAATGTTCTATAACTTCTTTATTTTTAATTAGAGCATAAAATGGTTCGGAATGTAGTAAGACAGTGCACATATCATTACATTTCTTTTCAAACCGCAAAGATTGCACAAAAAATAAGAGCGCCACAGATTTTCCCGGTTTGTGGGCGGTAAAAGGGGCGTGGTCAAGTTTTGAAACAAACTTGATCTGCGCTTTGTTTCTAGAAGTCTGTGTGCAAAATGTGGTGGTTCTAGCTTTTACAGTTCCCGAGATCTCGACGTTTGTACGGACGGACGGACGGACGGACGGACGGACAGACATTTGATCGTTTACAGTATTTGCTTACTCTTCGAGTATGCAAATAATTAACTTTTCTTTAATGGGCCTGGAAATCATACTGTTAATTAATGTTTGCATTTTAAAAGATTCATTACGAGGTAGTCTTAAATTAGCACTTATGTTAAGAGTTAATGAAGTTGAATTATCATATATATTTTTAGAACTAGAGAAAGTATACCTATTATCGAAGTTAAGACTAGATCTGGAGGCACAGGAACTCGGATCAATTTCATTGTTTTCCGAGCCACTAAATCTAGGATTATTTGAGCATAAATCTATTTCGTTACCAACAAGTTGACTAACAGAACTTAAATCAGCATAACCATGAAGTTTTTCATTCAAAAAATGTTTTCTAAAATTACGCATGTCGGAAAAAGTTTGAGAGCAATTAGCATAGACACTATAAAAAGTAAGACAACTATCAAAACAATGAAACTCTCGTATATGAGACAAAAATTAATTTTTTTCTAAATTATAAAAAAATCATTTTGAAAAGGTTAATGGTTAATTATTTAAATCATTTAAAAATTCCGATAATGCTCTATTTATGATGTCGGAATCGAGGTTGATTTCAAAAAAGTACTTTTGAATAAAAGTCCACAGAAGAACACACTCCTCGGGATATTTTAAATGTAAAATAAAGAAAATTTTGAAACATAAGTCCAGCGCTGATAAGATATTGGACGTTTTGTAAAAAATGCCTGAAACATACACATAGAAATCATCCAAGTCATAAGGGCCAGTTCCGGTACAGCAAATTAGCGGTTGCAGACTGCTTTTTTTCTGGAAGCAGGAGTCTACTTCGTTAGGGAAATGTGTATGCAGTTCTCCAATCGTTGCCTTCCAAACTATGAATTTGTTTCTTGAATCATCTATTGTGCATTTTTGATTTTTGGTCCCATCAGCTGATCGTTTCTGCCTTGTTGTCGGTACCAAATATCAGAAGAACATTTTGGGTATCTACAGAACATGAAAGTAAGTTAACTGCTTATAATTACAAAACTTGTTACATACCTTCCGGTTCTCCACTAAATTCTTTGAGGATGTTTTTACTTTTTTGCTCATTCACTTTTGAGGGTAAAGTGCACTTTCAGTGGGGCGCGCACATTCAAGGGACTGTATCTCCGAAACTATTATTCGAATCGACTTCACATTTTAGTCAACATTTTGTATTCAGAGTCTGAAATTATTTATGAAAAAAAAAAAAAATCGAACTTTTTTTTGGAATTGGAGACCCTTAAAATTCAAATGGATTGAAAGGCTTGACCATCCAATTTTTTGAGCAGCGCGTCCATTGTTTTGTTTTTCACTTTTCACTTAAAAAACTGACTGCACACCAAACGAAAAGAAGTAAACTGTACATAAAAGCACGACAAACAGTCCCGTTATTAGTGTGACCGCACACGGTTACAAATGTGTACCAAAATATTCCATTTTTTTTACGCGGAATTGCCTGTTATTTTTCTACAAATTATGGTCATTTCACCATAATATTAAGAAAAAAAACAAGAAAAAATCGCAATTAATGTTAGACATTTTTCGTGCTTCTTCTTCTTCAACATTACCGACTTTACTTTTCATGGCGAATTTCCGTTGATTGAAGAAACATTTTCTGTTTTTGAGAAAAGTTTTCTGTTTTTAAGAAAAATTTTCTGTATTCTATGGCCTTTTAAAATCACAGGCGATTTTCTGAAATTCAGGGCGAATTTTTTTCTAAGTGTAGCTAAACCACTTGGAAGTGAACGTATTTATGCACTTTTTCTTAAACTAATTGCAACATCAAACATCATACCGATACTGAGCGTGACACATCATCAGGAACGTTCAAACAATGTGAAAAAAAGTGTGAAAATTTCGACTCTAGTTGACAAAGTAAAAGAAACTTCTGTCCGGATGTTGAGGCCGCGTTAAACCTTGACCGAGTTTAAGCATAAAGAAATATTCTTTAAACATTGTAAACCATCTTGAAAGGGTGACGTGTAAGGTATTTGTATAACGACTATTTTGATTTTAGAACTTTACCTGGCAGCGCTGTTACACAACACTTATGAGTATGTTGTACAACATTTAAAATTAAGAGAAGATGGGAATAAAGAACATGTAAGAAGAACATATGAATAAAAGGACTGTCGGAATGAAACCTCGTTTTCCAGACATCACAGTACCAATTCTCATGGATCGCCTACTGTTGACACGCTCAGTTAGGTTGTTCTAAGCTGAGCGGAAGCCATCGATGGCGAGAGACGAATGGGAATCTATCGCCACAAGTCTTGGCATTTAAATAGAACAAGTTTTCAATAGCTGTAAGCCTTGGATTGTGTATATAGACAACAGTGAAAAGGTCCCGGAAAGTCGGCCAGCGAAGATTATTATTATTATATTATTATTATATTATTGGGGTGTTTGTGTACCGCGACCTGTTTAGATCTATTGTACCCCCATTCGGAGCCTACAGCTCAGATATCACCCCATTTCCTCGAACAAAGTCGAGGAGTTTTGATGGGTTGATTCTTCCTAAGAGCTCATGTGATAGAGTTCTCGATCCCAAGGTTCTGCATCTTATATTTATTAAGGCCGGACAGTCTGCGATGATGTGTGTAGAGGTTTCGTCCTCCATGTCACAGAATCTGCAAGTCCTGCTGCTGGTTATTCCTATCTTACCTAGGTGACTTTTCAGTCTGCAGTGCCCGGTTAGTAATCCGGTAGCGATCCGAAGTGAATTCTTCCCTAGTTGAATAAGTTCCTCGAACCTCTTCTTGTTGTAGTTTTCTATTAGAGTTTTGGCTTGCCTTAGGCCTGGGGTATTCCTCCAGTGTTCTTGCCTCATGGTGCCTTCCTCATTCCTAATGTATTCTTTTATTGTGTGCCTTCCTATGCCACAGTAGGGTTCTGGTCCTATCAGGGGCTGTTCGGCTCCTAGTTTTGCCATTTTATCGGCAATTTCATTTTAAGATATGTCCCTATGACACGGAATCCATCTGAGGGCCAGTCTATTTAGACTGCCCAAACGGTTAAGTTTACTCTTCACCTCTAGGACTATCTTTGAGGTGACTTTATTACTGCATAGAGCAGTAATTGCTGCTCGGCTGTCTGAAAGGATCGAGATGTCCTTATTCTTATATCCACGCTGTATTTTGAGCTCTGCACAACGTCCAATAGCGCATACCTCAGCCTGGAATATGCTGGTGTATTGGCCAAGGGATTCGTGGTATTTTATGCGGGGCCCTACCACTCCAAGGCCATGCTATGGTGTGTTTAGCCATAGGGTGCACTTCGGACAATGTGGTCCAATCTTTCTTATTGCCTAAGTGTGCTGTGAAGTTCAGCTCGAAGATTAATTCGGCTGTCATTTCATCCCTAGGGTGAAGTATTAGGGGCACCTCACCTAACAGATTAGTCGCATCCCTGTTATTTAGAATGCAACCACTACCCGTGCCCTCAGTGCTTATTCTCAGGAGGGTAGCTTTGCGTTGAAGCTCAATTACATAATGGAGTGGTGTTAGCTCCATCAGAACTTCTAAGGCAGTTGTAGGACAGGTTTTCATTGCCCCTGTCATACATACGCAGGCAAGTCTTTGCAACTTTTGTACCTGTTTTTGTATGGTGATGAGCTTAGCTCGTTTACCCCATGCAATTGCTCCGTACGTGAGAATTGGTCTCACAATCATTAGGTATAGCCATCTTATTATCTGGACCCTGGTTCCCCAGGATTTCCCAGCAATTTTCCGACATTTTCCAGAGCTCTATAACACTTTTCCACTGTCTTTTGGACATGGGAAGCGAAGTTTAGCTTACTATCTAAAGTGATTCCTAGATACTTAACCTCTCGGCTAGTTTCTATAGGAATTCTTAGCAATGAGATTTGTCTCATTCTTTGTAGTTTGTACTTCCTTGTGAAGGGAACGATGACTGTTTTGGCGGGATTTAGGTTGAGTCCAACCTCCCTGCACCAGTCTAGCGTTATCTTGAGTTGGACGATGTCACAGAGTGTCTCTTCAAATTTGCCTCTGGCTATTATCACAATGTCATCGGCATATCCCTGACACTGGATCCCCTTTTCAGCAAGTTTGCTGAGAAGCTCATCTACCAGCAGACTCCATAGCAAAGGGGAAAGCACTCCTTCTTGCGGACAGCCTCTGCTGGTTGCTATCGTCATGTTATCTGAGCCCAGTGTACATGTTGCTTGTCTGGATTGTAGTAGGTTACCAATCCATTTACTCGTTGTAACATCTATGTTCCTCCTAGACAGGGCAGCTCGAACCGCATCATGTGATGTGTTGTCAAAGGCTCCCTCTATGTCTAGGAAGGCACAAATAGCTATTTCTTTGCTGTCAACTGCCCCCTCTAGGGTGCGGCATAGTTGATAAAGTGCCGTGTCTGTTGAACGGCCTGCTCTGTATGCATGCTGCGTGTGTTGCAGCGGACAGTCTCTGAGAGCTGTTCTCCTAATATTGTAGTCTACCAGTTTTTCCAGCGTTTTAAGGAAAAACGAAGTTAAGCTGATAGGTCTGAAGGACTTTGGGCTTTCTTCTCGGTCTTGGGGATGAAGACCACCCTAGCGCTGCACCATGCACTTGGGATATAGCCAAGGGCTAGGCTGCTTACCATTAGTCTTCTTAAGCGGGTTAGGAGTAGCTCCTGCCCCTGCTGTAAGAAGGATGGAGAGATCCTATCTAATCCCGGTGACTTAAATGGTTGGAAGGTTCCAATAGCCCATTTAAGTTTCTCGGGCGTAACTATAGACTTGGCTGTCGCCCAGTCACTTGCTACTGTCCTAGGGGTTCTATAATGATCATGCACAATATTTCCCGTAATGGGAGTACTTCCCGGGAAATGCGTGTCAAGAAGAAGTTATAATTTCTCCCGATCCGTGGAAGTAAAGGTGTTATTACCTTTCTTCAGGGCTAAATTACTATCCGTTGCACTTTGGCCATTGCCTTGTGCAGTCTTGCGCCCTCGTTGACGTTACTTATTGCCTCACAGAAGTTTCTATAGTCCTTCCATTTGGCTTTCCTGATCTCTTTGTTATAGAGCGTCAGGCTTTGCCTGTACTGTTCCCAGTTACTTTCAGTTTTTGGTCTGTTGAAGAGCCTTCGAGTGGTGCGTTGTAGCCGTTCAAGCTTAGCATTCGGTGCGTCTGTTTCCCGTTTCTGTCTGCCTAGTGGACAATTGTCTTCAAAGGCATTCACTATTTTGTGACCTAGGTTGTCTACTGCTCTATCTAGTTCCAAGGAATGTCTAGGGTATCCTGACGGTTCGTTGGAAAGATTTGGCTCTAGAGTTGACCTGAACTTATCCCAGTTTGTTTTCCTGGGGTTTCTTTTAGGGGTGTATCTTTTTGTGTTGAAGGCTACCTCAAACTAAATTGTCCTGTGGTCGGACATGGATTCTTCTGGTGAATGCCAGTTCCTAATGTGGGGTTTGATTGAATTGGTTGCCAGAGTTATGTCTAGCACCTCTTCTCTTACCTTGGTAACAATTGTCGGCGTGGAGCCGACATTACAAATCTCTAGGCTTTTGTTTAAAATCAATTTCAGTAGTTGCTCACCTCTGTTATTAACATCAGTACTGCCCCAGATCACATGATGTGCGTTGGCATCACATCCGATGATAAGGGGGATCTTGTTCTTCCGGCAGTGGTCCACTAGCCCGAGTATTTCTGGCGGTGGACAGGCTTCCTCCCCAGCAAAGTAGGCGGAGGCCACTGCTAGCTTCTGTGTAGCTCCTGTGCCGTCGATGGAGATGGCGACACAGTCCCTGCTCAGGAACTCTGAAAAGATATTGTAATTGATATCTTTCCTAATAACTATGCATGATCTGGGAGGTAGTTCTCCTGGATCGCATATTACCTTAGTATCCTTCGTGTACAGGCCTTTAATGCCATGGTGCCACCATGGTTCCTGATGAAGGGCTAGCCCTAGGTGTTGGGAGGTGATCATCCTGGCCAAGACAGCAGATGCTGCTTTGGCCCGATGGATGTTCACCTGGGCTAGCCGAGTGCTGCTTGTTGCAGCCATCAGATGGGGGTTTGGTGCACCGTGACTTCTGGTGAAGAGAGCGAGCAAGTCTCTCCACCACCGTCTATCACGGTGACCTCCGCCTCATCGCAGCTGTCGTCCAGGAGGAGCTCCTGGGCCAACTCTTGGGATGACATGGGGTGTCCATCCCCCTGGTCGTCCCCAATCTCCATGACAGATTGACTGTCCTCTCCACTCTGCGCCGTCGGCTCCACACTTGGTGGTTCGAGGTTCCTCGACAGCCTCGCAGATGTCTCCACTCGCAGATGTCTCTTCTGGAGCCTTCCTGGTCTTCTTTAGACCGCTCACAGTGACGTAACCATATCGGAAGTTGAGCTACACTCACACTCCACTATCTCGTCCCTCCCGGTCTGGTCCATCCCTACTACAGCTCCGTCGTTTCTCCTGGAGATGATTTTCCAGGCGTCTGTTCCAACGCGGTTCTGGAAACCGATGAAGGCCAGAATCTCTTCGTTCGTCCTATCTGCGCTCCTCGGGCAGAACAACGTGGCGTTGTATACTGCTTGGACGTCGTCTCCCGTGCGTGTTTCAAGGGGTACTCCCTTCCACGTCCGCAGCTGAGGCACGGCAAGTTTTAGCCACGCTGTGCCCGCGTCCAGGCAATCGATTATCAGGTGACCCACCCTAAAGTGAATCCCCTTGAAAACGACCGGACCGCTCCACGCTGACGTGAGCATCTCGTCCATGATGGACTCCTGTAGTCCAGACAGCTCCTCGTTGGTCAGGCTGACCACCGGGAACCTCTCCGGGAGGATGGCCACCTTAATGAACGATGCCTTCTTGGCAGCCTCCGCGTATGTCGGACGGGGTCCGGTGGGCGGTGGTGCCGGGCCAGAGGGTCGTCCTCCGGCGGGTGTCGGTTTCTGGTCTCGGCGCTGCTGCTGCTGATGTACTAGGTCCATCTTGCCTCGGGGCCCGTGAGGTTGTCTCACTAGCCACCTTGCCATGCCTGGACCTTTTGGGGGTGTCTGTGGGTGGTGTGCGGCTGGTGTTCAGCCGTTTGCCAGCCGGTGCTGCTCCTGATGCCGGTTGCTCCCTCGGCTCCTTTGCCTTCTTCAAGGCCTCCTCTGGCGTCAAGCCCTGCAAGAGGTACCTGAGGTACCACTTGACTTTTGACCCTGGCAGGCCACGCCTGTTCGGGTCATCCAGTCCTCCGGGCTGTCCTAGGGCTGGAAGGGCGTCTTGCTTCTTCAGCTGTCTAATAGAGTGTGGCCTATCAGACGCGAGAGGTGGACGTGCTGGCAGGGTAAGTTCTTCTGGCACACCGCGCTCCCTGGCTGGAAACACCTGCAGCGCAGGTCTGGCCTGAACTACTGGTGAGATCCTAGGCGTGTGCGCTGCCGCCTGGGGTCTCTCACCGTCGAGGAGTCTATCCTCGAAGTGTCTTGCGACATCGGTCGCAGGGATATCCTGCGGGATTTTCTTTACTTGGTTGTGCTTCTTCATGTGGTCCCACGAGCTGCGGAGAAGTATAAGGTCCGCCCGAGCAGAGATCCGCCGTACCCGGGTAAGGCGCAGTTAGCACAGACGGTCGCCACTTGTCTGAACCCTCCGTTTGCGACTGGGCTATTTGTTGACTCGGGCCCCCAGCCAGGTTGACTATCGGCACGGGTCGGATGACACATAGTCCGGCACCGAGGTGAGATGTGGGGGATAGGATGGTGGTAGGTGGTTGTGAGGGAGGGGGTGTGTAAGGCTACGGTGATAAGACGGCCAAACAAGCGTCTTGTCGGTATACCTTCGTAGGTATACCCGCTGTTTGTCCGGGGTTGCTTATTCGCTCACGCTTATTCGCAACTAACCTTCCCGGAAGGCCGTTCGCTATCCGCAACCTGCGACCCGCCTGGTGGCCCCAGCTAAGCTTCCCTTCGAACCATCTCACCAGTTCTTGAGGACCAAGTGAAGATAATCGCCCAAGAAAACTTCCGGAGAAAGCCGACAGCCAGAAATGGAATTTTGAGTGGGAACTGGCTGAACTTGAGCCTTTTCGATTTGCTCTCCGATTTGAGCGGCACAGCTTTCATTAACTAAATAGCAGAAGGTGTACTTTGCCAAAAGCGTAGGCAATACGTCCGCTGCACCCTCAACCCCGACTAAAATTAGCTCGGAGCAAGCTTCATCTCGACGGTAAAGACGTCGACTTGGATTTGCTTGCGGGTGAAGCAGAACGTTTTTTTTATATTTCCAAAAGCAAACTTAGACGAAACAAGAAAGAACGATTTAGTCGGGTTTCCCGACTATCAGATTTGCGATACTCATTGCCCTCTTTAAAATAAAGTTAAGCCTACTTTCGAGCGCAATAAATTTTTAACGCACTTGTATACACAATTTCTTGAAAATGGCCAAATTTGTAGATATTTGGGTAGATATTTTCAATACAAACAACATTTATTTAAGCCACTTTTTTCAAGCATTAAAAATGTGGACACCACAGAGTTTCGCGGCTTGTGGGCGTTAAAAAGGGCGTGGTCGGGTTTTGAAACAAACTTGATCTGCGCTGTGCCTATAGAAATCTGTGTGGTGTTTTGGTGGTTCTAGCTCTTATAGTTCCCGAGATCTTGATGTTTGTACGGGCGGACGGACGGACGGACAGACAGACATTTGCCCGTTCACAGTATTTGCTTACTCTTCGAGTATCGCAAATAAAAACACAAAGACAACAACAATCGAATTTTTGAGTAATATATATATAAATATAAATAAATAAATATAAATATATTTCATTCTATAATTATTACTTCGGAATATTTTTAAATGGCCAGACGAATAATTAATTATAATTAAATTAATAAACTGCAAAATGTATTTGATCACATTGTGTTCACGCCAAGTAGGCGCTTACTTTAGAGCGGCAGTGTCGAGCTGCAGTTTCTCCAGGTCTTCCATCTCGCTCGCTCGCACTGCCGGGAGTATCCCCGCTCTCCCGCTGGTAACGGCTTCTCCGCTCCTCCCTCTCTCCACCTCTTCCGCTTAGTTCCTATTTACAAGTGTTACCAAATACATACGCCGCAAGTCGCGCAACCCCCAAGTTCTTTTCGATATTCGTATTTATTTCCACGGGGGACTTTCTACCTTCGCCAACACCTCATACTACCCTAATTCTACGATCTTGTGCCCAAGCGGAAAATCAAGCCACCCCACTCCATCACATTGAATTAAAATATTGGAAGAAATTGTATAAAAACAATTTATTTTTCCGTATTATTTTTGACTTACGTGCAACGTAAATGCAAAAAAAAATTAATTTAAAAATTTGTGATAATTAGGCCACCGCAATATATATACGGTTACACTTTAGCGAGAATGACTAATTGAACTTCGATCGCGTGCAGACGTGTTTTCTTAACGCGGTCAACTCAGTTGAAAAAGGTTAAAACATTCGCTTGTTTCTTTAAGGGGGGACATCTGAGTAACTGAAAAAAAAATCGGATTTTCTGAAATTTTTTTTGGCCAAATGAAAAAGCCAATCAAAAATTTGTAAAGTAGGTCTTATAATATTAGATGCGAAGTACAAAATAAAATTTTTTTGGAACAAATCAAAAACAAAATTTTCTCAAAACCCCTTTTTTGAGCTGGCCGAGTAGAAAACTTGCACAAATCTTAACTGATCGATCTGAAATTTTGACAGTATATTAAAAATACCTATGTCTATCGAGCCTCGTAGGATTTTTTCGATATATTAATTTTTTGGAAAATGGTGAATGATTGAAAAAAAATTACAATTTTCACGAAAAAAACGTCACAAAATTATTGATAAATAAAATGAATAGTTTAAAAAAACTAAAAAAAACGCTTTATAGTAAATCCAACCAAAAAGTAAAAAAATAATGTTTAAAATGTTTAACGATAAAATTGATAGATTCCCTGTCGGAACAACGGGCCGGCAGAGTTGATGGTGTTTAAAGCGTTGGGATGCCAAATGAAGATAATTTCTTGCTACGTGTACTCTAAAATGCAGTTTTAGTTCATTGATATAGTACAAATTATAAACCTGCATGTAAATTTAGTGTATCTATATGGTGGGAGTTGTATTCAATATAGTGCGAATTATATTCCAGCACGCAGATTTATTGCATCCCAACGCTTTAAACACCATCAACTTGTTCCTTATCAATTTTATCGTTAAACATTTTAAACATTTTTTTTACTTTTTGGTTGGATTTACTATAAAGCGTTTTTTTTAGTTTTTTAAACTATTCATTTTATTTTAATTTTTTTTGTTATTTATTATGTATTACCTTTATAATGCACAAAAGTATTAATGAGAGTAATTTACGGTTCTTTTACAACAAAATAAAAAAATACAATTTGTTCTTTTTCTAAATCTTTAAACTTTAGTTATATTTCAAATAGTTTATTTTAAAAATGTGGTGTCGTGTTTTCAATAGCGGACATTGCTGGAACTACACACGTTGCTGTCGCCATCTATCTTTGGCTGCGAAAGCTTTCAAGAGCTTAGTGGTGTTACGCAGCCAGATAGCCAGCCACAAGTAAAACTAATATAAAGCGTTTAATAAAAATCCAATTTGTTCTTTTTCTAAATTTTTAAACTTTAGTTATATTTCAAATAGTTTTTTTTAAAAATGTGGTGTCGTGTTATCAATAGCGGACATTGCTGGAACTACACACGTTGCTGTCGCCATCTATCTTTGGCAGCGAAAGCTTTCAAGAGCTTAGTGGAGTTACGCAGCCAGATAGCCAGATAGCCAGCCAGCCACAAGTGAAACTTATATAAAGCGTTTAAAAATACAATTTGTTCTTTTTCTAAATCTTTTAACTTTAGTTATATTTCAAATAGTTTATTTTAAAAATGTGGTGTCGTGTTATCAATAGCGGACATTGCTGGAACTACACACGTTGCTGTCGCCATCTATCTTTGGCTGCGAAAGCTTTCAAGAGCTTAGTGGTGTTACGCAGCCAGCCAGCCAGATAGCCAGCCAGATAGCCAGCCAGCCACAAGTGAAACTAATATAAAGCGTTTAAAAAAAAGTAAGCAATATATCGAAAAAATCCTACGAGGCTCGAAAGACATAGGTATTTTGAATATACTGTCAAAATTTCAGATCGATCGATTAAGATTTGTGCGAGTTTTCTACTCGGCCAGCTCAAAAAAAGTGGTTTCGAGAAAAACGCGTTTAAACACAAAAGGTTCCATGTGATATACCTGTGAGGCATCGCCGCAGAATGGAAAATTTCGGCACTTAGACACTTTTGCCGGACTCTATCTTTTGGTATGTTATTTTTAAGACCATAAAGAATTATTTAAGCGAATAAAAATTTTTTCGATTTTTAAAAAAAGTTACTCAGATGTCCCCCCTTAAACGTTCAATAATTTGATAAACGTGCTGCTTAGCGTTACTGATCACTGATAACAACAAAGCAAGATCTTGCTCTCCCGCCCTGCTCTCCACCGCTTAACTACAACAAAAACTACTGCGGTTTCTGTCATTAATAATGCGATTACGACTCTACTTTCTTCTTCTGAAGCGGGTAAAACAATGGATCGCTACAATCATTTCTACAAGCGCAAGCTTACCTCTCCAAAAAAAAAATGGACGGCAATAGACTCAAATTGAACCGTTTCAACAAAAGTACCCGAGGCACTAAACAACAACATATTTACCATTTTGTCTGAGTCTAAAACTAACCGATCGGAGTCTGCACAATTAACTTCAAGGATATTTAAACTCTTTATTCCGGTTTGAAGCTCGAATATCCTAGTCAAAAAATAGTTGAGCTTTGCGGAATAGATAACTTTTATTTATAAGGAATTATAAGGCGGAATCAAAGCCGTGTCAAAATATTTTAACGATTCCAAAAAGAATTAGTATAAATACCAGCTCAAAAGTAGCATAAGGCTTGCAAGTTGTGCTAAAAGAACAAAGAAGACTCTCAAACGGAAATGTGTGGTAACCGCAGAGAAAACCACACATCAAACTACAGAGGCTGTCCAGTAGAGTGTATCGAAAATCAACTTTTATTGATTTTCGATGACGGCTAGTGCGGAAAAGTTGTAAAACCATGTCAAATGAAAGCACAAAAAATTTCAGCCCAAAAGAATAATATTTACTATCCCCGCAACGTCCTTGAACGTCCTCGA
This sequence comes from Drosophila oshimai, assembly GCA_018150695.1. Taxonomy (NCBI): domain Eukaryota; kingdom Metazoa; phylum Arthropoda; class Insecta; order Diptera; family Drosophilidae; genus Drosophila; species Drosophila oshimai. The sequence continues at coordinate 575,289 of JAECWM010000268.1, read as the reverse complement.
CCGTCCTCAAACGTCGTTCGAACGGCATTCGAAATTTCACGACGTTGCGGGGATAGTAAATATTATTCTTTCGGGCTGAAACTTTTTTGTGCTTTCATTTGACGTTGTTTTACAACTGAACAGATTCCGTCCGAATCTGTGATTTTAAGTGCAGAGGATCTGCAAGGCGCAGAGGATCTGCAGGGCACTTGTAGTAAAATGGTGATGAAAGAAATCCACGAAGGCACGTCTTATTGGTTTCACTGGTTTATTTACAAGAGGAAGAGCCGCTTGCTCGTGTGACCGTACAATGATCTTACACAAACGTCGGCCTTTTTGGATCAATATTCAGTTGGTATTATTTTGTACATTGTTAAGTGATGTGAACATGATATAACTAATAAAAATGGTAATTACAATGAATTATTTATTTTATGACTTATCGGATGTTATTCTGACTTTAGCGTCCGCTAACATGCCGCCCCCCTTTTGCCAGGCAAGGATCAGATCAGAGCTTAGTCCAAAATTTTCTTCAGCTTGGTGAGATTTCGGATTGCCTCTTGCAGATGCAGCAAAGGGCGAGATTGTGGCTGATGTTGCCGCGCTCTGTGGTCGCTGGAGGCACGACGTGTCCTGGAACGACTTCTTCTTTCCTCGACTTCCCGCTTAAGTGTGGTGCCTTTAGCCTCAACCTTGGACTTTTGCTTGTTGCCTGGTGATTTTGAACGTCCTTCGTTGTTGACAGCGTGTAAGAGGGTGTGGTGTAGATCTCCACATCAATGGCACACTTCCTTTGACTTGCATTCGTGCAGCCTATGTGTGGATGCCAGGCAGTTCGCGCAATATCTCATTCGTCGGGCTGCTCGTCGTCGTTCCACGTAATCCAGTTTCAGAAACTTCGCGCAGAAGCGAAGTGGGTGCCCTATGTGGCACATTCGGCATTTGTGCACCATCTATTGGAAAGATAAACTTTTGTTAGTGATGCTTCATTATCGGGTGTTGATGAACAGATGAGAGGGTGCTGATGAACTGGTGAGAGGGTGTTAATGGGTGATCGTGATCTTATTGATCTTGTAAGGGAGGGGTTTCTTTTGTGGGAAGAAGAACTATTTTTACAATTGGTCGGGTGAGTTGGCCTGATCTGGTTTGTAGATCAACCACGCGAGTGTTTTGATCGCTACCAGGGTGTAGCTTTATGACTCTCCCGAGTCTCCACTCAGTTGGAGGGCAGTTGTCTTCTTTGATGATAACAATATCGTTTAGGCTTATGTTTGCAGCAGGGTGCTTCCATTTATACCTACGATGGAGTTCATGTAGGTATTCGTGTCGCCATCGGTCGCAAAACTCTTGATACATGACCTTTTGCTTCTGCCAACGATTTTGGATGGACAAGCTTTCGTTTGGGTTTTCTGGAAGGGCCATTAGGGGGGCTCCAGTTAAGAAATGTCCTGGAGTTAGTGGTAGCAAGTCTTGTGGGTTGGATTTGGGGATCCATAGTGGTCTTGAGTTTAAAACTGCCTCTATTTTAGCAAGAATAGTGGCAAATTCTTCTAAGGTGAACATGCGATTGCCTGCTACTCGAGTAAAGTGTTTTTTAAAACTCTTTACGGCGGCTTCCCATAGGCCACCCATGTGTGGGGCACGAGGGGGTATAAAATGCCATTCCATTTCATGGCTGCTGTATTGCGTGGCGATATGTGCACTCGCTGATTGCATAAAGGCGTGTAAGTTCTTTGCAAGTTCTTTACTAGCGCCTACAAAGTTTTTCCCGTTATCGGAAAACACTTTCTTTGGTGTTCCTCGAAGGTTTGCAGAAACGCCTTGGAGCTGAGTTTAGAGACCGGTTCAAAGTGGACTGCTTTGGTCGAGAAGCATACGAATATGCAGACGTACCCTTTGACTAGTCGATTAGTCCTTAGTAGAGAGGCCTTTAGGTTAAAGGGACCTGCAAAGTCTACGCCTGTGATGGCAAATGCACGGGTGAGCTGCGTTCTTTCGGGTGGAAGAGCCGCCATTATTTGCTGTTGTGCATTCTTCCTAAAGCGGGTACATACGACACATTAGTAGAGGCACTGTTTGACGGGATTGGCTAGTTTTGGGATAAAGAACTCTTGTCTGATAGCTCGCATCATTAATTGATTCCCGGCGTGAAGAAGTGTACGGTGTACAAATTCTACAAAAAGAAAACTTAGTCGTGATCTGGTTGGCAACAGTATGGGATACCGTTCTTTGTAGGGGATGTTAGCATTTGCCAATCGACTGTTGACGCGAACCTGCCCTTCTGAGTCTAAAAAGAGATTTAGTGGGCAGAGGCTGCTTTTTGTTGACAACGGTATTTTGTTGAGTAACTGGGAGTACTCTTTGGGATAAAAGAACCGTTGTGCAGCTGTTATTAACCTAAGTTTGGCCAGCTTTACTCGGAAGGCCATTGTAAGATCGCAGTTAGAGTGTGCTGGGTGCCAACTTAGTACGCGAGCTGTTGCTCTTAAGGCACGTGAGTATGACGTGTATTGTTCACAAATGTCATAGTCACTGGATTGAGTGAAGAGAAGGTTGACATGTTTTTCATCTGGAGGAGTCTTCGAGGGCATGTCACCTTTTGGCCACTTATCTTCCGTAAGAGTGAGCCATTCTGGCCCGTGCCACCATAGAGGGGTGGCCTTTAACTCTTTTGGATTGCATCCACGTGTGCCCAGATCTGCCGGGTTATCTTTGGATTGGACGTGATTCCATCGAGCATTGGGAGCTTTAGATTTTATGATAGCTGTGCGGTTAGCCACAAAGGTTTTCCAAGACGTGGACGGCTTTTCTAAACAAGCTAGCACGATAGTAGAGTCGGACCATAAAGATATGTTTGTGCTCGGTAGCTGAGTTGACTCTAACACATGCGCTGTAAGCCTAGCAAGCAGATGGGCGCCGCAGAGTTCTAACCTAGGGACGCTGATTGTTTTTAATGGTGCTACTTTGGTTTTTGTGACTAGCAGATGGGATTGTATGGAATTTGTCGTAGCAGTACGGACATATATCGCCGCACAATATGCCTTTTCAGACGCGTCCGAAAAGCCGTGTATTTGAACCTCTTGGGCTGGACTGTATCCTACCCACCTGGGTATTGTAAGAAGCTTTAGTTCTGGTAATGCGGCTATGAATTTGTTCCATGTGGCCAGAGTGTTCGGACTAACGCATTCGTCCCAATCTTGCCCTTCTTTCCAAAGGGGTTGGAGAAGCATTTTTGCCTGGATTACAATAGGCGTGAGCCATCCTGCCGGGTCGAACAAAGCATCTGCGTAGGATAAGATTTGTCTCTTAGTGATGGCCTTACATGGAGTGGGTGCGCTAATGTTGTATTGGAAAACATCTTTGCTTGCGTTCCATTTAATTCCCAGTGTATTGGTTGTGCTTGCCTCTGCGACTTTTAGAAAATCGCTGTCTAACAAGTCTGCTATGGGAATGTTCTGTAAAAGTTGTTGGTGATTGGTCGTGTTTTTTTTTAGCAGAAATCCTGCTGATTTGAGAACATCCCGGAGTTGGGATTGAGCGACCTCTGCTTTCTCTATAGAGTGATCTCCGGCTAAAATGTCATCGCCATAGGTTTCTTGAAGAATTATTTTACTGGCCTGGGAATGGCTGTCTTTACAGTCTTGGGCCAACTGCCGCAGAGTGAGTATAGCGAGAAATGGTGCGCAGTTAACACCGAAGGTGACTGTCTTTAGCTCGAAGTCTTTTATAATTGCACTTGATTCTGGTCGGAAAAGAAGTCTTTGGTATTTGCGATCGTCCGGATGGACTAGGATTTGGCGATACATTTTCTCAATATCTCCATTGAAGACGTATTTGTACAGTCTCCAGTTGAGAAGGATTCCTAACAAATCGCTTTGGAGTGTAGGCCCTTTGTGAAGTAAATCGTTTAGAGACAATTGGGTGGCCGTGCGACGAGACGCATTAAAGACTATACGAAGTTTGGTAGTTTTGCTTTCAGGTCTAACGACCGCGTGATGGGGCAGATAGAAGGAGTGATATTTGTTTTTTATGATGACATCAAAAGGCTCAGCCTCTGTCATGTGGCCCAGGTCGACGTATTCTTGTAGAACCTTGTCATATTGTTTTTGCAGATCAGTGTCTTTGCTCAAGGATTTGTGCAAGCGAGCATACTGACCCATGGCATTGATTCTGGACTGACCCAGTGTCAAGCTTTCGGGAAATTCGGATTTGAACGGGAGTCGAACCATATATCGTCCATTTGAAAGCCTTTGCGTTGTGTTTGCGAAGTATTGTTCGCAGAATTCATCAGCTTCAGAAACTAGCTGAGGTACTGAAATTTCCTCAACTTCCCACAGTTTCTGTAGCATTGTCCCGATTTCTGGTCCTGTGTCTTCCACTATTGTTGAAAATGAGCACGTATGATGGCTGTTGGATAATGGACCACTGATTATCCATCCGATGATGGTAAACTGTGCGAGAATGTGGCCATTAAGCGCAGTTTGAATTCCTTCTAAAAAGATCTGTGGGGTGACGTCGCTGCCTAATACAAGGTATATTTCTGCGGCTGTTGAAAAATTGGGATCAGCTAGCTCAATTTGATTAAAAATCGAGTCGCTTGGCTTCTGGACTGATACTGAAGGTAGGATATTTGTCAATTTTTTAAGAACTATTGCCTCCGTATGGATCGAGTGTTGACCTGAGGCATTAGTGAGATTGAAGCTGCATATTTTGGAAGATGAGCTTACATATTGGCCTCCTATGCCAGATATGTTGGTATGGATTTTTTGAAAGGGTAAGCTCAGGCGGTTTTGAGCCTTTTCAGTGATAAAGGATCGTTGCGAACCTTGATCTATAAGAGCACGCATTTGCAAATGTTCGCCTTTATGGCTTAGGTACACCATTGCAGTGGGAAGAATTACCTGCTGGTTTTGAGATGCGTGGTTTGCTGTTATTTGTTGGGAATCCTGCTCATTGGGCTTAGGAGAAAAGTGTAACAAAGTGTGATGTGGTTTTTGGCATACGTTGCATGTCTTTTTACTTTTGCAGTCTTTCGTCGTGTGGTTGTATGCCAGGCAATTTATGCAAACTTTTGCTGTTTTGACAAATTGGAAACGATCTTGCGGTGTAAATTTTTGAAATTGCATGCACTGTCGTAAGTGATGGTAACCTTGACAATGCTTGCAGTTTTGGTCTGTTATCGTTGAATGAGACAATGTTGGCTGCTTGTAAGGGAATTTTGTGTTGTTAGAAACAAAGGTTTTTACTGGGGTGATCGCTGCTAGTCGTTCTAATACTTCTACCCGGGATGTGAGAAAAGTTGTCAGTTGCTGCCAGGTTGGTAACTCTTTTCTTTTTTCAAGAGATTGTTCCCACAACGAAAGAGTCAGCTGTGGTAACCTGGACGAGCAATGGTAGACTATAAAAGGATCCCAGTTGTCGTTTGGTACACCTTGAGCCTTCAGTACTGCGAGACAACTTGTGATCGTGGTTTGGATTTTTTGAATTTCCTTGCCATCCTCATTTGTGAGTCTTTTGATTTCAAAGATCTGTTTTAATTGAGTGTCTACAAGGAGTCTTTTGTTTTCGAATCGATCGCTTAGAGCGTCCCAAGCTAGTTGAAAGTTCTCGTCGCATAGTGGAAAACGCTTGACTATTAAACCTGCTTCTGCGCGAGTTTTATGTCGAAGATGGTATAGCTTTTGAGCTCTGGTCAGTTTTGGGTGGTTGGTATAGACCGCGGTAAACATGTCCCTAAACGAGGGCCAGTCCTCATAGTCCCCATGGAATGGCTCGGTATCGCACAGTGGTACTTTCATGGGACTTGAGTCGTCAAAAAGGTTGGTTGAGTTTGTCAGATTGTTTGAGTCTAAAGAGGACCTGTTCACTGCGAGTAAATCTTTGAGATGTGCTTTGACCCGAAACATTTCATCTTCGCATTTATTTAATACATCGAAAGCCTCGGATTGATCACAGTTTTCTTCTCCTGAGGTCATAGCATTTCGAAAATCTCGGTCGACCTCGTTGAACATTGCGTCTAATCGAGCTAGACGTTCCGAGGTCACTGACTCGCGTGGATCTAACTCAAATGTGTTTGACTTGCCACAGAATTGAAGGAGCTTAGAGGTTGAAAACAAAAACATTCTATTTGCAGACATTTCGAATCGAAGTTAGGCGATTGTTGGAAAGTCGGAGACTAAGGTATTCGTGGAACGAATTAAATTGGCAGGCTTTGGATGGGTGTTGAATTGCCTGTATATTTCTGGATGGACAAATATGAGTATTTTGTCGGAATTTGTTTGGAAGGGGTGAGTTAACCCTGTTTATATTATTCATTCGCGATTCAGGAAGAAAATGTGAATATATTTTAGACGGGGATAATTTCTTATATTAAAATGAATGAGAAGTTTTTAAACGTGTGGTAAATATGTGTTGTATATATGTGTTGCATATACGTCTTGTATATATGTGATGTACATATATACGTGTTGTATACATGTGATGTATATACGTGTTGTATACAGGTGTTGTATATATGTGTTGTAAATATTTGTTGTATACAGGTGTTGTATATATGTGTTGTAAATATGTGTTGAAAATATATGTTGAAAATATTTAGAATTTTATTTGAATTTTTTTTATAAATCTAAATAAATAAATAATTTTTAGATATAGGCTGGATAAGGGATAAAGACGAATAAAATTTCTTCTGGTCGAAAATATGTGTTGTAAATTTTATTCAGTTTAAAATCAATGTATGTATCAATGTATAAATCTTCAGATATCGGCTGGGTAAGGGTTAAAGGCGCATAAAATTTCTTCGTTTTGCCCATATACGCCTGTTTTTAATGTGGATGTATTGATTTGCATGTAGGGATGTACACGTACATGTGTACATATGCGTATTCTATATGGTTGCAGCTTTTGCTGTTGCGAAAAAATTTAATTTATTTTTTGTGTGTGTGCGTATGTTAACTTTGATATATAGATGTGTGCGTAATGTGTACGGCTAGAGATTTTTAGATTTAATTTCATTTAGTTTAACTTGTCGCAACTTTTAATTTGTTTTTTGCAAGTAGGTTAGTTTTTATGTATGTGTGTTTACGGCTGAAAACTTTTCACTGCACGTGTTGCGAAAATGTATTACGTATGGATGTGTGCGTAATATGTACGGCTGGAAATTTTTTAGGTTTAATTTCATTTAGTTTAACTTGTTGCAAATTTTAATTTGTTTTTTGCAAGTAGGTTAATTTTTATGTATGGATGTATGTGTGTTTACGGCTGAAAACTTTTCACTGCACGTGTTGCGAAAATTTATTATGTATGGATGTGTGCGTAATATGTACGGCTGGAAATTTTTTAGGTTTAATTTCATTTAGTTTAACTTGTTGCAAATTTTAATTTGTTTTTTGCAAGTAGGTTAATTTTTATGTATTGATGTATGTGTGTTTACGGCTGAAAACTGTTCACTGCACGTGTTGCGAAAAATTATAATATATGGATGTGTGCCATGTGTGTCTGGTAAAAATTGCGATTTTACCTTTTTTCCAAGTTTGGGTGATGAAAGCTCCACCGCACTATGGGGAAAATTACCACTTTATCTGGCATTTGCATGTTTTTTAAAAGTTTTCTAATTACGACAATTTTACTTTTAACGCATTAAGAAAACATCAGACTGTTATGGCCCAAACTCAAAATGTTAAATTTAACAGTCCCCTGTTAGAAAAACGGCTGTTAAGTCAGCTGTTGCAATCGAAAGCACGGGCGGCTAAGTTGTGTGAATTTGTACACTCAGTTTTGATTTTAATATTTAATGATGGAACAACAATTAGAGGAAAACCAAAACATGAATGCTGATCTTGCAGGTTTGCACTGTGTGTTAAATGTAATAAATCGTTAAAATTGTGCGTGTGTATACAATATTTTGCAGTTTTCTAAGAGCTTCCTTAGCTAAATTTTTAGAAACAAATTTCAACTTTGGAAAGGATTATGTAAGAGAGTTTAGAATTGTTTAAGTGTTAGACCAAGTCTTTGTTGTAGCGTTGTCAATTCTGAGTTTACAGGTATTGGTCCTAATGTCATATTTTCCATATTTTGCTGCAATTTGCATTTTTGTTAGGTAACCTCAATTTTCGAACGCAGATTTCTTTGCTGTGTTAATAGCGAGAGGGCGAACAAACGAGGAAAGGCAGTTAAAAGGAATTTGAACTGCACACATGCAATAATGTTAATAAAAACATTTTAAAATTAAAAAACCATACATTTTGGAATAACTTTCATAATAATTGGCTAAAATGTAAAAGCACTTACATGAACTTTGAATGAAGACATTTGCAATGGTTAAACGGTACAGCAACTTTGCCTTTAAAAAAGTAAAAGACTGGTTGGATGGACACTTCATTTATTTGGATCGAAAGGCAAAAGAGTTAAAAGACTGGATGCAGCGGAACAACCAAACTCCCAAGGTGATAGGGTTTTCTTGCTAGTTCAAGCAGCAATAGGCAAAAAAAAAAAAATTTTGTTTTATAATTTTGGGGGCGGAAAGGGGCGTGGCGAAACTAGTTTATGTGTATGTGGGACCACATTTGAAAAGTTTACTTCTAAAAATGCTGGTAAAATGCTTTTTTTTTGATTTTTGGGCGGAAGGGGCGTTGACACGCCCATTTTTCTAAAATAGGTTATTATGGTCTATAACAACATAATAAAAAAAACCGCAGTGAAAAATCTCTTTTGGTTCACTCACAATAATAAATGCCAGATAAAGTGGTCATTTTCCCCATAGTGCACCGGCTGGTTGCTTTTTCTCCTCGAAGGACCATGAACAGATTCCGTCCGAATCTGTGATTTTAAGTGCTGAGGATCTGCAAGGCGCAGAGGATCTGCAGGGCACTTGTAGTAAAATGGTGATGAAAGAAATCCACGAAGGCACGTCTTATTGGTTTCACTGGTTTATTTACAAGAGGAAGAGCCGCTTGCTCGTGTGACCGTACATTGATCTTACACAAGCGTCGGCCTTTTTGGCTCAATATTCAGTTGGTATTATTTTATACATTGTTAAGTGATGTGAACATGATATTACTAATAAAAATGGTATTTACAATGAATTATTTATTTTATGACTTATCGGATGTTATTCTGACGTTAGCGTCCGCTAACAACAACTTTTCCGCACCCAGCGTCATCGAAAAAAAAAAAAATAATCGAGTTGCCATAAATATTTTAAAATTGCAAGGACGTTGCGGGGATAGTAAACGTTATCCTTTTGGGCTGAAACTTTTTGTGCTTTCATTTGACATGGTTTTACAACTTTTCCGCATCGAAAATCAAAAAAAGTTGATTTTCGATACACCCTACTGTCCAGCCTACAAGGAAATGAAAAGTCAGAAATTTCTAGTGACGACGGCACGCTCCCAGAAGTTTTTTTTCGCAAAAGAAGCCAGATCATAATTTGGCCCTTTAATTGATACCAAGGGCATATCCTTTGCCAGCGCCCTAAGAACGGGAATAACACACGCAAAGCCAAGAATTGAAAACATTCAGCAACCAAAATATCTGGTTACAAATGCTTGCATTTCAGCAGTCCAAATAAAACATGTCTTGCCTTCGAACAACTCTGCGGAATGCCAACGGTGCTTCACGGCATAAGCCTGAAATAACTCAATTCCTGAACGAAAATCACATTAATGTTAGGTTGCTGGGAGAAACGCATCTTCCCAGCAGTTATAACTTTTAAATACGAGGCTACATGTTCTACGGCACTGATCATCCAGATGGTAAAGGCTATGGCGGAACCGACATCTTAGTAAGGAACCGCATTAAACACCACCTTCACTAAAAGGTTGCAAAAAATTATCTATCTTGATATTTCCGCTGTCTACTACCCACATAGCTTAACAATCTCCGAAGACCAAGTCATGGACTTTAAGAGTTCACTTGTAACACGATTTCTAGCAGCAGGAGACTACAAAGCCAAGCTCACGCATTGGGGATTCCGCTTTGTGACCCCCTTGTGAATAAGGTAACTATATAATGCAATCATCAAAACGTGAAACAAACTGGACTTAGTTTCACCAGGCAGTTATACAGTCATCATCGGATTACTCACCAGTCCTTATAATTTTTCTTCAAAGCCCGGAAATAATCGATCACCCTCACAGGCTGACGTTGCATCACACCAACTGGCTTAAATACAAAAAGGACGTTAGTTCCCACATTAAACTAGCCCCGCAGCTCAACATCAATGGGGACATCAATTGTACGAGTGTGTACTCGTCGCAGCAGCCAAAATTTCTACAGAACGAGGGAAGGATGTCCAGACCAACCAAAACAAAACTAATCTTCAAATAGAAAAGCTTGTTTTGGAAAAGAAACGTTTGAGACGTGCTTGGAAAATCAGTAGATCGCCATTCTCATAACAATGTCTTAAGGAGGCTGGTCACAGACTCACCAGGGCTCTAAAGCATGAAGAAAAAGCACCAACCCCAACACATTGAAAAACTAAACAGCAGTCCCTGTCAGAAGCAAATAAAACCAAAAAAGGCACCAGGCGATCACTTTATAGCTCAAAAAATGGTTTTGAAACTCCCAAACTTGTCATTTGTTAACTCTTTAACGGGATTACTCGACTCTCCAAATAAGTGGAAAAAGTCAATAAACATTGTGATACGAAAGGAAGGAAAAGATCGTTCAGTCCTAGACCAGAAAAATAAGTTAACGCTTGTTTCTGTAATAACTGCTTGAAAAATGACTTCTGACGCGAATTATCCCATATCTGAGAGAGCACAATGTTCGATTTTTGAGAAAGTAGGTACTTGAAACTTTAAATGAGTTTTCTCGTAACCACGTTTTCAAAGTCGGTGATCACTCTAACTCCAAAACGGCTTAACCGATCGCTTTCATATTCAAACCACAAATTCTCTACATAATTATATTCCGTTTAACACAAGGATCAATGCGCAGTGAAGATTTTGTATTTGACAGCCGAAAATATGATCCAATTTCATCAAAGTTTTCATAATAAATGCCAAACTGAAGTTATTTTAACAGATTTCAGCAGGGCATTTAATTCAGTAAACTATAGCCTTCTCCTTCACAAACTGTCTCTTCGAGGATTTCCACCAATTTAACTAAACTGGATTTTGGCATATCTCTCAAATAAAACTCAACGCGTTCTCTTAAACAATCAATTGTCTTCTGTTGTAAATGTATTTTCTGGTGTCCCCCAGGGCAGTCACATACTGTTTGTACTTTTCATCAAACGACCATCCAAACGTCATATATTTTGCCACTTCTTTAATGTATACAGATGATGTAAAACTTTGCCTATCTATCTACTCCGATCAAATCTCTCATCATCGCCAGCAATCAACTTGTTACATCTAAACTATGCAAATTGCAAATCGATGTCTTTTTATCGAACTGCAGCTCATATTCAACCTTACGATCTTGGGAATTGCGTTTTGGAACGTATTTCCAAAGTAAATGATCTAGGTGTTTTATTTGATAGCAAATTATGTTTTAAAAGGCACATCTCTGTTACTATTGGTAAAGCTAGGGGGGTTTCAGCCTTCATAAAACGTTGGGCCAAGAAGTTTGACGATCCATACACACCAAAAACTTTGTATGTCTCCATGGTTCGCCCTATTTCGGAACATTGCTCGATTGTGTGGAGCCCTCAAAGTAATGAACAACAAAAATTAATTGAGTCAGTTCAAAAGCAGGTTCTGTTATTCGTTCTGCGTCAGCTGGACTGGGATCCGACTAGACACTTGCCACCCTATGAATCGAGATTAAAATTAATTGATTTACAATCTCTAAAACATTGAAGAATGTGCGGTGAAGTCATTTTTTTACATAAACTTCTTATAGGTGAGGTAAACTCCCCCCTTCTCCTAAGCTACATTGACATCGCTGTCCCTTTCAGATTAACTCTAATTTTTCGCCCAAATCACTTGCCAATTGTAGATCAAACTTTGAAGTTCATGAGCCCTTTAGGGTTCTTTTTTCAAATTATAACTCATTGTATACTGAAATGTAATTGAAAATGCAATAGAATGTTTATTAGCTAAAATTTACTCCTTTCTTGAGTCTTTGAGTGATCTTTTTAGTACAGATCAAAACTCTTTTTTTAATTTATATTTAGTTAGCAGTTAATTGTTAACTATAAACCCAATAAATATAAAATATTCGCCCTATTTTGGAACATTGCTCGATTGTGTGGAGCCCTCAAAGTAATGAACAACAAAAATTAATTGAGTCAGTTCAAAAGCAGGTTCTGTTATTCGTTCTGCGTCAGCTGGACTGGGATCCGACTAGACACTTGCCACCCTATGAATCGAGATTAAAATTAATTGAAGAAAAACTAACTTTGGCAAGCCGAAGTTAATATACCCTTGCAGATAGCGAATACAGTAGCCCGTATTTAAAAAGCTTAAGTGTTCAGACACATTTTTAGGAAAATCAAATAGGGGAAAGTCGGGTAAAACGGGCCGGCGGGTAAAACGGGCTACCTTCGATATTTCAATTACTAGTGATGCCACCTATCAACCGAGCTAATTAACTCTTCATTAATAACCCATGAGTGTTATTATGGACGGTTACATTTAGTTTTTCACGTTTATTATCAAGTAAATCTCTGATGTAATCCCTGATCCCTTAATGTAAGGTCGCAGCACCGATATTTTGGTGAAATGTAATTGAAAATTGACATATTTCGCCTTACTTTTTCTGCCAAGTAAGTAACTTTTCTATTACTCCAGTGTCTTACGCGTATTTTAAGTGCTTAACCTCAGAAAAAGGTTACGTAGTTATCGAAAAAATATGAGTTAAATAAATAATGTCCGAGTTGGGTAAAGCGGGCTAGTTCTCGGTCGGGTAAAGCGGGCTACTTTTAATTCAACGTTTTTCAGTGTTTTCGACGTAGAAATTCAACATCCAAATTACAAGTCAAGATACAAAGTATCATCAATATTTGGAAATAATTTTTAAATGCGATTTAAATGGCAAAAATACAAAAACAAATCGAGACACTTTTGAAGAAATCGAAAACCTCTTCGAAAACATCCAAAACGCGTGCTAAAAAACTTAAAGGAAAGTAATGGATATCACCGACAAAAATAAAACGTTTTGTATGTATTTATAATTAGAATTCACTAAAAAACCAGAATTAGTAGACATGTTCCGCAACAAATACGTTTCCGTACGATTTAGGACAGGTAGCCCGTTTTAACCGACCAGTCGGGTAAAGCGGGCTACTTGGAACTTTTTTGAAAAATCACTATAATTATACTTAGAAAACATTTTTTGACCAAAGCGGTTCAGTATTATGTTCCCCAGGCTTCATTTTAAAAGTTGAAAAAAAATTTGCGGTTAATTCATTTATGAATTTATTTTTTTAACCCAAAAACAGTTAGGTAGCCCGTTTACCCTATGTATATTTTTACACAAAAAACAAAAATGTATATTTTTACACTAAGCGAAAAACATTAATTAAAAAACAAATATTAGTCGATTTGTCTGGCAGCTATAGGTGTCGTCAAACGATAGTTCATCCGATAGGCGCTGTTTCTAGATCTAGTATTTATCGAGAAAATGTAATGGATTCTTTGACCGGCCGATGGACGGTCATATTTAGCGGCCATTTGTAAGGCCATATTTTTTAAGCTTCCGTTCTATTGTCGCGTGGCTACGATTGAGGGAGGACATACTGCGGTAAGCGAGGTTTGAGAAATAATGTGTGAGGTTAAATTTAAGGTTAAACTTTTCACAGAATAAAACGGCTGATAGAAGCTCTATAATTTACAAAGGCAGGCGGCCGGCATACTTTATCGGGGCGTTCCATCTTCTAGCGGAGTGGATATCGGCCGTTAAAAAGGCAACTCCGCTGGAGCCCGCGACATGTTCTTTTATTCGCAGTCCTATTGAGACGACTGCAAGGGCAATTTGCGCTGGAGAGCGGGCACGCAGGGTCCAGTTATAGAATTGCCGAGGATGCGGAAGGCATCCATGTTATAGACGCAAACAGCGTGGACAACCAACAAGGGGACGCGGAAGGCATCCCGAAGTGCACGCGGAAGGCGTCGACGTTGGTTGAGTGGGCGCAGACAGCGCCATTTTATTGGAATTTGCGGGTGGAATATGCGGAATGCAACATTCACCCAAACGAAGTGTGGCTCTTACGCCTGGAAGCAGTGGTGCAGGGAACAAGCAGCAGCAGAAGGTAGTGATCACCATGGCGCCGCCTAATCCCAGCCAGACCACTACGACCGCGGTTACAGTTCCCCAACCTGTAATCACTACAACACCAGCTGCAGTTCTCGTACCAGAACAGAACATGCCACTACCAACGGCAGATCTTTTGGAAAAAATCGCGTCGTTGGAGAAGGAGCTGGAAATGGTAAGAGCCCGTTAGAACTTGAGCACTGCAGGCGATTCCGTTGCAGCGAACGGAGTCAGCGTGGACAGTACGGCGTTACTGAGGACGCAAATTTGTCCGCCATTGTCAAAGAGCGGCGAGGCGACCCCACATTACGGGGTCGGGACGCCAACTTGTAGCGGATCAACACTGCTAACATGTAGCAGTCATCAGTCGCCATTTTGTGCAACAAGCACTGCACAGGCAGCACATGTGTTTGTGCAGCCGGGCGTGAGTATCCAGAGCATGACGCCAACGCCATCAACTGGATCCTACACCTTGACAACGCCGAACGGAAACTATATGCCACGCAAGCTTCCAGATCTGCCCACGTTTGGAGGTCAGCCGGAGGATTGGCCGATCTTCTATTGTGCGTTTACTGAAACGACACAAGCGTACAACATCACGGATCTGGATAACAATCAACGATTGCTGAAGGCGCTGAAGGATGATGCACGTGAGACCGTGAAGTCTCTCCTGATCCATCCAAGAAACGTCAGCGCTGTGGTGGAGCAGCTGCGCTTTAGGTATGGCCGACCGGAGCAACTTATACGCAGCCAGCTAAGTAGTATTCGAGAAGTGCCTCCGATTTCGGAGCACAACCTAGCGAAGATGGTTCCTTTCGCAACCCGTGTGAGTAACCTCACAGCCTTCCTGCAGTCAGCGAAGGCAGATCAGCATTTGGGGAAACCAACTTTAATGGAAGACCTTGTGGCCAAGCTCCCTACAAGCAAGCGAGTGGGGTGGGCAAGGTATGCTGCGATGAATTTATCTTTCCCAACCATTATTCATTTTAGTGCTTGGTTGACGGAGTACGCGAATGTGGTATGTACAATCGTGGACGTCGAAGGGAAAGAACCGAGGCGTCGAGTGCTGCATGCAAGCATCGACCATGATCAGGGCGACCAACAGGAGAGTCGTCACCGAGGTTGTCAAATTTGTGGAGGACAACACGCAGTCTGGGACTGCAGAGAATTCAACGGAGCTTCACCGCCAGACAGGTGGAGGTATGTGAGGAGGCATAAACTTTGTTTTGTATGCCTACGAAGTGGTCACATAAGCAGATCCTGCAACTCACATGGTGAGTGTCAACATAATGGATGCCGGCAGAGGCATCACCGCCTGCTACATTGGGCAGACGGCCAACGCAGAATGTCGCCGCAGCAAGGCGGCGACAGAAGGTACAACGTGGGAAACCAGCAAGTGGCTGTTTCCAGAGGGGCGCCGCAGGCAGCGGATCAGCCCATACAGAGACGTAACCTTGATAGAGGGACGCCGCAGGCAGCGGATGGGCCCATACAGAGGAATTTAAGTTGTGCCGACGCAGAAGGAGGTCGTTTACTGTTCCGTATACTGCCAGTTACGCTGTACGGAGCCGGTCGACGAGTGGATACGTATGCACTCCTGGACGAAGGGTCTTCCGTCACGATGATCGATGACGAGCTGAGAAGAGATCTAGGAGTACAAGGCAAGCGCCGACTGCTTAACATTCAGTGGTTTGGAGGTAGAGCAACCAGACAGCCTACCAACGTGGTAAGTCTGCACATAAGTGGAGCAGGCAAACAAGTTCGTCATGCGTTGCGGAACGTATATTCTGTTCCGGACCTGAGCCTGCCGATGCAGACCTTGCACCGACGAGATGTCCAAGGCGTGCATAAGGATGCACGCCTTCCAATGAGGCCCTACAGCAACGTGGAGCCGAAATTGCTCATTGGATTGGATCACGGACACTTAGGATTTCCACTTAGAACGAGACGGTTTGCCAGAGAGGGACCGTATGCGGCCGCAACCGAGCTGGGCTGGGTTGTCTTTGGGCCGGTAAGTGGACAATCAACTTCGCCATCACCGATGTCTTGCCTCCTAGCTGTGCCAACGGATGACACTATTGAGAGGATGGTGGAAGACTACTTCGATATTGAGAGCTTTGGTGTCAAGCTTGCGCCACTGGTCGCTGGCAGCGACGACGCAAGGGCACAAAGTATACTCGAAGATACCACGGTGAGAGTGGGGCGACGCTACCAGACAGGATTATTATGGAAGGATGACCACATTGTGCTGCCACCGAGCTATGATATGTCGTACAAGCGGTTGGTCACCGTCGAGAAGAAGATGAAGCGCAACGAGCAGTTTGCGCGGGTCTACACCAGGATCATCAGAGACTACGTGTCTAAAGGATACGCTCGTAGATTGGAGCCTTACGAGGTCGCTGTGGAAAGCGACAGGCTATGGTATTTGCCTCATTTTGGAGTCGAGAACCCGAACAAGCCTGGAAAGATGCGGTTGGTCTTCGTCGCAGCAGCCAAGGTTGGAGGAACATCATTGAATTCGGTGCTGGACAAGGGGCCGCAGCATTATAAGCCCTTGCCAGTTGTTCTTTTTCATTTTAGAGAAGGAGCTGTCGGAGTTTGTGGGGACATCAAGGAGATGTTCCATCAAGTCCTGATCCGGACAGATGTTCTCAACGCTTCCTGTGGAGAGATGGCAACGACGACAGGGACCCTGATGTCTACGAGATGAACGTAATGACCTTTGGAGCAGCCTGCTCACCAAGCGCTGCACATAACGTAAAGACTGTGAATGCCAACGAGTTTGGGCATTCGGATCCGAGAGCAGTCAAGGCCATCATAGATTGTCATTATGTGGATGACTATGTGGACAGCTTCGCTACCGAGAGCGAAGCCATCAGCGTATCTATCCGAGTGAAGGAGATACATGCGAACGCTGGCTTTGAGTTATGCCAGTTTTCATCCAGCTCACCCGTTGTGGAGACAGCCTTGGGTCCACCTGGACGAGCCGATTGCGTCGCATGGGGTGAGTCTGAACAGAAAGTTCTGGGAATGTGTTGGCAAGCAGCCACGGATGACTTCAGATTCAATGTGAAGTATCATCGAGTCCCGAGCAGTGTGTTGAACTGCGATCGACCCCCTACCAAGAGGGAGTATTTGAGCTTGGTTATGTCTACGTTCGATCCCCTGGGATTTCTTTGCTGCCTCATGATAACAGCGAAGTTATTGCTACGGGAGATTTGGAGGCAGAAAATCTAGTGGGATGAACCACTACCTGAGGAAATCAACAAAGCCTTTGCAAGTTGGCGCAAAGATATGGACGCCGCGGGACAGTTCCGATGTCCTCGCCATTATTTTGGGCGTGGATTTGTACGGGAAACAGAGCTGCACGTTTTCGTTTATGCAAGTCAATCAGCATTTGCAGCCGTGGCCTATTGGAGGGTCACTAACGAAGACGACGACGTGCTGGTGAGCTTTGTATGTGCCAAAACGAGGTGCGCCCCGATGAGAACAATGTCGATCGAGATCCGGAGATTAATGATGATGAAGAAATGCCAAGTGAGTTTGCGTTGCGAGATTCTCGAGGTACAGTCGGCTACTCAGGACCACAGCCTGGGTCCTTAGGTTCACGCGTAGGTGCCGTGGACAGAGAAGCAAGTTCGAGGAGTACGGACTCACTGCAGCAGAGTGTGAGTCAACGGAGAACCTGTTGGTCAGACAGGCTCAAAGAGAGGTGTTTCACGACGAGATGCGTTCGACAGAAGACAGCAAAGGAGTCGCCAACGGGAGCGACATTCCGGGGCTGATGCCCTACATTGATGAGCGTTGAATACTGCGAGCCTACGGCAGAATTGATACCGCATTGTGTATGCCTTACAGTGCGAGGAGGCCAATAATTCTGTCACACCGACACAGTCTTACGGAGATGATTGTGTACCATTACCACGCCAAGATGAAGCATCAAAATGTGGATGCTACGATTACGGAGATCCGGACGAAATTCTGGGTCACGAAGCTAAGACGTGTTCTACGGAAGGTGATCTCTGGATGCAACGTATGCAAGTTGCAACGAGCGCGGCCGACGCCGCCGATGATGGGTCCCCTGCCAGAGGATCGCTTGGAGGCCAATGGATGGCCGTTCAAGAACACTGGACTGGATTATTTTGGGCCAGTGATGGTGACAGTGGCTCGTCACAAGGAGAAGCGATGGGTGGCCCTATTCACGTGCCTGACGACTACCGCAGTACATCTGGAGTTGGCGCATGACCTGTCGACGGATTCCTGCATAATTGCGATCAGGAATTTCGTCTGCCGTCGAGGGCCAGTACACAAGCTGCGCAGCGACAACGGCAAGAACTTCGTGGGAGCTGACAGGGAAGCCAAACGATTTGGTGACGTATTTGAGCCGGAGAGGATACAAGGAGAGCTCTCAGGCAGAGAAATCGAGCGGGTTTTCAATTGCCCAATAAATCCCTCTGAAGGTGGAGTCTGGGAACGAATGGTGCAGTGC
The DNA here is from genome assembly GCA_018150695.1 of Drosophila oshimai. Classification (NCBI taxonomy): domain Eukaryota; kingdom Metazoa; phylum Arthropoda; class Insecta; order Diptera; family Drosophilidae; genus Drosophila; species Drosophila oshimai. The sequence goes on along the minus strand of JAECWM010000268.1, from coordinate 556,622 downwards.
GTCAAGAGAGTCCTGCGCCACACGTTGAAGGTAGTGGCGCCACGGGATCACGTATTGGTGAGTTTTCTTATTGAGGCGGAAAACATCGTGAATTCGCGTCCACTCACCCATTTGCCGGTGGACGCGGACCAGGAAGCACCCCTGACGCCTAATGATCTACTCAAGGGAGTAGCTAATTTGCCTGACACGCCTGGCGAAGATGTGGAACTGCCCAAAGAGTGCGCTACTCGCAAGCAGTGGAAAATAGCGCGACTACTGAGGGACCGTTTCTGGAAGAGGTGGGTCTTGGAGTACCTGCCTACACTTGTGCGCCGCGAAAAGTGGTGCCGGAGGACGGAGCCGATTCGCCAGGGTGACATGGTCTTCGTCTGCGATCCAGCCTTGCCCCGAAGAGAATGGCGCAAGGGAATCATCGAGGAGGTCTACCCTGGAGTGGATGGAGTTATCAGACGAGCTAGAGTGCGCGTGAGCGACAGCGGCCTATCCAGGATTATAATGCGTCCTGTCTCCAAACTTGCAGTTTTGGATTTGAGTGAAGCGGTTCTTCACGGGGTCGGGGATGTCGTCGGACGATAGTTCATCCGATAGGCGCTGTTTCTAGATCTAGTATTTATCGAGAAAATGTAATGGATTTTTTGACCGGCCGATGGACGGTCATATTTAGCGGCCATTTGTAAGGCCATATTTTTTAAGCTTCCGCTCTATTGTCGCGTGGCTACGATTGAGGGAGGACATACTGCGGTAAGCGAGGTTTGAGAAATAATGTGTGAGGTTAAATTTAAGGTTAAACTTTTCACAGAACAAAACGGCTGATAGAAGCTCTATAATTTACAAAGGCAGGCGGCCGGCGTACTTTATCGGGGGCGTTCCATCTTCTAGCGGAGTGGATATCGGCCGTTAAAAAGGCAACTCCGCTGGAGCCCGCGACAATAGGATAGATTCATCCGATCGTCAAGATTTTTAAACTAGACTTAATTGGACATCAAAACAGACGATTGGAAAGTTTTAAGTTGATAATGAGCGAAAAAAGCTTACTAAAACAGACAGACAGACCGACGGACAGACGGACACATAGACAAACGGTCATGGCTAAATCGACTCGTCTGGTGAAGCTGATCAAGAATATATATACTTGATAGGGTCGGAAATGCCACCTTCAACCATCAGAACAAAAATATAATACCCTGCAAGGGTATAAAAATCATAAATGTAAAGTATATATCCTAGACATCAGTTGTAGGGTTGCCAGAATAGATAACTGGAGCTCCACTAGTTATCGATGTTTAAAATGGGTAATCTGGATTTCGACTTGCTAAAATTTTAACTGGCCTTACAACTTTCAAACATATCAAAAAACAAGCATATCATAGACCAATTCTAAATAAAACCCATAAAATTAAAGAATGACACAAAAGTACTTACAGCACAAACTTAGACTTAGCGTTGAATTAACGGGGTTTTAAGCTACCTAACCTTCCAAGGAGGAGGAGGATCCCATTCTGGCTGCCAAGGTTCCATGCCCAGCTTATGACTACGAATTGGACACTCTGGAATCCTCGCCAGAGTTTCGGGCCCTAACGGAAAAATACCGCGATCTCTTTGCGTACTTGAGCGAGAAAAGCGGGCGCTCTGTTAAGACCTTCGTGGATGCCCAGTACTTGAATAACACCTTGTTATTGAAAATCTGTACAACATTACGGTGCCGGATTGGACTAAAAAGGTTTACGGCGGAGAGCAGCTCACGTAATTCGCTAATTTCGCTTTTTCCATCTACACTTATACGCGCAAGCTGGCTAGGCCAAAGGCGGGTCCTTTATTATTATTATTATATTATTGGGGTGTTTAGAGTACCGCGACCTGTTTAGATCTATTGTACCCCCATTCGGAGCCTACAGCGCAGATATCAACCCATTTCCTCGAACAAAGTCGAGGAGTTTTGATGGGTTGATTCTTCCTAAGAGCTCATGTGAAAGAGTTCTCAATCCTAACGTTCTGCATCTTATATTTATTAAGGCCGGACAGTCTGCGATGATGAGTGTCGAGGTTTCGTCCTCCATGTCACAGAATCTGCACCTAGGTGACTTTTCAGTCTGCAGTGCCCGGTAAGTAATCCGGTAACGATCCGAAGTGAATTCTTCCCTAGTTGAATAAGTTCCTCGAACCTCTTCTTGTTGTAGTTTTCTATTAGAGTTTTGGCTTGCCTTAGGCCTGGGGTATTCCTCCAGTGTTCTTGCCTCATGGTGCCTTCCTCATTCCTAATGTATTCTTTTATTGTGTGCCTTCCTATGCAACAGTAGGGTTCTGGTCCTATCAGGGGCTGTTCGGCTCCTAGTTTTGCCATTTTATCGGCAATTTCTTTTTAAGATATGTCCCTATGACACGGAATCCATCTGAGGGCCAGTCTGTTTAGACTGCCCAAACGGTTAAGTTTACTCTTCACCTCTAGGACTATCTTTGAGGTGACTTTATTACTGCATAGAGCAGAATTTGCTGCTCGGCTGTCCGAAAGGATCAAGATGTCCTTATTCTTATATCCACGCTGTATGTTGAGCTCTGCACAACGTCCAATAGCGCATACCTCAGCCTGGAATATGCTGGTGTATTGGCCAAGGGATTCGTGGTATTTTATGCGGGGCCCTACCACTTCTAGGCCAGTGACTTTTTGTGTCAGGGATCCATCTGTGTACCATGCTATGGTGTGTTTAGTCATAGGGTGCACTTCGGATAATGTGGTCCAATCTTTCTTATTGCCTAAGTGTGTTGTGAAGTTCAGCTCGAAGATTAATTCGGCTGTCATTTCATCCCAAGGGTATTAGGGGCACCTCACCTAACAGATTAGTCGCATCACTGTTATTTAGAATGCAACCACTACCCGTGCCCTCAGTGCTTATTCTCAGGAGGGTAGCTTTGCGTTGAAGTTCAATTACACAATGGAGTGGTGTTAGCTCCATCAGAACTTCTAAGGCAGTTCTAGGACAGGTTTTCATTGCCCCTGTCATACATACGCAGGCAAGTCTTTGCAACTTTTGTACCAGTTTTTGTATGGTGATGAGCTTAGCTCGTTTACCCCATGCAATTGCTCCGTACGTGAGAATTGGTCTCACAATCATAAGGTATAGCCATCTTATTATCTGGGGCCTGGTTCCCCAGGTTTACAGAGCTCTATAACACTTTTCCACTGTCTTTTGGACGTGGGAATCGATGTTTAGCTTACTATCTAAAGTGATTCCTAAATACTTAACCTCTCAGCTAGTTTCTATAGGAATTCCTAGCAATGAGATTTGTCTCATTCTCTGTAGTTTGTACTTCCTTGTGAAGGGAACGATGACTGTTTTTGCGGGATTTAGGTTGAGTCCAACCTCCCTGCACCACTCTAGCGTTGTCTTGAGTCCGAGTTGGACGATGTCACATAGTGTCTCTTCAAATTTGCCTCTGGCTATTATCACAATGTCATCGGCGTATCCCTGACATTGGATTCCTTTTTCATCAAGTTTGCTGAGAAGGTCATCTACTAGCAGACTCCACAGCAACTCCTCCTTGCGGACAGCCTCTGCTGGTTGCTATCGTCATGTTATCTGAGCCCAGTGTGCATGTTGCTTGTCTGGATTCCTTCTAGACAGGGCAGCTCGAACCGCATTACGTGATGTGTTGTCGAAGGCTCCCTCTATGTCTAGGAAGGCACAAATAGCAATTTCTTTGCTGTCAACTGCCCCCTCTAGGCTGCAGCATAGTTAATAAAGTGCCGTGTCTGTTGAACGGCCTGCTCTGTATGCAGGCTGCGTGTGTTGCAGCGGACAGTCTCTGAGAGCTGTTCTCCTAATATTGTAGTCTACAAGTTTTTCCAGCGTTTTAAGGCAAAACGAAGTTAAGCTGATAGGTCTGAAGACTTTGGGCTGGTGATATCTTTCTTCCCGGTCTTGGGAATGAAGACCACCCTAGCGCTGCACCATGCACTTGGGATATAGCCCAGGGCTAGGCTGCTTACCATTAGTCTTCTTAAGCGGGTTAGGAGTAGCTCCTGCCCCTGCTGTAAGAAGGATGGAGAGATCCTATCTAATCCTGGTGACTTAAATGGTTGGAAGGTTCCAATAGCCCATTTAAGTTTCTCGGGCGTAACTATAGACTTGGCTGTCGCCCAGTCACTTGCTACTGTCCTAGGGGTTCTATAATGATCACGCACAATATTTCCCGTAATGGGAGTACTTCCCGGGAAATGCGTGTCAAAAAGAAGTTCTAATTTCTCCCGATCCGTGGAAGTAAAGGTGTTATAACCTTTCTTCAGGGCTAAATTACTATCTGTTGCATTTTTGGCCATTGCCTTGTGCAGTCTTGCGCCCTCGTTGACGTTACTTATTGCCTCACAGAAGTTTCTATAGTCCTTCCGTTTGGCTTTCCTGATCTCTTTGTTATAGAGCGTCAGGCTTTGCCTGTACCGTTCCCAGTTACTTTCAGTTTAGGGTCTTTTGAAGAGCCCTCGAGTGGTTACTCGTTCAAGATTAGCATTCCACCACGGTGCGTCTGTTTCCCGTTTCTGTCTGCCTAGTGGACAACTGTCTTAAAAGGCATTCACTATTTCGTGACCTAGGTTGTCTACTGCTCTTAAAGGCATTCACTATTTCGTGACCTAGGTTGTCTACTGCTCTATCTAGTTCCAAGGGATGTCTTGGGTATCCTGACGGTTCGTTGGAAAGATTTAGCTCTAGAATTGACCTACCTTAAACAAAATTATCCTGTGGTCGGACATGGATTCTTCTGGTGACACATGCCAGTTCCTAATGTGGGGTTTGATTGAATTGGTTGCCAGAGTTATGTCTAGCACCTCTTCTCTTACCTTGGTAACAAACGTCGGCGTGGAGCCGACATTACAAATCTCTAGGCTATTGTTTAAAGACAATTCTAGTAGTTGCTCACCTCTGTTGTTAACATCAGTACTGCCCCAGATCACATGATGTGCGTTGGCATCACATCCGATGATAAGGGGGATCTTCTTCTTCCGGCAGTGGTCCACTAGCCCGAGTATTTCTGGCGGTGGACAGGCTTCACCCCAGCAAAGTAGGCGCAGGCCACTGCTAGCTTCTGTGTAGCTCCTGTGCCGTCGATGGAAAAGGCGACACAGTCCTTGCTCAGGAACTCTGAAAAGATACTGTAATTGATGTTTTTCCTTTTAGCAATGCATGATCTGGGAGGTAGTCCTCCTGGATCGCATATTTCCTTTGTGTCTTTCGTGTACAGGCCTTTTATACCATTGTTCCTGTAGAAGGGCTAGCCCTAGGTGTTGGGAGGTGATCATCCTGGCCAAGACAGCAGATGCTGCTTTGGCCCGATGGATGTTCACCTGGGCTAGCCGAGTGCTGCTTGTTGCAGCCATCAGATGGGGGTTTGGTGCCCCGTGACTTCTGGTGAAGAGAGCGAGCAAGTCTCTCCACCACCGTCTATCACGGTGACCTCATCGCAGCTGTCGTCCAGGAGGAGCTTCTGGGCCAGCTCTTGGGATGACATGGGGTGTCCATCCCCCTGGTCGTCCCCAATCTCCATGACAGATTGCCTGTCCTCTCCGCTCTGCGACGTCGGCTCCACACTTAGTGGTTCGAGGGTATCCTCGACAGCCTTGCAGTTATCTTCACTGGTCGTATCTTCTGGAGCCTTCCTGGTCTTCTTTAGACCGCTCACAGTGACGTGACCATATCGGAAGTTGAGCTGGTGGTCACACTCCATCCCTCCCGGTCTGGTCCATCCCTACTACGAGGAGTGCACTAGCTCCGTCGTTTCTCCTGGAGATGATTTTCCAGGCGTCTGTTCCGACGCAGTTTTGGAAACCGATGAAGGCCAGAATCTCCCCGTTCGTCCTATCTGCGCTCCTCGGGCAGAACAACGTGGCGTTGTATACTGCCGGGATGTCGTCTCCCGTGCGTGTTTCAAGGGGTACTCCCTTCCACGTCCGCAGCTGAGGCACGGCAAGTTTTAGCCACTCAGCTGTGCCCTCGTCCAAGCAATCGATTATCAGGTGACCCACTCTGAAGTGGATCCCCCTGAAAACGACCGGACCGCTCCACGCTGACGTGAGCATCTCGTCCATGATAAACTCCTGTAGTCCAGACAGCTCCTCGTTGGTCAGGCTGACCACCGGGAACCTCTCCGGGAGGATGGCCACCTTAATGAACGATGCCTTCTTGGCAGGTCTGGCCTGAACTGCTGGTGAGATCCTAGGCGTGTGCGCTGCCGCCTGGGGTCTCTCGCCGTCGAGGAATCTATCCTCGAAGTGTCTTCTTCTTTTCTTTATTTGGTTATGCTTCTTCATGTGGTCCCACGAGCTCCGGAGAAGTATAAGGTCCGCCCGGGCGGAGATCCGCCGTACCCGGGTAAGGCGCAGTTAGGATAGACGGTCCCCACTTGTCTGAACCCTCCGTTTGCGACTGGGCTATTTGTTGACTCGGGCCCCCAGCCAGGCTGACTATCGGCACGGGTCGGATGACACCTTAGTCCGGCACCGAGGCGAGATGTGAGGGATAGGATTGTGGTAGGTAGTTGTGAGGAAGGGGGTGTGTAAGGCTACGGAGGTAAGACGGCCAAACAAGCGTCTTGTCGGTATACCTCGTAGGTATACCCGCTGTTTGTCCGGGGTTGCTTATTCGCTTACGCTTATTCGCAACTAACCTTCCCGGAAGGCCGTTCGCTATCCGCAACCTGCGACCCGCCTGGTGGCCTCAGTTAAGCTTCCCTTCGAACCATCTCACTAGTTCTTAAGGACCAAGAAGGCGGGTCCTTTACTAAAGGATATTTTCCAGCGGTTCGCTGACAAATCATCAGGACACTTAGATCCAGATCGTTCTATGTGGATCTACAGTGCTCATGATACCACTATAGCCAATGTTTTGAATGCGCTGAAAGTGTTTGAGCTGCACAGTCCCCCCGTGCATAATGCTGGAGATGCGTGTGAATGATAGGAACACGCCACTGGTGTCTGTTTTCTATAAGAACACCACCGAAGAGCCCCTGCCGCTGGACATACCGGGCTGTGGCCCGCCCTGCCCGCTGAAAAAACTTGTCACACTTTATCAGGACGTCCTGCCCGAGGACTGGGAGCGCGAATGCAAACGCTCGACGATGATGATGACTTACGAGGAGGCCAATTTGGGCGCGGCGACAGGCACTCTCATTTTAATCATCATCGTTTTGCTGTTGGCTAGCTATGGCCTCATGATCTACTACCGACATCGCAACTACAGGCTGTATACCTTGTACTCTCAAATGGCTTAGCTGGATAGCTTTGCGATGAAGTGGAAGGCCCTGATAGAATCTGAATTTATAGCCTTGTCCGCTCTGTTTGTGCCAAAGTGATTTGTTTTTTTTAGTGGACCCTATGTTGCTTTTGAGTTTAATGGCCAGTCTTAGACGGTTGTTCTTAATCGTGGTTACTACTTTGTTAAAACGTGCATTTCACACAGAGTCTGTTTACATCCATTAGTTTGATAGTATACTTTGTGCATTTGATAAACACAAGTTTGTTGGCATTTTAATGAAATAATAACTGTTTTGTTGTTGTTCAGTGAAAGATATGGAATATAAAGACTGGGAATACCGATTTTGTTGTTGCATACATATATACATAACATATTTATACACAAATACATTTTTATAAAATTATCTTGAATGATAAATTAATTGTATTAAAATTAAAAAAAATTAACGATTGCACTATGGGTCGTTTGACCACTTTTTTTTTTTTTACTACATATACATTTTATTTATTGGATCTTCTCTGAATTGAGACTAACAATAAGTATATAAAATCTTAAATTAAAAAGCTATCTTACAGTCAAGATGACTGACGCAAGATTAAAGGGCTCTAAGAACTATTGCTGAGCTGGAAGGTCATTTCGTTGCAATCGGGTCCGGTTGGAAACCCTGGCTAGGCCCCTGGCGAGCTGGTTTGGATGAGAAGTTAGCTTGGTGTGGTAGGACGCTTTTTGTTTTGATATTTCTTCTTTTACGGGTAGAATGCCAAGATCTCTGTGGATGTTGTCGTTTCGAACATACCAAGGTGCCCCAGTGATAGTTCTCAGGATTTTTGATTGTGCTCGCTGGACAATGTCGATGTTGCTGCTGCTCGCGTTTCCCCACAACTGGGAGCCGTAAGTCCAGACTGGCTTAATCGTTGAATTGTAGAGCAGGACCTTGAAGTCCAGGCAAAGGGGGGAGCGAGCGTTTATGAGCCAATGGAGGCTATTGGATTTTAGTTTTAAATGAATTTTCTTAGCTTCGATATGTCTCCGCCATGTAAGTCTCCTGTCTAGGTGAACGCCAAGGTACGTTACATCGTCAGCTTGTGGAAGTGGCGTGTTATTCAGAGTTAGCGGGGGACACGTTTGTCTGTTAAGAGTAAACTTTATGTGTTTACACTTTTGCGCATTTATTTTTATACGCCAGTCTGATAACCACCTCTCCACTACCACGAGCTCCAGGCAAAGGGGGGAGCGAGCGTTTATAAGCCAATGGAGGCTATTGGATTTTAGTTTTAAATGAATTTTCTTAGCTTCGATATGTCGCCGCCATGTAAGTCTCCTGTCTAGGTGAACGCCAAGGTACGTTACATCGTCAGCTTGTGGAAGTGGCGTGTTATTCAGAGTTAGCGGGGGACACGTTTGTCTGTTAAGAGTAAACGTTATGTGTTTACACTTTTGCGCATTTATTTTTATACGCCAGTCTGATAACCACCTCTCCACTACCACGAGATGATCAGCTAGTAGTGCTGTTGCCTGAATTGGGCATTTGGACCGACCTATGATCGCGGTATCGTCTGCGAATGTAGAAGTAGTTAGCCGCTCGTTCGTGGGAATATCTGCGGTGTAAAGGAGAAATAGAGTTGGACCAAGGGCGCTACCTTGGGGAACTCCAGCCTCTATAGTGTAATCGTCGGATGTTGTAGGTTTGCATCTCACGGCGAATTCTCTGTTGTAAAGGTACGATTCAAGTATTCTGTGAGTGTTTTCCGGCAGAATAGTTCTGATTTTATGCATAAGGCCATCAAGCCAGACTCGATTGAAAGCCTGTGCAACGTCGAGGAATACCGCACTGCAGTATTCCCGATTTTCGAATGCAGTCCGTATTTCTGTTGTTAATCTGTTGACTTGCTCTATTGTTCCATGGCTTTCTCGAAAGCCAAATTGATGTGCCGGAATAACGTTGTGCTTTTTCAGATATGGGATAATGCGTGTCAAAAGGCATTTTTCAAACCGTTTTGACAGACACGAGAGTAAACTTATCGGTCTGTATGAAGCTGGTATTGTGTGATCTTTTCCTGGCTTTGGGATCATTATGATTACCGATTTTTTCCATTTTTTTGGGAAGTAGCCAAGTCCTGTTGTCCCGTTAAAGAGTTTAAAAATGACCTAAACTGCACAGTTTGGGAGTTCAATTAGCATTTTGGGAGTAATTAGATCACCGCCTGGGGCCTTTTTTGGTTTCAATTGCTCACTGATGACTTTTGCAACTTCGTTTGGTTGAAACAGAATTGGCTCCGTCTCAGTTTCAATTCGAATTGACGGCGACGGTAGTGCGAATTAATTTGTTGCAGGGTTTGGCTGAAAAACATTTCGAAGGTGTTAAGCAAATGTACAAGCTCTGTCTTTGTCGCTTCTGGCCCAGCTGCCTGAAGAGTCTCTTATGGGAATTACTGTTTCGGCCGGCGCACTTAGATTTGGGTGGGCCCTCCACAAGGGATGCTTGGTGCTGGTGGGTGAAAGTTTCTCAATGTACTGGCGTTGTGCTTTTACTTCTTCGTGCCTTAGGGCCCTGGTAAGTCTGCGACCAGCTTCCTTAAGACTTTGTTTTGAGGATGGCGATCTGCTGGTTTGCCAAGCACGCCTTAATCGTCTTTTCTCCAAAACAAGCTGTTCGATTTCAAGGTTAGTTTTGTGTTGGTGTGTGTGCCCATCCCTCCCTTGCGGTGTAGAGACTTTGGCTGCTGCGATGAGTACAGACTCCAGTGCATCGGCATAGCAGTCGATGTACTCCTTGATGTTGAGCTGGGGAGTTAGTTCAATGTGGGAACTTACGTACTTTTTGAACTTCAGCCAGTTGGTTCGATGCGACGTCAGCCTGAAATGGTGCTCGATTAGTTCCGGGCGTTGAAGAAGAGTTATTAGCACTGGTGAGTGGTCCGATGATAGATCCAAAAGCGATTTTGCAGATATTAGATTGCGAGAAATATTTTTTGTCACAGCAAAATCAATTAATTCAGGTAGTTTTCTAGGATCTGTAGGCCAGTATGTAGGGCTGCCTGGTGAAACGTAGTCCAGTTTGTTGCATGTTTTGATGAGTGCATTTTATACAGTTGCCTTCCTTTGGGGGTCACAAGGCGGGATCCCCAGTGTGTGTGCTTGGCGTTGTAATCTCCTGCTGCTATGAATCGCTCTCCAAGTGAATTGTAGAAGTCCATGAATTGATCTTCGGAGACTGTAAAACGGGGTGGGCAGTAAACAGCGGCAATGGCAAGGTTGCAGTTGCCCAACTGTAATTTTATCGATGTAGCTTGGAAGTAATTTTTTGCAAACCTTTGGTGAAAGTGGTGTTTGATGCGGTCTCTTATTAAGATGCCGGCTCCGCCACGTGCTTTACCATCTGGATGATCGGTGCTGTAGAACGTGTATCCCCGTATTTGAAAGTTATATTTGCTGGTGAGATGCGTTTCTGTCAGCAACATAACGTCGATGTGGTTTTCGTTCAGAAATTGAGTTATTTCAGGTTTATGCCGTGAAACACCGTTGGCGTTCCACAGAGTTATTTGAAGACTAGGCATAGTTTATTTGGACTGCTGAGCTGCAAGCATTTGTAACAAGATGTTTTGGTTTTGCATAAGGGTTTGCATGGTGGTTTTCATGAAGGACATAAATTCCATCATATTTTGTTGCAAAGTGATCATCATAATTTCCATGTTACTTTGTGGCTGTCCCATGGCCTGCTGCATGTTATCAATTTTCGGCTCTATGTGAGCTGTGCCTGATTTTAGAGCACTGGCGTAAGAAATGCCGTTGGTAGTAATTGAAGGGCCAAATGATGACCTGGCTGCTTTTGCGAAGAAAACTTCCGGTGTCGTTTGTGATCTCATATAAATGTTCTGTGTTTTCTGGGAGCGTGTCGTTGTCGCTCGTAGCATCCGAATTTTCATCTCCTTGTAGACTGGACAGCCTCTGTAGTTTGCTGTGTGATTTCCTTGGCAATTTACACACTTTTTAGTGAGAGAGTCTTCCTTGTTGGCAGGGCAGGGCTCGGAGCCGTGACAGTTTCCACAAGCCACACATACTGACCTGAGGGTGCAGTAAGCCCTGGTGTGTCCGTATTCCTGGCAATTTGTACATTGCACTGGCCCGTTCCGTTTGTGCGGCTCTTCTACTGTGATCCTACGATATTTTAACATAACGCGTTACTGTTAAGTTATCAGCTGTTAAAATCAGCTGTTACACTAACGAGAAGCGCGAGCTGCTGAATTGCTTGTTCCCAGCAACGTTGAAATGTCTGTCTGTCCGTCCGTCTGTCCGTCCGCACAAACATCGAGATCTCGGGAACTATAAGAGCTAGAACCACAAAATTTTGCACACAGACTTCTATAAGCAAAGCGCAGATCAAGCTTGTTTCAAAACCTGACCACGCCCCTTTTTACGCCCACAAACCGGAAAAAACTCGGTGGTGTCCACTTTTTTAATGCTATAGAAAAGTGGCCTTTATAAATGTTGTTTGTATTGAAAATGTCTACCGAAATTTTGAAAATCTGGCCATTTTCAAAAAATTGTGTATACAAGTGCGTTGAAAATTTTTATTGCGCCCGAAAGTAGGCTAAACTTTTTTTTGAAGAGGGCGTTAAAAATTGATTGCGCTCAAAGCTGTTTTTAAAGAGGGCAATGAGTATCGCAAATTTTATAGTCGGGAAACCCGACTATAGCGTTCTTTCTTGTTTTTTACTTACTTTTTTCTTACTTTAATTCAGAATATGCTCAGACATATGAGCTTTCTATGGGCCCATGTTTAGATAGAAGCAAATGTGCTTCGAAAACCCTCTTATTTATGTGCTGACTCAGAAAGAACTCTTAAACGCGACTCTTTTTAGACACAGAATTTAGAGCGCTCCTAATTTGCTTTCTGGGTTTTTCGTTCTAAGTTTTAAGTGCTCAAAACCGTACAACAAAACGATTTGAGTGAAACTTTTAGAACAGGGATGCCCAAATGCTGCTTTTGACACAGCAGCTCACCAATACGCACAAATAAATACAAAAATGCATAGACATTCGGCTAAGCGAGCTAACTGTAAAGCCTTTGAAAGTGTTGTTGCTCAGTTCAGCGAACGCGCGGAGAACAGAAGAAAATTAAAAATGGTTCTTGTATTCTGCCTTGTCGATGAATGAGCCATGTGCATACCGCGAGCAATTACAAAAACAAAAGAGCTCGCAGAGCTATGGGCTGGGCATCCCAGTTTTAGAATGCAGTCCAATTATTGTGGTTTGTAATAAGTGCTTGTAAACTGTAGAAATTGATAGTGTAAGTTCTTACCTTAAGAAAAATAAAAAACTTGTTATGAAAATTAATATTTAAGTAGAGTTATAAAGTTAGTCCAGCCGAGTCCGCTTTTAAAACTAAGTACGTGTTGTAGAGTAATCAATCCTTGTTATGTGCTATTAAAATAAAAGTAAAGTTTTGCGCACTTTCTCTAAAATTGAACTTTTAAGACAGAGCCTTTAGAAAGGAAAGTTTGCACTTTTAATGGCCTGTGAACGTCAGTAACGATAGAATGTGAAAAAAATAGTATAAAACAATCATTTTAGTTAAATGTTTTCTTTTCATAATCATGAAACACCTTTTTAAGCTAAGACATTGTATTGTATTGAACAAAATATTAAAAAATTCAATTACACTTAAAAAAAAAATGCTGGAAACACCGTACATATCGGTGCAAGCTATATTTGTTGTAGCTGAGGGGCGGTTTGGATTGAGGCTCCGGCCCAAACATACACCCACCGTTGAAAGGCAAGGACCCAGAAGGCTGAACCCGCAACTTCCTTCAACGCTTTGTCAGATCGTTGCTTTTGAGCGGCGGACTTTTAATTGTGCCTGCGTGTTCCACGCTGACTGGTGATAGAACCGACGGTCTAAATGAATCGCGTTGTGGGAGCAGGTGGACCCGAATTGGTCCGAATTGACTGCAGGGTTTGGTTACAAAATACCATTAAGCTTCTTTCTTAAAAACGGTCACATTTTCAAGTCGTTCTAACCACTTTGCTTTAGCTTAAAAAATGTGGACACCGCAGAGTTTCGCGGCTTGTGGTCGTAAAAAGGGGCGTGCTCAAATATTGAAACAAACTTCATCCTCGTGGGGCTCATATAAGTTTTGGCATTTGTACAAACGGACAGACAGACAGACACTTGAAATGTTTACAGTATTGCCTTGTATTTTTCGAGTAAATGAAATAAAACCATAGAGCAATGTGGTTAACAACAGTGTCTTGCATTGAAAAGTTAATTGCTGTTTGTGGTAGCACCTGCTCAGTGCGCTAAACGGAGCAACGGTAGGGACTTGTGCGGAGTTAATTAACTGATACGCGGCGAGTTCGCCCGTAGTAATGGTAGTGCAAGGAGGGAGAGAAGATAAGAGAGAGATGAAAGGATCAGAAAGAGTCTGCGTGCCAAGTGCAAAAGGGTACAGCGCTGGACTCTGAAAGCTGTGGTGCCGTGCGCAGAGGGCGAGTAGGACCCAAGAGAAGTAGACGCCGAGGACCGACGGTGCAAATCAAATCAAAACAAGATAGAACGCTATAATCGGGTTTCCCGACTATAAGATTTGCGATACTCATTGCTACTTTCAAACGCAATCAATTTTTAGCGCCCTCTTCAAAAAAATGGTTTGCCTACTTTCGGGCACACAATTTCACAATTTCCAGATTTTCAAAATTGTTAGATATTTGAGTAGATATTTTCAATACAAATAACATTTATAAGGGCCACTTTTCTCTAGCATTCAAAATGTGGACACCACAGAGTTTCGCGGTTTGTGGGCGTAAAAAGGGGCGTGGTCAGGTTTTGAAACCTGCGCTTTGCTAATACAAGTCTGTGTGCAAAATTTGGTGGCTCTACCTCTTATAGTTCCCGAGATCTCGACGTTTGTACGGACGGACAGACGGACGGACGGACAGACAGACATTTCAACGTTTACAGTATTTGCTTACTCTTCGAGCGCCAGAGGAAGGTCTCAGCACCGAAGCGTAAGAAGGTTAGGTTAGGTTAGAGCGGCGGATGACACAAGGTCAGCCCACTTAGGCCATCACTGGCCCATTGTGATACCGCATGGATCTTTTGTACCCTTTAAACCATGAATTTATAAAGAATCCCAGCCCGTTTCTCTAATGAAACCTGCTATTTTCTTCGGGGGAACAGCTGCTAATTCAGCTAGATTGTCAAGGAAATATTCTCCTATATACTTTTTCCTGCGCCTGATAAGGGCCACACAGGAACAGAAGAAGTGCTCTACTGATTGTACTTCTTCCTCGATTTTGCAGCTTCTGCAGAAGTCGTTGTTTAGGACGTTAAGTCGGGATGCGTGGGCTCCTACGAGCCAGTGGCCTGTAAATGCTCTAATTACAGCTGTGCACTGTGTGCGATGTAGACTGAAAAGTCTTTTGGTGCGTTTGGCGTCAACCTTAGGCCATGTTTGGCGACTAATGTTGCTGTGAGTGGTATTATCCCATGTTTCTTGTACAAGGGATCTGAAACCCTCCCTTGTCCTGAGCTTAAAAGTGGCTAGTGGCATACGGAAGTCCTCCTTGTCTGGAAGGAGAACTGTGGTAGTGCCGCGTCTGGCCAGTTCATCAGCTATTTCGTTCCCCTCAATATTTTGGTGCCCTGGCACCCAGATTAGGGATATAACGAACTGCTGTGCCATCTCTTGAAGAGATTTGCGGCAGTTGTTCACTATCGTCGAGTTTGAAGATAGCGCACGAATTGACTTTATTGCTGCCTGACTGTCTGAGTAAATGTTAATTACTCCGTTTGTAAGGCTAGAGTGGCGTAGGCAGCTGAGAGCCTCGCTTATGGCGAGAATCTGGAAAAAACGCTGCAGTGGTCCGGAAGACGGAAGTGTATTTTGATACTAAGTTGTTCACAGAAGACTCCTCCTTCAACTCGATTGTCGAGTTTGGAGCCGTCTGTGAAGAAATTTATACATTCATTTTGTCCAAAGGGGCTTGCCGCCCAGTCCTCCCTAGAGGGGAAGTCTGTTTTGAACGTTGTAGAGGTGTGTTCTACGGGTGTGCAATAGTCTGTTAATTGTATGTTTGCGCCTTCTGGTAGGATGGATGAGTGTCCGTATTTACGGACTGTCCAGCAGTTTGCGTCTCTCAGACGTCGTGCTGTGATGGTGGCGATTTCTTTTGCCACCAGAAGAATTGGGGATATGCTAGTAATAGCGTTGAGCGCTTCACTAGAGGTTGTTCTAAGAGCTCCTGTCATGCATAGTTGCGCTACCCTTTGCACCTTGTTTAGTGCCTTGAGTTTGGAACTATACAGCAGCGCTGGCCACCAAATGGATACCCCATACAGGAGGATGGGTCTTACTATGGCGCTGTATAACCAGCTAACTACAGACGGGGACATACCCCATTTGAGGCCTACTGCCTTTTTGCAGGTGAAGAGTGCAATGTTGGCTTTACGCACTCTATCCGCTATAGTGAGATTCCAGTTCAGTTTCTTGTCTAGTACAAGCCCCAGGTATTTTGCACTGTCGCTAAACTCTAGAGCGGAATCATTTAGTTTTGGGGCTGATAACTTGGGGATCTTATACTTCCTGGAGAAGAGAATAAGATCGGTTTTACTTGGGTTTACGTTTTCTTAGTTTGACTGTCATAATGTCGCAAAGGGTTTGCGGAAATTTTCCCCGCAGCATGACAGCCACATCGTCTGCATAAGCAACAATCTTGTCTGAGCAACATGCCTGCACAGAGTAGATGCTCCCAGTGAAGAGGTCACTTTTCTGCTCAGTAGCAGCTGTGTGACTAATCTCACCAACTGAGCATCTACTCCAAGGCTCAGCATAGCATTGGTTATTGCCCTTGAGTCGATGTTATTGAAGGCTCCTTTTATGTCCAAGGAGGCGGCTAGGGTATATTCCTTGTCTTGCAGGGATTTTTCTATACTGGATATGACAGAGTGAAGTGCTGTTTCTGTCGATTTGCCGTTACGGTATGCATGCTGAGATTCAGATAGCAGAGAGGGATTGATTGATGTTCTTAGGTATAGCCCTATCAATCTTTCCAAGGTTTTCAGAAGGAAGGAGGACAGGCTTATTGGCCTGAGATCCTTCGGTGTTGTGTGTGAGGCTTTGCCGGCCTTGGGTATAAATACAACCTTGGACGTTAGCCAAGAAGGGGGAATATGGCCTAACGCCATGATGTTCGTGAAGATGGCTTTTAGCCAAGGGACAGCAAGATCTTCCCCTTGCTGCAATTGTGCCGGAAATATCCCATCGGGACCTGGAGATTTGTAGGGAGCGAAGCTATTTATAGCCCATTTAATATTGGATTCAGTCATGATTGACCGAGTGGCATGGTTGGGGGTCGCTTGTTTGGGGACCTAAGGTGTTTCCTGGAATATGCGTATCTAGTAATAGTGTTAGTGTTTCTTCGCTAGAAGAAGTCCATGAGTCGTCCTGTCTCTTGAGATAGCCCAGATTTGAGGATGACTTTGAGAGTACTTTTCGTAATCTTGCGGCTTCTGAAGAGGATTCAATTCCCGAACAGAATTTTCTCCAATCCTCTCTTTGTGCCTGCCTAGTGAGCTTTTTGAATTGAGCTAGACTGTGTTTATAATCTAACCAGTTCTGTTCACAACTTAGTCTTTTTGCTCTATTGAAGAGTTTCCTACTTTCTACCCTCAGCTTGTCTATTTCTTGTTTCCACCAGGGTGGTCTCCATTTGCCTCTCGGCTTGCTGATTGGACAGGATGCTTTATATGCATTGTTACATGCTTCAGTGAAGGCTGTCGTGAGGTAAGTGAGATGTTCCTCCGATGGAGGAATCTGCTCTGGCGGAGCTGGTAGGGCCTTAGCCAGTCTGTTTTTGAAGGCTGGCCAGTTGGTTCTGCGGGGGTTTGAGAACGTTACTGGGTCAGGATTGGGCGCACATAATTTTGTGTCGATATATTTGTGATCTGAGAAGGAGTGTTCTTTAGAAACACTCCACCCTATAAGTTGGTCATGCATGAAGTTTGAAGTAAGGGTTAGGTCTATGACCTCCTCCCTGTCCTTGATTACAAAAGTGGGGTCGTTTCCCCTATTGCAGATAAGTAAATTGGTGGAGAGAAGGTATTCAAAAAGTAACTCACCCCTCTCATTTGTGTTGGTACTGCCCCACATCTCATGGTGGGCATTTGCGTCGCATCCGATCAATAGGCCAGTGCCACGATCTTCGCAAACCTTTACAAGTTCCCTCAGCTTGTGACCCGGTATTGGGTCCATGATGTCGTACGCCAGGTACGCTGACACCACACATAGCGACCTCTCCTGGAGCTCCAGACTTATCGCTGTAGTGTCCGCATCGCTGTAATTATAAAGCATAAATGCACTAAGGTGCCTTTTAGCTAAAATACAAGTACGGGTTTTACCTTCTCCTTGAGCTACGAGTAGCTTATATTTAGGGGTGCTGAGTCCGCATATCCTATTGGATACAAGCCAGGGCTCCTGGATCAGCACCAGGTCGGCTTCGTCTCTAGCTAGACGAAGCATAAGGGCAGCGGAGGCTGCTTTACAATGATGGAGGTTTATCTGCACGACTCTCAGAGACATCGTGCAGATTTGCCTCCACCACCGTCGCGTCAGCGTCCAGGTCCTCAGCGAAAACTTCGCTTATGGAGTCAGTACTCCCGTGACCCAGCTTGCTGAAACCCTGGAGAAGGGATGCTTCGGATATCACCGACTCGCAGTCCTCCTCCTCTCTGCCTGGCTCCTCCATCTCGGTGGCCAGCACCTCTTCAACACCAGGCTCTTCCTTCTGCTTGGTGTCCGACTTGTACACCCTGATGCGCACCGAGCTAAAACCGAAGTTTAGCTCTCCGTGCATTGCATCAATGGGTGCAGCGGAGTCCTTATTAAGGATAAGTATAACCTGACGCAAGGGGCCCTGCGTCTCTTCCACCTTTGCCACCTTCCAGTCGGAGGACGGCAGGTTGGGGTTGCATCTTTGCAACATCGCCAGGATCTTCTCCGGCTCTTTGAAGGAGGACGGGACCCATATGATGGCTCTTGGCCTACTCGGGATGTCCTTCCAGTCGACAGCGACCAGCTTGGCACCCGGGTAGACCTCACCCAGTCTAGATACGGCCGCTTTCAGTAGCTCTGCCGACCTAGCCCCTTCGCACGCCATCACCTTGACGTTACCCTGGTACCACCCTGCATCTTTGCAGATTGGTGGCGGTCCAGGGTCCGCTTCCAGCACCTCGAAGCATTGTACAGCCAGTGCTGCCTCAACCCACTTCCACTGGCTTCTCGGGATTCTCCCCTCAGCATCGCCTTGGTCCAGGACTCCTAGAAGGATCTTGTCCTTTGCCATTTCTGCGAAGCTTTTGGACGGCACGACGGGCACGTGCGTACGAATCTTTTTCGGGGCATTTTGAGCCGCGCTTTCCTGGGAGCGTTGCCGTTTAGGATTTTTAGGTTCCTCCTTCGGCCTCTCCAATACGAAATTGGGCAACACAGACTTAGCCCAATCCACTTTCTTTAACCACTCCGCTGAGGGGGTGGTGATGTTGCTGTGTGCGTGTCTCTTCAGGATGGCCGCGGCGGATTTCGTCTCCCCGTACCTATCCATCTTGGCCTTGCTTGTGGATGACCTTCCCTTCACCCCCGCACCCGACTGAGCTGCAGCTGCGCTTGTGGTAGCACCTTGCTGGTCGCTCGAGGTGACAGGAGTGTCGGTTGCGGTCACCACCTTGCCTCTGACCAGGGGGCGATTGAGCCCAGTCGGCTGTTTCGCCGGGGTGGAGTTGACCTTAGCCCCAGTGAGCTCTGTCATTCCTCCTGTCGTTTGGTTGACCTTGGGTTCAGTAACCCCTGTCTTAGGACCCTCGGTCCTAGCCGGATTTATGGGAGTTCCGGTCTCCTTTTTTGTATTTTTGTTTTTCGTTTGGTCCATATTAGTTCCCACGAGCTGCGGAGAAAGGGTGGTCCACCTCCCGCAGAGATCCGCGCTACGGAAGGTAAGGCTAGCTGATCCGGAGGGCGCCAGGTATCCGGATGCTCCGTTTGCGACTGGGCTATTTTTAAAGGGCCCCCAGCCAGGTTGATCATCGGCACGGGTCGCATGACACCTTGATCCAGCCCTTCACCTTAGCCATGATAAGAGATCGCAGAAACCTGTGGCATGGCTATGGAGAAAGCTCCGCCCCAGTCTACGAATCCCAGATCTTAGCTGGTGCCGTCCCGAGGGACACTGGAGCACCATTACCAGTTGGCACCCTCGTGGAGGGTTCAGCTATAGGATTTTTGCCAACCGAAGCGTAAGAAAGTGAACGAGGAAAGAGATAACAAGGAGCAGGAGCAAGCCAGGACACACAGGATCTGCCAGCAGGACTCACAGGATCATCTAGGACACACAGGATCTGCTAGGACACACAGTATTAGCCAGCAGGATACACAGGATCTACAAATTACACGGGATTGGTCAGGACGAATCTCAAGGACTAGCTAGGGGCTAGGATTTGAGCGGGGACGCAAGTGGTGAGGATCGCGGTCTAGTTGTAGTTGTACAGCACCTATCGCGGTCAACCAGCATCCAAAAACACGAAGCGCAGCCTGGATCACCAGCCAGCACGAAGTCCACGAGCATCCACGAAGTCCAGAAGCAGCGCGATCGATAAGCGAGAAGGCACAAGCGGGAAGGCTACGAGAGCCGTATATAACCAATTTTGAAGAGAAAATAAAATCAGCTTAATTGCCTTAATTGATTTAATTATTTTTGTCTAATAGAGACCGCAGGCAAAATTATTCCGGTAGCGAGTTTTAGCAACATGCGTAAAATCACAGAGGGTAAAAAGTGTTTCGAGAAAGAAATCTTAGAATAAGTACTACGGCGTAATGTATACAGCCTATATTGAGAGCTGGAAACATAGTTTTTATCGGTTTTGGAAACAAAAACAGACTTAAATCATTCGGATTGATCAAGACTATTTTGACGTCAAAGTTGTGTTACTCGCTGAGTTTTGTAGAAATGCTGAGCTCCAAATAAATTTACATGCTTTAAAAAAAAAATCGGTACAAGTTATGACTCTGAATTGCATGCAAGACGGAATTTTTATGACCTGATCTAGAACTGTAAGTCAGTGAAGCAATTTCGAATTTTTCAAGCGCAGCTTAATGGACTTTTAAATCGAACAGTAACTTTGAGACAGAAAGTATTTGTTCAAGTTTCTAGCTCACTTAGTTTGGAAGATACAGATCAAAAGAACGTGTTTAAAAAAATTAAGAATTGACAAATAACAATGTTACATACATATAGAGTCCCTAGCCCGCTTAAAAAACAGGGTAGCCTGCTTTTAGGCACAATAAATTTTTTACCGCATTGCATACACAATTTCTTAAAACTGGCCCGATTTTTAGATATTTGGGTAGATATTTTCAATACAAACAACAATTATTAGGTCTTTTCTCTAGCATTAAAAATGTGGGCACCTCAGAGTTACGCTGTTTGTGGGCGTAAAATGGGCATGGTCAGGTTTTGAAACAAACTTGATCTGTGCTTTGCTTATAGAAGTCTGTGTGCAAAATTAGGTGGTTCTAGCTCTTATAGTTCCCGATAGTTACGGACAGACGGATGGACGGACGGACAGACAGATATATGCAACGTTTACAGTATTTGCTTACTCTTCGAAAAAAATCGCAAAAAACGAGGGAACAAATTTTTAACTCCCAAACGTATTGATCGTATTGACGTATTAAAATAGTTAATATTATGTTGTATAATTCTATAATTTATCAACAAGTAGCATTATAAAATTAATAATTAATAATAATAAATAAAAATTAAAATAGTTAATATTATGTTGTATAATTCTATAATTTATCAACAAGTAGCATTATAAAATTAAAAAACCTAACAAAAATTAATTTAGGAAATATAAATTTCAGCTTTTCTATTTTTTGAGACCCAACAATTTTATTAAGACTTAAATGGCTATAAATGTATTGCATTATTAGGTGCAGCGCATACCTGATCTCCACAGAAAAACAGCGTTAGTAGGACGAAGTTATCGACGGCGATTCTTTTTCCGACGCGTTCCTCCAGCATCAGTCGCTCAACAACGAATCTCCAGCACTCAAAAACCGCGTGCTCCGGTGTCTTTGCTTCGCAATTACCGCACCACGTGCATTTGGCACTGGTGTCGGGGCCAA
Organism: Drosophila oshimai; assembly: GCA_018150695.1. Taxonomy (NCBI): domain Eukaryota; kingdom Metazoa; phylum Arthropoda; class Insecta; order Diptera; family Drosophilidae; genus Drosophila; species Drosophila oshimai. The sequence goes on along the minus strand of JAECWM010000268.1, from coordinate 535,201 downwards.
ATTTGCAGAGGTACTCCCGAAAGTAGCCGTACCCGCTAGGGACTTGAGTCAGGTGAAAGTCGACTCATGGCCATGCTTCCTGTCCAACCAGAGCTGAAGGTTAGGGATCAGTCTGTGAGTTCCCACTGAGCCTTCCAAGAAGCCAGTGTCTTACTCTTAGCAGTTTCTCGCGTCTCTCGTCTTTCCGCAGGTGAGATATGCCGGCCATGCAGTTGTCCCTGCGAGGACGCATGACGCTTGGTCATACAGTGTCCTAAACGCAGAACAGATGCGCAGGCCGGCTAGTCGATAGGTGGCTTTTAGCCCGCGGCGTAGCCAAGGCCTGTTCCCAGATTGGCACGGCATAGAGCATGGTTGCCCTCGTCACGCTTGTGAGCAGCAGCCTGCTCCCTTACTTAGGTCCACTTTAGCTCAGCATTATTTGCGACTGGGCTCGGTTAGACATTGCCGCCTTCGCGCTGGCATACTCCAGGTGCTCCCCAAAGGAGAGCCTCATGTCTAACATAACGCTGAGGTACTTGATCGTCCTGGTAGATACGACTATGGCGTTGCCAACTCGCATCTTGGGGACCACCACCTTCTTCCTGCTGCTGACGAACACTGTCTTAATATTTTGTGTCCTCCTGGCAGTGGCAGGTTAAGGACACCGTCGCACATTGCATTCCGCAACAAAATTGCCAAAACGGTATTGCCAAAACGGAGTTGCCAAAACGGGTCCTGTCGCTTGAGTTGGAGATAAGGTAGGACTCCAAAGTTTGTTAGATCGTGGACGATGCTGCTCCATCTCGCCGCATTGAAGGCCTTCCCGATGCCGAGGGTCACAAGAGACAGAACTTCTTTTCACCACCTTTCCATCTGGGGACGGCAACAGTAGACTTTGCAATTTCCACAACCTTTGCAATGGCGTCGATTTAGCCTTCCTGAATTCCTACTGGGCGGAAGATAAGTCACCCGCCGCCGTTATGGCCTTCTCCAAGCGGTTGCTTATGATGTACTCTTGTACCTTTCCGGCGCCGTCTATGAGACAGATTGGCCTATAGGATATCGGATCATCTGGTGGCTTGCCAGTTTTGTTTAGAAGTACCAGGCGCTGGACTTCCATCTCGCTGGGAAGGAGCAATCCCTCAGACAGGTGCCGAAAAGACCAGCCAACAAGTCTTGCCGAAGGGATAGCGCTAGCTTTAGCGCTCGATTTAGGTCCAATTAAAATTTTTCCAGTCTTGACCTTCATGGCCGCTGCCAATATCTCGCTCTAGGTGACATCCTCGAAACCTTCCAGTGAATACTTGCAGGCTGTGGCAATTCGCTCATCCTGGGGGACAGGTGGTCGACTATTTCCCTCAACTTTTCTGGTGCTTTGGGAACGAGTATTTGTCTTGGCCAACTTTTTGACCACGATTTTGTAGGCGCTTAACCCCCGGGTCGTGGTCAGCAGAGTTGCACAGCTCGAGGAAACTTCTCTTACTTTCCCGGTTGCCCAACTTGAGGGCTCTCCTGCAAGCCGTCTATCCTCGTGAACGGGCGTTTCCCGCGAGTGTTCAAAAAGACGCCGTGCCTTAACGCACTTCCTTCAGACATCGGCTATGGTCTGGCGTCCCCAGTAGACTGGTTCCCAGTGACGGCTGTGGGTTTGCCTGGCATGCATAAGCCTATCGCAGGTGGCTTGGAGTTGTTGCATAACAGCATCGGCCCTCTGTTTAGCTCCTCTAGTAACCTGAAGCTGCTCCATCTATTCCGAGAAGGCTTGGACATCAAGGATGTCGACTCGATAGCTCCTGCAAGTCTGAGCAGGTCGGGGCGGAGGGTGCAACTGCTGCTGTTTGTCAAGCCCTGTGAATATCGTTGAGTGGTCACTTGCGGTGTACACAGTGCTCAGCATCCACGTGCAGTTACTAGCCTTAGAGCTACTGGCAAAGGTGAGGTCTACTACAGAGCCCACACCTACGGTATTTCGAAGGGAATTTGCCTACCTAAGTTTAGGAGCGAGACCTCTAGCAAAGCAAAGGCCTCCAGGAGTTCCCTGCTTTTGTGTTGGTGAGTTTGCTATCCCAATCGACGGTCCAGCCGTTAAAGTCGCCTGTTAGCAGCGTCGGAAATTTTCCTCTTGCATTGGGGCGAGGTATACGCTGTACGCCCACCAGCCTCCAATCATTGCTCTAACAAATCCATCTCCAGCGAGGATATTTGTCATCCGAGTGGCAGCGCTACCACATGTCCAAAGGGCTGCATTTCCGGTGTTGTCGGCGGCCCAGTTGGAGCAGGACCCGGTCCCTTATGGTTCGCTGAGTACTGTGTATCAGGATGTTTTAATTAATTATTGTTTCTTTATTTGTGTCTTTAGTTAAGTTTAATTTAGCTTAGATTTAGTTTATAACTCTGTCTTGTCTTTTCTAATCTTATTCTGTTCCGCATTCGTTACAAACTCAACTGCTGCTCGCACGCAGCGTGCTTTCAACCCCCGTTTTCCCAAGATCGGCGCTCTCTTGAGAGAGTAACGTGCTCTCTCGAGAGAGCGTAACTCATCGACAGTGTGACCAGAGTATGCTTATATTAATTGGCCTGCTACAACTGTGATGTTCTTTCCGTACTCCCTTACTGTTTGTGACATCAGATCTTACGCTGCTGCGTAGTGATTCCGGTTCAGCTGGATCACTTGCATGCCTGTTTGTTTGTTGCTTCCCGCTTGCCGACAGGGACCAGCTTCGGCTGTCCGCCGCCTCACCTCACCTCCTTTGAGCCTTTGCTAATGTACCGGAAGCCTTTAGCGGAATTCTTACACGTCTCTATTTTGTGCCCCTCTTACTTACTAACTCCTGCAGTTTTTAATGATGTGGCAAACTTGAAGCATGTTGGGTGTGACCTTTCCCAGCTGGAAGGCACAGCAAACGTCGCTACCTGGTTTCCGCTTTCCAGACTCCTGATGCTCACCGAGTCCTTTGGCAGTACAGCCTGCTCAAAAAGCGCGTCCGTCAGCTCCTCCCGAGTGACCAGTTCGTCCAGATCGCAAACGACGAAAATATACGAAAAAATTCGTTTCGTTTTAAAAAAACTTAAACGGGATCTTATTTATGCCAACATTTCAAACGAATTGATTTGTTTTCGTTTTTTACGGCATAGTTCGTTAAATATTGAAAATTGTTTTTAAAATTCTAGACAAATTTACGTTGCCTACAGCACACAGATACAGTTTTACACAAAACTAATGTAGCAATAAAAAAAATATAATATGGACATTTTTCAAAACACATCTTTAAAACATTAAAAAAATCAATAAGTGTGATGTATTCAACACGAGGTTTTTATTTCGATTGTCCACTTATTCTATATTCCAGTTACATTGTTGTTCATTCTCTTTCTCTCTTATTCTCTAGTGTTGTATAACGTATTCTTAAGTGCTGTGTAACATATTACTAGTAGAGCTGCAAAACCATCGATGGTTAAAACGATATTATCGATGGTTTAGTTTATGGCGATGTATCGATGGTTTTATTTCACCATCGATATATCGTTCTACCATCACTTCAAGACTGACGCGCTAAAAAGTTGTAAGTTTTTTGTGAAAAAAAGTGTTTATATATTTTATTAATTTTGTAGTTTTCAATTAGTTTAGTTTAAAATTGGTGGTTCCTCTTTTTAGGAGTATGAAGAAGCGAAAATATTGTTTTATTTTAAATAAACTAAAAAATAAATGTAAAAAATAAAAATAGTGCATTTATTTTCGATTATCGCTAAATAATTTACGATAATCGATGGTTTAAACCATCGATGGTGAAACCATCGATGGTCTGAAAATCGATGGTTTTGCTGCTCTAATTACTAGCGATGCCAGATTGATCTTTAAATTCAAATAAGTCGTTATACAAATACCTAACAATAAGTTTTTAAGTATAAGTACATTTTTATAAAAATGTACTTTGCTTTAAATGTACCTAAAGTAAAAGTACCCTTCGCGATTCGAGTAAAGTTTTTTTAACAAATTTTTTTGGTTTTGTTTTTTTTTATATTGAGAAGTTAATAAATTTTAACCACTCAATATTTTTTTTAGGTTTAATTTATTTTATTTGTTGTCTTTAATTGTTAAGTTTGTGTTAAAATGGGTTTAATCTCTGCAGTTGTTATTTTCGATACTCGAAAAGTAAGCAAATACTGTAAACGTTGAATGTCTGTCTGTCCGTCCCTCCGTACGAACGCTGAGATCTCGGGAACCATAAAAGCTAGAACCACCAAATTTTGCACACAGACTTTTATAAGCAAAGCGCAGATCAAGTTTGTTTCAAAACCTGACCACGCCCCTTTTTACGCCCACAAACCGGAAAAAAACTCATATTTAAAGCTAGAGAAAAGTGGCACTAATAATGTTGTTTGTATTGAAAATATCTGTACAAAATATCTAAAAATTTTGAAAATCTGGACAGTTTCAAGAAATTGTGTAGACAATTGCGTTAAAAATTTATTGCGTGTTTTCTTGTTTTGTTTTTTAAGAGGGCAATGAGTATCGCAAATCTGACAGTCGGGAAACACTACCTTAGCGTTCTTTCTTGTTTTTTTTTTTATAAATAAAAAATGAAAAATAGGAAATATTATGTTATTTTGGCTGGGATTATATATTAGAGTGTATCGAAAATCAATTTTTTTTTTATTTTCGATGACGCTGGGTGCGGAAATGTTGTTAAACCATGTAAAATGGAAGCACAAAAAATTTCAGGATAATGTTTACTATTGCCACTTCGTCCTTGAAACTTTGAAATTTTCATGGAAACTCGATTTTTTTTTTTCGATGACGCTGGGTGCTGAAAAGTTGTTAAGCCATGTCAAATGGAAGCACAAAAAAGTTTCAGTTTCGAGTTTCCATTTTAGGTACTTCATTTTTTTTTTTACTTTTTTTTTATTTTTTTTAAATTGAATGTATGATATCTGAAAAATATTGTGTTAAAATTTCAAGTTAATCGGAAAAAAATTTTCGTTTTTATACATTTTTGTACTGTCCGTTGTCACAAGGCGGGTAAGCAGAATTACAAACTTTAAAGCGTTTTCCCACAACTCACGTTTTTAAAGTGGGTGCCCCTCATAACTTCAAAACTACTGCACCAATCCTTTTGAAATTTCAAACACTATTTCTGTACAAATTTTACGAGTTAACGCTGTCGAGTTTTATTTTTTTGTTCATAATTTTGATTTTAAAATTACAAATTAGCCGATTTTTCTCAAAAAATTGTGTTTTTCACATCAAAGTCTTTAAAAAATTGAAAAATCGGAATTAAAAAGAAAAAACTCGACAGCGTTACCTGGGGCAAACTATTATCTAACGAATGAACTTTGGTTTTTTGATTTCTGATGATCCAGCACCGAGTTATGAGGGGCACCGCAATTCAACTTTTTTGCGAGACACGTCCGAACAATTGCTACCATTGCCATAGTTTTTAATATTTCTTTATAAAATTTGATGAGACATTCCTGAAATGTCATACTTTAATGTACTTTTCGTAAAATAACTATATTTTAACTGTGTCGTCAAAAAAAAATCACAAAAACATGCCTTTTTTCGTGCTGTTCGACCTAACCCCCCCTCCCTAAATTAAAATTTACCATAAAATTTAAAAAAGTTCAAAGTAACGGAATAAAAAAAATTCATTCTTTGAAAAATGTTTAAGATATAGCGCCTACAAGGGCACCAAAACGAAAAAATATGTATCTTACACATTAACTAAAAACTAAATCTGAACTTTGAACGTACATTGTGAAGCCTATGTAAAACCTAAAATTTTAATTTAAACAGGGTTTGATGGAGAATTTCATCTTTTTTGAATTGGTATGACTTACTTATTTGAAACCGTCCCACTTTTTTGAAAAATACCCCACAGTCGGCGCGATCGCCAATTGTATGACATCAACGACGACGCCAAAACTGCTGGCGCGAATTTCCTATGAAGGAACCACGTGCGGCTGGACAAAAAACGCGATTCCGCGGAATTTCGAAAAACTGTTAAAAGTGTTTTGAGGTTAAACACTTTTATAGGTTTTGTTCAAATCCAGAAAATGACTAGGTTTAGTTGACATTGCCTAACCCAAGAGTAAATTATTGTTGCCTTGTTGTTTAGAGTAACCAGCTGGAATTTTTGATGATGAAATATGTATATGTTTTTATTTGCGATACTCGAAGAGTAAGCAAATACTGTAAACGCGCAAATGTCTGTCTGTCCGTCCGTCTGTCCGTACAAACATCGAGATCTCGGGAACTATAAGAGCTAGAACCAAATTTTGCATACAGACTTCTATAAGCAAAGCGCAGATCAAGTTTGTTTCAAAACCTGACTACGCCCCTTTTTACGCCCACAAACCGGAAAAAACTTTGTGGTGTCCACATTTTTAGTGCTAGAGAAAAGTGGCCCTTACAAATGTTGTTCGTATTGAAAATATCTACACAAATATCTAAAATCTAAAATCTGACCATTTTCAAGAAATTGTGTATACAAATGCGTTGAAAATTTTTATTGCGCTCAAAAGTAAGCAAAACTTTTTTTTTAAGAGAGGGCGCTTAAAACTGATTGCGCATGAAAGTAGGCTATATTATTAAAGAGGGCTAGCTAGCTGTTTTTAAAGAGGGCAATGAGTATCGCAAATCTTATAGTCGGGAAACCCGACTAAAGCGTTCTTTCTTGTTTTTTAATCGAAAAGATTTGTATGGGATGTTAGGCCTTTCTCCAGTTACATACACACTCATACTTCATTTTGAAATACGACCACTCATCCGCCCAAGAATCGCAACAGACGGTTCTCTCCATAACAATAATATCTTGTGGAGAGAAGACTCTAATATCATGAATCAAACAAAAATTTGATCTGGCTTTCAATGTCCTATTAGCCAACAACATTTTTTTAGGTGAGACCGTTGATGACCAAGCTATCGAATTTATAAAGTCTATTCCTAGCAGGCAAGGGCTAGTCTGAAATTGACCAATTATACTTTTCACACGAAGCTCCCATGTTGACACATGTTTCAAAGAGAGCCGTATTTTGAGTAAATAGCAGCATTTTAGCTTTTTTTTAAGGTTTCTTATCAGTGTTTTCCAAAGCACAAACGATTGTATGTTTCTGATTTTTAACTGCAACTTCAAAATAAACCATTTTCTGGCACTGAAAAATTGCACTTGTTGTGCCCTACGCGAAGAAGCACGAAACATCCTAACCGATACAGACTTCTCGCAAGGCGGCTATGATGACACATTGAAACGGCTCATTACAAGATATCAAAACGCGAAAATTCTGGTTTTCTTAGCCATAGTCAATAACGTGGACCAAAAACAAACAGATGGATCAGCTCGACAGATGCGGGCAATTCACGATAATGTGCAAAAATCAATAAGCACATTTAAAAATCTGGAGGTCTGCACGAAAGCTTGGGATCCGATTGTTGGATTCCTGATTTGGAGGAAGCTAGACCCAGAAGACTCCGCTGATGCTCCCACAGAAGTGCTAGCACTCGACAGTATCTTATCGATTATGTGGGCAAGTTGTACATGTCATTGTATTAGTGTCCATCACTGGGTTAAATCGAATCATCGGAATTGAAATCCTCATATATCAACCAATAGGAGTTGCCTCAGCCAACTGGAAAAGTTATCATACTGTTAAAATGACATTTACAATTTGAAGCTCAACTAGTGATCAGGTTCCAACAAATCCTTCTGCATTCTCGAAAATTGTCAGCAGTATTTAACATTACTACTTCTAGCCAGGAAATATCCTCGGCGTTTCATCTCAAACGTTCCCGAATATAATATCGAGAACAAAGTTGCTAAACCAGAATAATTATGAGGTCATAATTTTAGTCCTAACGACAACACATACAATTCCCTGTTAGGATACTTAATCGTCCTTGCTTACAACACCTTCTTTAGTTGAGCGTCCGCAACATTGCTGCGAAGAACAATGCCGACTAACCTAGGAACAACACCAATTTACCAGGCACCAGCCCAACTCAACTGAGCTCAACTGAGCTGACCATGAACTGGCTACCAGGCGCTGAGCTAGTAACTGCTGATTCTCCTATTAGCCAAAATACCCACTAACAGCCGCTTGGTTGGTTACAACTCACCATTTGGTCGTCTCACCAACTTAGGTCAGCGCAACAGAAGTACGCTGACCCACTGCGCTGGGCCGAAGTTGAAGCAAGCTATAGAGTCAAACTTTAAACCCTTTTTTCCGCATGCAAAGAAGTATATACGCAAGTACCATCGAACCAATATAAGCTAGTTATTGTCTCACAAACATTAGTGTTTACGTAGCCGCTCAAAAAAAGGCTTGACTCCCGATCATCTCGTCGGTTAGCGTAACATTTGAAAAGCCCCAGGCAGCAGGCAGACTTCTGTGCGGACTTTCATGTATATAAGTACGAGAACAAACAGTATGTGCTATGGAAAAAACCGCTGCTTATTACTCAAAACACGGCTCATTTTGCACCAAGTGAAACAAAATTGATTTATACGGTCAATTTCAGACTTTACCAAGAAAGAACGCTTTAGTCGGGTTTCCCCACTATCAGAATTGCCTAGTTTCGAGCGCAATACATTTTTAACGCCCTCTTCAAAAAAAAGTGTAGCCTTTTATTCGAGCGCAATAAATTCTTAACGCACTTGTATACACAATTTCTTGAAAATGGCCAGATTTTCCAAATTTGTAGATACTTGGGTAGATATTTTCAATACAATCAACATTTATTAGGGCCACTTTTCTCTGTGGACACCACTGAGTTTCGCGGTTTATGGGCGAAAAAAGGGACTTGGCCAGGTTTTTCTGCGCTTGCTTATAGAAGTCTGTGTGCAAAATTTGGTGGCTTCAGCTCTTATGGTTCCCGAGATCTCGACGTTTGTACGGACAGACGGACGGACGGACGGACGGACGGACAGACAGACATTTAAACGTTTACAGTATTTTCTTACTCCTCGAGTATCGCAAACAACTATTACTTATATTTAACATATTTGGTCTTAATAAAGAATTTGATTTATTAATTTGAATATTAATAAATTAAAAATAGGCTTTTTAAGCGGTTTTACTATTACTTAATCTACCTATTTTGTTTTTGTTTTTATTTTACGTTAAGCATTCTTTAATTTAAACTTTAAATTGAGTTGCGATCCTATATGTTTTGTAACTATGTGGCAAGGTGTTATTGTTTTGAAGTTAACCTTCTGTTGCGATTCTTCAGCGAATGAGTGGTCGTAAATTAAGTATGAGTGTGTAGGTAACTAGAGAGGGGCCGAACATCTCATTAAAAATTTTTCGATAAAAAAAAGGTGGTGTTGGCCGGGTTGATATGCAACGTCCCTTATATATGGGGCATTCCAAGCAAAATCGGCCACCAAAATTTTTTCCAAAAACCGCGGTTTTTTCCGTTACAGCAGCAAAAATATTAGATACGTATTTTTTCGTTGAATGTATTACGCAGCGTCCCGAAAAACCATTTTTAAGTTTCACTCATTTAAAAAATGACATTTTCAATCGCTTTTTACTCTAATATGGAATGAAGTTACAAAAATTTACCCCAAACATGAAATGTCCATCTTTCTCAACACTTTGGACAAAATTATACGAAAATTCAATTTTCGGAACTCTTCGAAAAAAAGTCAAAATTTGGAAAAAAAATTGAAATTGTCCAAATTTGAACAAATTTCAATTTTTTCCTTTTTTTATAAAAGTTGCCTAAACATTTTTTGAATGCTGAACAAATTCGAAGATGGACCTTTCAGTATATTTCTGTTATGAATTTTTAAATAGAAAGGCGCGAAATTTCAGCGTATTTGGCGGCGCGCTCCAAATTTTTGTAGAACCATCATTCCATATGGTGGAGATTAAATATAGTAAAAAGCGATTGAAAATGTCATTTTTTTTAAATGAGTGAAACTTAAAAAATAATTTTTCGAAAACTCCGCGTAATACATTCAAACGAAAAAATACGTATCTAATATTTTTGGCTGCTGTAACGAAAAAAAAAAGTTTTTTGGAAAAACAAATTTTGGTGGCCGATTTTGCGTGGAATGCCCCATATATAAATAATAATAAAAATCACCAGTGTATAGTCCAGGACTCAATTATAGACTTCGGTTTTAGAATCTTTATTTGTTTTTTGCTTTAATTTATAACATACATTCTTACTTATATGAGTAAACATTTTTTTATTTTCTTTTAGGACTTTTCAATTTGATGCATTCATCAACTGAGACGAAAGCGGAAATGTATATAAGACAAGCCAGTCCGGAGTCCTATCGTCAAGTCTTAAGAGCGATCCGCCAAAAGGAAATTTACAAAATTATAGTGGATACAAAACCAACTCACATTAAAACTTTTTTAGATCCGTAAGAAAACTTTTTTAGCTAAGCGTATATAAAATATTTTAAGTTTCTACACATGTTATAAGAACTAGACGTTCTTCAAAAGGGTTTACAAAGCTACTTTAATAGTTTTGCAGCTACTGGGGTAGTCTTCCAAGTTGTGTTTAAAAAACGGAAAAAAAAGCTATGGTCGGGTACCCCGACTATCAGATTACCAATATGCACTGCCCTCTTAAACAAAAATTTTTTAAACGGTTAGGTTTTTACAATTTTTGAATATCTGTGAAGATTTTAATCCAAACAACATCAGTTCAAACCACCTTTCTATACTCTTCGCTTTAAAAATGTGGGCACCACAGTTACTCGCAGATTGTTGGCGTTATAATGAACTAGGTCTGCGTTAGGTGTGTAGAAGCCTATAGTACTAATCCCTAAGGATTCCCTAGGAATCCCGGGGAATTATTCATACAAAACGGAAAGGAATTTGAATGAAGCTGGGGTTCGTGGCGAGCAGTTCGCAATCCGGCAGGAACCTGGGGGGATTCCTAGATAACCTTAGGAGTCTCGAAAAAAAATGCAAGGTGTGTTTTTGTCAACCAGACAACAAGTGGCGTAGCTCTTATTGAAATAACGTATGGTGTGTGTTATTTTTGAAAAATAAACTAAGAGTATCTGATACATAGTCGGGAAACCAGACCATAGCGTCCTATCTTGTTTTTTTTATTAAATTAGCGTTGTTTTTAACGCATGCCAAAGCGTGTGCCAGGCCCTTTTTCACCGGCTGCTGGCACTCCATCGAACTTATGCTATTTGTAAACAAAAGAATTTAAATCAAATAAAATATCTGCAATTTTTTATAAGGCCTCGTCAATTGTACTTTTTCTGGATTTAAGCAAAGCCCATACCAAAGCCCTAGAAAAAATTTTCTTAACATCTTCCAAAATGTCATTACATTAGATCAATAAAAACTATTTAAATGAAATATTGAAGCTGATATTAATAAATAAAAATTGGTCTTCATTTTTTGAATTAAGCGCGCATCGTCGGTCCGAAATTATCTATCTGGCCTTATTAAAGGTTATTTTATCATTTTGGCAGGCAATAAATTGTGAACTTTTTACCATATGTATTTAGATAGGGCTGCAGCGGGTGGCGTTGCAAAATGTTTTATAACTTATTTATTATTTATTATACCCAAAAGTGGTGTAAACAGTAGGGTAGAATGGGGTTAAATCGCCAAGGGGTTAAACAACCAGTTGCCTCTAATTTTTTTCAATTAAGTCGAATCGATAGACCGCCGATAACGTAAAAAGAGATGGGTACTACGCAACTATCGCAATTGTGTTAGTTGTGTAGTTGTGAGTCCTGACGAAAGAAAGATTTCACGTGTCCTTGCTTCGACATTTTCAGTCGACAAAAGTTCGAAATTCAACAAATCAGTGAAGTGCAGAGGGGAAGGTAAGTGTTTTCTAAAAGCAGAAGGTCTAAGCTAGGTCTAAATCTTTAAAATTTAAGTTTGTTCAAAAGTTACGCGTCAAAAAAAAAAACAGCACGTGGGGTTAAATAACCAGTCCACGGGTGGGGTAAAACAACCACCTATGAAAATGAAGCAGTAGTGCATTACACTCTTAATAAAAAGACACGCAGTTGTACCAATTTACACCTAATTCTTTATTATTCTGAAGGAGGTGACTGATAGTCCAAATGAGCCTGAACCAGAAGCATTAGAGAAGGAAGGGGATATTTCAAAAAATAATGAAGCAAATGACGATGAGCAAAACCTCAGTGCGAAAGCAACTTTGGAGAATATTCGACCTCCTCCCAAAGCAGCACCGACGGAACTGTATTGGAGACTTTGCATGAGGAGCATGAAAATGTGGCCAAGAAGAAGGAGAAACAGCCATTGGCGAACATGGAAAGATCGGAAAGAAAGATTTTGAAGAAATTTTCCGAGCAAAACCCAGGCACGGCAGCCAGAAACGAGACTCGTCGCTCTAAGAGAGGTCGTCCAAGAAAGGTAGTTAACTCTGAAAAAAGTGACGCCAGCGATGAATGAAGCTCCAGAAACACTTTGTTAATTTTTTTGCAAAGTTTTGTAAGATTCTCATAAAATAAAAACCCTTAAAACAACAATGTTTTTCACTTTTATCATAAAAAGCAATTACGATAATTGCTTAACCCCAGCATTTACAACCATTTCACACTTCTTGTTAAAATTTGAGATTTTTTCTACGAATTTTGTAGCCAAGTGTAAACGAACAAGAAACAGTTGGAATTTTCAAATCATCATAAACAGAGTTTTTACAGAGTGCCAATCACCAAAGTGGTTGTTTAACCCCATTCTACCCTACACATATAATTATATTCCCTTCAAACTGTCCGACCGCATTAAAAAATTAGGGCGCCACAGATTTTCGTAATTTGTGGGCGTCAAAGGGGGTGTATCGCTCTATCGTGGTTAGCCGACGATCGACTCTTATAATACCTTTCTACGGCGAACAAAGCTGCGTTCGGCCGCCAGAGCGGGGTCTAGCGAAAATATAAAGTGCAAGCGAGAGACACTTTAACTTTGGATAACAATAAAGCAACGCCTACTTTTATTTCAAAAATTAAACTTGACCGTGGGCGTGCAACCCAGCACCCCTACAAACATTTGGTCACCCCAGTGTTTTCGCTCCCTCTTCGCCCGCTTCTTCGATCAGCAGCGTTGTGTTGAACACCTGTGCAGTGGCTGCGAAGCTCGATCGATCCGTCTTGCAGTGACTTCATGACAGAGTCGTCCCACCATGGACTAGTAGCTCGAGAAGCCAAACTCTTCGTGGAAGCTGATAACGGCCTCAGCTTTGAGGATGCAGACCTGGCGCAGCACCAGAGCTAGCAGCAATGCTGCTTGGTGCTCAATGCTTTGGTTTTATCGTGTTTGTTATTCTTTGTTATTACACTTTGGGTCAGCCTGCAAACTGCGATCAATTCCGATCGTGAGGACCTGACAAGCAGCGGTCAATGCGGACCGGCCTGCAAACAACTTGGCCACCGGTCACATAAGACCGTCTGGCTCTTGACACAGCAGCCATCAAATCGAATCGGCCTGCTTCATCGCTACCTCGCAAAGCAAAGACCAGCTCGGGTTCGCCTGCTCCTACACCGCGATCAATTCGGATCGTCGGTTATATCGCCACAATTCATCTTTCTATGCGCCGTGGCCAACTAGGGTCCGCCTGCCCCAACCTTGATGCTTGTGGATGTACCATCACTCTGAAGGAAGTTGCGGTCCTGCCCCTTCTGGACAGATTTGTTTGACGGGTGACGGGAATAAAATCAGTGTTTATTTAGCTAGTTCGCCTAATTCCTAATTCCGAATTTTTGAAGTGAAGCTTGTTTAGGCGCGTTATGGATTTTCGGGGACGAAGTAAAATCGATTCATGACCGTCACGAAAATTGTACATATCCCTGTCCCTCTCTAACCACTGACGAATGTTCTCTCTGTCCTCTTCTTTCCTCTCTTCGTTTACAGCGCGCTCGCACAAAGTTGAGAGAATAAAAATCTAGAGAGCGCTCGCTTGTGTGAAAGCATTCAAGTGCGTATGTGTGCATTCTTAAGCGAGAATACGATTTTTAGGCCGAAATCATTTCTGTGACAAAACGAATTCACTAACAGTAGAAAAAAGGGTGAGAGGTGTGTTCTGATTGAACAGGTTGCATACAGTTATTAACAGCTTAATTGATGTATTAGCTTACTACAGCTTAAGTATGCATAAACTACTTTGATTGGTACCCTAATTCTCATCCATTTTTTTCGACCTGGATATGAAAACATGTAATTTGTCTTTTTTCTTCTCGATCGGTTTGTTTACTTTTGCGAGTCCAAAGCTGTGTGCTGCAGCGGATTCGCTCTGAATTTAAGCGGCAGTCTAAAAAAGCGATTATTCGGTTTCGTATTTATGTAATATTGTATACTTGTAAAAAAATTGATAATTTTTGGAACTATACAACCCTTGACAAACGTGCATTTACATAACGTGCATTATTTGCATGTTGCCACAATTGGAGCCCTGTATCTCTGGCGGGGAAGGGGCAATGGGGAAAAAACTTTGTTGTTGCAAAGCCTGGTTTATGCAGAACATCATGCAAAAGGAATCATACAAATAACTGTTCATGGTCTAAAAATATACGCAATTGAGCGCATGGCTCTCACTTGACAATAGTATTTACACACTTTTTTCTCTCGCCATAAGTATTTACACACAGTCGTTTTGATTGATTTTTGAGCTTTTTATTTAATATTAACCAAATTTTTTCAATAATATGATTAAACCAACTAAAATTTTATTTCTCCGTATTTGGCATCCTTGAAATCTATGACCCTTGCCGGTGTTTTAAGTTTTGACCTTCTACCTTCCAGCCCAAACAAATGTCTGTATGTCCGTCCGTCCGTCCGTACAAACGTTGCGATCTCGGGAACTATAAGAGCTAGAACCATACTGACTTCTATAAATAATGCGCAGATCAAGTTCATTTCAAAACCTGACCACGCCCCACAAACCGAAACTCTGTGGCGCCCACATTTTGAATGCCAGAAAAAAGAGGCCTCAATAAATGTTGTTTGTATTGAAAATATGTACACAGACATCAAACAAATTTTGAAAATCTGGCCAGTTTCACTTTTTTACACTTTTACACTACACTTTTTTTTTAAAAAGGCCAATACGTATCGGTATTTGATGGTCAGGTACCCCGACTATAGCGTTTGATCCGAGCAGCGAAACATATAAATCGAACTTATTCTTCGATTTGGGGTTCAAACTAAAAACAAAACAAAAATTATCCATCCCAATTTTTAGGTAAACAAAGTGGTTATATTTGAAAAGTCAACAATATGCATGCATTACAGAGTGGCTTATTTAGCATGGCCGTCCTAAGCCATGTTTTGATGCGGCGAAGATAAGAGAAAGAACGTTCAGAGCTCGCATTTGTTACGGGAAGTGTACAGAATACTCGGAGATAGGTGTGGATTGTTGGGAATATGTCGACATCACATTTTCTTAGTGTTCCAGTGCAACAGTTGGAATTTCGTTGCCTTCAATTTTTTGTTGCTACTGCCAGTGACATTGCCAGTAACTCAATTCACCTTTGAATTTCAATTTTTGTACGCTCTTGTCATCATCCGGAGATTCCCGAATCTTTCTATCAAGCACCCGATTAGATAATCGATTTCGTTTTCTTTTAAAAGACTCGCTTTTTCTGGGAGCAACACACTCAATTGGTAACCATCCAAAACTTCTTGTGAAAAACGAGCTTCCAAATCTTCTTTGATGGTATCCAGCAGAGGTATGTAGACAGAGACCCTGTAGTAATCTTCGCAAGTTTTCACGTCGTAATTTTCGCGTTTCGTTTGTCGACCACATGTTCTCAGTTTTGCTTCATCAACATCGAGTTTTTCCGCCATTTTCTTAGCATCTGAATAAATCAGTCGGAATATTTCATCAACTTTTTCCGTCTTTTTTTTCAACGTGGCAAGCAACGTCCCAATCATTTTTGATGCCTTCGCAATCAATTGCTTCCTTCTGAAGAACTACGCTAAGCGAATGGGTGAGCGATAGAATGTCGCTGAGACAGAAGAGCCCGACGATAAATTCGAACTTGCACAAAGCCGATAGGATAATTGTTGCTTTGCCTGCTGTTTCTCTGTTCTTCCACTCACTGATTTTTGACAGAGCTTCGATGATCAACGGTAACTTCGCAACAAATTGATGGACAGCATCGTGTCTGTCTACCCATCTTGTTTCACACAACTGGACAATTTTTCACCAAGTATCTTTGCTAATACAGTCACACGTTTTGGATATGAGTTCTTGAAGAATTTGTCGCCTTCTCGTATGGCACTGGCAACGTTTTCGATTAATCGTACTTTCACTGACTTTGAAATACTGTTATTGAGTTTGTGCGAGAAACACGGAGTCATGACAGCATTTTTTGCTTCTTTCCGAATTTCGTTGACTGCTCAATCGCTCTGTACTTTCAAAGTGAACGGCCGTGTTTTTTTCTGCGCTCCGATTTTTATTTGTTTGTCGTGTAAACCCAACGGTGGGAATATAGAAAAACATATATATCGCCTTCTTTATTTATAAACTTTTATATTCCGTTCGCTTCGCGAGTGAATCTATTCTATTCTGTGCATAACAATAAATTAATCAATTTAAACTTTTAGTTTCTCTTGTGTTTTTGTTGTTGCGTTCTATTTTGTCTTTCTTTTGTGCTTTATCCGTCCCACGCAGGGCCAATCGTTGTTGTTGTTTTGCATGCACATCAACTGCATTGACTGCGCTCTCTCGCTCTTTATCTCGCTCTCTATATCGAAACATCTTATCGGGTAGTTATCTGCGCTCGCTCTTGCGGTAATTTTAGCTGCTCGCTCAAAAGTTTCGATTTCATTTCATTTGGTACAGTGGTCCGATTAGTCAAAATTATGGACACATTTTTTGTCTGTGTTGATAAAAAAATGCCAGAAGGCAATCAAGGCTGACCAGCCTAAAATGACTTGTTGGCTATGTGAAAAAATGGTGCACACCAAGTGCGCTGGTTTTACTGGCCGAACAAGTGATGACCTAAGTAAGGGTAAAAATTTGCAGTACTATTACGTCGCCTGTCTCGAGGTTGCGAACGAGATGAAATTGTTCATGCGCCAAACTAAAGGCGGCTTGAAGGGGCTGATCACCTGTTTTGCCGGAGCTAGAGAAGTCTTTTCGCAAGGCAGATGATCTGCTCCAAGCCCTGGACACTCAATTTAATAGTATAAAACTATTAGAGGAGTCTCCAAAGCGCAAAAAAGCCGCTGGTGGTAGGCCAAAGGGGAACACCCCGCAGCCTCCGTCAGGTGACCAGCAGAGCACTCCCGTGGATCAGCAGCCGAACTCAGCAACCGCTCAAATGTTGCTAAGATCGGCAGCCAAAAAAGATTCGGAGCCCGATCAATCCACAGCGGAGTGTATGCAAACAGGAGATCCTGAAAATTCCGATTTGTCCGTAGTGGTTTCACAGTTGGTGAATCCACCTAACCTAGTAAACATACCGCCACAAGGGGATATTGAGTCCGGACTACCGGGCATAGGTGGTTCTGCAGACGCACAACCTGCACCAC
Source organism: Drosophila oshimai (assembly GCA_018150695.1). Classification (NCBI taxonomy): domain Eukaryota; kingdom Metazoa; phylum Arthropoda; class Insecta; order Diptera; family Drosophilidae; genus Drosophila; species Drosophila oshimai. The sequence continues at coordinate 517,732 of JAECWM010000268.1, read as the reverse complement.
CTAAAGCTCTTTCAGTGGTTCCACTAAAGAAACAAATATTTGTTTCTCGGCTTTCCCCTGATCAAACATCTTCTGATGTACTGTCTTATATACAAGACAAAACAAAAGCCGAAAACGTTGAGGTGGAAAAATTCAACTTCTCTTATGCTAGGGATATTTCATCTTTCAAGATCACTGTCCCACCCGAGTACTTTGCTACCATAAGCTCTGCCAAATTTTGGCCGGACAATTTGGTGGTAAAGGAGTTCGAAGCTAAGAAAAAAAGAAAGGCCCCACGGGAATAAGACTTCCCAGTCGTGGCCAGACCATTGTGCCATCTTCCTCTTCTACTTCTTCTTCAAAAAACTAACTAAAAACCTCCTTCTTTCCTATCAAAATGCAAGAGGCTTGCGTAGCAAGCTAACTAAATTGTATTCTGATAGCTTTTCATTTGCATCCCATGTTATTGTGTTTACAGAAACCTGGTTAAAGCCGGAGATTCTTAGCTCCGAAGTTTTTCCCGGTAAGTACACAATATATAGGCTTGTATGTGTTGAGGAATTTAATAATATTGAATTTATTTGTACAAAGCTGACCCTTCCGGGAAAGTTTATATATATCACTTGCTCTTATGTTCCGCCGTCTTCTGAACTCCAAGAGTACTTAAATCATCTTTCTGCGATACAGTCCGTTTCAAATAGGCTGTCCGATAGGGATCAGTTATTAGTTCTAGGTGATTTCAACATACCTGGAGCTACGTGGTCCACAGATGAAAAATCAAATGTCTTACTACCTATTGCACAACATGACTTTATTGACGGCTTGCTTGACATATCTTTGAGTCAAATAAACCATGTTCGAAACTCACTAGGCCGCTTACTGGATTTGTGCTTTGTCTCGAATCCTGAAGCCGTGTTTCTATCCAGGGTACCACCACTTACGCAACCTGAAGATCCATATCATCCTACTTTCGATGTGACAGTCGACACGGGTATCGTGATAGAAGAAAAATCAGAAAAGTCAACTAAACGAATACATTGTTTTCGTAAGGCAGACTTTTCTAGGCTTAATAACTTTATATCTGGCTTTAATTGGTCCGATCTCTACTCAAGCAATAACATGGCTGACGCCATAAAAATTGTTTATACTGCAATTAAATCATTTTTTAAATCTTGTGTTCCGATGTACTATCCGTTAATCTCCAGTAAACCACCTTGGTTTAGTAAAGAGTTGTCACACCTAAGAAATGTTAAGTCCAGGCTTTACAGGAAATATAAAGACTCCGCTTCTCAATCTGTTTTTTCAAAATATCTAAGTGCTCGGTCAAAATTTACCGTGCTTAACGCGCAGTGCTATAAAAATTATTTAAATCGCTGTAAGGTCCAGTTCTCGCAGGACCCGAAACAGTTTTATAACTTTGTTAACACCAAGCGTAAATCTACTTCCTATCCTTCCTCGCTTTATTTTGAAAACATGACGGCTACCACAGATCAGGCAATAGCCGATCTTTATGCCCAGTTTTTTCAAACGACTTATACTAATTCAGCACATCCAATAGAGCCTTATTCTTACACCATGTCCACGTCGAACCTTATATTCAGTCCTACTATAAACGAAAGCTCTTTATTTTTGGATCTTCAACGTGTTAAGCCTGTTTACTCTCCAGGTCCCGACGGAATTCCTGGCTGCGTGCTTAGGAATTGCGCGGAAGCCCTGTGCAAACCCCTTCTCAAATTGTTCACCTTATCTTTAGAAACCTCCCAATTTCCCCTTATTTGGAAGGAGGCATTTGTTATTCCTCTCCACAAAAAAGGTAACAAATTGGATGCCAGCAATTATAGAGGTATTTCTAAGTTGTCGGCTATCCCCAAACTTTTCGAAAATGTCATTACTCCTCATTTGCAGCACCTTTGTAGGTCAGTAATATCTCCGTGTCAACACGGATTTATGAAAAGAAGATCAACAACTACTAACCTTTTGGAGCTCACCTCATTCGTGATAAAGGGCTTTAAAAGTAGCTTTCAAACAGATGTCATTTACACTGACTTTAGTAAAGCATTTGACTCTGTAAACCACTCACTTTTAGTTCGGAAACTTGACTTGTTAGGGTTTCCAATTGATCTTCTTAGATGGATTTTAAGTTATCTGACTGGCAGGACACAAAGAGTCCTTTTTAAAAATTCTCTTTCCGGTCTTCTCCGAGTTACCTCCGGCGTCCCACAAGGGAGTCACCTTGGTCCGCTTCTTTTTACTTTATATATTAACGACCTTCCATTAATTATAAATCATTCTCGCGTACTTATGTACGCAGATGATGTTAAGTTATGCCTGCAGTATAAGGATATTTCCAGCCATTGTGACTTACAATCCGATCTAAATAATTTTCAAAACTGGTGCCGTGATAATTTACTTTTTGCCGAGTCAATCCAAAACTTGCAACTTACTCACTAAGTGGGAAATCTTTTTTTTTTTTTTTTTTTTTTTTACGCGCGTAGTCCCACGGCCCACTTACCCGCCCAACCGACCGGGGGGCGCAGCCGTGTATCGTACGGCACGATTCGCGAGAGGATAGACGCGAGTTATGAAAAGATAGGCAAAAGTCCGAGGAAAAGTAGGATCTAATTTTGTGCTAACGAAGTTAGTATAAGTCGTTTTAAGAGCGGCAGAGAGTCAGAATTTGAGATTATAGGATAAAGTCTATTATAGTCAGAACATAATACTCTGAAAGGCTCATGCAAGTCATAGTTAGATCTACAATGGTTTAATATTAAGGGTATATAATTTCTAGTTAATCTACTTGGCACAGAAAAGTTAAGCCGACCTACCAAGTCGGCACTGTCAATATCACCACGAATAAGATTATAAATAAAAATAGTACCAAGCATCGTTCTACGGTTAGCTAGGGAGGGTAAATTAATTAAAAGTAATCTGCTAGAATAAGAAGGTAAGTTAAGGTTTGCATCCCAGTTGAGGCGCCGTAAAGCAAAAATTAAAAAGTTTTTCTGTACAGATTCAATGCGATCTATATGAACTCCGTATTGGGGACTCCAGACGGGAGACCCATACTCTAGAATCGGACGGACTAGCGAAGTAAATAACGTTTTAGTGACGTAGGGATCGTCAAATTCCTTCGACCATCTTTTAATGAAACCAAGCACTCCCCTGGCTTTATTAACCATGGACGAAATGTGATCAGTAAACTTAAGTTTTTGGTCCAAAAGGACGCCAAGATCGTCAACCATAGTTATTCTATCCAAAGATTTCCCACTTAGTGTGTAAGTTGCAAGTTTTGGATTGACTCGGCAAAAAGTCATCAGCTTGCACTTAGACCCGTTTAAATTTAGTAAATTATCACGGCACCAGTTTTGAAAATTATTTAGATCGGATTGTAAGTCAGAATGGCTGGAAATATCCTTATACTGCAGGCATAACTTAACATCATCTGCGTACATAAGTACGCGAGAATGATTTATAATTAATGGAAGGTCGTTAATAAATAAAGTAAAAAGAAGCGGACCAAGGTGACTCCCTTGTGGGACGCCGGAGGTAACTCGGAGAAGACCAGAAAGAGAATTTTTAAAAAGGACTCTTTGTGTCCTGCCACTCAGATAACTTAAAATCCATCTAAGAAGATCAATTGGAAACCCTAACAAGTCAAGTTTCCGAACTAAAAGTGAGTGATTTACAGAGTCAAATGCTTTACTAAAGTCAGTGTAAATGACATCTGTTTGAAAGCTACTTTTAAAGCCCTTTATCACGAATGAGGTGAGCTCCAAAAGGTTAGTAGTTGTTGATCTTCTTTTCATAAATCCGTGTTGACACGGAGATATTACTGACCTACAAAGGTGCTGCAAATGAGGAGTAATGACATTTTCGAAAAGTTTGGGGATAGCCGACAACTTAGAGATACCTCTATAATTGCTGGCATCCAATTTGTTACCTTTTTGTGGAGAGGAATAACAAATGACTCCTTCCAAATAAGGGGAAATTGGGAGGTTTCTAAAGATAAGGTGAACAATTTGAGAAGGGGTTTGCATAAGGCTTCCGCGCAATTCCTAAGCACGCAGCCAGGAATTCCGTCGGGACCTGGAGAGTAAACAGGCTTAACACGTTGAAGATCCAAAAACAAAGAGCTTTCGTTTATAATAGGACTGAATATAAGGTTCGACGTGGACATGGTGTAAGAATAAGGCTCTATTGGATGTGCGGAAGTAGTATAAGTTGTTTGAAAAAACTGGGCATAAAGATCGGCTATAGCCTGATCTGTGGTTGCCGTCATGTTTTCAAAATAAAGCGAGGAAGGATAAGAAGTAGATTTACGCTTGGTGTTAACAAAGTTATAAAACTGTTTCGGGTCCTGCGAGAACTGGACCTTACAACGATTTAAATAATTTTTATAGCACTGCGCGTTAAGCACGGTAAATGTTGACCGAGCACTTAGATATTTTGAAAAAACAGATTGAGAACCGGAGTATTTATATTTCCTATAAAGTCTGGACTTAACATTTCTTAGGTGTGACAACTCTTTACTAAACCAAGGTGGTTTACTGGAGATAGCCGGATAGTACATCGGAACACAAGAATTAAAAAATGATTTAATTGCAGTATAGAAAATATTTATGGCATCAGCCATATTATTGCATGAGTAGAGATCGGACCAATTGAAGCCAGATATAAAATTATTAAGCCTAGAAAAGTCTGCCTTACGAAAACAATGTATTCGTTTAGTTGACCTTTCTGATTTTTCTTCTATCACGATACCCGTGTCAACTGTCACATCGAAAGTAGGATGATATGGATCCTCAGGTTGCGTAAGTGGTGGAACCCTGGATAGAAACACGCCTTCAGGATTTGAGACAAAGCACAAATCTAGTAAGCGGCCTAGTGAGTTTCGAACATGGTTTACTTGACTCAAAGATATGTCAAGCAAGCCGTCAATAAAGTCATGTTGTGCAATAGGTAGTAAAACATTTGATTTTTCGTCTGTGGACCACATAGCTCCAGGTATGTTAAAATCACCTAGAACTAATAACTGATCCCTATCGGACAGCCTATTTGAAACGGACTGTATAACAGAAAGATGATTTAAGTACTCTTGGAGTTCAGAAGACGGCGGAATATAAGAGCAAGTGATATAAATAAACTTTCCCGGAAGGGACAGCTTTATACAAATAAATTCAATATTATTAAATTCCTCAAAACGTACCTCTTCCGACGTAAGGTTGGAGTCCACGGCAATTAAGACTCCACCTCCCCGTTTGGAAAGACGGTCAAGCCTATATACTGTGTACTTACCGGGAAAAACTTCGGAGCTAAGAATCTCCGGCTTTAACCAGGTTTCTGTAAACACAATAACATGGGATGCAAATGAAAAGCTATCAGAATACAATTTAGTTAGCTTGCTACGCAAGCCTCTTGCATTTTGATAGGAAAGAAGGAGGTTTTTAGTTAGTTTTTTGAAGAAGAAGTAGAAGAGGAAGATGGCACAATGGTCTGGCCACGACTGGGAAGTCTTATTCCCGTGGGGCCTTTCTTTTTTCTTAGCTTCGAACTCCTTTACCACCAAATTGTCCGGCCAAAATTTGGCAGAGCTTATGGTAGCAAAGTACTCGGGTGGGACAGTGATCTTGAAAGATGAAATATCCCTAGCATAAGAGAAGTTGAATTTTTCCACCTTAACGTTTTCGGCTTTTGAATTGTCTTGTATATAAGACAGTACATCAGAAGATGTTTGATCAGGGGAAAGCCGAGAAACAAATATTTGTTTCTTTAGTGGAACCACTGAAAGAGCTTTAGGTGGTGCAGGTTGTGCGTCTGCAGAACCACCTTTGCCCGGTAGTCCGGACTCAATATTCCCTTGTGGCGGTGTGTTAACTAGGTTTGGTGGATTCACCAACTGTGAAACCACTACGGACAAATCGGAATTTTCAGGATCGCCTATTTGCATACACTCCGCTGTGGATTGATCGGGCTCCGAATCTTTTTTGGCTGCCGATCTTAGCAACATTTGAGCGGTTGCTGAGTTCGGCTGCTGATCCACGGGAGTGCTCTGCTGGTCACCTGACGGAGGCTGCGGGGTGTTCCCCTTTGGCCTACCACCAGCGGCTTTTTTGCGCTTTGGAGACTCCTCTAATAGTTTTATACTATTAAATTGAGTGTCCAGAGCTTGGAGCAGATCATCTGCCTTGCGAAAACTATCTCTAGCTCCGGCAAAACAGGTGATCAGCCCCTTCAAGCCGCCTTTAGTTTGGCGCATGAACAATTTCATCTCGTTCGCAACCTCGAGACAGGCGTCACAACAAAACTGCAAATTTTTACCCTTACTTAGGTCATCACTTGTTCGGCCAGTGAAACCAGCGCACTTGGTGTGCACCATTTTTTCACATAGCCAACAAGTCATTTTAGGCTGGTCAGCCTTGATTGCCTGCTGGCATTTTTTATTAACACAGACAAAAAATGTGTCCATAATTTTGACTAATCGGACCACTGTACCAAATGAAAATTAAATCGAACCTTGTAAGCCGGCCGCTAAAAGTACCGTAAGAGCACAGATAAATGCCCGCTTAGGAGCTTCGAAATAGAGAGCGAGATAAAGAGCGAGAGAGTTAGAGAGCGCAGTGCAATGCAATTGATGTGCATGCAAAAACACCAACAACGATTAACTCTGCGTGGGACGAATAAAGCACAAAAGAAAGACAATAAAGAGCGAGAGAGTTAGAGAGCGCAGTGCAATGCAATTGATGTGCATGCAAAAACACCAACAACGATTAACTCTGCGTGGGAAGAATAAAGCACAAAAGCAAGACAATATAGAAACGCAACAACAAAAAACACAAGAGAAACTAAAAGTTTAAATTGTTAATTCGATGTTATGCACAGAATAGAACAGATTTCACTCGCGAAGCGAACGGAATATAAAAGTTTAAAAATTAAGAAGGGGATTTATATGTTTTTTATATTCCCACCGTTGGGTTTACTCAACAAACAAATAAAAAATCGGAGCGCAGAAAAAAAACACGGCCGTTCACTTTGAAAGTACAGAGCGATAGAATAACTATGGTTGACGATCTTGGCGTCCTTTTGGACCCAAAACTTAAGTTTACTGATCACATTTCGTCCATGGTTAATAAAGCCAGGGGAGTGCTTGGTTTCATTAAAAGATGGTCGAAGGAATTTGACGATCCCTACGTCACTAAGACCTTATTTACTTCGCTAGTCCGTCCGATTCTAGAGTATGGGTCTCCCGTCTGGAGTCCCCAATACGGAGTACATATAGATCGCATTGAATCTGTTCAAAAAAACTTTTTAATTTTTGCTTTACGGCGCCTCAACTGGGATGCAAACCTTAACTTACCTTCTTATTCTAGCAGATTACTTTTAATTAATTTACCCTCCCTAGCTAACCGTAGAACGATGCTTGGTACTATTTTTATTTATAATCTTATTCGTGGTGATATTGACAGTGCCGACTTGGTTGGTCGGCTTAACTTTTCTGTGCCAAGTAGATTAACTAGAAATTATATACCCTTAACATTAAACCATTGTAGATCTAACTATGACTTGCATGAGCCTTTCAGAGTATTATGTTCTGACCATAATAGACTTTATCCTATAATCTCAAATTCTGACTCTCTGCCGCTTAAAACGCTCTTAAAACGACTTATATTAACTTCGTTAGCACAAAATTAGATCCTACTTTTCCTCGGACTTTTGCCTATCTTTTCATAACTCGCGTCTATCTTCTCGCGAATCGTGCCGTACGATACACGGCTGCGCCCCCCGTTCGGTTGGGCGGGTAAGTGGGCCGTGGGACTACGCGCTAAAAAAAAAAAAAAAAAAAAAAAAAAAAAAATATCTGACAGCATGACCGCACATCCATCAGTCCCTATCAAAGCGCATTTCTCCATTCGGAGATTCATTTTCTTCATGTCTCCAAGAACAAACCTGATGGCAGATCTTCTTAGAGACAATTCTTCATCGGTTCGGTCATTTTTTCCAGCAGTCCTGTTAGCCATTGATCCATCTTCATCCTCGCTTCACCCTCCGCGAAAGTAATCTTCGAAAATTGACCGAATGCGTCCAAAAAGATACAAAGTCTTCTCGTATGCATGCTTCACCACCACAAAAATCGACGTATCTGAGTACAACGCTAATCTGTAACGAGAAACATTATTCAGTAAATTTCTGTTTACTTTCTTGGGAACAACCACTATCCGATATTTCAAACAATAGGCATCAATTATTATATTTTTACGGAAATTCTACTTCTACGTAATAATTGGCAGATTTAAAGTATTACCTGAGCTTTTCCCGACAGATCTGGAGATTCATCGAAAACAATAGTGTAGAACTCAGCACGAGCCACTCGTTGCAAAATGTTGTCCAGTATCTCTGCCCTGCAGCATTCAATTAGTTGGTTCTGAATCTTTTTACTGGTATAGGTCGCTCTTGAAGATGTGCTCCCAAGGTGATGATCCAGAGTTGTATCACCTGCATCGATTCTGAATCTCAGCAAAGCCCTGAAATTCCCTTCGTTTTGCATAGGCGTATTATTTTTCCGAATATCTCCGTCATCTTTATGCCCACGAAGTGGAATATTCTGCTTTCCGCAAAAATGACCGTTTTCACAATGGGGATAAGTCGTTCGTCGAGAAGATTACGGACGCTTCGTTGTGGATTGTGATAGTCTCTCACGAAGTCCTTCCCAGTTGCCATTGCATTCTTATGGTACATATTTTGAGCATGAATTTCTAACACACTCTTGATCCCAACCAAATTTTTGAAATCAGTCAAGCGGAGTATTCCCCCGATAACCTCCTTGATTTCGAGGCGTAAGCCATGGACAATATTTGCAGAATAGCCCTTTTCCCACGTCAGATAGTACGAGCCACTCTGCATGAGAATCCAAGTGTTTGGAAGAGACGTAGTGTTTTATTTCTTTGCCAGATACAACTCTCGACGAAAATGGGAGGTATAATTTTTTGGAGGAGTCCAAGGATTTTCAAGCAAAATTTGTTTCACGTGATCGTCAATTTTTTATCTTTTTAGTTTTTGGAAGAAGACGGTGTTTCGCTGCCAGAATTGTCAATGCCTTCATCATGTTTAGGTGGACTGTGCGTCACTGCACGAGGAACCTCGTTTTCTTCTCGATGTACTGTCGCAACATCTTCATCTAGTTTTCTTTTTTTTTCGCAGGTGCAAAGTAGGCCGAGATGGACTTTTGTCGAGATGACTGTAAGATAGGAATAATAAATATAAAATCAAGTTACCAATTGAATGAAGAAGAAAAATACCAATGTTGTATCGTACTGAAAATAATAATATACTTGTCACTTTTTCTGCTCCCAAAAATGCCAGAAAAAACTTTCACTAATCATATTCTCCAAATATTCAAATCCTTGATAGTAAATTTAATATGAAATGACATTCACATTTTTTTTAAAGTGAAGCTGCTAAGAAAAACCATACAGCATCCGAAAAAAAAGTTTTCTGAAATTTTGCACCTTATTCGACTTTTTTTTTTCAAAATTCTCATTCTATATTGAGATTTCTGAAGTTTGTTACGAAACACCAAGTTAAAACACGTTCTATAGGGTTCTATATGCAAAATTGGCTACTACATTTGTTGAATAAGCAAACCTAACCTCAATTTTTATGTAAACACTCGTTTGAATAATGTCAGTGAAATTTCACCATGCACAAAAATAAACAGTAAAATCGAAACAACATCGATACTTACCAATTTAGATATAAAAAATTGCGCACTTTATTTTCCAGAATAAGGTATAACTTCACAGAAATTGACAGAAAATGAAAGGGGTAACTTCGGAAACTTATAATTACTATATCGATGATTCCGCTCAGCTGGGCATAGCGTGATTCTATTGGACCGTCAAGTTGAGGCGTTTTTGGCGAGATAAACGGATTTAAATGAAACGTCACCATGTTGAGTGTTTTCATACTCAATAGTGCCAATTGTACAGTATGAGACATAAACTCGTCGTCAACGATACTGTCCGTCGATATATCGATTTTTTCCCTTGAGTTGCCACACACTATCTGCCAGTGTTCCCAACCGTCACATAATTATCGTTTAGGATAATCATGTAACGGTTGGGAACACTGCCAGATAGTGCTACATCGATATTTTTCCCTCAAGTTGCCACTCCTAGCACTATCTGCCAGTGTTCCCAACCGTCACATAATTATCGTCAACTGACGCTAGGTGACACTACGAACTACAAAAAACATATAGACATGATGCCGCTTGCGACTATCGAACGCCCCATTGGTTCGATATCTCTGCGGGCATATATGTCTCATACTGTACTCAAGACTTCGACTCTTTCTCAATTCAGAATTTAGTACTTCCGCTGTGAGTTGCCCAGAAATGGGTTAAATAAGTTTAGACAGGTCATATAATTATGATAGTATCTTGTTGTGATTTCCATAGCGTATTTGGTGATATTTGGTGTTGTATTTTCATTTTTTTATTACAGAGAATATTTTTCTAGCAAACAAGTACAATTTTTTAGGTTCTGTGGTTCCAAGGGGGGGAAAATTTCCCTGAAGGTCAAACTAGTCCCGTTTTAACCCCTTCTGAGTCCTGTGTGAAAACTACAATGAACTGTACCACTTATTATCCTTAAAGTGCTCCTCTGAGTCAAACTCGTGGAAGATTTTTGCTTTCCTAATCTCTTTAGTCACTACGTCACTAAGACCTTATTTACTTCGCTAGTCCGTCCGATTCTAGAGTATGGGTCTCCCGTCTGGAGTCCCCAATACGGAGTACATATAGATCGCATTGAATCTGTTCAAAAAAACTTTTTAATTTTTGCTTTACGGCGCCTCAACTGGGATGCAAACCTTAACTTACCTTCTTATTCTAGCAGATTACTTTTAATTAATTTACCCTCCCTAGCTAACCGTAGAACGATGCTTGGTACTATTTTTATTTATAATCTTATTCGTGGTGATATTGACAGTGCCGACTTGGTTGGTCGGCTTAACTTTTCTGTGCCAAGTAGATTAACTAGAAATTATATACCCTTAACATTAAACCATTGTAGATCTAACTATGACTTGCATGAGCCTTTCAGAGTATTATGTTCTGACCATAATAGACTTTATCCTATAATCTCAAATTCTGACTCTCTGCCGCTTAAAACGCTCTTAAAACGACTTATATTAACTTCGTTAGCACAAAATTAGATCCTACTTTTCCTCGGACTTTTGCCTATCTTTTCATAACTCGCGTCTATCTTCTCGCGAATCGTGCCGTACGATACACGGCTGCGCCCCCCGTTCGGTTGGGCGGGTAAGTGGGCCGTGGGACTACGCGCGTAAAAAAAAAAAAAAAAAAAAAAAAAAAATATCTGACAGCATGACCGCACATCCATCAGTCCCTATCAAAGCGCATTTCTCCATTCGGAGATTCATTTTCTTCATGTCTCCAAGAACAAACCTGATGGCAGATCTTCTTAGAGACAATTCTTCATCGGTTCGGTCATTTTTTCCAGCAGTCCTGTTAGCCATTGATCCATCTTCATCCTCGCTTCACCCTCCGCGAAAGTAATCTTCGAAAATTGACCGAATGCGTCCAAAAAAGATACAAAGTCTTCTCGTATGCATGCTTCACCACCACAAAAATCGACGTATCTGAGTACAACGCTAATCTGTAACGAGAAACATTATTCAGTAAATTTCTGTTTACTTTCTTGGGAACAACCACTATCCGATATTTCAAACAATAGGCATCAATTATTATATTTTTACGGAAATTCTACTTCTACGTAATAATTGGCAGATTTAAAGTATTACCTGAGCTTTTCCCGACAGATCTGGAGATTCATCGAAAACAATAGTGTAGAACTCAGCACGAGCCACTCGTTGCAAAATGTTGTCCAGTATCTCTGCCCTGCAGCATTCAATTAGTTGGTTCTGAATCTTTTTACTGGTATAGGTCGCTCTTGAAGATGTGCTCCCAAGGTGATGATCCAGAGTTGTATCACCTGCATCGATTCTGAATCTCAGCAAAGCCCTGAAATTCCCTTCGTTTTGCATAGGCGTATTATTTTTCCGAATATCTCCGTCATCTTTATGCCCACGAAGTGGAATATTCTGCTTTCCGCAAAAATGACCGTTTTCACAATGGGGATAAGTCGTTCGTCGAGAAGATTACGGACGCTTCGTTGTGGATTGTGATAGTCTCTCACGAAGTCCTTCCCAGTTGCCATTGCATTCTTATGGTACATATTTTGAGCATGAATTTCTAACACACTCTTGATCCCAACCAAATTTTTGAAATCAGTCAAGCGGAGTATTCCCCCGATAACCTCCTTGATTTCGAGGCGTAAGCCATGGACAATATTTGCAGAATAGCCCTTTTCCCACGTCAGATAGTACGAGCCACTCTGCATGAGAATCCAAGTGTTTGGAAGAGACGTAGTGTTTTATTTCTTTGCCAGATACAACTCTCGACGAAAATGGGAGGTATAATTTTTTGGAGGAGTCCAAGGATTTTCAAGCAAAATTTGTTTCACGTGATCGTCAATTTTTTATCTTTTTAGTTTTTCGAAGAAGACGGTGTTTCGCTGCCAGAATTGTCAATGCCTTCATCATGTTTAGGTGGACTGTGCGTCACTGCACGAGGAACCTCGTTTTCTTCTCGATGTACTGTCGCAACATCTTCATCTAGTTTTCTTTTTTTTCGCAGGTGCAAAGTAGGCCGAGATGGACTTTTGTCGAGATGACTGTAAGATAGGAATTATAAATATAAAATCAAGTTACCAATTGAATGAAGAAGAAAAATACCAATGTTGTATCGTACTGAAAATAATAATATACTTGTCGCTTTTTCTGCTCCCAAAAATGCCAGAAAAAACTTTCACTAATCATATTCTCCAAATATTCAAATCCTTGATAGTAAATTTAATATGAAATGACATTCACATTTTTTTTAAAGTGAAGCTGCTAAGAAAAACCATACAGCATCCGAAAAAAAAGTTTTCTGAAATTTTGCACCTTATTCGACTTTTTTTTTTCAAAATTCTCATTCTATATTGAGATTTCTGAAGTTTGTTACGAAACACCAAGTTAAAACACGGGTTCTATATGCAAAATTGGCTACTACATTTGTTGAATAAGCAAACCTAACCTCAATTTTTATGTAAACACTCGTTTGAATAATGTCAGTGAAATTTCACCATGCACAAAAATAAACAGTAAAATCGAAACAACATCGATACTTACCAATTTAGATATAAAAAATTGCGCACTTTATTTTCCAGAATAAGGTATAACTTCACAGAAATTGACAGAAAATGAAAGGGGTAACTTCGGAAACTTATAATTACTATATCGATGATTCCGCTCAGCTGGGCATAGCGTGATTCTATTGGACCGTCAAGTTGAGGCGTTTTTGGCGAGATAAACGGATTTAAATGAAACGTCACCATGTTGAGTGTTTTCATACTCAATAGTGCCAATTGTACAGTATGAGACATAAACTCGTCGTCAACGATACTGTCCGTCGATATATCGATTTTTTTCCCTTGAGTTGCCACACACTATCTGCCAGTGTTCCCAACCGTCACATAATTATCGTTTAGGATAATCATGTAACGGTTGGGAACACTGCCAGATAGTGCTACATCGATATTTTTCCCTCAAGTTGCCACTCCTAGCACTATCTGCCAGTGTTCCCAACCGTCACATAATTATCGTCAACTGACGCTAGGTGACACTACGAACTACAAAAAACATATAGACATGATGCCGCTTGCGACTATCGAACGCCCCATTGGTTCGATATCTCTGCGGGCATATATGTCTCATACTGTACTCAAGACTTCGACTCTTTCTCAATTCAGAATTTAGTACTTCCGCTGTGAGTTGCCCAGAAATGGGTTAAATAAGTTTAGACAGGTCATATAATTATGATAGTATCTTGTTGTGATTTCCATAGCGTATTTGGTGATATTTGGTGTTGTATTTTCATTTTTTTATTACAGAGAATATTTTTCTAGCAAACAAGTACAATTTTTTAGGTTCTGTGGTTCCAAGGGGGGGAAAATTTCCCTGAAGGTCAAACTAGTCCCGTTTTAACCCCTTCTGAGTCCTGTGTGAAAACTACAATGAACTGTACCACTTATTATCCTTAAAGTGCTCCTCTGAGTCAAACTCGTGGAAGATTTTTGCTTTCCTAATCTCTTTAGTTTTACAAGTTTCTTACTTTAAACATTAACATATATAAGTTAAAAGTATAAATAATATTTTTATTAAAAAAAATGTTAACTGAATACTCCCGTCTGAGTATTTTAAATATTTGATAATCCGAGCAAAGAAAAGTCTGGAACGTCCGTCTTGATCGATGGTTTATTTCGCACTGACTTTTTGAGTAAGAATATCATTCTGTCCTATGTACATGTTTTACATTTCATGGGTTCTTACAGTTTTAATGTTAACAAGAGAAAATAGTAAATGCAAAGGGTACAATTCGGGGTATTAGAATAGAAGCATGAACGTTCCAAATAATAAAGTAAATATATAGTTATCTGCTCAGACATACTCCGCCCATTGAAAGGTCCGTGTTCCATTTAATTATCCTGTGGCATTGGAAGTGGTGCGATTTTTCGTATAGGTCGACGGATCACACCTTTAGCTGTCCGAATGTCGACAACTCTAGTTTTGCCTTCAGTGCCGGGGCAAGTATTGATGATTCGCCCCATTGGCCATTGCTGAGGTGGGGTGTTGTCATCATGGATGATGACTATCTGTCTAACATGGATGTTGGCCTGTGCAGTAAGCCACTTGTTCCTCAGCTGCAAGGTGTGTAAATTATCGCGTCGCCAGCGGTCCCAAAATTGTCGCTTTAAATGAGTGACTCGTTGCCAACGACTATTGGCTCTGGGAGAGCCTTCAAAGATGAGCCAACCAGGAAGTGGCCCGGCGTGAGTGGTTCTCCGTCATTCGGATCTTCTGAGACAGCTGCGACGGGTCTGGAATTTAATACGGCTTCGGCATCAATGGCGATGGTCTGCAATTCTTCATATGTGAGCCCAGTATTACCCATGTTTTTTACGAGCAGAGACTTCATGGACTTTACCGCTGCTTCCCAGAGCCCACCAAAGTGTGGGGCACGAGGAGGGATAAAGTGAAACTGAACGCCTGTGGTAGAGGTGAACATCTTTAGGTCATCCGCAGCTTCTTGACTGAATAGCTGCCGTTTGAAGTCATCTAGTTGAGAGCGCGCACCAACAAAATTGGTCGCGTTATCGCAATATATGCGACTCGGCAAACCTCTGCGACCAATGAAGCGCTTTAAGCAAAGAAAACATGTGTTACTTGACAGATCTGAAAGTAGTTCTACATGGATTGCTTTAGTAGTAAAGCATACAAATACTGCGAGATACGTCTTAAATGGCACCTTGCCACGAATTCGATAGGATGTCAGAAAGGGTCCGCAAAGATCCACTCCAGAGACATTGAACGGCTTGCTAGGCAAAAGCCGATCTGCTGGAAGCGAGCCCATGATTTGTTCCGTCAAGCGAGGTTTGTAGTGGTAGCAGTGAGTGCAAGATCTGACCACCTTAGTGGCCAGCCGGCGAACGTTTATAATCCATACTTGTAGCCGGAGCAAGCTCACAAGTGCCTGTGGAGCCGCGTGCATGTTTTTTCGATGCGTGTGTTCAGCAAATAGATACGTAAATCTATTATCTCTTGGTAGCAAATAGGGAAATTTGGCGTCAAAGGCCATTGGAGCGTTGGCGAGCCGTCCGCCAACGCGAACCACAGTGAGACTACGACTTCCGATTAAGACTTCAGCTAGGAATGGTGTCAGCTTTTGAAACTCAGGGCTGAGAATTTGCTGCCTTTTAAGCTGGAAGATTTCTTTACCGAAATATGATTGTTGAATAACCGAGACAATGTAAATAAAAACGTTTTGCAATTCCTCGGCTGGAATATCCAATGCTCTTTCAACAACTAATGTTTTATCAGCTGGAAGTCTGTTGACCCGCAGGATTCTACGATACGACGAATATTTGTTTATAATTGGGTTGATTATGTTTCCCTCGGTGCCACTATTGTTACATGTTAGTACAACTTCTTTGCGCTGCTCCAAATCAGCTGTATTGAATTTTTTAGTCAACGATGTCTCAGGCCATTTTAATTCCTCCGCTTTGAGAAATTCAGGTCCACCAAACCACATAGATTTTTGAAGCTCAGATACTGAGCATCCGCGTGAAACGATATCAGCTGGGTTATCCTTTCCAGGTACGTGTCGCCAAATTACGTTTGCTGACTTGGTTTGCATGTCAGATATGCGATTGGCCACAAAGCAATTAAGGGTTGACGAGTGTCGTTTTACCAATATAAAACGAGCTTGGAGTCTGTCCAAAAGACAACACTTTTAGCATATCCAGCTTGTGTTTTATTTTTATCCAAGTATCGCACAGGTATCGCTGCGCACAACTCCAGAAGTGTTAAGGTTATCGTTTTTAAAGGCACAACCTTTGATTTTGCGATCAGTAGAATCCTTCCTTAGTATGAGAGCGCATTTTTTTTTTTCGTAGTCCCACGGCCCACTTACCCGCCCAACCGACCGGGGGGCGCAGCCATGTATCGTACGGCACGATTCGCGAGAAGATAGACGCGAGTTATGAAAGTATAGGCAAAGTCCGAGGAAAAAAGTAGGATCTAATTTTGTGCTAACGAAGTTAGTATAAGTCGTTTTAAGAGCGGCAGAGAGTCAGAATTTGAGATTATAGGATAAAATCTATTATAGTCAGAACATAATACTCTGAAAGGCTCATGCAAGTCATAGTTAGATCTACAATGGTTTAATATTAAGGGTATATAATTTCTAGTTAATCTACTTGGCACAGAAAAGTTAAGCCGACCAACCAAGTCGGCGCTGTCAATATCACCACGAATAAGATTATAAATAAAAATAGTACCAAGCATCGTTCTACGGTTAGCTAGGGAGGGTAAATTAATTAAAAGTAATCTGCTAGAATAAGAGGGTAAGTTAAGGTTTGCATCCCAGTTGAGGCGCCGTAAAGCAAAAATTAAAAAGTTTTTTTGAACAGATTCAATGCGATCTATATGTACTCCGTATTGGGGACTCCAGACGGGAGACCCATACTCTAGAATCGGACGGAATAACGAAGTTAATAAGGTCTTAGTTACGTAGGGATCGTCAAATTCCTTCGACCATCTTTTAATGAAACCAAGCACTCCCCTGGCTTTATTAACCATGGACGAAATGTGATCAGTAAATTTAAGTTTTGGGTCCAAAAGGACGCCAAGATCGTCAACCATAGTTATTCTATCCAAAGATTTCCCACTTAGTGAGTAAGTTGCAAGTTTTGGATTGACTCGGCAAAAAGTCATCAACTTGCACTTAGACCCGTTTAAATTTAGTAAATTATCACGGCACCAGTTTTGAAAATTGTTTAGATCGGATTGTAAGTCAGAATGGCTGGAAATATCCTTGTACTGCAGGCATAACTTAACATCATCTGCGTACATAAGTACGCGAGAATGATTTATAATTAATGGAAGGTCGTTAATAAATAAAGTAAAAAGAAGCGGACCAAGGTGACTACCTTGGGACGCCGGAAGTAACTCGGAGAAGACCAGAAAGAGAATTTTTAAAAAGGACTCTTTGTGTCCTGCCATTCAGATAACTTAAAATCCATCTAAGAAGATCAATTGGAAACCCTAACAAGTCAAGTTTCCGAACTAAAAGTGAGTGATTTACAGAGTCAAATGCTTTACTAAAGTCAGTGTAAATGACATCTGTTTGAAAGCTACTTTTAAAGCCCTTTATCACGAATGAGGTGAGCTCCAAAAGGTCAGTAGTTGTTGATCTTCTTTTCATAAATCCGTGTTGACACGGAGATATAACTGACCTACAAAGGTGCTGCAAATGAGGAGTAATGATATTTTCGAAAAGTTTGGGAATAGCCGACAACTTAGAGATACCTCTATAATTGCTGGCATCCAATTTGTTACCTTTTTTGTGGAGAGGAATGACAAATGACTCCTTCCAAATAAGGGGAAATTGGGAGGTTTCTAAAGATAAGGTGAACAATTTGAGAAGGGGTTTGCACAGGGCTTCCGCGCAATTCCTAAGCACGCAGCCAGGAATTCCGTCGGGACCTGGAGAGTAAACAGGCTTAACACGTTGAAGATCCAAAAATAAAGAGCTTTCGTTTATAGTAGGACTGAATATAAGGTTCGACGTGGACATGGTGTAAGAATAAGGCTCTATTGGATGTGCTGAATTAGTATAAGTCGTTTGAAAAAACTGGGCATAAAGATCGGCTATTGCCTGATCTGTGGTAGCCGTCATGTTTTCAAAATAAAGCGATGAAGGATAAGAAGTAGATTTACGCTTGGTGTTAACAAAGTTATAAAACTGTTTCGGGTCCTGCGAGAACTGGACCTTACAGCGATTTAAATAATTTTTATAGCACTGCGCGTTAAGCACGGTAAATTTTGACCGAGCACTTAGATATTTTGAAAAAACAGATTGAGAACCGGAGTCTTTATATTTCCTGTAAAGTCTGGACTTAACATTTCTTAGGTGTGACAACTCTTTACTAAACCAAGGTGGTTTACTGGAGATTAACGGATAGTACATCGGAACACAAGATTTAAAAAATGATTTAATTGCAGTATAAACAAGAAAGAACGCTATAGTCGGGGTTCCCGACTATAAGATTTGCGATACTCATTTTCCCTTTTTAAAAAAACAAAACGAAAAAAAAACGATAGAGTCGCCACCTATGGGGCTACATTAACTACATATGTATAAGGCATAGCAAAATGTTCTATAACTTCTTTATTATTTATTAGAGCACAAAATGGTTCGGAGTGTAGTAAGACAGTGCACATATCATTATATTTCTTTTTAAACCGTAACGATTGCATAAAAAATGAGGGCGCCACAGATTTTCGCGGTTTGTGGGCGGTAAAAGGGGCGTGGTCGAGTTTTGAAACAAACTTGATCTGCGCTTTGCTTATAGAAGTCTGTATGCAAAATTTGGTGGTTCTAGCTCTTATAGTTCCCGAGATCTCGATGTTTGTACGGACAGACGGACAGACGGACAGACGGACAGACGGACAGACGGACAGACAGACATTTGATCGTTTACAGTATTTGCTTACTCTTCGAGTATCGCAAATAAAAATATTTATGGCATCAGCCATGTTATTGCTTGAGTAGAGATCGGACCAATTAAAGCCAGATATAAAGTTATTAAGCCTAGAAAAGTCTGCCTTACGAAAACAATGTATTCGTTTAGTTGACTTTTCTGATTCTTCTTCTATCACGATACCCGTGTCGACTGTCACATCGAAAGTAGGATGATATGGATCTTCAGGTTGCGTAAGTGGTGGTACCCTGGATAGAAACACGGCTTCAGGATTCGAGACAAAGCACAAATCCAGTAAGCGGCCTAGTGAGTTTCGAACATGGTTTACTTGACTCAAAGATATGTCAAGCAAGCCGTCAATAAAGTCATGTTGTGCAATAGGTAGTAAGACATTTGATTTTTCATCTGTGGACCACGTAGCTCCAGGTATGTTGAAATCACCTAGAACTAATAACTGATCCCTATCGGACAGCCTATTTGAAACGGACTGTATCGCAGAAAGATGATTTAAGTACTCTTGGAGTTCAGAAGACGGCGGAACATAAGAGCAAGTGATATATATAAACTTTCCCGGAAGGGTCAGCTTTGTACAAATAAATTCAATATTATTAAATTCCTCAACACATACAAGCCTATATATTGTGTACTTACCGGGAAAAACTTCGGAGCTAAGAATCTCCGGCTTTAACCAGGTTTCTGTAAACACAATAACATGGGATGCAAATGAAAAGCTATCAGAATACAATTTAGTTAGCTTGCTACGCAAGCCTCTTGCATTTTGATAGGAAAGAAGGAGGTTTTTAGTTAGTTTTTTGAAGAAGAAGTAGAAGAGGAAGATGGCACAATGGTCTGGCCACGACTGGGAAGTCTTATTCCCGTGGGCCCTTTCTTTTTTTTCTTAGCTTCGAACTCCTTTACCACCAAATTGTCCGGCCAAAATTTGGCAGAGCTTATGGTAGCAAAGTACTCGGGTGGGACAGTGATCTTGAAAGATGAAATATCCCTAGCATAAGAGAAGTTGAATTTTTCCACCTTAACGTTTTCGGCTTTTGTTTTGTCTTGTATATAAAACAGTACATCAGAAGATGTTTGATCAGGGGAAAGCCGAGAAACAAATATTTGTTTCTTTAGTGGAACCACTGAAAGAGCTTTAGGTGGTGCAGGTTGTGCGTCTGCAGAACCACCTATGCCCGGTAGTCCGGACTCAATATCCCCTTGTGGCGGTATGTTTACTATGTTAGGTGGATTCACCAACTTTGAAACCACTACGGACAAATCGGAATTTTCAGGATCTCCTGTTTGCATACACTCCGCTGTGGATTGATCGGGCTCCGAATCTTTTTTGGCTGCCGATCTTAGCAACATTTGAGCGGTTGCTGAGTTCGGCTGCTGATCCACGGGAGTGCTCTGCTGGTCACCTGACGGAGGCTGCGGGGTGTTCCCCTTTGGCCTACCACCAGCGGTTTTTTTGCACTTTGGAGACTCCTCTAATAGTTTTATACTATTAAATTGAGTGTCCAGAGCTTGGAGCAGATCATCTGCCTTGCGAAAACTATCTCTAGCTCCGGCAAAACAGGTGATCAGCCCCTTCAAGCCGCCTTTAGTTTGGCGCATAAACAATTTCATCTCGTTCGCAACCTCGAGACAGGCGACGTAATAGTACTGCAAATTTTTACCCTTACTTAGGTCATCACTTGTTCGGCCAGTAAAACCAGCGCACTTGGTGTGCACCATTTTTTCACATAGCCAACAAGTCATTTTAGGCTGGTCAGCCTTGATTGCCTTCTGGCATTTTTTATCAACACAGACAAAAAATGTGTCCATAATTTTGACTAATCGGACCACTGTACCAAATGAAATGAAATCGAAACTTTTGAGCGAGCAGCTAAAATTACCGCAAGAGCGAGCGCAGATAACTACCCGATAAGAAGTTTCGATATAGAGAGTGCATGCAAAACAACAACAACGATTGGCCCTGCGTGGGACGGATAATGCACAAAAGAAAGACAAAATAGAACACAACAACAAAAACACAAGAGAAACTAAAAGTTGAAATTGTTTATTTAATGTTATGCACAGAATAGAATAAATTCACTCGCGAAGCGAACGGAATATTAAAGTATATTAATTAAAAAGGCTATTTATATGTTTTTATTTATTCCCACCGTTGGGTTTACACGATAACAAGGCGCGCGCAGGCTGAAAAATACCGTATCTGTCTTGTATTAATACAATTGCTGTTGGAATAAGTGATCGTTTTGAATGTCGCGCTAAAAGCGCAACTGCCTGTGTTGGCGATCGAAATTCGCCTTCAGTTGGTTGTGTGACCGGCTTTCTCTTGGCGCCTTTCGTTTGTCTGCTTGCTGTCACTACTTGGCTTTGCGTTACATTCCAGATATTGGCAATGGCGGCTCAATATGTTGTAGCAGTCGTCCCATGCAGGAAGCTTTTCGAAATCCTGAATCCGGTCATATGCTTGCTTGGCGCCAGAATCGACCTTTAACATTACAAGATGAATCAGAATGGCATTCATAATGTCTTTCTCTGTACCCAGAGAAAGCAGTGAGCCGCGCAGTGCGGCTACCGTGGCTAAAATACTCCGCAATGATACCGGATCAGATTTTTTCATATCCACTATACCGAACAGACTGGAGACATGCTCCAAAAGAATCAAAACCTTCTTATCATAACCCTCTTTTAATTGCTGCAGAGCCTTGGGATAATTGGCTTCTGAAATTTGGAAAGGAGATACTACGCTCAATGCAGCACCCGAAAGGCAACTGAGAAGGTAATTGAATTTATCCACATCCGTTAGTGTGATGTCATCGTGCACCATATTGGTAAACGCAGTATTAAAACGCTTATAATCGCCGTACTTGCCATCAAATTTTGGTAGCTTTAAAGCTGGGGGACGACTATGATGCACATTGGGCGAGCAGGTTGAGTTTATAAAGCTTGTTTCCTCAGTCCTTGCCGGCGAACGTTTATAATCCATACTTGTAGCCGGAGCAAGCTAACAAGTGCCTGTGGACCCGCGTGTATGTTTATTCGATGCGTGTGTTCAGCAAATAGATACGTAAATCTATTATCTCTTGGTAGCAAAAAGGGAAATTTGGCGAGACTTCAGCTAGGAATGGTGTCAGCTTTTGAAACTCAGGGCTGAGAATTTGCTGCCTTTTAAGCTGGAAGATTTCTTTACCGAAATATGATTGTTGAATAACCGAGACAATGTAAATAAAAACGTTTTGCAATTCCTCGGCTGGAATATCCAATGCTCTTTCAACAACTAATGTTTTATCAGCTGGAAGTCTGTTGACCCGCAGGATTCTACGATACGACGAATATTTGTTTATAATTTGGTTGATTATGTTTCCCTCGGTGCCACTATTGTTACATGTTAAAACAACTTCTTTGCGCTGCTCCAAATCAGCTGTATTGAATTTTTTAGTCAACGATGTCTCAGGCCATTTTAATTCCTCCGCTTTGAGAAATTCAGGTCCACCAAACCACATAGATTTTTGAAGCTCAGATACTGAGCATCCGCGTGAAACGATATCAGCTGGGTTATCCTTTCCAGGTACGTGTCGCCAAATTACGTTTGCTGACTTGGTTTGCATGTCAGATATGCGATTGGCCACAAAGCAATTAAGGGTTGACGAGTGTCGTCTTACCAATATAAAACGAGCTTGGAGTCTGTCCAAAAGACAACACTATTAGCATATATATCCAGCTTGTGTTTTATTTTTATCCAAGTATCGCACAGGTATCGCTGCGCACAACTCCAGAAGTGTCAAGGTTATCGTTTTTAAAGGCACAACCTTTGATTTTGCGATCAGTAGAATCCTTCCTTAGTATGAGAGCGCATTTAGATACAACATCCAAATGCTCTTTGGGAGGCGTCTGAAAAGCCGTGTATCTCGCATGTGTGCCCTAATGATGATTTGAAATATCTTGGTATTTCGATTTCATTCAGCTTGTATAAATCTGGTTCTATCTGTTGCAACAGAGTCAGCAATTCCCCAGGAATTGGGTCATCCCATTCCAGGCGTCTCATCCAAAGCTCCTGCACAAAAATTTTGCATCTTATGACCACTGGACCCCGAGTAGATCATACATCCGTGCCACAATCGAGACGATATTTCGTTTGGTAGTTGCTTGAGACATAAGGAGATCATACCGGAAGCAAAATAAATCGCGCTGGGGTTTCCACGACATACCGAGAGCTTTGGTCAAATCCTTGTCGTCTGGTTTAAATCAAAACTCATTTGACTTTTCGGTAGTGCCACTAAAGTTCCACTTAGCGAGCTCCAAGCCACTAAAGTTCCACTTAGCGAGCTCCAAGCCAGCTTTTCCTAAAATCGTTTGGACCTCAGATATTTTATTTTGCATTTCGGGCAGTCCGTCAGCTCCAGTTAGGAGATCGTCGACATACATATCGGTTTTCTGATGGCCAAAAAGGGAGCGCATGCAAGGCCATATGAATTATTAGGTGAATCGCGCCAAAATATTATTGGAGGTTGCGGTCTCGTGGGTCAACCATAAACTGTCGATACATTTTAGAAATGTCCGCTGTGACAGCATGCCGATGTAATCGAAATGAAAGCAAAGTTAATACCAGGTTTTGCTGGATCGTGGGTCCAACCATGACGATGTCGTTCAACGATAAGTCTGATGTTGACTTGGCCGAGGCGTCGAAAACTACGCGTAGTTTAGTTGTTGAACTTTGTGGTCGCAATACTCCGTGATGTGGAATGGCATAATGCGGTTTACTCCCATCAACGCTATTAAGCGGGTGCATATGGCCAAGTTCTGCATATTCTTTCATAAATTCCGTGTACATAATTTTTAGCGAGGGCCGACGTTCCAGACGGCGTTCTATTTGAAAAAATCGGCGTTTAGCAATTTCCAACGAGTCTCCTAGTTTTTCAGGTAACGTTTTAAATGGCAAACGAACCTGTACTCTTCCCGCCGATAGAAATACTGTGTTTTCCTGAAAGTGTTTTTCACACTCTTGCTCTTCGGGTGTGAGTTTATGGGTGTTGACATGAAATGACTCGATTTCCCAGAACCTTTGCAATGAATTATTTAAATCGTTTAAATTTGTTACCTTGCATGTAAATACATTTGCTTTTGTATAAGTTTGAAAGGAATCGTCGATCTTACCACTAACAATCTATCCCAGCGATGAGTTCAGCAGGCAGGGCAAACCTGGACCTAATGTTATTTTTCCGCCGGTTAGTAGATTAAAGAATTCTGCCGTGTTAATTAAAAGGTCGATCTTCTGTGGTTTAAAGAACTGTGAGTCAGCTAAATCGACTCCTTCTGGGATAGTCCAATTAGATGTATCTATACAGCGTTCAGGCTGGCTTAAAGAAATTGATTTTGTGACCGCAAAATGTAATGGCCATTCATCGACTGACAATCGTGATCGAATGGTTGTCGATACCGAAAACTTCAGCTGTGCGCGCACGTCTGCTATGCCAGAAATATCGAACTTTTGGCGATTAAATTGAAGTTGTAATTGTTTGGCCAAGTTTTCTGTAATAAAATTTATTTCCGACCCAGAATCCAACAAGGCGCGCGCAGGCTGAAAAATACCGTATCTGTCTTGTATTAATACAATTGCTGTTGGAATAAGTGATCGTTTTGAATGTCGCGCTAAAAGCGCAACTGCCTGTGTTGGCGATCGAAATTCGCCTTCAGTTGGTTGTGTGTTTATTGATTGCTGTTGACCGGGCTCAGTTCCCCGATGCAAGGTCGTATGATGTAGGCCTTGGCATGAACGGCACCTAAATTTTGAAGAACACTTAGAAGCGATATGTCCCTTATGCATGCAATTTAAGCAGAGTGATGCCTGCTTAACCCAGTTAAATCGTTCATAAGCAGTGAGCGATGTAAATATAGGACAAGAGCCGAGGCTATGGTCAGGTGAACTACATTTTAGACAAGTTCCTTGGGCTGTAACAAATGCCCTGTTACTGGAGGTAGCTTTCTCTTGGCGCCTTTCGTTTGTCTGCTTGCTGTCACTACTTGGCTTTGCGTTACATTCCAGATATTGGCAATGGCGGCTCAATATGTTGTAGCAGTCGTCCCATGCAGGAAGCTTTTCGAAATCCTGAATCCGGTCATATGCTTGCTTGGCGCCAGAATCGACCTTTAACATTACAAGATGAATCAGAATGGCATTCATAATGTCTTTCTCTGTACCCAGAGAAAGCAGTGAGCCGCGCAGTGCGGCCACCGTGTCTAAAATACTCCGCAATGATACCGGATCAGATTTTTTCATATCCACTATACCGAACAGACTGGAGACATGCTCCAAAAGAATCAAAACCTTCTTATCATAACGCTCTTTTAATTGCTGCAGAGCCTTGGGATAATTGGCTTCTGAAATTTGGAAAGGAGATACTACGCTCAATGCAGCACCCGAAAGGCAACTGAGAAGGTAATTGAATTTATCCACATCCGTTAGTGTGATGTCATCGTGCACCATATTGGTAAACGCAGTATTAAAACGCTTATAATCGCCGTACTTGCCATCAAATTTTGGTAGCTTTAAAGCTGGGAGACGACTATGATGCACATTGGGCGAGCAGGTTGAGTTTATAAAGCTTGTTTCCTCAGTCCTTGGACCTCTATTTGGCCCAAATCGTTTCATCACTGCTGCCTTTATGGTTACAAACTTCTCTTCATACTCATTGCGGCAGTCATCGGTCGAGTCCAACTCCTCTATTTGGGCTTGAATTTGGCAAAGTTGCCTAAAATGCGACTCCAAAATTTGAACCCGACACTCTAGCGTTCCAAGATCAGCATCAGGTTCTAGTTCCATGCGCTTGATGGTGTTTTCAAAGTTGCGTTCTAATAGTATTCGTTTTTTCCGATGTAAAATCAATTGTCCTTCAGTTGGTAATTTAGTCATGATGGCAGGGTGGTAGCGTTTCATGTACTGTACGACGAGTAGAAAATAGTGGATAACGAATAAGCGAGAACGAGCTTTCGTTTTCTGATCGGAGATTTGAGTGAAAACACAGTGCTTAGTTTTTCACTCAATTGATACCATCTCATGTGCTGAGAGAACTGCACTCTCTCATGTAGGGCAATGGCAATAGGCAAACAGTTAGAGGTTAGGTATGCATAAAATGTATTTATACATACATACAATCACGTGGTTATATGTCCGTAGAATGCACTGCGAGTCAAGCTTACGATTTTGAGTACCCACTCCAATAGCGAGTCTTTGGTCCGATGTGTGGATGCTCCCGGTGAGCGATTCCTCCGATGATGATTGTTCCAAAGATCACAAGTCCTGTCACGGTCGCCAATGAATACTCCCGTCTAAGTATTTTAAGTATTTGATAATCCGAGCAAAGAAAAGTCTGGAACGTCCGTCTTGATCGATGGTTTATTTCGCACTGACCTTTTGAGTAAGAATATCATTCTCTCTTATGTACATGTTTTAAATTTCATTGGTTCTTACAGTTATAATGTTAACAAGAGAAAATAGTAATAGCAAAGTGTACAATTCGGGGTATTAGAATAGAAGCATGAACGTTCCAAATAATACATTAAATATATAGTGATCTGCTCAGACATATATTTTTTTTATTTATTGAGTGCAATTTTACAACTGATTTTTCTTATGTTAATGATAAATAATGATTTACCTATGCGTCGCTGGCTTGCTGCTGCTGCTTCTGCCGCTGCTGCTGCCTCGGCTGACGTTCTCTGCTACCATCTTTGAACATCGCTGCTGTCGCTGATGCAGTCGGTCATAATTGGTCGCTGACGCTATTATTGCTGCTGCCGCGGTGCAGTTGACCATTTCCTTATTCTAATTGGTCAATGTAATTTGGCAATAATTGTTGTTGCCAAATGCACTTGCTGTTGTGTTCAATCACCCGGTGTTACAGCTTTCCCACGATCGCTAAGTGAGAAGTACAAAATAAAAAAAAAACATTAAACTGGACCGAAACAATTTTTTTCTGGTAGAATTGGTTTTCTTCATTAAAAAAAATTAAAAAAAAAAATTTTATTAAGCGAATTTTTTTAACGATTTTTTTGAGTTTAAGAAAAAAATGTTCAAAGGCCTTTACTAGATTTCTTCATATCTCGGGTTGTAGTCGGCCGATTTGGATGTTTGATACCAATTATCACTACCATGTCAACTGTACCTAGTCATTTTCTGGAATTGAACAAACCTATAAATTGTGTAGCTTAGGACAGAACCATAAAACACTTTTAACAGTTTTTCGAAATTCCGCACCGTTTTCGATATTTTGAGCTTCAAAAATCTAAAAATTTGTTTTTAAGGTTTTCGAGATAAGTTCATAACTCTCGAACGGTTTGACATATATCGACAAAGATTCCGACTGTCCAAGGCAAAAGCACAAAAATGTTTTTTTGCAACTTTATAAAAATAGTTCGACGATAATTGTGCGAAAGTTTCAAAGCAAAAACTGCCCTAGAACACTTTTGAAAACCAATTTGTTTAAACAATTGTTGTTAAAAATTATGTTAAATTACAAATAAAATTTGTTACGTACGCCGATTAGGGCAATGTAAGACTTAGTTTAAGGCAGAAGAAAACCAAACGGGAACCAATGTCAAATGTGCACAATATGCATGCCCACGTTCAGTAAGAACTAAAGCAACAACTACGTAAGAATTCGGCCCAGACGAAATATGACACCGCCTCAACAGCACGAGTACGGCCATGCACTCGCCGGTAATAAAACACCGCCGGGTTGATCGAACTGGCCGGTATCCGAACGCCGATAATGCAAAATACGACTTGACCAATTGAAATACAGAGGGGAACCAATGCACCTAAGTGGGAACACCTTGGTGTTCGATTCCGGTGACCCGTAGACAAATTTTGGTACGGTCATGGGTATAAAAGACCCCCAATTTGGAGTAGAAAGTTAGTCAAGTCAAGAGTCAGAAGCTTGAAGTTAACCGGTCAGAGAGTTGGAGTTTTTGTTTGAATTCTCAAAGTCCGAAAAATACATAGTCCGGGATAGTAACGTCTTCGACTAATCACGCCGCTCCGACGGCAGGATGTCGGTGCAACTATTACCCGATCTCGGCGTGGTGCAGCAATTACGCTCAGTGGCTTTAAAAACACTCACCAATCGTTTAAATATACCAATCGTTATATGTGATGCATGTTTATAATTCATACTTCACACTACGTTAAGATCCTTTAATCCTGAAAGTGTGAATCAAAAAACTTAAGCTTAAACTCCCTGCATCAACGAAAATGTGTAAATGCCATGGTCTGATAGATCACCAAAATCATCGAATGTCTGGCAAAAATGTAAACTTCATTTTAAAACTTTAAAAGATATATATCCAGCAACCATAAAACAAATAAAACCAAATAAAATCATTTAATTCGTGCACGAGCAATGGAGAGTAACCGGAGACTACACCTTCCCCTGCCCGGGAGTGAACTAACCATGGAGACACCACCGCCGTCGACCGTGTTTATTTTGTGCAGCTTTTTGTTTTATATTAGTTTACTTTTTTTTTCTTTGTGACTCCGTAAATTAACTACCATTTAATATTCAATACATTTAATATTCCGAACATCCAAGTCCATAGATATGCACGAATATACCTATATATATATAATTAAATTCCAACCTTAAACAGTGCCCAAATTCGCCCGGGAGATCTCTCGACGTTGGAGCCTAAAGAGGGTAAGTTTTACGGATCAATGATTCAAAAATTCCAGATAAATATATATATATATATATATTCGTGCTTCCTTTTAATTTTGTTCTTACACCTTTATTTCGTTATTCATATTAAATTAGTAAAGTCAATGTGTTCCCTAAAAAGAGTCTTTATAAAAAGAACTATTTACATATAATATCCCGTTGTTATTCAAGTTTATATCCCAATTGCCATTCCATTTATAGTTATCTTAAAACTTTACTACTTCCAATTTATTATGTTCATATTGCTTTCCTCACCAATTTTGTAAACGTACACATAAATTATTATTATATAATTTTTATAGCCAATATTATATCTTGATTTCTGTACACAATCCTGTTTTTAATCCACATACAACCTTTTAATAATGCCAATTTCTTTGTATTTAATTATTTCAATACACACACACATATCCCAATATGCATACATATTTATGTGCAAAGTACACCTCCACTCGGAGAAAAATATTATAACCATATTTTCTTTTCATTCGTAAATTCCACTTTAAAATTGTATTTAATGTACTTTTAATTTGCACATCGCAAACAACCATATTTTTTGAAGTCTTACTTTTTATATTTTTATACCGTTCTATTATGAAGAATTTAAGTTTTTGATTCCTTTTCAATTATCCTTTCTACTTACTTTTATATTCCCATACTTTTGTCAAGTTCTTAATCAGATGTATTTTTAAGTTACTTTTATTTTAATTTCCAAGAACACCTTTTTAATTATTATTTTTGACCTTTCAATTTAAAATTTTATTTTTAAATGTCAACAAACAATGTATATTTTTTTATTATTAATCGCACACTTTTATATCCAAACATGCACCTTCATTTTTTACCCAATAAAATTTATAATGTAAACAGAACATTAACCATGTCTTGGTAGAAACCAAATAAAGGGGGAACTGGCGTAAATGGAAAAACTGGGTCAATAACAATGACATAACTTCTGACGAACAACAACACAATAGGGGATCATATAGCGCAGCCAGCGATGATCCATTGGCACGCGAAGTCGTGAAGGGGAGGGCATTGGCTGAAACACTGCCGATCGGATTTCGATCAAGCTTTCGCGAAGCTTGCGGGCGGTGTACACTGAGAGACAGACTGACTAACAGTATTTAGTATTTCCAAGCACGTAAATAATTACTTTGATTACGTGTGGAGAGGTGAGTGGCGTCCAAAGAACCCACCCCAAATCCGACGAGCTCAGCTGCACCAAATTGTGCTTGGCGGGCGGCCACTCCCTCAAACTTACATATGTCCTTCAAAGGACGAAGTAGGACCGACGTAACAAATTTTTTAAATATTTTTTTTTATATGGACCTAACTACTGATTTTCAACAATAAAATTTAATTTTATGAGTTTATTTCGCTAATTTATCATTATTTCAGTCAATTTATAGTTTAAAATTGTTAAATAGGTCCATATACCGGTTTTAAATATCATATTTGTATGTGAACTTTAAACCTCATGCGCCAACTGAAGATATATTTTTAGAAAACTAAACTAAAAAATTTTCCCCTCCCCCCTAATGCTTATGCCTTACTTACGCTCGTAATCTATTTATTGTTGTTTAGATTTCTGCGCGTGTGGCGATGGCGTTGGCGAAATGGCGTTTATGCACACACTTTTTTTCCCATATCATGGAATGATTGCATGATTCGTATGAACACAAAAATAGTTTAGTATGTAGCTGTTAACACAAGTGTTCTCTTTCACACACCCCTAGAAATACATAAACATCAAAGAATCTTTTCTTCGGAACCTAGATAATGGAAAACAATGGCTTTATAAAGTATAAAACAATAAAATCACTAAAGACTCCTTATAAGAAATGCCTGTCATCTTTATTCATACTGTCTACCCCGTAAAGAAAAGCATTTGGCTAGTGGTCTTCCGTAGTCGTGGGCGTGGTCAGGTTTTGAAACAAACTTAATCTGCGCTTTGTTTATAGAAGTCTGTGTGGCTCTAGCTCTTTAAGTTTCCGAGGTCTCGACGTTCGTATGGACGGACGGACAGACAGACATTTGCAACGTTCACAGTATTTACGATATTCTTTTTGAGTATTGGAAATAAAAACTCCTAAGGGATTTTTAAAATTTTTTAAAATAGCGTCAATTACGTAATTTTAAATGTGGAAAAAATTACGTAAAGTGAGACATTTAGTTTACTTAACAAAATTATAAAAAAAAAAATTCGGCCGAAAAAGTTGTTTTTACGTTGTTTTACCCTTGTGTGAGCGGAAGAAACATTTTTGTTCCATTTAAATTTTGCGTGTAAATATCTCGGGTTTTGCAAAAGATATCAAGCTGAAATTTTATGACAACTCGTCTTTAACGATACTAAACAAGTTTGCCGATTTGGTTGGAAACCTTGGATTTTATAAAGGAAAACTATTTTTTAACTACGTTGTTGAACGGAAGACACATTTTTGTGTATCTTGTTTGAACCTTAAATCTTAAAAACCGTTGGTCGAAAAATTTCAAATTTTGAATAAAGCTTACACTAAAAAAAATTTTAAGTTTTACCTTGAAAAAAAATACAGGTGATATTAATTACGAAATAACTCACAAACTAGTTCAAAAATGTTGTAAACTACGTAATAGGGCTTTTATTAAGCTTTCCAAAATGGTCAAATATGTCATACCCTTCTTTGGTAAAACTATTAAAAAAACAATCAAGATTGAAAAATTAAATTTGTTTTATAAATGGATAAATAATACCACAAATATACTAGAAAGCTAGTAATATTTTTATTTAAAATTATTATTCTTATAAAAACACATTGTCTTTTAATAATTACTATAAATTTCCAAAAAGGGGTATTTGTGGTTTTAGGTTCTTTTGCTTATAAAAGAAACGGTCACACATTAACCATATCACTTATGACCGCCAGGTGCAGGTGCCAACATTCTTTTGGAATGACCCAAAAAGGATGGGTCATAAAACAGAATGGCGCGCACCATATTTTTGAACGTTTTTAGACCTTAACCCTTCTGTGAGCGGAAGAGTTTTTATACGTTGTTGAGCGGAAGACACAATTTTGTGCATCGTACTTGAACCGCGTATATCTTAAAACCTTTATTCAGAAAAATTTTAAATTTTTACTGAATATGTATTATTGTCATACTTTCTTTAAAAGAAGTCACTATAAAAGTAGTTCAAAGGTTTAAAAACGTCAAAAAAATGTGTGCAGGTAGTTTATTTTTACCATCAACCCTTTTTTGGGTCATAGTCATAAATGATTTGGGTGATTTGTGACCGTTACTTTTATAGCAAGACCTAACCTAAAACCACAAATACCCCTTTTTGGACATTTATAGTAATAATTATGGGAATAAAACAATTTATTTTTATAAGAATAATAATTTTGAAATAAAAACAAGAAAGAACGATATAGTCGGGTTTCCCGACTATAAGATTTGCGATACTCATTGCTACTTTGTAGCGCAGTCAATTTTTAGCACCCTCTTCAAAAAAAATGGTTAGCATACTTTCGGGCGCAATAAAAATTTTTTACGCACTTGTATACACAATTTCTTGAAAATGGCCAGATTTTCAAAATTTTTAGATATTTGAGTAGATATTTTCAATACAAATAATATTTATAATGACCACTTTTCTCTAGCATTAAAAATGTGGACGCCACAGATTTTCGCGGTTTGGGGGCGGTAAAAGGGGCGTGGTCAAGTTTTGAAACAAACTTGATCTGCGCTTTGTTTCTAAAAGTCTGTGTGCAAAATTTGGTGGTTCTAGCTTTTATAGTTCCCGAGATCTCGACGTTTGTACGGACGGACGGACGGACGGACAGACAGACATTTGATCGTTTACAGTATTTGCTTACTCTTCGAGTATCGCAAATAATAATAGGGGAGATGTGGGGGTTGTGGGCATGTGGGGGTTGTGGGCACGCCGACGTATCTTTTCACAAAATGAAGATTGACTTTTTTTGGTAATGTCATTCGCAAGCAATTACCTTATGTATGATTTATGCCAAATATCAAAGTAAACGAAGGCGTTTGCTTTTTGAAATTAACGAACTGTTTTTTTTTGTGCTTGGAAAAGGTGGTGAAGTTTTTTTCAAAGATTTTCAATAGTGTATTTTTTCTTGGCAAATTTTTTTATAACCTACAATTTCTTGTAAAATTGTTTTCAAAATTTGTTTGGAACCCTCTAGAACATTCTTTTAGAAATCTTAGGCTCTTGGAAAAGGATCCTCTCCCGCTGAGAGGGATTATCACCAAGATTTGTAATTTTGCGAACGAGCTTTTCATCTGAAATGTGTTGACATGCGGGCCAGTCATTACACATGTCAAAATTGTGTTTCCGACGATGAATAACGCCTATGTAGTCTTTGAAATCAATAAATTGTCATTTTGTTGATATTGGTTGCGGTTTTTTCCATATTTTTCCATTTGCAGCATTTTTTCCCAGGGTGCCCACAACCCCACAAAAAAAATTTAAGCTGAATATTACGGTTTTACAAAAGTCCATATGAAATTTTTTCGCATGACGAAACTAGAATGTTTCTTCATAATTAGTTAGTCTAGGTTTTTAGCTTTACACAGATACCCATATGTCCAAATAATATGCACTACTTCGGTAACACTAGTTTACAAAATTTAAAAAAAAAAAATGCTCCAAAGCCAAGATTACGCAAATACCATTAAAAATTTTTTCTATGGAACAGTTTTTTTTTTAAAGATTTTTTAAAATTAAAAAAAAAAAAAATTACGGCTGTCTCTTTAAGTTTTCATTTATATCTCGAGTTTTGGCCAACCGATCCCGGTGCATTTTACAACATTTTACTACCAATAGACCAATCTTTAACATTGTCATACTAAACAATTGGATTGGATAAGTCATTTATCTGCAAGAGCTCGACAAACACAAACTTTGTGAAAATTTTGGGCTGTTAAACGACTGTAAAACGGCTGCTATAGCTTTAAAAACTCGAAAAAAATCCATTGAAAAATCACTATTGGTTTTAACTGAATTTCGGTAACCGAAATAATCGGACAAGCTAATCATGCAAGAAATTCAATGGAATTTAGATTTCTTGTGGATTTTTAAAGTAAGTCATTTTGTTTTTTTTCGGCCGTTAAGCACCGAATTTGAACTTTATCTCAGTAGGCCTAGCGCTTACAGGACTGTTAAATGTAGGCAGTGTTGGCAACTTTCGGATATAAAAAGAAGCTGAACTTAATATTGAATAAGCTAAATAATCACAAGTTGTGTAAGTGTAAGTTACACCATCAAAAAGCGATGTAAATATGAAATCTTTTTTACGTTTTAAGAAGAAACACTATATCTAAAGGTGCATTTGATTTTTTATATTTTAAATGGTTTAGTTTAATACTGAGTTGTAATTTTAGCAAATTGTAGCAAATTTTGTATTTTTCTCATATGTAAATTTTAACTGATTTTTTCTAAGACCCTATCTATAGAAAATTATCCTGAGTTTCCCTTTGTTTTTAGATATTGCATTAACACACTCAAGTGCTTTTGCTAAATCGTAATTGAACTTTACAAATATACAAAATAAATAATTTTTTTTTTTTATTTGGCTTTTTCTAGCTTTTTTTATTTAATCCGACAACACTGTTAACAGTTTACAGTTCATAAGCCTACTGGGACAAAGTTCAAAATCGGTGCTAAACGGCGGAAAAAAAATAAAATGACTTACTTTAAAAATCCACAAAAAATCTAAACTCCATTGAATTTTTTGCATGATAAGCTTGTCCGATTATTTCGGTTACCGAAATTCAGTTAAAACCAATAGTGATTTTTCAACGGATTTTTTTCGAGTTTTTAAGGGTATAGCAGCCGTTTTACAGTCGTTTAACAGCCCAAAATTTTCACAAAGTTTGTGTTTGTCGAGCTCTTGCAGGTAAATGACTTATCCGATCCAATTGTTTAGTATGACAATGTTAAAGACTGGTCTATGGTAAAATGTTGTAAAATGCACCGGGATCGGTTGGCCAAAACTCAAGATATAAATGAAAACTTAAAGAGACAGCCGAATTTTTTTTTTTTAACTTTAAAAAATTTAAGAAAAAAAACTGTTCCATAGAAAAGATTTTTAATGGTATTTTCGAAATCTAGAAGTCCTACTCTACCAGAAATTGGTATAATTGGCTTTGGAGGCGACTGGCTGTAAACTAGTGTAATTATAAGCCAAAAACAAAACTATGCCCACAACCCCCACTTCTCCCCTACTAGTTTTTTTTTAGTATATGTGTGTTATTATTTATCAATTTTGTGTAAAATAAATGTAATTTTTCAACAATATTGGTTGTTTTTCTTATAGTTTTACCAAAGAAGGGTATGACACATTTGACCATTTTGGAAAACTTATTGAAAGCCCTATAAAGTAGTGTATCATGTTTTTAAATTGTTTGATCAGTTTGCGAGTTTTCTGTAATTAATCTCACCTGCAAATTTTTTTTTTCAGGAAAAACTTAAAAAAAATTTTTTGTGTAGGCTTAATATTAAATCAAAATTTTAAATTTAATAATTGAGAGTTAACACATATCAGTACAAATATTATCTGAATTATGGTTTTTAAGATATACGCGGTTCAAATACGATGCACAAAATTGTGTCTGCCGCTTAACAACGTAGTTAAAAAAAGTTTTCCCCAATAAAATCTAAGATTACCAACAGATTTATCTAAAATCGGCAAACTTGTTTAGAATCGTTAAAGACGAGAAAGACGAAATTTAAGCTTGATAGCTTTTACACAACCCGAGATATTTACACGCAAAATCGAAATGGAACAAAAATGTTCCTTCCGCTCACACAAGGGTTAAATGGCTTCTAAAAAATGTTGAATATTGTTATCCTTGCAATATTTGTCGAAGACATTGGCTGTAAATGTTCTTCCTCGATCTGCTATCAAACGACTTGGATTGCGAAAAACCTTCGATTGCCTTTGTAATTTGTCCACAGCCTCATCAGAGCCAGTGCTTTTGTTCGTATAAAGCCACAAAAATTTAGAAAAAGCGTTGACCACTACAAGAATGTGATTGTACTACTTCACCGCAATAACTCTACATTATACACACGACTTCAAAATTGCTTGAGCTTTTCTACTTAGTTCTGGAAATAATAATTAGTTTGAACCTAATCAATCGTCTTCTTGACTCCAAAGTGTCCTTGTCGGTTTGCTGTGTGGATTATTTCGATCTCCACGGCTGACAGAGTTACAATAAGCTCGTGCTTGAAATAAAAGTCATAGGTATTTGTCTCCATACCATTCACTTTTTTTTTTTTTTTTTGAAGTGAAAACTTATGGCGCGTTGGGCACTTTTGTGGGTGAGCATTTTCAGGCGTCCCCGCGACAGATTTTACGCGACAGATGAGATTTTACACAGATATACTGTGTGTGTGTGTGTGTGTTTGTGTTTGTGTGTGTGTGTCTGTGTCTGTGTGTACTATTGATGCAGTAATCACAAGATATATAAATTATTATATTATTGGGGTGTTAGTGTACCGCGACCTGTTTAGATTTATTGTACCCCCATTCGGCGCCTACAGCTCAGATATCAACCCATTCCCTCGAACAATGTCGAGGAGTATTGATGGGTTGATTCTTCCTAAGAGCTCATGTGATAGAGTTCTCGATCCTAAGGTTCTGCATCTTATATTTATTAAGGCCGGACAGTCTGCGATGATGTGTGTAGAGGTTTCGTCCTCCATGTCACAGAATCTGCAAGTCCTGCTGCTGGTTATTCCTATCTTACCTAGGTGACTTTTCAGTCTGCAGTGCCCGGTTAGTAATCCGGTAACGATCCTAAGTGAATTCTTCCCTAGTTGAATACGTTCCTCGAACCTCTTCTTGTTGTAGTTTTCTATTAGAGTTTTGGCTTGCCTTAGGCCTGGGGTATTCCTCCAGTGTTCTTGCCTCATGGTGCCTTCCTCTTTCCTAATGTATTCTTTTATTGTGTGCCTTCCTATGCCACAGTAGGGTTCTGGTCCTATCAGGGGCTGTTCGGCTCCTAGTTTTGCCATTTTATCGGCAATTTCATTTCCGGATATGTCCCTATGACCCGGAATCCATCTGAGGGCCAGTCTATTTAGACTGCCCAAACGGTTAATGCCCTATTCCCACAGGCCACCATCCACCATCCAAATCTAGGATGGTCCGTAAGGTTTTTCCGTTCCGAAAATTTCCCGGTTATTCCACCATCCAAAACTAACCGTTCCTAACCGCACGTTCCTAGCTAGTTTTCCCTGAATACCCTAAATATTTGACATTCGCTGTGAAAAAAAGGAACATTCACTGCGAAAACGTAATCAAAATTTGAAAATGCCGCCCAAATTTGCCTGCTGTCTTATCAGTTTACAGTGACTCACGCTTATTTCGTTTAAAAGTACACCTGATATTAAAAGATATCACAAATATTTAAATGCACTTTTTAAAAAGGGCTTCTATATATATTTAGACCAAACTGAAAAAGGAACAAAACTGATTGATTTTTTCATTAGCACAGTTTATTTTGTTAGATTTCGGCTTAATATTTTGTTTTTTTTTAATGCTATTTTTAAAAATATATTTTAGGATACTGCTAAAGAAATTGCATTTAAATTTTTGTTTATCTCATTTGGCTTATCGGCTATACGGCATTAAGTTTCAGCTGTACGAGGGTACAACATAAGCTGTGAGACACTGTACTTGGATGGTTGATGGTGGATGTGGCCAGTGGGAATCGGAGTTTCACATCTTTCGAAAATCCCAACCGTTCCCGTGGGATGTGCTCTGTGGGATCACCGTATAAGTTTACTTTTCACCTCTAGTACTATCTTTGAGGTGACTTTATTACTGCATAGAGCAGTAATTGCTGCTCGGCTGTCCGAAAGGATCGAGATTTCCTTATTCTTATATCCACGCTGTATGTTGAGCACTGCACAACGTCCAATAGCGCATACCTCAGCCTGGAATATGCCGGTGTATTGGCCAAGGGATTCGTGGTATTTTATGCGGGGCCCTACCACTCCAAGGCCAGTGCCTTTTTGTGTCAGGGATCCATCTGTGTACCATGCTATGATGTGTTTAGCCATAGGGTGCACTTCGGACAATGTGGTCCAGTCTTTCTTATTGCTTAAGTGTGCTGTGAAGTTCAGCTCGAAGATTAATTCGTCTGTCATTTCATCCCTAGGGTGAAGTATTAGGGGCACCTCACCTAACAGATTAGTCGCATCCCTGTTATTTAGAATGCAACCACTACCCGTGCCCTCAGTGCTTATTCTCAGGAGGGTAGCTTTGCGTTGAAATTCAATTACACAATGGAGTGGTGTTAGCTCCATCAGAACTTCTAAGGCAGTTGTAGGACAGGTTTTCATTGCCCCTGTCATACATACGCAAGCAAGTCTTTGCAACTTTTGTACCTGTTTTT
Organism: Drosophila oshimai; assembly: GCA_018150695.1. NCBI lineage: Eukaryota > Metazoa > Arthropoda > Insecta > Diptera > Drosophilidae > Drosophila > Drosophila oshimai. Next base: position 479,460 of record JAECWM010000268.1, on the reverse strand, counting down.
GTATGGTGATGAGCTGAGCTCGTTTACCCCATGCAATTGCTCCGTACGTGAGAATTGGTCTCACAATCATTAGGTATAGCCATCTTATTATCTGGGGCCTGGTTCCCCAGGATTTCCCAGCAATTTTCCGACAGGTATACAGAGCTCTATAACACTTTTCCAATGTCTTTTGGACATGGGAAGCGAAGTTTAGCTTACTATCTAAAGTGATTCCTAGATACTTAACCTCTCGGCTAGTTTCTATAGGAATTCCTAGCAATGAGATTTGTCTCATTCTCTGTAGTTTGTACTTCCTTGTGAAGGGAACGATGACTGTTTTGGCTGGATTTAGGTTGAGTCCAACCTCCCTGCACCAGTCTAGCGTTATCTTGAGTCCGAGTTGGACGTTGTCACAGAGTGTCTCTTCAAATTTGCCTCTGGCTATTATCACAATGTCATCGGCATATCCCTGACACTGGATCCCCTTTTCAGCAAGTTTGCTGAGAAGCTCATCTACCAGCAGACTCCATAGCAAGGGGGAAAGCACTCCTCCTTGCGGACAGCCTCTGCTGGTTGCTATCGTCATGTTATCTGAGCCCAGTGTACATGTTGCTTGTCTGGATTGTAGAAGGTTACCAATCCATTAACTCGTTGTAACATCTATGTTCCTCCTAGACAGGGAAGCTCGAACCGCATCATGTGATGTGTTGTCAAAGGCTCCCTCTATGTCTAGGAAGGCACAAATAGCAATTTCTTTGCTGTCAACTGCCCCCTCTAAGGTGCGGCATAGTTGATAAAGTGCCGTGTCTGTTGAACGGCCTGCTCTGTATGCATGCTGCGTGTGTTGCAGCGGACAGTCTCTGAGAGCTGTTCTCCTAATATTGTAGTCTACCAGTTTTTCCAGCGTTTTAAGCAAAAACGAAGTTAAGCTGATAGGTCTGAAGGACTTTGGGCTGGTGATATCTTTCTTCCCGGCCTTGGGGATGAAGACCACCCTAGCGCTGCACCATGCGCTTGGGATATAGCCAAGGGCTAGGCTGCTTGCCATTAGTCTTCTTAAGCGGGTTAGGAGTAGCTCCTGCCCCTGCTGTAAGAAGGATGGAGAGATCCTATCTAATCCCGGTGACTTAAATGGTTGGAAGGTTCCAATAGCCCATTTAGGTTTCTCGGGCGTAACTATAGACTTGGCTGTTGCCCAGTCACTTGCTACTGTCCAAGGGGTTCTATGATGATCACGCATAATATTTCCCGTAATGGGAGTACTTCCCGGGAAATGCGTGTCAAAAAGAAGTTATAATTTCTCCCGATCCGTGGAAGTAAAGGTGTTATAACCTTTCTTCAGGGCTAAATTACTATCTGTTGCATTTTTGGCCATTGCCTTGTGCAGTCTTGCGCCCTCGTTGACGTTACTTATTGCCTCACAGAAGTTTCTATAGTCCTTCCGTTTGGCTTTCCTGATCTCTTTGTTATAGAGCGTCAGGCTTTGCCTGTACCGTTCCCAGTTACTTTCAGTTTTTGGCCTGTTGAAGAGCCTTCGAGTGGTGCGTTGTAGCCGTTCAAGCTTAGCATTCGGTGCGTCTGTTTCCCGTTTCTGTCTGCCTAGTGGACAGCTGTCTTCAAAGGCATTCACTATTTTGTGACCTAGGTTGTCTACTGCTCTATCTAGTTCCAAGGAATGTCTAGGGTATCCTGACGGTTCGTTGGAAAGATTTGGCTCTAGAGTTGACCTGAACTTATCCCAGTTTGTTTTCCTGGGGTTTCTTTTAGGGGTGTATCTTTTTGTGTTGAAGGCTACCTCAAACTAAATTGCCCTGTGGTCGGACATGGATTCTTCTGATGACACATGCCAGTTCCTAATGTGGGGTTTGATTGAATTGGTTGCCAGAGTTATGTCTAGCACCTCTTCTCTTACCTTGGTAACAAATGTCGGCGTGGAGCCGACATTACAAATCTCTAGGCTATTGTTTAAAGACAATTCTAGTAGTTGCTCACCTTTGTTATTAACATCAGTACTGCCCCAGATCACATGATGTGCGTTGGCATCACATCCGATGATAAGGGGAATCTTGTTCTTCCGGCAGTGGTCCACTAGCCCGAGTATTTCTGGCGGTGGACAGGCTTCCTCCCCAGCAAAGTAGGCGGAGGCCACTGCTATCTTCTGTGTAGCTCCTGTGCCGTCGATGGAGATGGCGACACAGTCCCTGCTCAGGAACTCTAAAAAGATATTGTAATTGATATCTTTCCTAATAACTATGCATGATCTGGGAGGTAGTTCTCCTGGATCGCATATTACCTTAGTATCCTTCGTGTACAGGCCTTTAATGCCATGGTGCCACCATGGTTCCTGATGAAGGGCTAGCCCTAGGTGTTGGGAGGTGATCATCCTGGCCAAGACAGCAGATGCTGCTTTGGCCCGATGGATGTTCACCTGGGCTAGCCGAGTGCTGCTTGGTGCAGCCATCAGATGAGGGTCTGGGGCCCCGTGACTTCTGGTGAAGAGAGCGAGCAAGTCTCTCCACCACCGTCTTTCACGGTGACCTCCGCCTCATCGCAGCTGTCGTCCAGGAGGAGCTCCTGGGCCAACTCTTGGGATGACATGGGGTGTCCATCCCCCTGGTCGTCCCCAATCTCCATGACAGATTGACTGTCCTCTCCACTCTGCGCCGTCGGCTCCACACTTGGTGGTTCGAGGGTATCCTCGACAGCCTCGCAGATGTCTCCACTCGCAGATGTCTCTTCTGGAGCCTTCCTGGTCTTCTTTAGACCGCTCATAGTGACGTAACCATATCGGAAGTTGAGCTGAAGGTCACACTCCACTATCTCGTCCCTCCCGGTCTGGTCCATCCCTACTACAGCTCCGTCGTTTCTCCTGGAGATGATTTTCCAGGCGTCTGTTCCAACGCGGTTCTGGAAACCGATGAAGGCCAGAATCTCCTCGTTCGTCCTATCCGCGCTCCTCGGGCAGAACAACGTTGCGTTGAAGACTGCCGGGATGTCGGCTCCTGTTCGTGTTGCAAGGGGTACTCCCTTCCACGTCCGCAGCTGAGGTACGGCAAGTTTTAGCCACTCAGCTGTGCCCTCGTCCAGGCAATCGATTATTAGGTGAAAGATATATAAATAGATTTAAAAGATATATAAATAGATTTAAAAGATATATAAATAGATTTAAATCAAAATTGTTTATTTCATACTTTAGTTACCATAAACCTATTGTATCAATTTTAGAATTTGATGAAAATCCTGGTACTAATGATGAAAATGCTAATAATGATGATGTAAGAGCTGTTGAAATTATGGATGAGAATTAATAAACTTTGTATTCTATTTTTGTAATTGTAATTTAAAATGTACTCATTCAAATAAAACCACTTCCCAGTGCCCACATTGCTTTGATAAACTTGATTTTTTATGTACAATTTCTCATGTCGCGAGCGCACCTAAAAATGCTCACCCAAAAAGGTGCCCAACGCGCCATAAGTTCAAGTTTTCACTTCTACCTGCACTCCCGAAGTGCAGTTGATCTTGTTTTTTATACATTTGGTATTTTTATTGGATCTTCTCCATAAGAATAAGGAGGAATAAGTGTTTTAAATCTAAAACAAGAAAGAACGCTATAGTCGAGTTTCCCGACTATCTGATTTGCGATACACATTGCCCTCTTTAAAAAAAAACAAAACAAGAAAAAACGCTAGAGTCGTTAGCCCTCTTAACAAAAGCGTAGTCTTTATTGGCGCAATACATTTTTAACGCAATTGTTTACACATTTTCTTGAAATTGTCCAGATTTTCAACATTTTTACATATCTGTGTAGATATCTTCAATACAAACAACATTTATTAGTGCCACTTTTCTTTAGCACTAAAAATGTGGGCACCACAGAGTTTCGCAGTTTGTGTGCGTAAAAAGGGTCGTGGTCAGGTTTTGAAACAAACTTGATTGCTTATAGAAGTCTGTGTGCAAAATTTAGTGGCTCTAGCTCTTATGGTTCCCGAGATCTCAGCGTTCGTACGGAGGGACGGATGGACGAACGGACGGACAGACAGACATTCAACGTTTACAGTATTTGCTTACTCTTCGAGTATCGCAAATAATTAAAGCCTAACTATTCATTTTGACTTACGCAAACATAAAGTGCCTCTAATAATTATTGCTGAGCTGGATATTTGTTATAGTTCTCAAGATTTTGGATTGTGCTCGCTGAATGGTGTCGATGTTGCAGCTACTCGCGTTCGCCATCAGCTGGGAGCTGTAAGTCCAGACTGGCTTAAGCCAAGTGGGGAACGAGCGTTTATAAGCCAATGGAGGCAATTGGCTTTTAGTTTTAAATGCATTTTTTTAGCTTCGATGTGTCTCCGCCATGTAAGTCGCCTGTCAAGGTGGACGCCAAAGTATGTTACATCGTCGGCTTGTAGAAGTTGGGTGCTATTCAGGTTTAGCGGGGACACGTTTGTGTTTTAAAAGTTAATGTTATGAGTTAACAATTCTATCGTCTGCAAATGTTGATGTTGTTAGCCGCTCGTTCGTGGGAATATCCGCCGTGTACAGGACAAAAAGAGTTGGGCCAAGGGCGCTTCTTTGAGGAACTCCAGCTTTTATATCACGTTTTGTAGTCTTGCGGCTCACGGTGAAGACTCTTTTGTCCGTACCTCTACAACAAGTAACTTTTGAGCGTTTTCGGGCAGAATCGTTCTGATTATGCATAAGACCATCAAGCCAAATTCGGTCAAAAGTTTGTGCAACCTCAAGAAACCTCGCACTGCAATATTCCTGATTTTCAAATGCCATTTCCTCACGGTTTTCTGTTTACTTACTCTATAGTTTCATAGCTTGGAAGTTGTAACGGGCCGAACTGGCCGCAAAAATTCTTTCTTATATTTTAATCACATAATTATCCTATTAGAAATAAAAAAGCATTGTTTAAAATATATTCACGATCGTCTAATGGGCCATCTCGAGGCAGCTGGGAAGAAAACCACGAGCGCAGCAGCAAAGCTGAATCCACGAGAGAAGCCGAGAGCGACAGCACCGAGAGAGCAGCCGCTCGAAAAGTGCAAAGCAGAAACAGCGAGAATGCATAGGACGCTTAGGCAGCGGCTGAGCGGAGGCAGCGGCAGTTCGGAGGCAGCGGCAGTTCGGAGGCAGCGGCAGAGCGGAGGTAGCGGCGGAGCAGAGGCGAGCGGGACGAAGCTTAGGCATCCGTGAGCCACCTACTCCGTGAGCCACCTATCCACTCTACATACACACGCCCCAGGGAACACGCGCGCAATTGCCGCCAGGAAACTCCCCATACACCCGTCACAAGGAACGCTTTCCCAGCACCTGCTACTGGCGATCAGCCTCAGTTGCCTCCCCATTTTCTTTCCGTGGAGATCGGTTATTCAAACAACTCGTGAGCCCGACATCCTCCACCTTAAGTCGGTTAAATCTCTACAAAATTTCCTTAAGTCCCAAACTTATAAATTTTCTGTAAGTGACCATGGCCGGACTAAAACATTCTCCAGTTAGGATAACTACTTTACACAGTCAACACAAGCTACACAGTTTGCCCTTAGTGTGTCAATACTCCTGGCAACTTGTGCACTGTACTGACCCGTCCGCTTGTGTGGCTCTTCTACGGTAATTCTAGGATGCAACAGGTATTTAAGTCTGTATATCGGGTTCACCTCGTTTTTCAATAGGGTTCTGGTGTCTGGTTCCAGCTGGACCCTAAAAAGTGGTTGCAATTTCCTGCTTTTATTCATTATATTATTTACATTTTTGGCAGAGAAACCATTTTCTTTTGAAGCCTTTGTAATTTCGAGTAGGTTCACATCGGGCTCTAGTCTCTTTAGCACAACTTTCAAGCTTGTGCTGCTTTTTTTTCGAATTATCCAAATATTTGGTGACAGGTAGGAAGTAGTCTTCCGTTTTGGTTTGCAGTTTGGTTTCACTTAAGATTCCCCTTGTTAGTGAAATTACGTGGAAATGATCTTTCCTGACCAGCTTAACAATTTTGTCTACCAAAGCGTTTTAGCTTTTCTCCCAGATGAATATGGGTGGCGGCTGTAGTTTTCGTGGACCTTTCTGTTGGCCAAGAGGGAGTATTTATTTGTATTATTGCAGTTATTCCGCAAGGGCTTAGCTTCCGTTTGGTAATATTAGTGTCGCGGTCCATACCAGTCGGCATGGCCGGGCCTGCTTTTTGACTTTCTTAATCAACTACCATCTCTTTGTTATTTACGATACTATATATTTATTTAATTTATTATTTATTTTATATTTACAAATACTGTGAACGTTGAACTCGTCTGTCTGTCCGTCCGTTCGTCCGTCAGTCCGTTCGACCGTACAAACGTCGAGATCTCGGAAACTATAAGAACTAGAACCACCAAATTTCGCACGCATACTTCTATAAGCAAAGCGCAGTTTGTTTCAAAACCTGACCACGCCCCTTTTTACGCCCACAAACCGCGAAACTCTGTGGTGTCCACATTTATAATGCTAGAGAAAAGTGGCCCTTATAAATGTTAATTGTATTGAAAATATCTACTCAAATATCTAATATCTAGCTAGCTGTTTTTAAAGAGCGCAATGAGTATCGCAAATCTTTTAGTCGGAAACCCGACTATAGCGCTCTTTCTTGTTTTTTTTTGAAGACAAAACGATTCTCTTACACCAAAAAAAAACTTTGTCGATATACATATACTGCTAATAGAAGACAGTTCAAGTATTCGGACGTGTTTTTCGCCGCTCCTCCTTCACATCGAGATTTCATTGTGAAAACCAATTCGGTTCATCTTAGATTTTAAATATATTTTCAGTAACACTGCAATCTTAATCATTACGAGCTGCTTGGACAATTCAAAAAGACAGTGACTTAATAATCTGCAAAACTAAATTGGCAACAGAATATTTTTTCTATTGCTCTGTTTTGCCAGCAGTACCGCTAAGCCCATTGTTTGTGTTGTTGGTTAAACTACTCTATCTGTGTTTGCCGCGAACATTCACATGAACCTACTCTGTGTTGCCAGCAGCACCGCTTTACCTAAAGTTTGGGTTGTTGGTTTGAACCACTCTCTCTGTGTTTGCCGCGAACATTCACACGAACTTGCAATCGGTGCATTTCGCTTTGATCGGTTCTTTAGCGCTTATATCAGATTGCTCTCTGCCCGGCTGCTGTGCTGCTCTTCGACCGTTTGCATCCGACCGCTCTTTGCCCTGCTGCTGCTCTGCCCTGCTGCCACGCTACTCTTCGATCAATTGCATTCGAACCGCTCTCTGTTTGCTGCTGATCTGCCCTGCTACTGTGCTGCTCTTCGATCGATTGCATCTGACCGCTCTTTGCCCTGCTGCCGCTGTTTACGTTTATTTGATCAAGATGACTTTATGTTGTGCTGCTTCGTGTGCGTTTGACAACAAAATTACATCTCGTCAACCGTTGGATCTGTGACAATTTGGCGCATCCTATCTGTGTTGAGCTAGGGGGTACAAGTGGCCCGTCGACAAGCTAAAGCTACGGGTTGGCCTTAACTGGACGTGTCCGAGCTGCAGGCACATTGAAGTCGATATGAAATCGTTTGTGCGGCAAACCCATTTGGAGTTTCAAGCCTTGGCTACTGGATTTCGTGAGCTTCAAGAGAAGTTCAATGCTGCGGAATCCCACTTTAAAAATTTAAAAATGCTAAGTGTTCTCCAAAATTTAAATATGCGTTGTTGCTCTTTGCCCATTAACAAATTAATCGTTCCAGAGTCTGCCACCCATATGCAATTGAGCCCTATCTCAATAAAATTGATGGACTTTAATCGTGCCGCTCGCCTCCTCGCTGCTAAAGATGAATCGCATGATTCCGACGCTGTTCCTCCCCCCTCTTCCTTAACGGAAGCACGGGACTATTTGGATCCCGGCGTTTGTGATGTTGCTGGTGCTGGCGTAAGGGAAGATGCCGCGTCAATTTTAAGAACTGGCAGTGTCTACTTAGGTCCATCTACATCCGATTTGACAACTGCTGTTGCCCCGTTGACGGCTCTGGTGGCTATTCCCAGGCGTCCATCTACTGTTCCAACTCCTGCACCTGCTTCTCTTGCGGCTTTGGCTCCTAAAAAGTTTATTTTTGTGTCGAGACTGTTGGCTTCTGCAACTGAGAACGATGTTAGACATCATATTGTCACAAGACTCTCCCTTACTGATGCGTCCAATGCTGTCGTCATCACCAAATTTAATTTTAAACTGAGAAGGGATTACTCTTCTTTTAAAATTCATGTTCCGGATGGGTTGTTTAGTAAAATTATTTGTTCGAGTTTTTGGCCTGATAATACTATTGTTCATGAGTACTTGAAAAAAGACAATTCGAAAGTTAGAACCTCTACTGCTTTGCAAAATACTTCTGCGGCACCAAAAAACTAGATCTCTTAATTCACTATCAAAATGCTAGAGGTTTGCTAAGTAAGCTGTCCAAACTATTTCAATATAGTGCTACTTTTGATGCAAATGTTATTGCATTCTCTGAAACCTGGCTTAACTCGACCGTAAATGATAGTGAAATCTTGTCTAATGACTACTTTATTTATAGAAATTATCGTCCGTGTCGTCGTGGTGGGGGGGTCCTCATAGCGGTTAAATCTAACCTGACTTCGGAGATTATCAACACTTCTGACTCCTTGAGTATTGAATTTATTTCTGCTAAACTCTCACTTCCAAAGTGCATATATTGATTACCTGCTCCTACATACCTTCAGGGTCCGAATTTAACATTTATTTACTGCATCTGTCTGCCATACGTCATGTATCTTTGTTGGCTGACAATAATGATCACCTTATTGTTCTCGGTGACGGATAACTGTGACGCTGCTGTGTCTCGTATTCCTCCTTTATCTCTCCCCGAAGATAATCATCATCCTACCCTCCAGCTTTCTTTAAATGGGGTTTTCCAATCTGTGAGATCTTCTAAAAGGCCACAGCTAAGATTTTGCTTTAGGAAAACGAATTATTCGCAGCTTTTTCACTTTTTATCTGTAACTGATAGGTCATGCTTAACAGATTTTCTTGTTGTAGAAGGTGTTGCGTATTTCTATGATGTCCTTTACATATAACTCTCCGTGGTTTACTCGTCAGCTTTCTTACCTAAAGAAAAAAAAAATCAAAACTCTTTAAACGATTCAAACAAACCGGCATGCAGACTGATTTTGCAAAATATTCTGTAGTCAAATCCGACTACTTAAAACTTAATTCTGCATGCTACCATGCACGCTGTAAAAGTGACTTTAAAAGTAATCCGAAGTTATTTTTTGATTTGTGAATGCCAAGCGAAAATCTCAAGGCTTTCCTCCCTCCTTGTTTTTTAATACTGTCGTAGCCTCCGATGAAAATGGTATTTAAAACTTATTTGCTGATTTTTTTTAATCAACTTATACAATGTCCGATAGTAGTGAAGAATTCAATTCAATTCCACATCCTTTACCTCATCTTGACTCAATTTTTAATCCAGTTATTCTCGTAGCTGATGTTCTGCAGGGCTTAAATGCTTCCAAACTCTCATTTTCAGCAGGACCTGATATGGTTCCAAGTTGCATTCTAAAAAATTGCGCAAATGTTCTTTCTAAGCCCCTAACAAGCCTTTTTAATATGTCGATTAATCAATGTAATTTTCCGCCTGCTTGGAAGGAATCCTTTATTGTTTCGCTGTTCAAAAAAGTAAATAGGTCGGATATCGCAAACTATCGTGGGATTGCTAAGCTAAGTGCTATTCCCAAATTGTTCGAAAAACTAATAACTTGTCAAGTGCAACATCAGTGTCGGTCTCTTATTTCGCCATGTCAACATGGCTTCACCAGGTGCCGATCTACTACTACTAACTTGCTAGAGTTTACCTCAGTAAACTGTGGTTTTCTCCATAAGCATCAAACTGATCTTATTTTTACCGATTTTTCGAAAGCTTTTGACTCGGTAAGCCACAGGGTACTTATTCAAAAACTTTACTCCTATGGGATTCCCTCAAAAATTGTTATTGTGGTTACATTGGTACCTCACAAATCGCTCTCAGAAGGTGAAATACAACGATATAACTTCAAGAATCATAACTGTTACTTCTGGTATACCTCAAGGTAGTCATTTAGGACCCTTACTATTTGGCCTGTTGATTAATGATTTACCTCAAGTTATTAAGTCCGCAACTGTTTTAATGTTCGCTGACGATGTCAAACTGTGTTTGTCCATGTCATTACCTGATTCTTGTTCTTGTCTTCAACTAGATCTTGACAATTTACAGACTTCGTGCAAACTCAATAATTTCATTTTTTAATAATTCTAAGTGTAATTTCATGACATTTTATCGTAGTAATCCGTCTTTGTATTCGTATTCAATTGACAACAATGTCCTTCAACGTATTTCTTCTGTACAAGACCTGGGTGTTTTATTTGACCATAAACTCTGTTTTAATGATCACTTGTCGTTAATTTCAAACAAAGCTAGGAGTTTTTTAGCTTTCATGAAGCATTGGTCTAAAGAGTTTGACGATCCTTATACAACCAAGCTTTTATATGTATCTATTGTTAGTCCATCGATAGAGTATTGCTCGTGTGTTTGGTCACCGCAGACAGTAACTTGTCAAAATATGTTAGAGTCCGTTCAAAAGCAGTTTTTGTTATTTGCTCTTAGAGGTTTTAACTGGGACGCTGGCCGCCGGTTGCCATCTTATAATGCCAGATTACGTTTACTTGTCTTGCCCACCCTGATCAACCGAAGAATTTGTCACGGTGTAATGTTCATACATAAATTAATAACGGTGATGTCGACTCCTTCTTTCTTCTAAGTTCCCTAAACTGGAATGTTCCAGCCAGGACAATCCGCCGTTATCGGCCCTTGTCTCTGCCTTTGTGCAGGTCAAATTTTGCCCTTCATGACCCTTTCCGTGTTCTTTGTGATAATTATAATTTTCTAAGCCATGGGTTGTTATTATCTAAGTTATTATCTTTATTGTCCTCAAATTTGTAATTCAATGTGCCTACCACTCGATGTGAGCAGGGGCATATCGGTAAAAATTTGCCCTCATGTGGTTTGGTGTTAGAATTTTAATAGTAAATATAATATAAGAATGTTACAAGCGGTTCATTGCTTAAGTACAACAATAAACAATAAATAATTTATGTAAGACTGTGTAGGAGAAATAGAGAATAATAACAGCAGTACAGCAGTAAAAAGCAGATCAGCAGAAGAACAGCAGGAACAGCAGTAGTAGCAGTAACAGCAGGAACAGCAGTAGTAGCAGTAACTGCAGGAACAGGAGCATTGCAGCAGAAAGAGGAGGAAGAAAGGAGAGCAACGGGAGGCTAAGAGAGAGGCAGAAGGAGCGGAATTAATTGGGCAGTGACGACAGCAGCAGACGAAAGCAGAAAAACGACGCAGAATATAAAAAGCAGAAAACAAAGAAGAAACCTTGTATTTTTTCCAACTTATATTTATAATCTATACCTAATACTAATCATAAAGACGAGGTGAGACAATAGTTTACCTTACATTTGGGGGCTCGTCCTAACTTGGAAATCGCAAGTGAAATGTGACGCCGTCCCCAGAAGTCGCAAAAAATCAACAAGCACAAAGTTTAAGTGACGCCGTCCCGAGAAGTCTCAAAAAATCAAGAAGTACAGAGTTTAACTGACGCGGAGAAGTTTCATCGCAAAAGGGAATAAGTAGATGGGTACGAAGCCAATAAACCAGGAACATTCAAGAATACCGATTGCGATTCCGCAGCATAGAAAAAACACAACATGACCGAACAGGACCACCTGAGGAGCCTGCAGAGCGAGGTGGAGCACCTGAGGAACCTTCAAACGGAAGTGGAGCACCTAAGGTCCCTGAAACTGCAGCAGGACAAGCAGCTGCACCTTCAAATCCAGCTCGAGCCGAAAGAAGCGTGCATAACCGTGCCGAAGCAGGTGGGGGCCAAAGTGCCGCAGCTGGAACAACTGAAATCTCTTCAATCGACGAGAATACAAAAACACTGAAGGATCTTGTCCCGCTTCTGGCGATAAAGATGGGAGCAGAAGAGCAAAACAGTGGTTGCTCAATAACGGCGGAAAGCTTCGCGAAAATCATTCCGGAGTTTTACGGAGAATCCATGCCGGTCAAAAATTGGTTTGACAATTTCGAGCTAAATGCTGCAGCTTATGGTCTGAACATAAAGCAGACGTATGTACAGGCACGTGCCAAAATGACGAACACAGCAAAATTGTTTTTGGACTCTACTTACGTACATCAATACACAGAGATGCGTATGTTGCTGCAGACAGAGCTTAGTCGTCAATATGTGTGCAGCGCGGATGTTCATGAGCAGCTCCGTGATCGCAAGAAACGCAAGCAGGAATCGTTTCACGAGTACCTTTTACAGATGAGGAAGATTGCAGCTCTTGGCAGCATAGATGCACGTTCTGTAATCCGCTACATCGTGGACGGTTTAAACTTGAAGAGTGACTTCAAATACACTATCTACAGCTGCAAGTCTTTAAAAGAGCTGCAGGAGCAGTATGATGTGTTTGAACGCGTCGGCGAAAAGGGAAAAATGCCGTTTCAGCCGAACGATGGAAAATGGACGCCGAATCAGAAGAAGCAGCACGAGTTCAACGACAGAGTCATTGTTTTAATTGTGGATCTGCTGATCACCTCCGCAAGGACTGCAAAGCTGCCACGAAATGATTTAGCTGCAATAAAGAGGGCCACATGTCTAGAGATTGCCCTGGGTCATCTGCTGGTATCCAAGTTGTGTGCAGTGCAAGTCGCAGGAAGAAAGTAACTATCAACGACGTCGAAGTGGAGTGCTTAGTGAATACTGGAGCAAATGTATCTATATTGAGAAAGTTTATCTTTAACAAAATACCCAATATTATGTTGGAGAGATGTGCTTCGAAGCTTCGTGGACTGGGAAAGAAGATCACGTGCCCACTTGGATGCTTTTTGGCTGAGTTTGCAGTAGATGAGAAGATGACACCACACAAGTTCGTTGCCGTAGAGGACGAAGACATCGAGTTTGACCGCGCTGCTTGGATTCGATTTTGTTTCGAAGTTCAATTTTTCATTGTCGGCAGAAGGATACAAGTTTTCTTCCCCGCTGGGGGAGAAAGCTTGTTAGGAACCAAATCAGATGAGTATTTATAATATTTTTTATACAAACGATGAAATCGATGTTCCTCCCCAGTACGCAGAGGAGGTATCGATGCTAATTAGGAAATACAAGGCGGTGGATTCAGTAACGGAGGTTCCAGTCAAGCTACGAATTGTTCCGGATGGCGAGATCGTTCCATTTCGTCAGTCACCGAGTCGATTCGCAATTGCCGAAGAGCAGGATGTCGAAAAGCAGATCGACGAATGGTTAGCTGCTGGTATTATACGCCCATCTACATCAAACTTTGCTAGCCGTCTGGTGCTGGTAAACAAAAAGGATGGCACACGCCGTATCTGCGTTGATTTCCGTAAGCTGAACTCGATGGTGTTGACAGACTGCTTTCCCGTCCTGTAATCGACGAAGTGCTCGAAAAGCTGCAAAAAGCGAGCTATTTCACGGTGATGAATTTGGAGAACGGTTTCTTCCATGTTGCCATTGAAGAGGAAAGCAAGAAATTCACAGCATTCATTACTAAATCCGGACTGTACGAATTCAATAGAACCCCATTTGGATTTCGGAACTCGCCAGCTGTGTTTATTCGGTACGTAAACCATGTATTTCAAGAGCTGATGAACAAAAATATCCTCGATTTATACATGGATGATATACTAATTCACGCCGAGACTGCAGAGCAATGCTTGGAAAAGATGGCATTCGTTTTTAAAAGAGCTGGATCGTTTAGCCTGAAGATCAAGTGGCGAAAATGTCACTTCTTGCAGGGAAAGATTTACTTCTTGGGCCACAATATTGAGGACGGAAACTTGTGGCCTGGACAAGAAAAGACTGCTGCGGTTAGCAAGTTTTCGGTGCCGAAAAATGTCAGAGCAGTTCAAGCATTTCTGGGGCTGACTGGGTTTTTTAGAAAATTTGTTCTGAAATACTCGCAGATTGCACGCCCGTTGACTGACCTGCTGCGAAAAGGGGTCCGTTTTGAAATGGCAGAGCCTCAGATGAATGCATTTCAGAGTTTGATGGATGCATTGACTAAGGAACCCGTTTTGAAATTATATATCAGAGGGGCCAAAACTGAGTTACACACGGATGCATCAAAAGACGGATTTGCAGCGGTATTAATGCAGTGGTTTGATGGCAAGCTTCACCCAAGCCAGTATTGGAACAAGAAAACAACAGAAGCTGAGTCTCGCCAGCACAGTTACATCCTGGAAGCAAAAGCCGTGTATCTGGCGGTAAAAAAATGCAGACATTATCTGCTGGGATCGCCATTTAAGTTGATAACAGATTGCTTCGCGTTCAAGCAAACTTTACAGAAGACAGATGTACCAAGAGCAGTCACGCAGTGGATTGTTTATCTGCAGGATTTCGAGTTTACATTGGAACATCATCCTGGAGAACGATTAAAGCATGTTGACTGTCTCAGTCGCTTTCCCGACCGCGTTATGCTTGTGTCGTTGGAGATTACAGCTCGCATCAAAAACGCTCAAGGAAAAGATGAGACGCTGAAGGCAATTATGGCAATTTAAGCCAGCTGTCCATATGAGGGATACAAGATGAAAGCGGGACTGGTCTATAAGGAGGTGAACGGCAATGAACTCCTCGTAAATCCGAAAGCGATGGAAAAAGAAGTTATTGTTGACGCCCACATCGCGGGTCATTTTGCGCTACAAAATCCTATTGGATTTCAAAATTTCAAGGACGATGTGGCAATAGTAAACGTTATCCTTTCGGGCTGAAATTTTTTGTGCTTTTATTTGACATGGCTTTACAACTTTTTCACACCCGCCGTCATCGAAAATCAAAAAAAGTTGATTTTCGATACACCCTACTCTTCATACGCTGCACGTTGATCATCTGGGCCCCATGGATGCCACTGGGAAGCAATATAAGTACATATTTGCGATGGTGGATTCATTTTCGAAGCTTATATGGCTTTTCCCTACAAAGACTACCAGCTGCGAGGAAACGCTGAAGAAAATCGTGATGTGGTCCGAAATTTTTGGCAACCCAGTGCGGATGGTTTCGGACAGAGGCTCCGCTTTCACAGCCCACTTGTTTGCAGAGCACATGGAGAAAAACGGTATCGAGCACGTGTGGTGCACAACCGGAGTGCCCCGTGGAAATGGCTAAATCGAGAGGGTAAATCCCACGATCTTGCCAATCATTTCTAAGATTTCGGCAGATGATCCAACCAAGTGGTTTAAGGCAATACCAGAGGTGCAGCGAGCTGTTAATTCCCACTTACATGCGTCAACGAAGAAGTCACCGTTTGAGATAATGTTTGGCGTGAAGATGAACAATAAGCCAATTAATCGTATTATTCAGCTTTTAGAGGAAGAGATGTACTTAAACTTTGACGAGCAACGCCAGCAACTGAGAGTAGATGCAAAGATCGAGATTCAACGTGCACAGGATTCATACAAGAAGCACTTTGACCAAAAGCGGAAACCGGAGGTCAACTATCAAGTTGGAGATTTAGTCGCTATACGCCGGAAACAGTTTGTTGCCGGAAAAAAACTGGCTGGAGAATATTTGGGACCGTATGGAATAACAACAGTCAAGAGAAATGGCAGATATGAGGTTCGGAAGCCAGCGGATGTAGAAGGTCCATCTAACACTTCAACCAGCTGTGATCACATGAAGTTGTGGCGTTACGTGAAGGACAATGAGGATGCTTGGTCATCCGGGACAGATGAGTAATCAGGAATGGCCGAATGTAAGACTGTGTAGGAGAAATATAGAATAATAACAGCAGTACAGCAGTAAAAAACAGATCAGCAAAAGAACAGTAGGAACAGCAGTAGTAGCAGTAGCAGCAGGAACAGCAGTAGTAGCAGTAACAGCAGGAACAGCAGATTAACATGAGCATTGCAGCAGAAAGCGGAGGAAGAAAGGAGAGCAACGGGAGGCTAAGAGAGAGGAAGAAGGAGCGGAATTAATTGGGCAGTGACGACAGCAGCAGACGAAAGCAGAAAAACGATGCAAAATATAAAAAGCAGAAAACAAAGAAGAAACCTTGTATTTTTTCCAACTTATATTTATTATCTATACCTAATACTAATCATAAAGACGAGGTGAGACAATAGTTCACCTTACATTTATGATCGCAAGGTGCAGGGTGCCTACAATCTCTTTTGGAATGACCCAAAAAAGGATGAGTCATAAACCACTACCAGCGTTTAGGTGCGTACCATATTTTTGCACGTTTTTAGACGTGATTATTTCTTCCAAAAACCAGGTTCGGCAAGTTGTATCTTTTCTGAAAGGTAAATCATTAACCTACTAGACAAAATTTAAAAAATTTACCTGTAAACAACTACAAGCAGGGTCAGGCCATGTCAACTGTGACAAAAATTTTGGGGTGATTTTTTTGATTCATTCCTCATTCATTAGGACAGTACCTTAAACACTTTTACCAGTTTTTCGAAATTCCGCACCATTTTCGATATTTTGAGCTTCAAAGTTCAAAAATTAGTTTTTTAAGGTTTTGGCAAAAATGTATAGCTCACGAACGGCTTGACATATATCGACGAAATTTTTTGAGGTGTAAGCGAATTGTTTTACCCTTCAAAAAAAATATTTATATAATGTTATTAAAAAACGAACTAAATGTTTAAGAACAATTGTTTAAACAAATAAGTTTTCAAAAGTGTTCTAGGGCAAATATTGAAATAAAATTTTTAAACAGTTATCTTCGAAATCTTATTAATGTGTTCCAAAAATTCCAAAAAATTTTTATATTTAACTCGGACAGTTGATATCGAATTTTTTGTCCCGCCGCGCAAGGTTTGCCCCATACAAAACGTTCGCACGCAACACAGGCGGCGTTGAAGACGCCGGCAGCGCAGTCGGTGCGCTCGTTAACTGCATGACGTCAACAGCGACGCCAGCGCTTTATGCGAACGTTTTGTATGTGGCAAACCTTGCGCGGCGGGAAAAAAATTTTTCCATAATTAGAAATTAATGTATCAAATTATATTGGTTTAAATTTTCAACTCAATCGAAACATGAGTTCTTAAGATATAACAACTCAATGATAGTGTTACAAAAATGTGTCTTCCGACTAGCTGCAATAGTTCGGATCAAGGAATTTTTTAAGACATGGGAATTAGCAAATTTCTGTTAACAGGCATTTTTATTTGCGATACTCGAAAGGTTAGCAAATACTGTGAACGTTGCAAATATCTGTCTGTCCGTCCGTCCGTCCCTCCTTACAACCGTCGAGATCTAGGGAACCATAAGAGCTTAACCATAAGAGCCACCAAATTTTATATATGGGGCATTCCACGCAAAATCGGCCACCAAAATTTGTTTTTCCAAAAAACTTTTTTTTTTCGTTACAGCAGCCAAAAATATTAGATACGTATTTTTTTTTGTTAATGTATTACGCGGAGTTTTCGAAAAAAAATTTTTGAAGTTTCACTAATTTAAAAAAGTTGACATTTTCAATCGCTTTTTACTCCAATATGGAATTTTCGTATATTTCTGTCAAAAGTGCTCAGAAAGGCGGAAATTTCATATTTGGGGTAAATTTTTGTAACTTCATTCCATATTGGAGTAAAAAGCGATTGAAAATGTCAACTTTTTAAATTAGTGAAACTTCAAAAAATTTTTTTCGAAAACTCCGCGTAATACATTCAAACAAAAAAATACGTATCTAATATTTTTGGCTGCTGTAACGAAAAAAAGTTTTTTGGAAATGCGTGGAATGCCCCATATTCTTTTAACATAAAACCTCGAAACTCTGTGGTGCCTACATTTTTAATGCTAGAGAAAAGTGACCGAAACAAATGTTTTTTGCATTGAAAATATCTACACAGATATCTAAAGCGTCTAGCGACGCTTGCGTCTTTTGGTTTTTTTAAAGAGGGCAATAAGTGCCGCACATCTGATAGTCGGGAATCCAGACCATAGCGTTCTTTCTTGTTTTTGATGAGATAGGGCTGTAGAAAATTTCAATGGTTTGAATTTCAGTATTGATACAGGCCGTTTTTTCCAAAAGTGTTATGTAACACATAGTTATTCAATACGAAAATATGTTATGTTTATCCCTCACACAGTATTTTTTTTAAGCAAGTCTCATTACTCATAAGAAGTCTTTAAATTTTATTTGTAATACCATCATTACCTTACCTTATAGGTCGTTTTTTTAATGTTCTGAAAAGACCTTGAAGTTTTTCGTAGTAGAAAGTAAGATTACGGCAGAAAAACATTTTCATATACTATACATATGTCTCTGTATTGAAACCTTATAATTCGTAGGCAGATATCGTTTTAGTTTTTATTTGCATTGTAGCTTTGTTTTAACCATTTTTGTATATCTATGTTGATGTTTTCTATCCATCAACTCTTCTTAACAGTTGCCTCCACGCATATTTGCGGTTGTTATTCGTTGAAAGGGTCGTGGAGCTTACAAAAATCTTAATTCAATTTCTTACGAACCCAAAAATGCCTCAAAATACTGATGTCTATATGATTCTTAGCACGAGCAAGGAATTGATTTTGGACACAGGTTACATTTTCTTGAGAAACCTTTCTGGTGGTCGTTTTTTGCTAAAAAAAATTTACCCGCCTTGCATACAAATTTTTTCAATTACCTGTACATACATATATGTCTTTTTTGTCAATATTAAAATATTGAACTTTAAATTTATTATTTTCAGGTTTTACAATTGCAAATGAATGATCACCGATACCATTATATGTTTACAACATTTGTAAGTATATAAGGAATATGAAACACACTCTTAAAAATATGTTTGTCTCTATTTTGAATTATGCCTTAAGATTATTTCACCATTATCTAAGGAATTTAAAACACACCTATAAAAATATATTGGTCTTCATTTTGAATTATGCCTTAAGATTAATTCACTGTCATCTAAAAATAAAGCCATTTTCATCCGCGAGCTATTGGATGGATCTTGTCTTTGTTCAAAAGCATTCTGTCATTTTTTATCCGTGAAAATTTTTAAAACTACAGGCTGTTAAAGTTTAAAATAGTGAGCAAGTATAAACAAAAAATATTATTTTATTATGGTTTAATTTAGTTTTTAATCTGTAAAAAAATAAGAGCTCTAGCGAATAGTCTCAGTTGCATGCTGCCATTTTTTATTCGTGAACATTTGTAAAGCTAGGGAAAGATATTTATTTTTTTGGCAAGTGCAATGCCTTCTATTGTTCTGGTAAAAAACATTGTACTTTATTTGTATGTCTGTCTGTTAGTCCGTACGAATGTCGAGATCTCTGGAATCAAGTTTGTTTAAAAATTTGACCACGGCCTTTTTAACGCCCACAAACCGCGAAACTCTGTGGGGGAAACATTTTTTACGCTAGTGACTTAATCTTGTTTGTTTTGAAAATATTTAGACAAATCTCCAATTTTCAAAAATTAAAATTTTTTAGAAAGTTACATTAAAGTGGAAGTGGAATAGTGGAAACTTTGAATCAGGTGGTCTTCCTAACGCACGGTGCACTCGTAGCTTGACTTTATGACAACGCTCAGTCGTTCCCCATTTTAACTTCTCGATCCTTAACTGCAGTACAGATTTCTAAAAAGAGCTTTTGTGAGAGTCGGTTTAGACGAAACGTGTTTAAGTAAAAGAAGATTTATTATTTGTGAAATAAAGACATAAGTTCTTGTAAGGGTAGTTGTAAAACAAGAAGCGGAAGTTATGAAGCATGTGAAACTGTGAACATAATAAAATACAGAGACATTGTAAAAATAAAAAAAAAATATTTTAAAAAATAGTTTTTTGAATACATTTTTAGGGTTCTATAACGTGCGTACGGAAGTTCTTATAAGGCTACTATAGTGTTATTAGTGTAATGACATTAGCTTAAATGTTGGCTTACTTGCTGGAATTATTTGTTGAAGTAGCACAGCTGTAAAAGCTGTATGAAAGCCTCGTGGTGTTAGAGCAGCAGCACGCCATTGTCAAAAATAAACTGCTTCACTGATAAAGTCACTACTTCAATACAATTTTGTATTTGACAGCCGGTAACAGGCATCTTGAATGAAACAACATTTTCAATGACTAGAATTTAGCATTGATACCGGCAATTATTCCATTAATCGTTGTCTAAGGTTGGTCCCCTTGTGTGGAGCCACACATAGAGCAATTCAGTCCTTACTGATGCCGATGCTTGGATATAGTTGGACCTAGTTACCTAGTGTTTCCGAGTACATTTGGCATAGGCCAGGAGCCTTTTGACTCGCTATTTCCAGCGATGCAAGCCATGGTGTCAAGCAGTAACGCTGTCTGTGAGCTGTGACCTGTTAGAAGACCAACTACTTGCCTGCAGTCAGGTCTCTGAAGATGCAGTATATCTTATGACATATCCTGCAGTCGTTGGTGTTCTTCCACCTCTGTACTGCAGTGTACGGTGCACTCATTATCATTTTTAGGTGTAATGTTCGCAGAGAGGGTGACACATCTTCAGAGGCTATGACTTCCCTTTTTGCGAAAACTTTAGCTAGGCCATTTCGTTTCCTTCGAAGCCTTGATGGCAAGGAATCCAAACAAAATTGAGTCCTTCTCAAGGTACTCAGCGAATGAAGTGCTTTCCTACTCAATAGGATGCATTTTGAGCTTATCGTGCGCTCATGCAGAGCTCTTATTGCTGCTTGACTATCGACGAATATGTGTACGTTTTTCTGTGAACCCGATTGCTGTGCCGCTTCTGCGGCCTTCCTCGCCTGCCTAGAAGATACTGCAGTTGTGTGGGAGTTTATAGGAGGGTCATAGTTGCGGCTCGGGGCGGTACACCGCTGCTCCGACTTCTTCCGCTATTTTTGAACCGTCTGTGTACATGTTCATCGTGTCTTGCTCCGCCTCTGAGCGCAAATCATTTGGCTCCAGGAATGTTGGCGTTTGGTTAAAGTTGATCTTTGGGGTTATGTAGTCTGTTTTGACAGACATACTCCTTCCGATCGTACTGTGTCCGTACACAGATAAAAAAAAGATAATTTTCGACTTAATATGCGCAGGTCAAATAAATATTTAAATTAAAAATGTCGTTTTGATGACTGAAATAGATCAAAGAGATATTGTTTTTGCATTTTTAAATTTCGCGCTCTCCGATATCTCTACGAAGCGGAGATTGCAACCTTGGAGTAAAAGAGCGCGAATGTTTACTTGAAGGGGGGAACGAGATAGATATGTTTTCGAAACTCAATACCCTAACGAGTGCGACAGAGATCGATGTTCGAACTGCTATATTTCAAGCATTCTGTCTTTTCCTCTCCACTTGACATATGCATACATTTAATTATTGCGCTTATGACTTTGTGAGCGAGAATGAAAAGAAGCAAATTTGGGAACCGTGTTGTAAGAAAAAAGGTAAGTAAAAGTGAATAATTGGAGTGAAATTTGAGTGAAATAATAAGAAGCAAATTAAATAATGTGTTCAATTTGCATGATTATTTCTTGTACAAATTGCATTTTATGCGTGTGCGTATGTGTGTGCCGGCATTTTGCTTTTTCGCAGGCAACTAAGAAATTCTGTGAAATATATGTGGCGTTTAATTTAAACTCTTTTTATTCTAGAAATCTAATCGCGTCGCTAAACCCTCCACAAAACAATATACACAGTATTTATTATTTTTAGAAAATAAAACTGTAAACAAAAATTGTACAAAAAATTTAAATAAATATTGTTAATATGCTCCTGCATTTATTTTATTTTCTCCACCAGCATTTTTATCTATTAAAACAAACATTTACTATAACTACAATTTAAATATCAATTTGCCATTATCATATCAATTTAATATTATCATATCAATTTAATATTATCATATCAATTTGACATGATCGAAAATGTAGACTTGATATTCAATTTGATAGCTGGTATCTGGTATCATATATATCATATCATATCATATCAAAGTAGGTTTTTATATTAAGGTTGCCTATGGAGCAAGGACTCTGTGCTGTCTTCTGTGCTGTAAGGCGAACCTGAACGTCTATAGGGCTGATACTCAGTGTTGTTTCTGGTGCCTTCGTGGGGGTTGATCTTACCGCACCCATGATTTATCGGTTGATTACCACCACTCCAGGACGCCGTAGAGCAGGATTGGTCGCACTATTGAGATGTAAGTCTAGCGTGTCATTCGGGGCAGAGGCCCCATGTGCTACCCAGGTTGTTTTGCTTCCTTCACATTGGGTCTCCAGCTTAAGCTGTGACCCAATATCGTCCCAAGATATTTAATTCTGTCCTCTGGTTTCAGCGGAACTTCGTTTATTCCAAACAGAGTCCATTGAGGTACCTTGTATCTTTTTGTAAGGAGTAGAAGGTCCGCTTTGTTTGCATTTATAATAAGTCCGGCTTCTGTGGCCCATTCAAGTATTTCTTTTAGCGTGTAGTCCATGACGGAACTGATCGTCAATGGGTATTTGCCTACGATAATCATGCCTGTGTCATCCGCATAGGTAGTTATCTTTGGTGCTTAGTTTTTAAATCTTTTAACCACCAGATTCCGTAGCAGAAGAGAAATGTGCCTCTTTTCGCTTCCTTTCTAAGGGTCAGTAGATTGAACATCTGTGAGTGTACTTTGTCATGTGTTG
Organism: Drosophila oshimai; assembly: GCA_018150695.1. Lineage (NCBI taxonomy): Eukaryota > Metazoa > Arthropoda > Insecta > Diptera > Drosophilidae > Drosophila > Drosophila oshimai. The sequence continues at coordinate 456,823 of JAECWM010000268.1, read as the reverse complement.
CTGTAGCTCTTGGGCTTTGCATTATCGCTTCGGTCTACACATTGTTGAATACGCCAGAGATGTCCAGAAACGCTCCTAGGGCGTGTTCCTTGTAGTACAGTGCTTTTGCTATAATGCCTACTAGGGAGCGCAGCGCTGTCTTCACTGGTTAAGCGTGTTAACTCGGTTACATAAGAGTTACTCTTCTCTCTTATATGTAGGTCCAGGTCCATAGTTTTCAGCAGGAATGAGAGGAGGCTTATTGGCCTGTTGGAAGCACATGGCCGCATTTTTTGCCTTAAGAAGGAACGCCACCCGTGCTGTCCTCCAGTTTACTGTTTTTTTGACGCCGTCAAGACCTGGGGATTTGTGGCCATCGAATGAGTCGATCGCCCACTTCGGTTATAATGCTCTCGGGTACATTTTTCGTTGTGTGGTAGGTTGTTGGACTGTCTGTGCTGACTTCCATGTATCGGGGGAAGTGAGCCACCATGAGCGCTCATGGAGGCTCATTACCACTTCTCTGCTGCTTTCCGTCCAGCGTCCGTCTTCTGTCTTAAGTTGGCATTGCACCGCCTGCTTGTCTGCTAACAGATTCCTTAACCTTTCGGCTTCGGATGTTTTATTCAGACTCGTGCAGAATGCTTGTCATGATAATATATTGGTGTCCACCAGGAGGCCAGGTGTCCTCCTTTATTTTGCTATGGCCTACACGCTTTGTGAAATGCCCTTATCAGATGTTTGTTTACTACACCCAGACAATATCTTTGGAGGTCTCGGTAGGCTCTTCTCGATTATTTTATGAAACTTTGTCCAGTGCGTGTTTCGGATGTTCCTGAACGTGGTTTCTTTCTTATTAAATTCAAAGGAAATCGGAATTGAACATACCTACCGAAAAGGAAAAATTGCCGAGAGCTCTCTCTTGCGTGATCTTGGTATTTATGCCCAATGAGAGGGTTCGATCTAAGACGTTAGATGAGGTAGGGCCTATATACGTAGGTTTCTCTCCCTTATTTGCTATATCAAGATTAGTATAGCGAATCATTTTTGCAGACATTTAGCTAGTGTTCGAACGCAGAGCGGCTGCGACAGTGCTGACAGGAGTACTCCAAGTGTTTTCGCAGACATTTAGCTAGTTTTCACAGCAGGGCGGCGTGGATAGTGCCGGTAGGAATAGGCCGGCATTTTTGCAGGTGTCCAGCTAGTTTTCCGCAGGGGCGTGGGTGCGACAGTGTGGGCAGGATTTGGGTTAGCTATTTTCGCAAAGCTTAGTTGAATTTTTCCCAGCATGGCGGCTGCGACAGTGCTGACAGGAGCAGTCAGAGCATTTTCGAGTCTGTTCGTAACCAATGTTCCCAATACTAGCGTTCGCAACCTATCTGCGAACAGCAGTGCCGATTAACCTAGGAACCAACCCAACTTCCCAGGTACCCAGTCAGTTCAACAGCTCAGCTGACTTTGGACTGGGTACCATGCGCTAAGCTTATCAGAAGATTCTCCTACTAGCCTAAAGAACCAACCAAGCGGCCGACCCACCAAGTGGCCGTCTCACCAACGTCAGCAAAACTGAAGAACCAACCAGTGCATTTTCAGAGACACTTATATGGTTTTCCGCAGCGGCGTGTCTGCGACAGTGCTGGAAGGAGTAACCCGGGCATTTTCTCAGAAATTCGAGCTTGTTTTCGTTGGCGTGAAGGCCACGATGGTGCCGCCAAGGGTAAGCCGAGTTCTTCCCAGCGCGTGGGCATTTTTTTTTTTTTTTTTGGGAAAAGGTCTGAGGAAAAAGTAGGATCTAATTTTGTGCTAACGATATTAGTATAAGTCGTTTTAAGAGCGTTTTAAGCGGCAGAGAGTCAGAATTTGAGATTATAGGATAAAGTCTATTATAGTCAGAACATAATACTCTGAAAGGCTCATGCAAGTCATAGTTAGATCTACAATGGTTTAATATTAAGGGTATATAATTTCTAGTTAATCTACTTGGCACAGAAAAGTTAAGCCGACCAACCAAGTCGGCACTGTCAATATCACCACGAATAAGATTATAAATAAAAATAGTACCAAGCATCGTTCTACGGTTAGCTAGGGAGGGTAAATTAGTTAAAAGTAATCTGCTAGAATAAGAAGGTAAGTTAAGGTTTGCATCCCAGTTGAGGCGCCGTAAAGCAAAAATTAAAAAGTTTTTCTGAACAGATTCAATGCGATCTATATGTACTCCGTATTGGGGACTCCAGACGGGAGACCCATACTCTAGAATCGGACGGACTAGCGAAGTAAATAAGGTCTTAGTGACGTAGGGATCGTCAAATTCCTTCGACCATCTTTTAATGAAACCAAGCACTCCCCTGGCTTTATTAACCATGGACGAAATGTGATCAGTAAACTTAAGTTTTGGGTCCAAAAGGACGCCAAGATCGTCAACCATAGTTATTCTATCCAAAGATTTCCCACTTAGTGAGTAAGTTGCAAGTTTTGGATTGACTCGGCAAAAAGTCATCAGCTTGCACTTAGACCCGTTTAAATTTAGTAAATTATCACGGCACCAGTTTTGAAAATTATTTAGATCGGATTGTAAGTCAGAATGGCTTGAAATATCCTTGTACTGCAGGCATAACTTAACATCATCTGCGTACATAAGTACGCGAGAGTTATTTATAATTAATGGAAGGTCGTTAATAAATAAAGTAAAAAGAAGCGGACCAAGGTGACTCCCTTGTGGGACGCCGGAGGTAACTCGGAGAAGACCAGAAAGAGAATTTTTAAAAAGGACTCTTTGTGTCCTGCCATTCAGATAACTATAAAATCCATCTAAGAAGATCATTTGGAAACCCTAACAAGTCAAGTTTCCGAACTAAAAGTGAGTGATTTACAGAGTCAAATGCTTTACTAAAGTCAGTGTAAATGACATCTGTTTGAAAGCTACTTTTAAAGCCCTTTATCACGAATGAGGTGAGCTCCAAAAGGTTAGTAGTTGTTGATCTTCTTTTCATAAATCCGTGTTGACACGGAAATATTACTGACCTACAAAGGTGCTGCAAATGAGGAGTAATGACATTTTCGAAAAGTTTGGGGATAGCCGACAACTTAGAAATACCTCTATAATTGCTGGCATCCAATTTGTTACCTTTTTTGTGGAGAGGAATAACAAATGACTCCTTCCAAATAAGGGGAAATTGGGAGGTTTCTAAAGATAAGGTGAACAATTTGAGAAGGGGTTTGCACAGGGCTTCCGCGCAATTCCTAAGCACGCAGCCAGGAATTCCGTCGGGACCTGGAGAGTAAACAGGCTTAACACGTTGAAGATCCAAAAATAAAGAGCTTTCGTTTATAGTAGGACTGAATATAAGGTTCGACGTGGACGTGGTGTAAGAATAAGGCTCTATTTGATTTGCGGATGTAGTATAAGTTGTTTGAAAAAATTGGGCATAAAGATCGGCTATTGCCTGATCTGTGGTTGCCGTCATGTTTTTTAAATATAGCGAGGAAGGATAAGAAGTAGACTTACGCTTGGTGTTAACAAAGTTATAAAACTGTTTCGGGTCCTGCGAGAACTGGACCATACAACGATTTAAATAATTTTATAGCACTGCGCGTTAAGCACGGTAAATTTTGACCGAGCACTTAGATATTTTGAAAAAACAGATTGAGAACCGGAGTCTTTATATTTCCTGTAAAGTCTGGACTTAACATTTCTTAGGTGTGACAACTCTTTACTAAACCAAGGTGGTTTACTGGAGATTGACGGATAGTACATCGGAACACAAGAGTTAAAAAATGATTTAATTGCAGTATAAAAAATATTTATGGCATCAGCCATGTTATTGCATGTGTAGAGATCGGACCAATTGAAGCCAGATATAAAGTAATTAAGCCTAGAAAAGTCTGCCTTACGAAAACAATGTATTCGTTTAGTTGACTTTTCTGATTTTTCTTCTATCACGATACCCGTGTCGACTGTCACATCGAAAGTAGGATGATATGGATCTTCAGGTTGCGTTAGTGGTGGTACCCTGGATAGAAACACGGTTTCAGGATTCGAGACAAAGCACAAGTCCAGTAAGCGGCCTAGTGAGTTTCGAACATGGTTTACTTGACTCAAAGATATGTCAAGCAAGCCGTCAATAAAGTCATGTTGTGCAATAGGTAGTAAGACATTTGATTTTTCATCTGTGGACCACGTAGTTCCAGGTATGTTGAAATCACCTAGAACTAATAACTGATCCCTTTCGGACAGCCTATTTGAAACGGACTGTATCACAGAAAGATGATTTAAGTATTCTTGGAGTTCAGAAGACGGCGGAACATAAGAGCAAGTGATATAAATAAACTTTCCCGGAAAGGTCAGCTTTATACAAATAAATTCAATATTATTAGATTCCTCAACACATACCTCTTCCGACGTGAGGTTGGAGTCCACGGCAATTAGGACTCCACCTCCCCGTTTGGAAGGACGGTCAAGCCTATATATTGTGTACTTACCGGGAAAAACTTCGGAGCTAAGAATCTCCGGCTTTAACCAGGTTTCTGTAAACACAATAACATGGGATGCAAATGAAAAGCTATCAGAATACAATTTAGTTAGCTTGCTACGCAAGCCTCTTGCATTTTGATAGGAAAGAAGGAGGTTTTTGGTTAGTTTTTTGAAGAAGAAGAAGAGGAAGATGGCACAATGGTCTGGCCACGACTGGGAAGTCTTATTCCCGTGGGCCCTTTCTTTTTTTTCTTAGCTTTGAACTCCTTTACCACCAAATTGTCCGGCCAGAATTCGGAAGAACATATGGTAGCAAAGTGCTCGATTGGGACAGTGATCTTGAAAGATGAAATATCCCTAGCATAAGAGAAGTTAAATTTTTCCACCTTAACGTTTGCGGCTTTTATTTTGTCTTGTATATGAGACAGTACATCAGAAGATGTTTGATCAGGGGAAAGCCGAGAAACAAATATTTGTTTTTTTGGTGGAACCACTGAAAGAGCTTTAGGTGATGCAGATTGTGCGTCTGCAGAACCACCTATGCCCGGTAGTCCGGACTCAATATTTCCTTGTGGCGGTGTGTTAACGAGGTATGGTGGTTTAACCAACTGTGAAACCTCTACGGAAAAATCTGAATTTTCAGGATCGCCTATTTGCATACACTCCGATGTGGATTGATCGGGTTCCGAATCTTTTTTTGCTGCCGATCTTAGCAACATTTGAGCGGTTGCTGAGTTCGGCTGCTGATCCACGGGAGTGCTCTGCTGGTCACCTGACGGTGGCTGCGGGGTGTTCCCCTTTGGCCTACCACCAGCGGCTTTTTTGCGCTTTGGAGACTCCTCTAATAGTTTTATACTATTAAATTGAGTGTCCAGAGCTTGGAGCAGATCATCTGCCTTGCGAAAACTATCTCTAGCTCCGGCAAAACAGGTGATCAGCCCCTTCAAGCCGCCTTTAGTTTGGCGCATGAACAATTTCATCTCGTTCGCAACCTCGAGACAGGCGTCACAACAGAACTGCAAATTTTTACCCTTACTTAGGTCATCACTTGTTCGGCCAGTAAAACCAGCGCACTTGGTGTGCACCATTTTTTCACATAGCCAACAAGTCATTTTAGGCTGGTCAGCCTTGATTGCCTTCTGGCATTTTTTATCAACACAGAAAAAAAATGTGTCCATAATTTTGACTAATCGGACCACTGTACCAAATGAAATGAAATCGAAACTTTTGAGCGAGCAGCTAAAATTACCGCAAGAGCGAGTGCAGATAACTACACGATTAGTTTCGATATAGAGAGCGAGATAAAGAGCGAGAGAGCGCAGTCAATGCAGTTGATGTGCATGCAAAAACAACAAAAACGATTGGCCCTGCGTGGGACGGATAAAGCACAAAAGAAAGACAAAATAGAACGCAACAACAAAAACACAAGAGAAACTAAAAGTTTAAATTGATTAATTTATTGTTATGCACAGAATAGAATAGATTCACTCGCGAAGCGAACGGATTATAAAAGTTTATAAATTAATAAGGCGATTTATATGTTTTTCTATATTCCCACCGTTGGGTTTACACGACAAACAAATAAAAATCGGAGCGCAGAAAAAAACACGGCCGTTCACTTTGAAAGTACAGAGCGCACTATCTTAGTTAATTTCTCCGGGCGCTGATATTTTCATCGGGGTTTTAGCTAGTTATTTTCTGATTGAGTGGTCATTAACGTACAATCGGGGCTAGTTCCCTGAGCTTTCCAACTGAAAACAGGACTAAAATAACTTCCATTTACCGATATCCCTCCGTCAACTGTATCAACAGATTATACATTTATTTGTGAAGGATTCTGGGCGGATTGATACGCCGACCCCAGCAATTCGCATCCTAACAATGTTCTAACGATTTTGTACTACATTTAATTTTTTAAATTAATTGACGGCTTGAAATGTTTTGTTGCAATTTACTAAGATGGTATTTTTTATCAAGAATATGAATACGTATCAGCCATAACAAAAAATATAAAACAAATATGTTACACACCAATGCTTCAAGTTCAAATTAATATATTAATTTAAACAGGACTTGGAAACGTATGACTTAGAGGACTTCAGGTATAACAGCGTAAATATTACTGCTTTTCGATTGGTCGATGTTGATAGCAAAAAATATCTCGAAGTTATTGATCAAATGCAGAAGCTACAACATAATGGATTGGAAAACATTAATGGAAGACCGTATATACAGGTACAACAGAAAACAGTACGTTAAAAACCAAAATTTTAATTTTCTGAACATTTTCAGACAAAGTCAGCTTTAATGTTTGATTCGGTGTATGCGTTTGCCTCTGGGTTACACTTTTTAAACTTAGACAGCCGCCCTAATTTTGTAATTAAAAATTTGTCTTGCACCTCCGACCAAACCTGGGACGATGGAATTTCATTGTATAACCAAATAAACACTGTTTTTTTTTTTTTTTTTTTTTTTTTTTTTTTTTTTTTTATTTTTTTTTTTTATATTTTATACCCCAAAAAAACGCTGTTCACACCGGGAGAACCCAGATACCGGATATGCGGCGAATTCAGGCCGAAGATACGGCCGTACAAGGGATAGGCCAAGAACGGCCGCTAATTAACGGTAGGGGCATGGACCTTGGACCCAGGCATAAGGAGGCGCCGAGAAATAACGGTACCAGGATGGAAATGTGTGGTGCCGTGCGCAGAGGTCAAACAAGGACTTACGGTAAAACGTGGACCTTGGACCTGATGAAAGGGAGACGCCGAGGATTAACAGGACAAGATCGGCCTATAAAAGGAGGCCCAGCCCAGACAGAAGGGACCAGTACCCGTGCAGAGGGAGCAGCAGGAGCACGAACAACAGGCAGCAGACAGAAGTGATCAGGGACTACAAGGATTAAATCCTAGAATCAGCGGTCGACCTCAAAGACTCACGGGCTTGAGGCGATCCTGGTGCGGATGTTCCGTAGTTGGAAAGGTAAAGCTCGACGAAGCGAATCCTTGAACCAGATCGGCCCCAGAGACTTACGGGCTTGAGGCGATCTAGGTGTGGATGGTCAAGAAGGACGTGAAGGCAAAGGCACAAGGCGAAAGGCGTATGCTTTGGAAGCCAAAGGCTGACCACCGAGAGTCCTAGAGCGGCAAGGACCTCGAGAGACCCCAGGACGTGCGACGAGGCACGGCGAGGACATCGAGAGCGGCCAGGACGAGGGCAGAGAAGGCGCAAGGACCTCGAGGAACCCCAGCACGTGCGACGAGGCACGGCGAGGACATCGAGAGCGGCCAGGACGAGAGCAGAGAAGGCGCAAGGACCTCGAGGAACCCCAGGACGTGCGACGAGGCACGGCGAGGACATCGAGAGCGGCCAGGACGAGAGCAGAGAAGGCGCAAGGACCTCGAGAAGCCCCAGGACAGTGCGACGAGGCACGGCGAGGACATCGAGACGGCCAGGACGAGGCAGAGAAGGCGCAAGGACCTCGATGAAACCCCAGACGTGCGACGAGGCACGGCGAGGACATCGAGAGCGGCCAGGACGAGCAGGCATACGAGGCTGAGGCCCGTGAGCAACCGGGATCAGCGGCAAGGCGAGACAAGGATCTCGCAGGGCCAACAGCGAGGCGTCGAGGACTACGAGGAGCGCCTGCGGCCGACAGTGGTCGAGCCCAGAGCGACGAGGTAGCGGAGCAAGAGCGGCGGAATAATTGTAGAGCTCGTGGCCAACGGCCATAGTAGAATAAATCGGAAAAGATACCCTGAAATTCTGTGCGTTTTCTCTGGTCAGGGGTCACGTTTCTTTATAAATTTGGTGGGACGAACACACAAACTTCTGAGCTAGCCGCACAATTCAGTTGCGAGCAGACATAAAAAATCAGTTCGTTACATCTGGCGCCCATAAACGTGATCATCCTGACAGAGAAGTAAGCGTGAAACAGAAATGGGGAAATCCTGGATATACAACCTCAAGAAGGAGGAATTTGCCGATGTGTCGGCCAGACTGGGCATTCAATTAGATGGCAGCGTGGACAACGTAAGAAAGACGTTGTCGGAGCTGGTCGACCAGGCGGTGAACAACCCAGAACTGGCACAAAAGCTGGCCGAACTAGAAGCAGACTATGCCACTAAAACAACACCAGCCCTGAAAGTCAACGATGCCAACTTGGAAGACATGATATCAGGCTTGGATTACAGGAGCATACAAGAAGAAGGCAGACGGAGGGACACAAGCAAGGAAAGGCGCGCAAATCAAAAGAAACCAGCAGCCTGGCCGTCGCCGCCACCAACCAGCACGCCCGATTACGCAAAGGTGGCGAAACAAGTGAGGGAGTGGTCCTTTAAGTTCGATGGAACAGAGAAACCGTTGGAGTTCCTAGAACAAGTCGAATGGTCCGCCAACACATACGGTTTGGACATAGACATGATTCCCCGAGCCATGCCAGAGCTGTTACAAGGCAGAGCCCTAAAGTGGTTCATTTCCAACAACTGTTTATGGAAAACATGGGCCGAATTTTTACAAAGCTTTCAAACGTTCTTTTTGCCCCGAGGATACTTTGAGAAGTTGGCAGACCAGGTGAAGCAAAGGAAGCAGGGTTATCGAGAGTCGTTCAAGGACTATATGATCGATATGCAGACGCTGATGAGGCCGCTTGGGTACTCGCAAGCGAAAACACTGAGCCGAATCAGGGACAATTGCACACCAAACCTTCGAATTGCGCTGAGACCATACGAGATCGAGGACCTGAATATGCTGATGAACCTGGCCGACGAGTATGAGGAGCTGGAAAAGGAGAAAGAAGAATTTGTCGAGGAAAACAAATGTGGCCGAAACGGAGCGGGGAAAGCAGCAAACGTCACATGCAGGAGGTGCGAAGAGACAAACGATCAAGTTACACCGGAAAACGCCCAGTGGATGCCACCAAGTGCTGTGCAATGGAGACAGCAAACTAACCCAAATTGGAGACCGCCGAGCAGTTATCAGAGACCCCAACAAGGCCAAGCACAAGGGGTGAACGGAAACCCGACACATATCGTCAACCCACAGCAGGCGTGCCACCGCTGTGGCGGGCACGGACACTGGGCCATGGGATGCCGGAACCAACGATTGCTGTTCTGTTGGGCGTGTGGAAAAGTTGGTTTAGCAACAACGGAGTGCTGCCAACGAACGGGAAATGGCCAGCGATCCCAGCCGCAGAGAGGCGAGCAGGGGTCGCACGGTGCCGTCTCTCACAACTAACTGGCGAATTAATCGAAGAGGAGCAGCAGTTGTCCGCGGCAGTAGTTATTGGGAAAAACCCATACAAAGCCACAATAGATACCGGAGCCACAGCAAGCTTCATCAGCAAGGAACTAGCGGACACACTGGCAAACGAAGGAACGATTAAAAGGACGAGACGGCAAGTTAGATTGGCAGACGGCAGATGCAGCGGGATAAACACGCAGCTCGAGGTAGAGATCGCGTTCGGCAACAAACGATTGCCCATGAACCTGCTGATCCTACCAGGGGTGGTCGACTCGCTGGTATTGGGATGGAATTTCCTCACAGGAGTCGGAGCCGAGCTAAGGTGTGCTGGACACACAGTGATAATCCCAGAGAGGAAAAGGAACAACGGATGGCTAGAGGAAAGGTTGTCGGTAGCAGTGGTACAACAGACACTGGAGGAGAACGACACCAAGAAATTCCTAGAGTCCGAGCTCGCAGAATTCCGGACGATGAGCGGAGCATCCAACGTAGCCGTCCACCGAATAACAATGAAGGACGATAAGCCAATCAAACAAAGATACTACCCAAAGAACCCGAGAGTACAAGGAGAGATAAATGCGAAAGTCGACGAGCTACTCCGAATGGGCTGCATAGAACACTCGAGAAGTCCATACAGCTCTCCAATCGTGATGGTGAAAAAGAAAACAGGCCAGTGGAGACTGTGTGTCGATTTCAGACAGATTAACGCTAAATCGATAAAGGACGCATACCCCATGCCCAGGATAAACTATATCTTGGACCAACTCAGGGAAGCACGATTCATAAGCAGTCTGGATCTTAAAGATGGGTATTGGCAGATCCCCTTGGAAGAAGGCAGCAGGCAATTCACGGCCTTCACGGTGCCAGGAAAAGGACTTTTCCAGTGGAAGGTGATGCCGTTTGGCTTACATTCAGCCTCAGCAACTTTCCAACGAGCACTGGATCAAGTGATTGGGCCGGAAATGTCTCCACACGCGTTCGCATATCAGGACGACATCATAGTAATCGGCCGCACGTTGGAAGAGCACACACAGAACCTGAGAGAGGTTTTCCGACGCCTGAAACAAGCAAACTTAAGGATAAACGCAGATAAGTGCCAATTTTTCAGGAGCGAGCTGCTGTACTTAGGACATCGCGTCACGAACCAGGGAATAGGCACGGATCCCGAAAAAGTGGCAGCCATAGCCGAACTCAAACCGCCATCGACGGTTCGCGAGCTTAGGCAATACTTAGGCGTCGCATCATGGTATCGGAGATTTGTGTCAGACTTCGCACGAATTGTGAAGCCACTCAACGACCTGCTTCGCAAGGGCACAAAATGGGCATGGACACAGGAACACCAGCAGGCCTTCGAAGAAGTCAAGGCCAGGCTAGTAGCCGACCCGGTGCTAGCCTGTCCTGACTTCAGCAAAATGTTCGTGCTACAAACAGACGCTAGCGACTACGGAATTGGTGCCATTTTAACCCAGTCAACGGAAGAAGGCGAGAAGGTGATATCATACTCAAGCAGAACACTTAACGGAGCGGAGAAGAATTACTCAACCACGGAGAAGGAATGCTTGGCCATCGTGTGGGCGGTAAGGAAGCTGAAGCCATACCTTGAGGGGTACCATTTTAAGGTGGTGACCGACCACATGGCGCTGAAGTGGCTGAACAGCATTGAAAGCCCATCAGGAAGGGTCGCTAGATGGGCGTTGGAGCTGCAGCAGTATGATTTTGAAATATCATACAGAAAAGGACAGCTTAACATCGTAGCAGACGCGTTATCAAGACAGCCACTGCCCGAGAAGTTGCGACGAGCGAAGGACATACCAGCAGAGAACGTTGAGACCTGCAACTGGATCAACAGCATGCGCGAGAAAATAAAAACGCAGCCACAAAAGTTCCCGGATTACGTGATGGAAGGCGACAACGTATACCGTCACATTCCCCACCGAGCAGGAAGCGAGGATGTGGCAGCTTGGAAGCTATGCGTGCCGAAAGCAGCGAGGGAGGCCGTCATAAAGGAAAACCACGACTCACCTTCGGCAGGACACGTTGGAAGCCGAAAAACCATAGCACGGATAGCAGCCAGGTATTACTGGCCCGGGATGCATAGAGATGCCAGAACCCACGTCAGGAAGTGCGAGGTATGCATGAAATACAAGCCAAACCAGCTGCAGGCAGCGGGGAAAATGTTGACCCAGATCCCAGAGGAGCCATGGGCAACAGTATGTGCCGATTTTGTCGGACCACTACCCAGATCCAAGCATGGAAACCAGATGCTGCTGGTGCTCATTGACAGGTTTTCAAAGTGGACGGAGTTGGTGCCTTTACGCGCAGCAACGGCCGAATCTCTACAGAAGGCGTTTAGAGAACGGATCATCTCAAGGTTTGGGGCCCCAAAAGTGGTTATCACGGACAATGGAGTGCAGTTCACCAGTAAAGCCTTTAAGAGTTTCTTGAATGAAATGGGAATCAGGCAACAATTTACGGCGCCGTATACGCCACAGGAAAATCCGACAGAAAGAGCCAACCGTACAGTCAAAACGATGATAGCTCAGTTTGCGGGAGAAAATCAGAGATGTTGGGATGAGAAGTGGCCAGAAATAATGTTGGCCGTAAACTCGAGCGTATCCGAATCTACAGGATACTCGCCAGCCTTTCTCACGCAAGGTCGAGAGCCACGATTGCCCAACGCTCTGTACGACCAAGAAACAATCGGCACGGGACGAGAAGTAGAAACACCAAATGAAACCGCTGGAAAGCTCAAGGAAATATTCGAGATCGTGCGCAGGAACATGGAAAAGGCTGCACAAGACCAGGCGAGATATTACAATCTGCGAAGACGAGAGTGGAATCCAGTGGTAGGCGATGTGGTCTGGGCCAAGGAGCATCACCTGTCAAAAGCGGCTGAAGGATTTGCCGCAAAATTAGCTCCTAGGTATGACGGACCTTACCAAATTACCGATTTTGTATCACCAGTTATCTGTAAGATACGCCGACAAGGCAGCAACAAAATACGGGTCACACATGTCAGCGATCTGAAGCAGCAACCTAACGCCAGCAACAAAAATTCAAATTCTGTTACAACGGCTGCAGCGGGAAATTCAAACGATGTAACGGCAACGGAAGAGGCGGGTGGGAGTGAGAAAGAATAAGCCAACGTCCAGTTCGCCGAAGAAAGGGAACGCAAAAAGAAATTGCGGTACCGGCCAAAAAGGAAGGCGAGAAACCGAGGTTTCATGGTGCAAGGCGGACCGCCGACAGCCCATTAGAAAAACCGCAGCAGCAGCAACATGACCCAGTTCAATCAGCAAGCCCAAGGACTCGAAGGATGGCTCCAGGATCTGAGGAGGAAGGAGGAGGAGCGCCGACAGGCTCACCCAGCAGCAGCCGCTGAGTGGGAGGAGCGTCTACGGACAGCCGAGGAGGAGGAGAAGGCCCTGTGGGAGAGCCCCATGATGTGGGAAGAGGTGCCGCAATCCGAGGCAACCCAAGTGCCACGCACTCCCCGAGGGGACCTGGATCCCAGGGTCGAGCAGCGCGACGTCGGAGAGGTGATACCATCCACCCCACGGTGGTATAAATTACCACAAACTCCCCGCTACGAGGAGCGTGCGGCAGGTCCCAGCGTCCAGCCAGAGGTCACAGCCGAGGAGGTGCCACCGTCAACCCCGCGGTGGAACCCCATACCACAAACCCCCCGCTACGAAGCACACGCGACGCCCCCCCCACGTCCAGCCGCCGCCGGAAGCACCACCGAGGCAGGAGCAGCAGCATAAGATGGAGATCCCGGTGGCCCACGTCGAGCAGCAGCTAAACTCCTTCGTGGCGGATGGGGTTAGGTGGTTTCAACAGGTGGTCACTTGGACGTGGCCAGCAGGACGTGAGGAGACGGCGACGGGAGCCTTCGGCCGTCAGTTCCAGCCACCACCGACACCGACGCCCTCACCAACAGCAACGCCATCAACTACAACAAGCACATCGTCCTCACAGGAACCGTGGGTCTGGCCGGACCCGGTGGATAGCCCAGGCCGAAAGGCTATGTCCACGCCCACCAGAACCTGGAAGGAGGTCCCAAAAACGCAGTGGCCTGAAGACATCGAGGAGGCGGCTGTGGTGAGAGAGGCAAGGCGACGAGGGGGCAAGAGGTGTGTGGTGGTGGAGAAAGGTGCACGCAAGTGGCGTGTGCGGGTGAGCCCAAAGGGCATAAGGGTTTTCGAATAAAATCTTTATTGTTGAATCTCACTTAACCCTTTTATAATTTGGGCATTAAAACTGCACATAAAAAAAAAGGGAAAACAAAACAAGATGCGGGGTCCAGTTTGCCACCTAAAAAAGAAAAAAAAAAAGGTAAACAATGTGAGCCGGCAGAATATGCAAAGGCAAATATGCACTCACATACACATACAAGGGGGACGGCGACAATACAACGAGTATGGCGGCCGAAGAAAGGGCAATGACCTGCGACGACGGCAAGATGGCTGCAAGAAGGAGAAAAGGAGAAAGCAAAGGAAAAAGAAATGAAAGTTGAGAAAAAAACTTACGCTTGAGATTGTGCGGCAGAGATGGACTACTGTATCGATAAGACAATCGATTAGTCCCAAAGCTGCGACGATGCAAATCGAATGAGTAATCGATCTCGATTGAACAGAGTGACCAGACGAGGTACAAGAAAAATCGACATGGAAGAGGATGGCGGAGGAGCGGGAAGTTTGAAATGCGAAGCGGAGTTCGATACGAAATAGGAATGAGTCCTATTTGTTCCCGAAGAAAGGGGAGAATGTGAGGAGTTAAATAGCTCCTCACAAACAAAATGCGCTGTTCACACCGGGAGAACCCAGATACCGGATATGCGGCGAATTCAGGCCGAAGATACGGCCGTAAGGAGGCATAAGAAGGCGCCGAGAAATAACGGTACCAGGATGGAAATGTGTGGTGCCGTGCGCAGAGGTCAAACAAGGACTTACGGTAAAACGTGGACCTTGGACCTGATGAAAGGGAGACGCCGAGGATTAACAGGACAAGATCGGCCTATAAAAGGAGGCCCAGCCCAAACAGAAGGGACCAGTCCCCGTGCAGAGGGAGCAGCAGGAGCACGAACAACAGGCAGCAGACAGAAGTGATCAGGGACTACAAGGATTAAATCCTAGAATCAGCGGTCGACCTCAAAGACTCACGGGCTTGAGGCGATCCTGGTGCGGATGTTCCGTAGTTGGAAAGGTAAAGCTCGACGAAGCGAATCCTTGAACCAGATCGGCCCCAGAGACTTACGGGCTTGAGGCGATCTAGGTGTGGATGGTCAAGAAGGACGTGAAGGCAAAGGCACAAGGCGAAAGGCGTATGCTTTGGAAGCCAAAGGCTGACCACCGAGAGTCCTAGAGCGGCAAGGACCTCGAGAGACCCCAGCACGTGCGACGAGGCACGGCGAGGACATCGAGAGCGCCAGGACGAGACAGAGAAGGCGCAAGGACCTCGAGGACCCAGACGTGCGACGAGGCACGGCGAGGCCATCGAGAGTGGCCAGGACGAGAGCAGAGAAGGCGCAAGGACCTCGAGAAGCCCCAGGACGTGCGACGAGGCACGACGAGGACATCGAGAGCGGCCAGGACGAGAGCAGAGAAGGCGCAAGGACCTCGAGAAACCCCAGCACGTGCGACGAGGCACGGCGAGGCCATCGAGAGCGGCCAGGACGAGAGCAGAGAAGACGCAAGGACCTCGAGAAGCCCCAGGACGTGCGACGAGGCACGGCGAGGACATCGAGAGCGGCCAGGACGAGCAGGCATACGAGGCTGAGGCCCGTGAGCAACCGGGATCAGCGGCAAGGCGAGACAAGGATCTCGCAGGGCCAGCAGCGAGGCGCCGAGGACTACGAGGGGCGCCTGCGGCCGACAGTGGTCAAGCCCAGAGCGACGAGGTAGCGGAGCAAGAGCGGCGGAATCATTGTAGAGCTCGTGGCCAACGGCCAACATAGAATAAATCGGAAAAGATACCCGGAAATTCTGTGCGTTTTCTCTGGTCAGGGGTCACGTTTCTTTATAAATTTGGTGGGACGAACGCACAAACTTCTGAGCTAGCCGCACAATTCAGTTGCGAGCAGATATAGAAAATCAGTTCGTTACACTTTTTTTTTTTTTTTTTTTTTTTTTTTTTTTTTTTTTTTTTTTTTTTTTTTTTTTTTTTTTTTTTTTTTTTTTTTTTTTTTTTTTTTTTTTTTTTTTTTTTTTTTTTTTTTTTTTTTTTTTTTTTTTTTTTTTTTTTTTTTTTTTTTTTTTTTTTTTTTTAAAAAATTAAAATTTTTTTTTTTTTTTTTAAAAAATTTTTTTTTTTTTTTTTTTTTTTTTTTTTTATATTTAAAAAATAATTAAATTAAAAAATATTAATTTTTTATTTTTTAAAAAATTTAAATTTATTTTTTTTTTTTTTTTTTTTTTTTTTTTTTTTTTTTTTTTTTTTTTTTTTTTTGCAATGATTTTTTTTTTTTTCTTGTGGTTTTTTTTTTTTTTTTTTTTAAATTTAATTTTTTAAGGTTTTTTTTTTTTTTTGGGGAGGAAAAAAAAAAATAATTATTTTTTTTTTTTATAATAAAATTTTTTTTTTTTTTTTATTTTTTTTTTTTTTTTTTTTTTTTTTTTAGGGAAAAAATTGGTAAAGGGGGGTGGGGGGCTTTTGCTGATAATCTAGATTACCTCAAGTTGAGGCCAGCTCAGTGGGTCAGCGCAATTCTGCTGTGGCCAGCGTTTGTTGGTTCTTCAATTGTGCTGACGTACGTTGGTGAAACGGCCGCTTGGTTGGTGAGTGGTTCTTTTGGCTAGTAGGCGAATCTGCCGATCAGCAGTTACTAGCTTAGCGCCTGATACCCAGTCCAAGGTCAGCTTAGTTGAGCTGACTGGGTATATGTGGGTGCATGGGATGTTGGTGTTGTTCCCAGGTTAATCGGCGTTGCTGTTCGCAGCAATGTTGCGGATGCTAGTATTGGCAACATTGGTTACGAACATTCTCCCCACCATTGAGCGGATGACGCTCAATTAAAGACGGTGTTGTAAGCAAGTCCGAGGGATCTGTAAGTGTTGTCGTGAGGACTAAATTTGTGGCCCCCTAATTACATATCCTTTAATTGGTAGTTACTAAATACATATCCTGTAATTGGTAGTCACTTTAAATAAATGATCTCTGAGAATCCTTGCACAGTAGTGCTTGATATGTAATTGGCTGCTGCCATGTCGTGCGTCCCGGCCTCCTAGTTTCCTTGGTCCAGAATATGAGACTGTTTACCCTAACATGCCCATATGGTTTAGCAACTGTGTTCTCGATATTTAGTCTGGTAATGCTTGCGATGCGCCGCAGAAGATGTTCCCTGGCTCGAAGTAGTAACGTTCAATACTGTTGCGGGGACGCAGCAGGATTTGTTGTCAACTAGCTGATCACTAGTTGCGCTTGTTATTGTAGGTGTCGTCGGCTTTCCAGTTGGCTGAGGCAACTCATATTTGGTGATAGCCAACGATTTCAACTCCGATGATTCGGATTGAACATTTGTTGTCTTACTAGCTGCATCTTAAAGAATCTGCAGCTGCCTACACTTTTGTAGAGCAATCGTTTGCAGATTAAGACGTTTGTTATCTTGTGCTTCTAGACGTGAGCCATGTTCTGAGATTTCTTCTACAGTGATATGGTTTGTTGATTCGGTAACGCCCACTTGCTTCAGCGGACCCATTAGCATCCAACCCAGCCTTGGGTTTAGAGGCATAGGTTTTCCAGGTCCCAATCTGAAAGATCCTTGTTTTATTACGGCAGCATATAGCTCAGCTCCCAAGTTCAGATCGATTGGACCAGGTTGACGAAAATCAGGGTCGGCTAGCTGAAGATCCTTTGGAAACGTGAGAGTGTTTCTTATCGGTACTGACGGCTGATCTGAAGTTATAGTGGAGACAATAAAAACCTGCACCAGTGATTCAAAATCTGATGTGCATGATGACAGCATAGTATCACCCGCGTTGCTGTTGTCTGTCTTCCTCCAATTCCTGAGATTTTCAACGTTGTTGTTTCCTTAAGGGATAGCATGTTTGCCATTTTCCTAGAGATCACATTTACTTGCGATCCTAAATCTAAGATCGTGCGACAAGATTGGATTTTTCCGGTTGGTCCCTCAAGTACTACCCTTGCGGTTGGTAGCAGTACGCAGCCTCTCGAATCCTCGTTAGAAACGACCGTTAGTAATCCAGATACCGGATGGCTTGTCGCTCCAAAATTATGCAACATTGTATGGTGTTTTTGCTGACAATGGTGACAGGTTTGCGACGATGAACAGTTTTCTACCATATGAGATGTGGAAAGACAGTTCGTGCACCCTCCCATCTTCAACATAACCTGGCGACGAGCTTTAGGATCCATTTCCTGAAACCGGCTGCAGCACATTGAGCGATGTTCCCCTTGGTAACAGATTCCGCATCTTCTGTCGCGGTGTATTGACTGTTTGGGAACTGCAACTGTGGGTTGATTATCTAGTGTTTCTAGCATGCATGAACGCTTTTCTAGAAACGATAACATACTGTCGAGCTTTTGTGGGTGCGTCCGCGGAGTTTTCTAATGCCGATAGTGTCAGTGGATCTAATAAGCTGATTGCCTTTTGAATATTATCGTGAACGGCTCGTATCTGTCGAGCGGAACCATCTATTGGTTTTTGGGCCACGGTTTTGGCTATTTCTGCATACAATAGAATTTTTCCGTTTTGGTATCTCGTAACGTGTCGTTTCCATGTATCATCATAGCCGCCTAGCAAGAAGTCTGTATCTATTAGGATGTTGCGTGCTTCTCCGCGTAGAGCACTCTGGAGCAAGTGCAACTTTTCAGTACCAGAATATGGTTTATTCTGCACTAGTTCCACAAATAAATCATAAAATCTTGGCCATTCTAAGTATTCGCCTCCAAATTCCGGTATACTTTTAGCTTTGCTTCAGGTTCGTGGAGCACTAGCGTGTCGTTATCGTCAGAAACATTCTGGCATTGGGATAATTCCCTTTTTGCTGCGGCTGCGGCTCCCGGAACGTCCTCCAAAGCGTCTTGTGCCTGCCTTAGTGCTTCCCACTGGCGGTCAAGATGCCGTTGTAGTGCTGGTGTAATTGTGGACGCGGTTGATGCCAAGGCTACTGTGGATTCTAGCTCGGTGCATCTCCGCCTTAAAATTCGTATGACTCGATTGATTTCGGGGTCATCGTGAACTGGGCCTTCCGGGTGCGTTTTCTTTGGTTGTTTTTTATCCTCGCGTGGAGGCCTGATTGGTTCACTAACGCTTGGCATGTTGGCCTTAAAGATTTGTTTATATTTCTCGACCGTTTCCCTTAGGCTTTCAAAGCGTTTGAAGTATTCATTGTCAGCTGGGAGCGCTGCGTCACTTAGTGTCTGGTCTGTCTCTCGATATAGAGTCCATAATTCAGACAACTGTGCTAGTCTCCTAGCATAATATTCTTTTCGAGTCCTTCTGTCGCTTGAATACTTTCCATAGTTTTTGATTAACTGTTGCATCTGTTTATGCAAATCGAGTTGATCGTCTAATAGTTGATTATGAAGTTCAGCCCTGGCTTGGCTGGTCTCTATTATAAATGACGTGGACATTTGAACAGTTGCGGAGGTACGTTTAACGGAAATTTTTACCAGCTTAATATTTTGATGCCTTCATAACTGTTTCATGAAATTGTGTTCAGGTTCTTTGTAGAATCCTGTGAAGCTAGATTTAACTGTAGCGTCTCAGTGTGAGTAGTGTGTGCTGTTGCCGGCGCAAGCTGTTGTATCCCAATATGGGTGGTGTACACTGTAATGCTGGAATGAGCGGTCCTGCGAGCTATGGTTGTCTCAACAATAGGAGGGATTCTGTAACGCTGGATCTGCGCTCCTGTGAGATCTGGTTGTCTTAACAAGGAGACGGTCCGATAACGTTGTTGTATACGCTCCTGTGAGATCTGGTCTCAATCTGGTCTGGTCTTGCGACGCTGGAGTAAGCGGTCTTGTGGGCTATCGGTGTCTCAAGAGAGATCCTGAACGCTGGTTTAAGCGGTCCTGTAGTTAATGCGTTGTCTCGACGAGGCGTTGTCCTGTGACGCTGGAGTATGCGGTCCTGCGAGTTAATAAGTTGTCTCGACAAGGAGGGATTATGTACCTCTGGATACTGCGGTGTGTGTTCGGAGTGTGATCTCTTGTAGTGAGATCACGTCGGGGTTACCATGTTTGTTCTCACACCGTTATATGATTGTCCGCACAGGAGTCTCGAATGCTCCTGGGGCCGTCTATAGGTTTTTCTAACCGACGAGACTATCGAGAGCTATGCCGTTTCCGCGGCTGAAAGAGTAGTAATAACCGAGGTTGATTCTGTGACAATAACTGACTTTATTACTATAATGGTACTAGCTTATATACTCCTTTGTATACGGAAACATAGTGTAAAGTGTGATGTGGGGCTTTTGCTGATAATCTAGATTACCTCAAGTTGAGGCCAGCTCAGTGGGTCAGCGCAATTCTGCTGTGGCCAGCGTTTGTTGGTTCTTCAATTGTGCTGACGTACGTTGGTGAAACGGCCGCTTGGTTGGTGAGTGGTTCTTTTGGCTAGTAGGCGAATCTGCTGATCAGCAGTTACTAGCTTAGCGCCTGATACCCAGTCCAAGGTCAGCTTAGTTGAGCTGACTGGGTATATGTGGGTGCATGGGAAGTTGGTGTTGTTCCCAGGTTAATCGGCATTGCTGTTCGCAGCAATGTTGGGGATGCTAGTATTGGCGACATTGGTTACGAACAGTGTAGGTAAAATTGTATATTTTACTTTTCCTCAACTGGGTTCCTCAGAAATCTCAAAAAAAGTGTGTGTGTTTGAAAGTCTACTTCGTTTCATTTTGTGTCACATTTTAAAGAACATTTTTTTGTACTGACCAATAACAATTTGTGTACAACTGAACAATTTCAATTTGTGTTAGTATATTGAGGTGGTAAACCAAAAACGCATAAGACTTGGAATAATGAAACGAACATCTCGAACACCTAAGTAATTTAAACATGGTCCGATAACGGCGAATTGTCCTGCCCGGTACATTCCAGTTTAGGGAACTAAGGAGAAAGGGAGGGCAAGTCTAGTAAACGCAATCCGGCATTATAAGATGGCAACCGACGGCCAGCGTCCCAGTTAAAAATTCTTAGCGCAAATAACAAAAACTGCTTTTGAACAGACTCCAACATATTTTGACAAGTTACTGTCTGCGGTGACCAAACACACGAGCAATACTCTATCGATGGACGAACAATAGGTACATATAAAAGCTTGGTTGTATAAGGATCGTCAAACTCTTTAGACCAATGCTTCATGAAAGCTAAAAAACTCCTAGGTTTGTTTGAAATTAACGACATGTGCTCATTAAAACAGAGTTTATGGTCAAATGTCAAATGTGGTCAAAAATTCGCTCTGTACTTTCAAAGTGAACGGCCGTGTTTTTTTTCTGCGCTCCGATTTTTACCTATTTATCGTGTAAACCCAACGGTGGGAATAAAAAAAAACATATAAATCGCCTTTTTAATTAATATACTTTAATATTCCGTTCGCTTCGCGAGTGAATCTATTCTATTCTGTGCATAACAATAAATTAATCAATTTAAACTTTTAGTTTCGCTTGTGTTTTTGTTTTTGCGTTCTATTTTGTCTTTCTTTTGTGCTTTATCCGTCCCACGCAGGGCAAATCGCTGTTGTTGTTTTTGCATGCACATCAACTGCATTGACTGCGCTCTCTCGCTCTTTATCTCGCTCTCTATATCGAAACTTCTTATCGTGTAGTTATCTGCGCTCGCTCTTGCGGTAATTTTAGCTGCTCGCTCAAAAGTTTTGATTTCATTTCATTTGGTACAGTGGTCCGATTAGTCAAAATTATGGACACATTTTTTGTCTGTGTTGATAAAAATTGCCAGAAGGCAATCAAGGCTGACCAGCCTAAAATGACTTGTTGGCTATGTGAAAAAATGGTGCACACCAAGTGCGCTGGTTTTACTGGCCGAACAAGTGATGACCTAAGTAAGGGTAAAAATTTGCAGTTTTGTTGTGACGCCTGTCTCGAGGTTGCGAACGAGATGAAATTGTTCATGCGCCATACTAAAGGCGGCTTGAAGGGGCTGATCACCTGTTTTGCCGGAGCTAGAGATAGTTTTCGCAAGGCAGATGATCTGCTCCAAGCTCTGGACACTCAATTTAATAGTATAAAACTATTAGAGGAGTCTCCAAAGCGCAAAAAAGCCGCTGGTGGTAGGCCAAAGGGGAACACCTCGCAGCCTCCGTCAGGTGACCAGCAGAGCACTCCCGTGGATCAGCAGCCGAACTCAGCAACCGCTCAAATGTTGCTAAGATCGGCAGCCAAAAAAGATTCGGAGCCCGATCAATCCACAGCGGAGTGTATGCAAATAGGCGATCCTGAAAATTCCGATTTGTCCGTAGTGGTTTCACAGTTGGTTAAACCACCAAACCTAGTTAACACACCGCCACAAGGAAATATTGAGTCCGGACTACCGGGCATAGGTGGTTCTGCAGACGCGCAATCTGCATCACCTAAAGCTCTTTCAGTGGTTCCACCAAAGAAACAAATATTTGTTTCTCGGCTTTCCCCTGATCAAACATCTTCTGATGTACTGTCTTATATACAAGACAAAACAAAAGCCGAAAACGTTAAGGTGGAAAAATTTAAGTTCTCTTATGCTAGGGATATTTCATCTTTCAAGATCACTGTCCCAATCGAGCACTTTGCTACCATAAGCTCTGCCAAATTTTGGCCGGACAATTTGGTGGTAAAGGAGTTCGAAGCTAAGAAAAAAAAGAAAGGGCCCAAGGGAATAAGACTTCCCAGTCGTGGCCAGACCATTGTGCCATCTTCCTCTTCTACTTCTTCTTCAAAAAACTAACTAAAAACCTCCTTCTTTCCTATCAAAATGCAAGAGGCTTGCGTAGCAAGCTAACTAAATTGTATTCTGATAGCTTTTCATTTGCATCCCATGTTATTGTGTTTACAGAAACCTGGTTAAAGCCGGAGATTCTTAGCTCCGAAGTTTTTCCCGGTAAGTACACAATATATAGACTTGACCGTCCTTCCAAACGGGGAGGTGGAGTTTTAATTGCCGTGGACTCCAACCTCACGTCGGAAGAGGTATGTGTTGAGGAATTTAATAATATTGAATTTATTTGTACAAAGCTGACCCTTCCGGGAAAGTTTATATATATCACTTGCTCCTATGTTCCGCCGTCTTCTGAACTCCAAGAATACTTAAATCATCTTTCTGCGATACAGTCCGTTTCAAATAGGCTGTCCGATAGGGATCAGTTATTAGTTCTGGGTGATTTCAACATACCTGGAGCTACGTGGGCCACAGATGAAAAATCAAATGTCTTACTACCTATTGCACAACATGACTTTATTGACGGCTTGCTTGACATATCTTTGAGTCAAGTAAACCATGTTCGAAACTCACTAGGCCGCTTACTGGATTTGTGCTTTGTCTCGAATCCTGAAACCGTGTTTCTATCCAGGGTACCACCACTTACGCAACCTGAAGATCCATATCATCCTACTTTCGATGTGACAGTCGACACGGGTATCGTGATAGAAAAAAAATCAGAAAAGTCAACTTAACGAATACATTGTTTTCGTAAGGCAGACTTTTCTAGGCTTAATTACTTTATATCTGTCTTCAATTGGTCCGATCTCTACTCATGCAATAAACTGGCTGATGCCATAAATATTTTTTATGCTGCAATTAAATCATTTTTTAATTCTTGTGTTTCGATGTTGGGTAGACCGGGGCAGGTTTTCACACATTTTTTTCTGGAATTTTTTTCTTTTTTTCTATTGACATTTTAGTGTAGTGTTATATACCAAAATATCGGCAATTTATTCAGCTACAATGTGACACATAGATATCTCCAGTAAACCTATTCCTTATTCTTACTTATTCTTACACCATGTCCACGTCGAACCTTATATTCAGTCCTACTATAAACGAAAGCTCTTTATTTTTGGATCTTCAACGTGTTAAGCCTGTTTACTCTCCAGGTCCCGACGGAATTCCTGGCTGCGTGCTTAGGAATTGCGCGGAAGCCCTGTGCAAACCCCTTCTCAAATTGTTCACCTTATCTTTAGAAACCTCCCAATTTCCCCTTATTTGGAAGGAGTCATTTGTTATTCCTCTCCACAAAAAAGGTAACAAATTGGATGCCAGCAATTATAGAGGTATCTCTAAGTTGTCGGCTATTCCCAAACTTTTCGAAAATATCATTACTCCTCATTTGCAGCACCTTTGTAGGTCAGTTATATCTCCGTGTCAACACGGATTTATGAAAAGCAGATCAACAACTACTAACCTTTTGGAGCTCACCTCATTCGTGATAAAGGGCTTTAAAAGTAGCTTTCAAACAGATGTCATTTACACTGACTTTAGTAAAGCATTTGACTCTGTAAATCACTCACTTTTAGTTCGGAAACTTGACTTGTTAGGGTTTCCAATTGATCTTTTTAGATGGATTTTAAGTTATCTGAATGGCAGGACACAAAGAGTCCTTTTTAAAAATTCTCTTTCTGGTCTTCTCCGAGTTACCTCCGGCGTCCCACAAGGGAGTCACCTTGGTCCGCTTCTTTTTACTTTATTTATAAACGACCTTCCATTAATTATAAATCATTCTCGCGTACTTATGTACGCAGATGATGTTAAGTTATGCCTGCAGTACAAGGATATTTCAAGCCATTCTGACTTACAATCCGATCTAAATAATTTTCAAAACTGGTGCCGTGATAATTTACTAAATTTAAACGGGTCTAAGTGCAAGCTGATGACTTTTTGCCGAGTCAATCCAAAACTTGCAACTTACTCACTAAGTGGGAAATCTTTGGATAGAATAACTATGGTTGACGATCTTGGCGTCCTTTTGGACCCAAAACTTAAGTTTACTGATCACATTTCGTCCATGGTTAATAAAGCCAGAGGAGTGCTTGGTTTTATTAAAAGATGGTCGAAGGAATTTGACGATACCTACGTCACTAAGACCTTATTTACTTCGCTAGTCCGTCCGATTCTAGAGTATGGGTCTCCCGTCTGGAGTCCCCAATACGGAGTACATATAGATCGCATTGAATCTGTTCAAAAAAACTTTTTAATTTTTGCTTTACGGCGCCTCAACTGGGATGCAAACCTTAACTTACCTTCTTATTCTAGCAGATTACTTTTAATTAATTTACCCTCCCTAGCTAACCGTAGAACGATGCTTGGTACTATTTTTATTTATAATCTTATTCGTGGTGATATTGACAGTGCCGACTTGGTTGGTCGGCTTAACTTTTCTGTGCCAAGTAGATTAACTAGAAATTATATACCCTTAATATTAAACCATTGTAGATCTAACTATGACTTGCATGAGCCTTTCAGAGTATTATGTTCTGACTATAATAGACTTTATCCTATAATCTCAAATTCTGACTCTCTGCCGCTTAAAACGCTCTTAAAACGACTTATACTAATATCGTTATCACAAAATTAGATCCTTCTTTTTTCCTCGGACTTTGCCTATACTTTCATAACTCGCGTCTATCTTCTCGCGAATCGTGCCGTACGATACACGGCTGCGCCCCCCGGTCGGTTGGGCGGGTAAGTGAGCCGTGGGACTACGCGCGAAAAAAAAAAAAAAAAAAAAAACCCAGGTCTTGTACAGAAGAAATACGTTGAAGGACATTGTTGTCAATTAAATACGAATACAAAGACGGATTACTACGATAAAATGTCATGAAATTACACTTAGAATTATTAAAAAATGAAATTATTGAGTTTGCACGAAGTCTGTAAATTGTCAAGATCTAGTTGAAGACAAGAACAAGAATCAGGTAATGACATGGACAAACACAGTTTGACATCGTCAGCGAACATTAAAACAGTTTAAGATCTGTTGATGCAAATTAGTGGTAGTAGATCGGCACCTGGTAAAGCAATGTTGACATGGCGAAATAAGAGACCGACACTAATGCTGCAGTTGACAAGTTATTAATTGTTCGAATAGTTTCGGAATATCACCCAGCTTTGCAATCCCACGATAGTTTGCGATATCAGACCTATTTCCTTTTTTGAACAGCGGAACAATAAAGGATTCCTTCCAAGCAGACGGAAAATTACATTGATTAATTGACATATTAAAAAGGATTGTTAGGGGATTAGAGAGAAAATTTGCGCAATTTTTTAAAATACAACTAAGAACCATATCAGGTCCTGCTGAAAGTGAGAGTTTGGAAGCATTTAAGCTTAAGCTTAGAGAATAACTGGATTAAAAATTGAGTCCAGATGAGGTAAAGGATGTGGATAGTTGAAATCTTCACTACTATCGGACACTGTATAAGTTGATTGAAAAAAATCAGCAAACAAGTTGGAAACACCGTTATCATCGGAAGCAACGATAGTATTAAAAAACATGGAGGGGGGAAAGCCTTGAGACTTACGTTTGGCATTCACAAATGAAAATAATAGCTTCGGATTACTTTCAAAGTCACTTTTACAGCGTGCTAGGTAGTTATTGTAACATTCAGAACTTAGTTTTAAGTAGTCTGATTTAACTACCGAATATTTAGCAAAATCTGTCTGCGAGCCGGTTTGTTTAAACCGTTTAAAGAGTCTAGATTTTTTGTTCTTTAAAAAAGAAAGCTGAGGGGCTAAACACGGAGAGCTATAAGGAGTTTTTGCACTAGAAAGGGTAACACATTTATCAAACAAACTGTAAAGGACATTATTAAAATACGCAACGCCATCCACAACAGGAAAATCTGTTAGGGAAGACTAATCAATTACAGATTATATTATTGGGGTGTTAGTGTACCGCGACCTGTTTAGATCTATTGTACCCCCATTCGGAGCCTACAGCTCAGATATCAACCCATTTCCTCGAACAAAGTCGAGGAGTTTTGATGGGTTGATTCTTCCTAAGAGCTCATGTGATAGAGTTCTCGATCCTAAGGTGCTGCATCTTATATTTATTAAGGCCGGACAGTCTGCGATGATGTGTGTAGAGGTTTCGTCCTCCATGTCACAGAATCTGCAAGTCCTGCTGCTTGTTATTCCTATCTTACCTAGGTGACTTTTCAGTATGCAGTGCCCGGTTAGTAATCCGGTAACGATCCTAAGTGAATTCTTCCCTAGTTGCATAAGTTCCTCGAACCTCTTCTTGTTGTAGTTTTCTATTAGAGTTTTGGCTTGCCTTAGGCCTGGGGTATTCCTCCAGTGTTCTTGCCTCATGGTGCCTTCCTCTTTCCTAATGTATTCTTTTATTGTGTGCCTTCCTATGCCACAGTAGGGTTCTGGTCCTATCAGGGGCTGTTCGGCTCCTAGTTTTGCCATTTTATCGGCAATTTCATTTCCGGATATGTCCCTATGACTCGGAATCCATCTGAGGGCCAGTCTATTTAGACTGCCCAAACGGTTTAGTTTACTCTTCACCTCTAGAACTATCTTTGAGGTGACTTTATTACTGCATAGAGCAGTAATTGCTGCTCGGCTGTCCGAAAGGATCGAGATGTCCTTATTCTTATATCCACGCTGTATGTTGAGCTCTGCACAACGTCCAATAGCGCATACCTCAGCTTGGAATATGCTGGTGTATTGGCCAAGGGATTCGTGGTATTTTATGCGGGGCCCTACCACTCCAAGGCCAGTGCCTTTTTGTGTCAGGGATCCATCTGTGTACCATGCTATGGTGTGTTTAGCCATAGGGTGCACTTCGGACAATGTGGTCCAATCTTTCTTATTGCCTAAGTGTGCTGTGAAGTTCAGCTCGAAGATTAATTCGTCTGTCATTTCATCCCTAGGGTGAAGTATTAGGGGCACCTCACCTAACAGATTAGTCGCATCCCTGTTATTTAGAATGCAACCACTACCCGTGCCCTCAGTGCTTATTCTCAGGAGGGTAGCTTTGCGTTGAAGCTCAATTACATAATGGAGTGGTGTTAGCTCCATCAGAACTTCTAAGGCAGTTGTAGGACAGGTTTTCATTGCCCCTGTCATACAAACGCAAGCAAGTCTTTGCAACTTTTGTAACTGTTTTTGTATGGTGCTGAGCTTAGCTCGTTTACCCCATGCAATTGCTCTGTACGTGAGAATTGGTCTCACAATCATAAGGTATAGCCATCTTATTATCTGGGGCCTGGTTCCCCAGGATTTCCCAGCAATTTTTCGACAGGTATACAGAGCTCTATAACACTTTTCCACTGTCTTTTGGACGTGGGAAGCGAAGTTTAGCTTACTATCTAAAGTGATTCCTAGATACTTAACCTCTCGGCTAGTTTCTATAGGAATTCCTAGCAATGAGATTTGTCTCATTCTCTGTAGTTTGTACTTCCTTGTGAAGGGAACGATGACTGTTTTGGCGGGATTTAGGTTGAGTCCAACCTCCCTGCACCAGTCTAGCGTTATCTTGAGTCCGAGTTGGACGATGTCACATTGTGTCTCTTCAAATTTGCCTCTGGCTATTATCACAATGTCATCGGCGTATCCCTGACACTGGATCCCCTTTTCAGCAAGTTTGCTGAGAAGCTCATCTACCAGCAGACTCCATAGCAAAGGGGAAAGCACTCCTCCTTGCGGACAGCCTCTGCTGGTTGCTATCGTCATGTTATCTGAGCCCAGTGTACATGTTGCCTGTCTGGATTGTAGTAGGTTACCAATCCATTTACTCGTTGTAACATCTATGTTCCTCCTAGACAGGGCAGCTCGAACCGCATCATGTGATGTGTTGTCGAAGGCTCCCTCTATGTCTAGGAAGGCACAAATAGCAATTTCTTTGCTGTCAACTGCCCCCTCTAGGGTGCGGCATAGTTGATAAAGTGCCGTTTCTGTTGAACGGCCTGCTCTGTTTGCATTTTGCGTGTGTTGCAGCGGACAGTCTCTGAGAGCTGTTCTCCTAATATTGTAGTCTACCAGTTTTTCCAGCGTTTTAAGCAAAAACGAAGTTAAGCTGATAGGTCTGAAGGACTTTGGGCTGGTGATATCTTTCTTCCCGGCCTTGGGGATGAAGACCACCCTAGCGCTGCACCATGCGCTTGGGATATAGCCAAGGGCTAGGCTGCTTGCCATTAGTCTTCTTAAGCGGGTTAGGAGTAGCTCCTGCCCCTGCTGTAAGAAGGATGGAGAGATCCTATCTAATCCCGGTGACTTAAATGGTTGGAAGGTTCCAATAGCCCATTTAGGTTTCTCGGGCGTAACTATAGACTTGGCTGTTGCCCAGTCACTTGCTACTGTCCAAGGGGTTCTATGATGATCACGCATAATATTTCCCGTAATGGGAGTACTTCCCGGGAAATGCGTGTCAAAAAGAAGTTATAATTTCTCCCGATCCGTGGAAGTAAAGGTGTTATTACCTTTTTTCAGGGCTAAATTACTATCTGTTGCATTTTTGGCCATTGCCTTGTGCAGTCTTGCGCCCTCGTTGACGTTACTTATTGCCTCACAGAAGTTTCTATAGTCCTTCCGTTTGGCTTTCCTGATCTCTTTGTCATAGAGCGTCAGGCTTTGCCTGTACCGTTCCCAGTTACTTTCAGTTTAGGGTCTTTTGAAGAGCCCTCGAGTGGTTATTCGTTCAAGATTAGCATTCCACCACGGTGCGTCTGTTTCCCGTTTCTGTCTGCCTAGTGGACAGCTGTCTTCAAAGGCATTCACTATTTGGTGACCTAGGTTGTCTACTGCTCTATCTAGTTCCAAGGGATGTCTTGGGTATCCTGACGGTTCGTTGGAAAGATTTAGCTCTAGAATTGACCTACCTTAAACAAAATTGTCCTGTGGTCGGACATGGATTCTTCTGGTGACACATGCCAGTTCCTAATGTGGGGTTTGATTGAATTGGTTGCCAGAGTTATGTCTAGCACCTCTTCTCTTACCTTGGTAACAAATGTCGGCGTGGAG
Organism: Drosophila oshimai; assembly: GCA_018150695.1. NCBI lineage: Eukaryota > Metazoa > Arthropoda > Insecta > Diptera > Drosophilidae > Drosophila > Drosophila oshimai. Next base: position 427,215 of record JAECWM010000268.1, on the reverse strand, counting down.
CCGACATTACAAATCTCTAGGCTATTGTTTAAAGACAATTCTAGTAGTTGCTCACCTTTGTTATTAACATCAGTACTGCCCCAGGTCACATGATGTGCGTTGGCATCACATCCCATGATAAGGGGGATCTTGTTCTTCCGGCAGTGGTCCACTAGCCCGAGTATTTCTGGCGGTGGACAGGCTTCCTCCCCAGCAAAGTAGGCGGAGGCTACTGCTTGCTTCTGTGTAGCTCCTGTGCCGTCGATGGAGATGGCGACACAGTCCCTGCTCAGGAACTCTGAAAAGATATTGTAGTTGATATCTTTCCTTATAACAATGCATGATCTGGGAGGTAGTTCTCCTGGATCCTGGCCAAGACAGCAGATGCTGCTTTGGCCCGATGGATGTTCACCTGGGCTAGCCGAGTGCTGCTTGGTGCAGCCATCAGATGAGGGTCTGGGGCCCCGTGACTTCTGGTGAAGAGAGCGAGCAAGTCTCTCCACCACCGTCTATCACGGTGACCTCCGCCTCATCGCAGCTGTCGTCCAGGAGGAGCTCCTGGGCCAACTCTTGGGATGACATGGGGTGTCCATCCCCCTGGTCGTCCCCAATCTCCATGACAGATTGCCTGTCCTCTCCACTCTGCGCCGTCGGCTCCACACTTGGTGGTTCGAGGGTATCCTCGACAGCCTCGCAGATGTCTCCACTCGCAGATGTCTCTTCTGGAGCCTTCCTGGTCTTCTTAAGACCGCTCACAGTGACGTGACCATATCGGAAGTTGAGCTGGTGGTCACACTCCACTATCTCGTCCCTCCCGGTCTGGTCCATCCCTACTACAGCTCCGTCGTTTCTCCTGGAGATGATTTTCCAGGCGTCTGTTTGAACGCGGTTCTGGAAACCGATGAAGGCCAGATTCTCCTCGTTCGTCCTATCTGCGCTCCTCGGGCAGAACAACGTGGCGTCTCCCGTGCGTGTTTCAAGGGGTACTCCCTTCCACGTCCGCAGCTGAGGTATGGCAAGTTTAAGCCACTCAGCTGTGCCCTCGTCCAGGCAATCGATTATCAGGTGACCCACCCTGAAGTGGATCCCCCTGAAAACGACCGGACCGCTCCACGCTGACGTGAGCATCTCGTCCATGATAGACTCCTGTAGTCCAAACAGCTCCTCGTTGGTCAGGCTGACCACCGGGAACCTCTCCGGGAGGATGGCCACCTTAATGAACGATGCCTTCTTGGCAGCCTCCGCGTATGTCGGACGGGGTCCGGTGGGCGGTGGTGCCGGGCCAGAGGGTCGTCCTCCGGCGGGTGTCGGTTTCTGGTCTCGGCGAGGCTGGGAAGGTATCTTCCTGGCCTGCACCTTTGCCTTCTCTTCCGCTGCTGCTTGTGATGTACTCGGTCCATCTTGCCTCGGGGCCCGTGAGGTTGTCTCACTAGCCACCTTGCCATGCCTGGACCTTTAGTGGTACCTGAGGTACCACTTGACTTTTGACCCTGGCAGGCCACGCCTGTTCGGGTCATCCAGTCCTCCGGGCTGTCCTAGGGCTGGAAGGGCGTCTTGCTTCTTCAGCTGTCTAATAGAGTGTGGCCTATTTTTTTTTTTCGATGACGCTGGTTGCGGAAAAGTTGTTAAACCATGTCAAATGGAACCACAAAAGGATAATATTTACTATCCCCGCAACGCCCTTGAAATTTCGAAATTTTCATGAAAACTCGAAAGGATAATATTTACTATTCCCGCAACGTCCTTGAAATTTCGAATGAGGTCGAGGACGTTCAAGGACGTTGCGGGGATAGTAAATATTATCCTTTCGGGCTGAAACTTTTTTGTGCTTCCATTTGACATGGTTTAACAACTTTTCCGCGCCCAGCGTCATCGAAAAAAAAAAAAAATCGAGTTTCCATGAAAATTTTAAAATTTCAAGGACGAAGTGGCAATAGTAATCATTATCCTTTCGGGATGAAATTTTTTGTCATTCCATTTGACATGGTTTAACAACATTTCCGCAATCAGGGTCATCGAAAATCAAAAAAAGTTAATTTTCGATACACTCTAATGATGATTGTCTTCGAAGAGAGATAAAGAAGGAATACGAGACACAGCGGCGTCACAGTTATCCGATACAAAACACAAATCTAAAATTCGCTCATTGTGATTGGAAATCCAATTTATCTGCAGCAAAGATAGCTCAATGAGGCCTTCAACAAAGTCATTTTAAGTTCTTGGAGTCATTGATATCAAGTCATTACTTTGAAACCAAGAGACATTTGGGATTGGGGGAGATTAAAGTCACCAAGAACAATAAGGTGATCATTATTGTCAGCCAACGAAGATACATGACGTATCGCAAACAGGTGCAGTAAATTAACGTTAAATTCGGACCCTGGAGGTATGTAGGAATGTAGGAGCAGGTTATTAATATATTGCATTTTAGAAGTGAGAGTTTAACTGAAATAAATTCAATAATTAAGGAGTCTGGAGTGTTTATAAGCTCCGAAGTCAGGTTAGATTTCACCGCTTTAAGGACCCCCCGCCACGACGAAACGGACGATCATTTCTATAAATAAAGTAGTCATTAGACAAGATTTCATTATCATTTACAGTCGAGTTGAATCAGGTTTCAGAGAATGCAATAACATAAGCATCAAAAGTAGCACTATCTGGAAATAGTTTGAAGAGCTTACTAAGCAAACCTCTAACATTTTGATAGTGAATTAAGAGATCTAGTTTTTTGGAGCCGCAGAAATATTTTGCGAAGCAGTAGAGGTTCTAACTTTCGAATTGTCTTTTTTAAAGTACTCATGAACAATAGTATTATCAGGCCAAAAACTTCCTTCTCGCCAGCACCAGCAACATTACAAACGGCAGGATCCAAATCGCCCCGAACTTCCGTCAAGTAAGAGGGGGGAGGAACAGCGTCGGAATCATGCGATTCATCCTCTGTGGCGAGGGGGGGAGCGGCTCGATTGAAGTCCAGCAATTTCATTGAAATGGGGCTCAATGGCATGAGGGCGGCAGACTCTGGAACAATTAAATTGTTATTAGGCAAAGAGCAAGAACACATATTTGAACTTTGGGGAACACTTAGCATTTCCAAGTTCTTAAAGTGGGATTCCGCAGTATTAAACTTCTTCTGAAGCTCACGAAATCCAGTAGACAGGGCTTGGAACTCCAGATGAGTTTGCCGCATGAACGACTTCATACTGACATCGATGTGCCTGCAGCTCGGACACGTCCAATTCAGGCCAACCCGAAGCTTTAGCTTGTCGACGATTTGGCCACTTGTACGCCCTAGCTCAACACAAATAGGATGCGCCAAGTTGTCACAGATCCAGCAATAAACCAACGGTTGACGAGATGTAATTTTGTTGTCAAACGCACACGAAGCAGAACAACATAAAGTCATCTTGATTAAATAGGCGTTACTAGCTGCAGCAGGGCAAAGAGCGGTCAGATGCAATCGATCGACGAGCAGCGACAGCAGCAGGGCAGAGCAGCAGCAAGCAGAGAGACGGTCGGATGCAATCGATTCAAGAGCAGCGCAGCAGCCAGGCAGGTAGCAGTCTGATATAAGCGCTGAAGAACCGAACACAGCGAAATGCACCAATTACAAGTTCGTGTGAATGTTCGCAGCAAACACAGAAAGAGTAGTTTAACCAACAACACAAACTATGGGTTTAGCGGTAATGCTGGCAAAACAGAACAATAGAAAAAATATTCTGTTGACAATTTAGTTTTGCAAATAATTAAGCCACTGTCCATATGAATTAACCGAATAGCCCGTAATAAACTAGATTGCAGGGTTACTGACAAAGTGGTAAAAAACTGAGCTGAACGGAATAGGTTTTCACAGGAAAATCTCGATGTGAAGAAGGAGCGGCGAAACACGCGTCCGAATACTAGACCGGCGAAACTGAGATTGAATGCCAGCTCCAAATGGTGAAATGAATGACGCATTAAATCGAGAATTGGAACGTGAATATGGAACTAGATTAAGTACTTCAAACGAATGTACCTCTGCGAAATTCCCAACAAATCGAAGTTTGTGATACTTTAATGAAGGCAAATCGATGATTTCCTAGATGCCCTTGACATTCCTCATGTCAGTAGTTTTAACCACTGTTCGTGCGAGATCTAACGTAACGGTTGCAGTTACTTTATCTGGAATAGCAACCACATTGTTAGAAGGATGCCGTACGGCTCATTCAGCATTAAAACTACAGTGTAATATTGCAAAACACTTAGCAATGACCAAAGTTTTATCGGAACCAAAAATCATCATCTGGGACGAATGCACAATGGCGCATAAACGTGCATTAGAATCACCTACCAAGCATCGAAACATTTAGGCAATGCACTATGGTCCAAGAGGCCGATTTTTTGGCATAAAGTCGAAATTTCAATGTTAATGTCCTTATTTTTGTTTTTAAATTCTTAAAGTTAATACATCATACTTCTAAAAACTTAAATAATAATGCTTTAAAAGCTTCACTGAAGCTTTTTATCAGCTTTCAACAGAACGCAATCGATCAGCTGCTTAAGGTTAATAAATTGGCGCCAAATTATTTTTTTTATGTACGTTTGTGCGTGGAAATAAAAATTATCTGTCCGAACAAACTCAAGTTAATAATGGAAATTGAAGATCAAGGTGTGTAGTATTCACTGTATATTGTACATTTATGTGTTGTTTTAGTCTTCAAGTTGTGTTTAATGTCCAAATTATGTGTATTTTTGTATAAAATTAACATGCGTCCCCTGTGTTTCGTGGAATAGAAAAACGACCTAACGTCTGCTCACAAAAACTAACAACGTCAGTTTGATCACATAAATGTCCTTTTCCAGCGCCAATAAACACATTTTCCCCGTTCGTCCCCCTTTTCTTGCAATTCCACAATATTCAGGGACGTTTGAGTTTCGCCATAGCGATCTCTTCGATATTTGGCGCAGCAACAATCGCAAAATATCTTTTGTTTCTGATTGGATTTACGAAAAACGGAGCAAATACCACATAGAAGATGAGAAATGAGCTGACATAAATAAAAAATAAGTTCTTTTGACTCCTTTATAAAAGAGAAACTTCCAAAATGTCAATACAGTGGCGTGCAAGTGTGAGTACATGTTTGCAACTGTCGACTGTTGGGCCGCATAAAAAAGTCATTAGCAAAGCAAATTAACCCAAATTTTTTTTGTATATTCTGTGATTTTTTATTAACAAATTCACATACAAAACATAACAAAATCATTTCAATCTTCTTGTACAAAAATAAAAATCAAAATAAACTCGCATGTACTCAGTAATGCTCATTTTGAACTTTTTAGCAAAAGTCAATTTTTTAATACTTTGTTCAAAGACTATTTTTTCTAACTACAATTTTAATTCAATCTGGCATACTTTCTACTAAATATTCTCTAATATACATTTTGGGGTTGCTTTCCATTCGTTCAGGATTCGCTGCCACAACTCCTGCTGGTTTGCTGGAAGCGATTCGTAGAAAAAATTAATTTTTGAGTTCAAAACTTGACAACAAAACTTTGTTCTTAATCAATATTATCATTTTTGACGATTTTAAGCACTAAAAAGTGTTCAAGTGAAAATCCTCAATTACTTCGGTGGGTTTTTGAGGTTATATAACATTTTTAAAGTTTTTTATACCAAATCTTTAATTTTTTAAAACTTTTTTATGCATCTTTGATTGCTGACTAAATGCCTGTTCTTATGACATTAAGATCATTAAAATCGGATGAAGATTACCTGAGGTACGGAGGTAGTTGGTTATCAAGACTTTGCTATTTAGCTCCTAAATAATGTTTCTATGCATATTTGTATACACGCCTTGTTTAGCACTAAACCAGTAATACATTTGTTAAAAATTACGGCCGGATTTTGAGTTATCTTTATCCGATTTTAATGATCTAAATGGTCTTATTAAAATTGATTACATATATATAAATGTAAGTAACTTGTCTGAATTCAGAGTCAAACTTAATTTTGAAGAATAATACTAGGAATGCAGGTCAATTCAAATAATGCAACAGCGAGCAGTCTGCTTAGAATTCTTTGTAAACAGAAAGTGGGTTTGAAGATTGTACACATAAATGCTCAAAGCTTGGTCAGAAAAATGGATGAGTTTAGGGAACTATTTCTAGGATCAAATGTTGATGTAGTGTGTGTTTCAGAAACATGGTTTGTAAGTGGTTACAGTGACGTCCCTTTTGAATGTGATGGTTACGTATTGCATAGGTCCGACAGATTAAATCACGCAGGTGGCGTTGCTATTTTTGTAAGCAACAAATACACTTCCAAGCTTATTAAATCAAATCCGACTGAAGGTAGAGTTGAATATTTGTTTGTAGAAGTCGTAGATCCTAGTTCCAAGTCAAAAGTTATAATCTGTTGTATTTATAGACCCCATCGACTGATCGAATTTACTGATCTTTTGGAGTCCGTATCAGAAATTTCTGTGGCGTACGAAAACGTAATCTTGGCTGGAGATCTTAACAGCAACATGATTAGAGAACAAAGTGTACAAAATGACTTTAACTCACTGGGCCTAAACTTGATAAACTGCCAACTATCTACGCACTTCACAAGTACCTGCAGCTCTTTGTTAGATGTTTTCTTTGTTAGTCAACCTTCAAAAAGCCTTCTCTATGACCAATTGTGTATGCCAGTGTTCTCTAAACATGACTTGATATTTATGACATATGATTTTATTTCTGACAATTCAACAAGAGTATTTAGCTATAGGGACTATAAATCAATTAATTTCAACAACTTACTAACCGAATTTGACAATTATGACTGGACAAACATATATGACTTGACTTCGCCACAGGAACAACTATTATTATTTAACTCCAACATTCGACGGTTATTTGAACAGTGTGTTCCATTAAGAACAAAAACCCAAAAACCAGCCGTTCAGCCATGGTTTAATTTGGAAATTAAAAAACAAATTCGCCTGCGAGATAATGCCTACAAACGCTGGAAAAGATATAAAACTGAGAGCCTGCACATAATTTTTTAAATAATTGAGAAACTTAGTCGCAAACTCGATCTCTTCTTCCAAACGTAGATTTTACAACAATAAATTCGCTAATGCAGAGACTCCTGGGCAAGTTTGGAAGGATTTGAGAAGCTTGGGCATAGGAAAACAAAATGCGGTGGCTAAATCGGACCTTGATGTAGACGCCCTTAATAAGAAATTTTCAGAGGTTACTTCTGTCATTCCTACACATAATATGTACCTGAACCTAACAACATCCTGTGATATTACTTTTAGCTTTATGTGTGTACGTCCATGTGATGTCCTTGAATGTATACTTAAAGTTAAATCAAATGCAGAAGGTCTAGATAATGTTAGCCCCAAATTTAAAAAAATGTTGCTGCCAAAACTAATTTGTTATATAACCCATATTTTTAATACAGTCTTTACCACGTCAATGTTTCCTGATTGCTGGAAAATTGCTCAAATTTTGCCCATCCCAAAATCAAAAAATGAATTTAGACCAATTTCTATCTTGCCTTTCTTGGCAAAGGCCTTTGAGCAATTAGTTGCCCTGCAGATGCAGACTCACCTGGAGAACAATAATTTTCTAAGTTGTAGGCAATCGGGTTTCAAAAAGCACAGAAGTTGTACAACTGCCATCTTAAAGATATCCGAAGACAATTGCCAAAAAATCGATGACAGCAAAGTAACCCTCCTAACACTTCTTGACTTTAGCAAAGCATTTGACTCGATAAATCACGAAATACTCTGCACAAAGATTCGCACAGTGTACAATTTCTCTTCAAGTGCAATAAACCTCATCCGAACATATCTTACTAACAGGGTGCAGGCCGTCGTCTCCGGGTCGCTAAAATCTTCATTTTTGCCTCTCACACAAGGAGTCCCGCAAGGCTCAGTTTTAGGTCCACTGCTTTTCTCGTTATATGTAAATGATCTCCCTAAAAAAGTCATTAGCAAAGCAAATTAACCCAAGTTTTTTTTGTATATTCTGTGATTTTTTATTAACAAATTCACATACAAAACATAACAAAATCATTTCAATCTTCTTGTACAAAAATAAAAATCAAAATAAACTCGCATGTACTCAGTAATGCTCATTTTGAACTTTTTAGCAAAAGTCAATTTTTTAATACTTTGTTCAAAGACTATTTTTTCTAACTACAATTTTAATTCAATCTGGCATACTTTCTACTAAATATTCTCTAATATACATTTTGGGGTTGCTTTCCATTCGTTCAGGATTCGATGCCACAACTCCTGCTGGTTTGCTGGAAGCGATTCGTAGAAAAAATTAATTTTTGAGTTCAAAACTTGACAACAAAACTTTGTTCTTAATCAATATTATCATTTTTGACGATTTTAAGCACTAAAAAGTGTTCAAGTGAAAATCCTCAATTACTTCGGTGGGTTTTTGAGGTTATGTAACATTTTTAAAGTTTTTTATACCAAATCTTTAATTTTTTAAAACTTTTTTATGCATCTTTGATTGCTGACTAAATGCCTGTTCTTATTACATTTAGATCATTAAAATCGGATGAAGATTACCTGAGGTACGGAGGTAGTTGGTTATCAAGACTTTGCTATTTAGCTCCTAAATAATGTTTCTATGCATATTTGTATACACGCCTTGTTTAGCACTAAACCAGTAATACATTTGTTAAAAATTACGGCCGGATTTTGAGTTATCTTTATCCGATTTTAATGATCTAAATGGTCTTATTAAAATTGATTACATATATATAAATGTAAGTAACTTGTCTGAATTCAGAGTCAAACTTAATTTTGAAGAATAATACTAGGAATGCAGGTCAATTCAAATAATGCAACAGCGAGCAGTCTGCTTAGAATTCTTTGTAAACAGAAAGTGGGTTTGAAGATTGTACACATAAATGCTCAAAGCTTGGTCAGAAAAATGGATGAGTTTAGGGAACTATTTCTAGGATCAAATGTTGATGTAGTGTGTGTTTCAGAAACATGGTTTGTAAGTGGTTACAGTGACGTCCCTTTTGAATGTGATGGTTACGTATTGCATAGGTCCGACAGATTAAATCACGCAGGTGGCGTTGCTATTTTTGTAAGCAACAAATACACTTCCAAGCTTATTAAATCAAATCCGACTGAAGGTAGAGTTGAATATTTGTTTGTAGAAGTCGTAGATCCTAGTTCCAAGTCAAAAGTTATAATCTGTTGTATTTATAGACCCCATCGACTGATCGAATTTACTGATCTTTTGGAGTCCGTATCAGAAATTTCTGTGGCGTACGAAAACGTAATCTTGGCTGGAGATCTTAACAGCAACATGATTAGAGAACAAAGTGTACAAAATGACTTTAACTCACTGGGCCTAAACTTGATAAACTGCCAACTATCTACGCACTTCACAAGTACCTGCAGCTCTTTGTTAGATGTTTTCTTTGTTAGTCAACCTTCAAAAAGCCTTCTCTATGACCAATTGTGTGTGCCAGTGTTCTCTAAACATGACTTGATATTTATGACATATGATTTTATTTCTGACAATTCAACAAGAGTATTTAGCTATAGGGACTATAAATCAATTAATTTCAACAACTTACTAACCGAATTTGACAATTATGACTGGACAAACATATATGACTTGACTTCGCCACAGGAACAACTATTATTATTTAACTCCAACATTCGACGGTTATTTGAACAGTGTGTTCCATTAAGAACAAAAACCCAAAAACCAGCCGTTCAGCCATGGTTTAATTTGGAAATTAAAAAACAAATTCGCCTGCGAGATAATGCCTACAAACGCTGGAAAAGATATAAAACTGAGAGCCTGCACATAATTTTTTAAATAATTGAGAAACTTAGTCGCAAACTCGATCTCTTCTTCCAAACGTAGATTTTACAACAATAAATTCGCTAATGCAGAGACTCCTGGGCAAGTTTGGAAGGATTTGAGAAGCTTGGGCATAGGAAAACAAAATGCGGTGGCTAAATCGGACCTTGATGTAGACGCCCTTAATAAGAAATTTTCAGAGGTTACTTCTGTCATTCCTACACATAATATGTACCTGAACCTAACAACATCCTGTGATATTACTTTTAGCTTTATGTGTGTACGTCCATGTGATGTCCTTGAATGTATACTTAAAGTTAAATCAAATGCAGAAGGTCTAGATAATGTTAGCCCCAAATTAAAAAAAATGTTGCTGCCAAAACTAATTTGTTATATAACCCATATTTTTAATACAGTCTTTACCACGTCAATGTTTCCTGATTGCTGGAAAATTGCTCAAATTTTGCCCATCCCAAAATCAAAAAATGAATTTAGACCAATTTCTATCTTGCCTTTCTTGGCAAAGGCCTTTGAGCAATTAGTTGCCCTGCAGATGCAGACTCACCTGGAGAACAATAATTTTCTAAGTTGTAGGCAATCGGGTTTCAAAAGCACAGAAGTTGTACAACTGCCATCTTAAAGATATCCGAAGACAATTGCCAAAAAATCGATGACAGCAAAGTAACCCTCCTAACACTTCTTGACTTTAGCAAAGCATTTGACTCGATAAATCACGAAATACTCTGCACAAAGATTCGCACAGTGTACAATTTCTCTTCAAGTGCAATAAACCTCATCCGAACATATCTTACTAACAGGGTGCAGGCCGTCGTCTCCGGGTCGCTAAAATCTTCATTTTTGCCTCTCACACAAGGAGTCCCGCAAGGCTCAGTTTTAGGTCCACTGCTTTTCTCGTTATATGTAAATGATCTCCCTAAATGTATTTCTGTATGTGATGTGCACCTATATGCAGATGATGTCCAGTTATATGTTAGCCGTCCCCTAAGTCAAATTAGTGAGTGTATTAGAATTAGCAACAATGAAATTAAACAAATAAATAATTGGGCTGATGCGAACGGGTTAAGGCTCAATCCATCCAAATCAAAATGCCTACTAATTTACAAAAAACCAATTAACTTTAGCTGTTTTCCAAAGATTGAGGTAAAAAATGTTGAAATAGACTTTGTCAAGCGAGCCACAAATCTGGGAATTGAATTTAATTCCACCTTAACGTGGGATGACCATGTAAATAAAGCCACAGGAAAAGCATATGGCATGCTCAGGCAGCTGTCCTTATCTAGGAACCTTATTCCACAGAATATCAGGATGCTTGTAGCGAAAACCTGCATAATTCCAACTTTGTTTTACGGAATTGAAGTATTTGGATCCTGCGACGCCATAAGCACGCGAAGACTAAAAGTTGCCTTCAACTCAATTGCGCGATATGTTTTTAACTTAAACCGCAGGGAGCACATTACAAGCTACTCCAATAAGATTTTTAAACTAAGCTTTGAGTCATGGATTAAGTCAAAACCCCTGTTATTCCTGCATAAACTCCTGATTAAAAAAGAGCCGCAGTACTTAATTGAACATGTGCAACTGGCTTCGTCAGCCAGAACAAACAACATTGTCTGCAAAAGATTAAAATTGGCGATGACGGAAAAACACTTTTTCATACAGGCTGTTCGCTATTGGAATGACCTCCCAAACAATATAAAAAGGCTACGAAACGAAACGCACTTTAAAAATGAACTTATAAACTATTTAAAGGGCACAAGCTAATTCTAATTCTTATTTTAATTTTAATTTATTATTCTTAATGTTAATTTTATTTTGTTTCAAATTCAATTAATTTCTTTTTTAATCTGTAAATGTCAAAATGAGTATTGTTATTGTAACGTTATGTAATGTAATTGTACTTCTAGTATTTAGACTCAAAATTTTTATTGCATACTCTTCTTAAAAAAAAAAAATGTGTGCAAAGTTTAAGGTCTGTAAGTAAATTTTTAGAGTTTATGCCAAAAAAATCGACATTTGGACCATAGTGCAATGGCTCGAGATCTTTTGGAGGCACATGACACTGCCAGTAATTCCAAGACCTACGGCTGCCAACGAAATAAACGGTTGCCTCGTCTCGTCGAATCTATGGCGCTATGTAAATAAAGAAACTGCTAAATGATACATCTGCTGAAGATTTCTCGGAGCAATAGCTGACTATCGGTAATGGTCAAGTACATGTCGATGAATCGAGCGGATTGATATCATTTCCAAATAATTTTGTCTCATCAAAAGACAAACTTATCAACAATGTTTTTCCAAACAGTATTTCTAGCTACAAAAACAAGAAAGAACGCTATAGTCGGATTTCCCGACTATAAAATTTGCGATACTCATTGCCCTCTTTAAAAACAGTTAGCTAGCCCTCTTCAATAATGTGTAGCCTACTTTTAAGCGCCCTCTCTTAAAAAAAAAATTGTTTTGCCTACTTTTGAGCGCAATAAAAATTTTCAACGCAGTTGTATACACAATTTTTTGAAAATGGTCAGATTTTAAAATTTTTTAGATATTTGGGTAGATATTTTCAACACGAACAACATTTGTAAGAGCCACTTTTCTCTAACACTAAAAATGTGGACACCACAGAGTTTTTCCGGTTTGTGGGCGTAAAAAGGGGCGTGGTCAGGTTTTGAAACAAACTTGATCTGCGCTTGCTTATAGAAGTCTGTATGCAAAATTTGGTGGCTCTAGCTCTTATAGTTCCCGAGATCTCGATGTTTGTACGGACAGACGGACGGACGGACGGACAGACAGACATTTGATCGTTTACAGTATTTGCTTACTCTTCGAGTATCGCAAATAATAATGAATGGTTGAGTGACCGAGCAATTTTGGCGCCTAAAAATAAAGGTTTAGATGACCTGAACTATATAATTCAAAATAAGATCATTGGAAAAATGCATTCAACCAAATGTATTGACTGCGGCACAAATGAACATGAAGCCACTAACTATCCAATTGAAATTTTAAACTTCTTGGATGTGCTTTTTTGTTGCCTTTAAGGTGGAACAGAAATTCGACGGGTCAGCTAGTTACTTATAAAACTATACTTTTCAGGCCCAATGTTGCCTATAGACAATATTTCATTAAAAACAAACCAGGATACGCTGGACTTAATTTTGGTTAATATTTGTTGCCATGTTAATAACAATATAAAGTCAAATATTTTTAAGTGCCCCCAATATAACTTGGTCCTGAAAAGGTTAATTTGTCCCATTTTTAAAAAAGGCAGCCCGAAACTGACATCTAACTACAGCTGAATATCTGAAGTGAATACGATATTCTAACTGAATTCCAAGATGGTTTAAGAAAGGAATACTCGACAGTCGACAACACTTTTAGCCATACTAGCTTTTAGATTTCATAGCTGCTTTTGTCTCCATAGACAAAAGAACCCTAACATACAAGCTCAGCAATTTGAACCCCCAAATCCCCCCTGGTTCCGCGCCTGCTACTCAGTCCTCTTCTGTTTTCGCTTTTTTTACCCGACATCACGGATCATCTGCCTTGCGGTATTCAAACTTGCGCGAGTAAGGCGCTGTTGTATGCAGATGATATTGTAGTCCTCAACGATTCACCCACCGAACTGCAAACAATGAAAAATGCTCTACACAAATACTGCCTGTCGTAGTAACTGCAAGTAAACACTTTTTTATTTGCGATACTCGAAGAGTAAGCAAATACTGTAAACGATCAAATGTCTGTCTGTCCGTCCGTCTGTCCGTACAAACATCGAGATCTCGGGAACTATAAGAGCTAGAACCACCAAATTTTGCATACAGATTCTATAAGCAAAGCGCAGATCAAGTTTGTTTCAAACCCTGACCACGCCCCTTTTTACGCCCACAAACCGGAAAAAACTCTGTGGTGTCCACATTTTTAGTGCTAGAGAAAAGTGGCCCTTACAAATGTTGTTCGTGTTGAAAATATCTACCCAAATATCTAAAAAATTTTAAAATCTGACCATTTTCAAGAAATTTTTTTAAATTTTTTTTTCTCGGGTTGTAGTCGGCCGATTTGGATGTTTGATACCAATTATCACTACCAATAAACTGATCTTTAACTTTGCCTTACAGATCATTTGCATTTCATAAGTAATTTGTCAGCAAGAGCTCGACAAACACAACATTTTTTAATTTTTCGGTTGCCTGTGAAATAGTAGTGATAATTGGTATCAAACATCCAAACCGGCCGACTACAACCCGAGATATGAAGAAATCTAGTAAAGGCCTTTGAAAATTTTTTTCTTAAACTTAAAAAAATCGTTAAAAAAAATTCGCTTAAAAAATTTTATTTTTTTTTTTTTTTCTTAATGTAGAAAATTAACTCTAACAGAAAAAAAAATTTTCGGTCCGGTTCAATGTTTTTTTTTTTTATGTTGTAATTTAGTCTTGTAAAAAATTACATTTACAAATGTCTCGCGAAACCGATCAGCTAGGATTTACTTCTCTTCAGTTCTGTAATCTGGGGACACATACGAACCAAGATCCATCGTTAGTTTTCGTCACCATTTTCATCAAACCTGTGACCTCTTGGGGCTCACTGTGTAGTGTTCTGTAACTCTTCTACTTCGGTCGCGTGTAGAAGTGCTTTCTTAACACTCCGGAAAAACAATAAGTTATAAACGCGAGGTTTTGCGTTTCGCGATGCTAATCGCATATCGTAAACTAAAGATTTAATTAATTAATTAACTTTACGCACTTTTAATAAACAAATGAGTAAGAACGTGGATCAGCGCACTCAACGCCAAAAACAACAAGACGAAGCCCGTGAAAAAATTCAGAGAGAGCAAGACAAACGTCGTCTCTCTTTGGCCCGTAACAATGCTTATTTCGCTGTCACGTGTAATACTCTAGAACCGAAAGTGCAAGAAAGTGCAAGTTTACTGACCGCCGAAAACCAGAGAGTTAGCTCTTGCTCTCCCGCCCTGCTTTTGACCGCTCAAACGCCATGGAGTGAGCAATGCAAAACTCCAACCGAGCTTCTGCCACCTAGTGCAACAACAACAGCAACTACCACGTCAACTACAACGGTCTCTGTCGCCAACAATGCAATAACGACTCCACTCTCTTCTTCTGCAGCGGGTAAAGCAACAATTCAACCAAGTTCAAAAATCGGGTCAAACGGCAACAACAAAGCTACGATAGAAGAAATGACAATTCCGCAAGCGGGTTCGGTAATGCAGACAGGCATGGATCGCTATATTAATGTTTCCAAGCGCAAGCTAACACCCCAAAAAAAAATCTGACGGCAATAAGCCCAAAGTAAACCGTACCAACAAAGGCCCTGAAAATTTCGGGCCATTAAATGAAAATAGATATTCCATTCTGGCGGAGCCTGAAACAGAGTCTGAACAGTTTGCCCCAAGGAAACTTAAGCCCCCACCTATTTTTATTCGGGAGAAGATCTCGAATGCCCTAGTCAACAAAATAGTTGAGCTAGTCGGAAAAGATAACTTTCATGTTATTTCGCTTATTATAAACCAAACTGCAAACCGAAACTGAAGACGATTTCCGAGCAGTGTCAAAGTACTTAAACGATGCCAAAAAAAATTACTACACGTACCAGCTAAAAAGCTGCAAAGGCTTGCAAGTTGTGCTTAAGGGGTTATATACCTTTTTGAGCGAAAAAATTGAGGGAACTTTGGATTTTTTTTCAGGTGTGTAGCAATTATTTTATGGAACTAAAGTTATTATTTATTGATAGTACATGTTTTTATTAAAACAACAAGCGTTTGTTCTTGAAAAAATATAAATAATTTACAAAGTTATGGCAATTCTCTCGGAACCCTTTTTTTTTATAGAGGCTTGCGGTGGCCATGATGGAAGTCCAGCAGGTTAACCGAAATCAAAAAACCCAAAAATTTTTATTAGTATAGTATTATATCTAGTTCGTGAACGTTTTTTTTAAGAATATTTTGTTATTTCTGCATACAGTAAAAATTTTTCCAAAAAATTGATTTTTCGAGCTCTAAAAATTTTATTAAAAATTTTTATCTGGAAAATCAAAATTGGCGCAGAAAAACCGAATCGTTCACGAACTCGGCACAATCATTACGAATAATTTAAAAAAAATTGAAGAAGATCGATCAAATAGTTCTTGTGCAATCGTGGCCACCGCAAAGTCATTTTTTAAAAATACCATTTTGAGATATTCGCGTTTAAAGTTTCATGTTTAGCTTGGGGCCGGGACGAGGCGCGCGGCTAGAAGTGCTGTAACTTTCTACTGCTCGGATCTCTATGAAAATTTGCGAAAATGTTCTTAAGGAGTTGTTCTTTAAGATAAAGCAATACAAAAATTTTAGATTTTGTGGAAATAAAAAAGGTATATAACCCCTTAAGAAAATAGAACCCGATGTGACCCCCTCTGAAATTACAGAGGCTTTAAAAGAAAACGGTTTTTGTGCAAAAAATGTTATAAAAATTATGAACAAAAACAAATAGCCGCAACCACTATTCAAGGTCGAGCTGGAGCCAGACAGCAGAACTTTGAAAAAAACGCAGTGCACACGATCTACAAGTTGCAGTATCCGCTGCATCGTAGGATCACAGTAGAAGAGCCGCACAAACGGAACGGGCCAGTGCAATGCACAAATTGCCAGGAATACGGACACACCAGGGCTTACTGCACCCGCAGGTCAGTATGTGTAGCTTGTGGAAACTGCCACGGCTCCGAACCCTGCCCTGCCAACAATGAAGACTCTCTCACTAAAGTGTAAACTGCCAAGGAAACCACACAGCAAACTACAAAGGCTGTCCAGTCTACAAGGAGATGAAAAGTCGGATGCAACGAGCGACAACGGCACGCTCTCAGAACACACAGAACACTTACATGAGATCACAAACGACACCGGAAGTTTTCTTCGCAAAAGCAGCCAGGTCAACGGCATTTTTTACGCCAGTGCTCTAAGATCAGGCACAGCTCACATAGAGCCGAAAATTGATAACATCCAGCAGGCCATGGGACAGCCACAAAGTAACATGGAAACTATGATGATCACTTTACAACAAAATATGATGGAATTTATGTCCTTCATGAAAACCACCATGCAAACCCTTATGCAAAACCAAAACATCTTGTTACAAATGCTTGCAGCTCAGCAGTCCAAATAAACTATGCCTAGTCTTCGAATAACTCTGTGGAACGCCAACGGTGTTTCACGGCATAAACCTGAAATAACTCAATTTCTGAACGAAAACCACATCGACGTTATGTTGCTGGCAGAAACGCATCTCACCAGCAAATATAACTTTCAAATACGGGGATACACGTTCTACAGCACCGATCATCCAGATGGTAAAGCACGTGGCGGAACCGGCATCTTAATAAGAGACCGCATCAAACACCACTTTCACCAAAGGTTTGCAAAAAATTACTTCCAAGCTACATCGATAAAATTACAGTTGGGCAACTGCAACCTTGCCATTGCCGCTGTTTACTGCCCACCCCGTTTTACAGTCTCCGAAGACCAATTCACCAGGCAGCCCTACATATTGGCCTACAGACCCTAGAAAACTACCTGATTTAATTGATTTTGCTGTGACAAAAAATATTTCTCGCAATCTAATATCTGCAAAATCGCTTTTGGATCTATCATCGGACCACTCACCAGTGCTAATAACTCTTCTTCAAAGCCCGGAACTAATCGAGCACCCCTGCAGGCTAAACGTCGCATCAAACCAACTGGCTGAAGTTCAAAAAGTACGTAAGTTCCCACATTGAACTAACTCCACAGCTCAACATCAAGGAGGACATCGACTGCTATGCCGATGCACTGGAGTCTGTACTCGTCGCAGCAGCCAAAGTCTCTACACCGCAAGGGAGAGATGGGCACACACACCAACACAAAACTAACCTTGAAATCGAACAGCTTGTTTTGTAGAAAAGACGTTTGAGGCGTGCTTGGCAAGCCAGCAGATCGCCATCCTCAAAACGAAGTCTTAAGGAAGCTGGTCGCAGACTTACCAGGGCCCTAAGGCACGAAGAAGTTAAAGCACAACGCCAGTACATAGAGAAACTTTCACCCAAAATCTAAATGCGCCGGCCGAAACGGTAATTCCCATAAGAGACTCTTCTGGCAGCTGGGCCAGAAGCGACAAAGACAGAGCTTGTACATTTGCTTTACACATTCGAAATGTTTTTCAGCCAAACCCTGCAACAAATTCATTCGCACTACCGTCGCCGTCAATTCGAATTGAAACTGAGACGGAGCCAATTCTGTTTCAACCAAACGAAGTTGCAAAAGTCATCAGTGAGCAATTGAAACCAAAAAAGGCCCCAGGCGGTGATCTAATTACTCCCAAAATGCTAATTGAACTCCCAAACTGTGCAGTTGAGGTCATTTGTAAACTCTTTAACGGGATTACACGACTTGGCTACTTCCCAAAAAAATGGAAAAAATCGGTAATCATAATGATCCCAAAGCCAGGAAAAGATCACACAATACCAGCTTCATACAGACCGATAAGTTTACTCTCGTGTCTGTCAAAACTGCTCGAAAAATGTTTTTTGACGCGCATAATCCCATATCTGAAAGAGCACAACGTTATTTCGGCACATCAATTTGGCTTCCGAGAAAGCCATGGAACAATAGAGCAAGTCAACAGATTAACAACAGAAATACGGACTGCATTCGAATACCGGGAATACTGCAGTGCGGGATTCCTTGACGTTGCACAGGCTTTCGATCGAGTCTGGCTTGACGGCCTTATGCATAAAATCAGAACTATTCTGCCGGAAAACACTCACAGGATACTTGAATCGTACCTTTACAACAGAGAATTCGCCGTGAGATGCCACGAACGAGCGGCTAACTACTTCCACATTCGCAGACGATACCGCGATCATAAGTCGGTCCAAATGCCCAATTCAGGCAACAGCACTACTAGCTGTTCATCTCATGGTAGTGGAGAGGTGGTTATCAGACTGGCGTATAAAAATAAATGCGCAAAAGTGTAAACACATAACGCTTACTCTTAGCAGACAAACGTGTCCCCCGCTAACTCTGAATAACACGCCACTTCCACAAGCTGACGATGTAACGTACCTTGGCGTTCACCTAGACAGGAGACTTACATGGCGGAGACATATCGGAGCTAAGAAAATTCATTTAAAACTAAAATCCAATAGCCTCCTTTGGCTTATAAACGCTCGCTCCCCCCTTTGCCTGGACTTCTAGGTCCTGCTCTACAATTCAACGCTTAAGCCAGTCTGGACTTACGGCTCCCAGTTGTGGGGAAACGCGAGCAGCAGCAACATCGACATTATCCAGCGAGCACAATCAAAAATCCTGAGAACTATCACTGGGACACCTTGGTATGTTCGGAACGACAACATCCACAGAGATCTTGGCATTCTACCCGTAAAAGAAGAAATATCAAAACAAAAAGCGTCCTACCACACCAAGCTAACTTCTCATCCAAACCAGCTCGCCAGGGGCCTAGCCAGGGTTTCCAACCGGACCCGATTGCAACGAAATGACCTTCCAGCTCAGCAATAGTTATTAGAGCCTTTAAATCTCGCGTCAGTCATCTTTACTGTCAGATAGCTTTTTAATTTAGGATTTTATATACTTATTGTTAGTCTCAATTCAGAGAAGATGTAATAAAAAAAAAAAAGTGTTTTTGCTTTGAAACTTTCGCACAGTTATCGTCGAACTATTATTTATAAAGTTGCAAAAAAAAATTTTTGTACTTTTGCCTTGGACAGTCGGAATCGCATTTTGATTACAAAACATACAAATGCTCGCAAGCAGCGCAAGCGTCGTCGTTGACGTCATACAATTGACGATCGCGCCGACTGCGCTGCCGGCGTCTACCGCGACGTCTGCGCTTCTTGCGGGCATTTGTATGTTTTGTAATCAAAATTTGATTTGAGTCCTACGGCCCACCATCCGTCGAACCGACCGAGAGGCGCAACCGTGTGTCGTATGGCACGTTTCGCGTGAAGATAAACGCGAGATATGAAGGATATAATTAAAAGTTCGAGAAAAGAAAATCTATAATCTGATCTAATTTTGTGCTAACGAAGTAAGTATAAGTCGTTTTAAGAGCGGCAGAGAGTCAGAATTTGATATTATAAGATAAAATTTATTATAGTCAGAACATAATACTCTGAAAGATCTACAATGATTTAATATAAGAGGAGTATAACTTCTAGCTAATCTACTTGGGACAGAAAACTTTAGCCGACCTACCAAGTCGGTGCTATCAATTTCACCACGAGTAAGATTACACATCGTTCTACGGTTAGCTAGGGAGGGTAAATTAACGAGGGTTGACGTTTGCGTCCCAGTTAAGGCGCCGTAAAGTAAAAAGTAAAAGGTTTTTTTAAACAGATTTAATGCGATCTATATGAACTTCATTTCGGGGACTCCAGACAGTCTACCCATACTCCAAAATAGGCCGGACCAATGAAGTAAAAAAGTTTTTGGTGATATAAGGATCATCAAACTCCTTTGACCACCTTTTTATAAATCCAAGCACACCCCTGCATGCCAATCAGTTTCTCTCAAAGGCAAATAAAATGACACACGAAGGTAATTCCTAATGACCGATCATCGATCGTTGGACGGTGCAAGATAGGACGCTCTCTTTAAGGCTAGTCTGTCCTCAGTCCACGGCCAATGTACGGTTGCCTGCGGTTGCGCTGCACCTTGCTGCGGCGCGATCCGGGTTATCGGTAGGGTAGTAGGGCAGACCAGGGCTAATGTGCCGAGTTTGGACTTAGGAATTTTTTTCATTATTGTGGTCAAACTTTTTCAGAAACGGTTTGCGCTGTCATTAAGGTAGAACCCTGAGCACATCTGTGAATTTTCTTATGAATGAAAAACAATCAAGGAAAAAGTTATTAACAAAAAACTGCGACAGGAAAAATCGGCACACTTACCCCAGGGCCGGGGTTAGTATGCCGAGTTTGGTTAAATCACTTAAACACATGAAATTCATGAGCGTATAGTGTTCATTGGTTGAAAATAGTTAGTGTACATGCGTTTTTGTTATTGTTGTACAAAAAAACTCCCCACTTTACTTTTTAGTCTTTTTATTAGGAAAAATAAAAATATTTAGGAAAAAATAATTTTTAAGGTAAAAAATTATTACATATTCTTTTTTTTTTAATTGTAGTCATTGATATTCACATAATGTCCTATTTTGTACAATAAAGGTTAGCATTTAACGAATATGAAAGCGCACATTGCTCTACATTACATTTACAACTCGGCCAACTTGCCCCACACTAAACTCGGCACACTTACCCCAATGCATTTGTTTCGAAAAAATGACGAGTAATAAAAACAAAAGATACTCTGTGGAACTATCACGCAGAGTTCACGAAGTTGGCCAGATTTTGTAGAGGGACCCTCAATACACAGCCCAAGTCCTCAAAGAAGTGCGCTCCGAGGTGACGGAGTCTGCTTCTCTGAAGTGCCGGGCATGTGCATAAAAGATGTTCTACCGTCTCTGGTTCCTCCTCATCTTTGCAGCTTCTGCAAAAGTCGTGATACGGTGCATTGTATCTGACGGCCATGTGACCAATAGTACAGTGCCCGGTGATTACTCCTGTGAGGATCCGAATCCTGTTCTTGTTAAAGAGTAGGAGTTCGGTTGTTCTTTTAGCACTGAAATCAGGCCAAGTCATTTTGAAAATTACGCACCCGTCGGCATTACGCCAGTGGCTTTGCGCCATCCCTCTCACCTTGCCATCAAGGATGGCTAGTGAGTGCTGCAAGGGTTTTAGAACATCTCTGACAGACGCCGACGGCGGTGAGGCTGATCCGCGTCTGGCACATTCATTAGCTCGTTCGGTTCCCGTAATGCTCCGATGGCCAGGTACCTTTGTGGGAGTTATTTGGGTGTGCTGAAGTCCAATATTGTTTGGCGTACTAGGTCACTCCTGCTAGTGTGTGCCTGTAGAGCTTTGATTGCTGGCTGTTCACAAAGATGACCGCTGAGATGGGATAAGGTTCCTAGCTCGAGATCAGCTTCGCAGCCTGCCAGATAGCGTAAATCTCTGCCTGAAAAACGCTACACCAGTCCGGTAGTCTAACGAAGAGCTCAGTTCGTTGGTCTATAAAGACCTTCCTGTGCCTTCCTCCGTCTTCGATCCATCTGTGAAGATTGCAATTGCATTCTCTGTTCGCACAGAGTTGCTGTCCCAATCTTCTCTTGAAGGAATGAAGATCCCATACTTCCTACCCCAGCTAAATTCTGGGGGGCTGTAGTCACCCTATTTTTTTTTACACCCCCATTACTTGCAGTATTGATCCGTGACCAGAAGCGTTTGGCCTAAAGATTTGCAGTGCGTCAAGCCGCAGAGCATTTCTCGCGGCCATGTGCTTGAGAATTAATCCTACTGGTGTTAGGTGCCGCTTGAGGCGTGGATCTAAGCGATCCGGTGATCCCCAGGCAGGCTGCCCTTTAAACCTTTTAAGGGTTTGAAAGGTAGGATTTGGTGTTGGCCGCCTCCCGCCATACAAGTGATCCATAGGTCAGAATCGGACGAACGACAGCTGTGTACAACCAGTGTATAGTGTACGGTTGCAGTCCCCATTTCCGTTCGAATGTTCTTTTGCAAATGCAAATCTTCATTCTTTCTTCAGAATTCCTTTTTCAAGTGGTGATAAATGTATCACGCGTAATATTTTGTTATAGTTTTAAGTTTCCGATTGATTAAGAAACTCAAGATTAGTTCAGATTTAATTTATTCGATGTCGGCCATGCTGAATAGTAATTACAAGAGAGCGCGGTGTTGCCAGACTCGAGCTAAAGCTCGTGCGTAGGCCGCCTAGAACAGCTGGTAAACTCTATTGTGAACGGACTTCTAGACAGCCGTTTGCAAAAAATACTACATATATTAATAAGGTAACCGTTCCTCAACACCAAGAAAGCTTTGAGTCCAGGACAACTCCTAGATACCTTGCTTCATTCGAGAGCCTGAGCTGCATGCTTTCTAGTCTGGGAGGATTGAATTCAGGTACCTTAAATTATTAATTTTATTTTATTTTTTTTTATAATTCGTGCGTAGTCTCACGGCCCACTTACCCGCCCAACCGACCGGGGGGCGCAGCCGTGTATCGTACGGCACGATTCGCGAGAAGATAGACGCATGTTATGAAAATATAGGCAAATGTCCGAGGAAAACAGTAGGATCTAATTTTGTGCTAACGAAGTTAGTATAAGTCGTTTTAGGAGCGGCAGAGAGTCAGAACTTGAGATTATAGGATAAAGTCTATTATAGTCAGAACATAATACTTTGAAAGGCTCATGCAAGTCATAGTTAGATCTACAATGGTTTAATATTAAGGGTATATAATTTCTTGCACGACTTCAGTCTTATGTGGGTTTACCCCAAAGCCGTGAGCACGCTTCCAGTAGAGAGTAAGGCCTAGGAAAGATTCCAAAAGCTCACTAACTGTGAAGAGAAATCTCCCCGTTATGAGTAGAACCAGGTCATCCGCATAGGCTGTGACTCTGCATGCTGTGTGTTGGAGCTTTATCAGGAGGTCGTTCAGGACAAGGTTCCACAAAAGGGGAGATAACCCCTCCTTGTGGCGTGCCCCTCGTTACCTTTTTCCTGACTTTCGCTACCCCGAAAGAATAGTTGATCAGTCGGCATCTGAGCATGGAGCCCAGCCACCTTGTGATCATCAGCGGTGTGTCAATTCTGGATAGTGAGTCCGAAACTTATTCGATGCTGACATTGTTGAAAGCCCCTTAATGTCGAGGAAGGCTGCCAACGCAAAATCCTTGGATTCTATACGCCACACCACCTCGTGCAGCGCTGTGTCAACTGACCTACCCTTCAGGTAGGCTTGCTGTGCGCTGCTGAAATTGTGTGTGTTGAGACGGCTTCTGAGGTGCAGATCCATCAGTCGTTCTAAGGTTTTCAGAGACAACGATGATAGACTGATTACCAAAGGTATCAAAAGTGGTAATTTCCACGGAACTGCCAAGCACGTGCTCCCAGGCTTAGAGCGTCACTGATGGAAGCTTAGACACCAGGTAGTGTACAATACAGTGATCACAGGTAGAAATGACGAATTCATTACTGCAAAAGTTAGTTACGTTTTACATATGTTTTAAATCGGAAGATTTAACTCGAACAACGAGTTTATATGATACATGAACTGAAGACGTAGGTTGTGGTACCGTTTAACAATCAAATTCCAGGCAGTACTGTAATAACCTTCGGTTAGGTCCATTCGCTGCACATCCTGATCTCGATCTTTGGGCATAGCTTGCTTCAAAAAATGGAATTTCTAAACGTCAAATGGTTATCGTGAGTTGCACAAACGCGTCATGGAATGTAGGCCAGTCTACAAACTTGCCCGAATACTTGGGTACCGGCAATATTGGCAATTGGACTGCAGGCACAGGAACTGTCGCAGCCAATGTACTAATTGCCGATTGTACAGTTAAGATGGTTCCTCGTTTGGAGGAAACAGAAATTTCCTTGCTTTAGAAATGGCGCAATATATGCTGATAAAGTCTTCGTCAAACTTAGCGGCTGTTTGTTGAGTAAAAACGGCTTGTGCAGTAGCACCAAGTTGCTGAATAATAGACGTATGTGTTTGATGAACTTCTGTTGAGAGATCTGTTAACTTTGGCAATCGAAACTGGAAATACACCTTTGTTTTGCGACTATTACTATCATTTTTAAAATTATTATACAATTGTGTTAGTCGTGCACTTGTGTCCAGTTGTAAGGCATACAGTTTATCGATGTTGGCAACTCCGGTCTCGCTTTTGTCGTCCGTCATGACGTCATATTTTCAATACAAACAATATTTATAAGGGCCACTTTTCTCTAGCGTTAAAAATGTGGACACGAAAGAGTTTCGAGGCTTGTGGGCGTAAATGGGGGCGTGGTCAGGTTTTCAAACAAACTTGATCTGCGCTTTGCTTATAGAAGTCTGTGTGCAAAATTTGGTGGTTCTAGCTCTTATACTTCCCGAGATTTAAATTTTTGTACGGACAGACGGACAGACAGACATTTCAACGTTTACAGTATTTGCTTACTCTTCGAGTATCGCAAAAAACTAAATATTTGGGATTTATTTTGATCAAGCCCTTTTAAACTTTTGAACCTATATTAAGTTTAAAAAAATTTTTTTAAGTGAAACTTTTTTAGGCGCATTATGGATTATCGGGGACGGACCGTCACGAAAATTGTCTATTCCCCTGTCCCTCTCTAACCGATGACGAACGTTCTCTCTGTCCTCTTTTTCAAAGAGAGGAACTCTTCGCTCTCAGCGCGCTCGCACAAAGTTGAGAGAGTAAAAATCTAAAAATAGAATACGCTTGCTTGTGTGTTTCACTTCTATCGTGCGATGGCTGGACACACTGCTTTCTTTGTTTAAATTACCGCTTAATTTAATAAAATAATTGTGCAAAACGTGTTGCTTTGGGACCTTTTTTTATCGCCTTTTGCAACTCTGGTCCTCAACAATACTTATGAAATTTTACAACACTGCCACCAGAACAACTGACTGAACAAACAAATATTTAAAAAATTTTATTTGCGGCCGCCAGTGCTTGTTTCTTCTATTTATGGACACGCTAATGGACACCAGCTGGCCAAAATTTAATCAGCCCTAAGGCAGCCATACTCAGACAAATCAAAACCCCTTTTTAATAGTGGCCAATTGCCAGTCAGCTGATTTTCTTTGGAAAACAAGAAAGAATGCTATATTCGGGTTTCCCGACTGTAAGATTTGCGATACTTATTGCCCTCTTTAAAAACAGCTAGCTAGCCCTCTTTAAAAAAGTGTAGCCTACTTTCAAGCGAAATAAATATTTAGCGACCATATTGACCAGATTTTCAAAATTTTTTCGCTTAAAATATCGCTCAAAGTGCGATATCTTCTTTCTCAGAGGTTTCTTCGGAAAAAATTTTAAGCCGTTTTATGAAGTGAACCTCGACAGACCCAAAAACCCCAAATAATCCTCGAAATATTTTTTAAGTTATTTTAAAAACTTTTTTTTTAATCTAAAAATGGGTTTTTTGGGTTCGTCGAGGCTGACTTTTTAAAGCGGCGTGACAATTTTTCCGAAGAAACCTCTGAGAAAGAAGATATCGCACTTTGAGCGATATTTAGAGCGCAAAAAAATAACGCTAAAAAAATAATCATTATATTTTGATCGATATTTTTTTCGCTCACAACAATATTAATTATTCTTTGAGCGATTGAATAAAACTCAACGAGTAATTATTAAAATGGAGTAAAATGTATAAAAATCAAGAACCAAAAAATCATTGCGGATATTAATAGCACATTAAATTGTAGCCGATTTGTATAGTTCGATTGTTTATACGGCTTTTCCAAGTTGATGATTTTTTTGTTTGAAAAATAAATTGATAATCATTATTTACGGTCACTGTTTTCTACCCTTCAAACTAAAAACAAGAAAGGTCGCTATAGTCGGGTTTCTCGACTATCAGATTTGCAATACTCATTGCCCTCTTTAAAACAACGAGACAAGAAAAAACGCTTGAGTCGCTAGCCCTCTTAAAAAAAAAGTGTAGCCTACTTTCGAGCGCAATAAGTTTAAACGCACTTGTGTACACAACTTCTTGAAACTGGCCAGATTTTCAAAATTTTTAGATATCTGTGTAGATATTTTCAAACAACATTTATTTAGGCCACATTCCTCTTGCATTAAAAATGTGAGCATCACAGAGTTACGCTGTTCGTGGGCATAAAATGGGCGTGGTCGGGTTTTGAAAAAAAAACTTTATCTGCGTGGGGTATATACAAGTCTGTGTGCATAATTTGGTGACTTAAGCTTTTTCGGTTCCCGAGATCTCGACGTTCGTACGGACGTACGGACAGACGGACGGACGGGATAGATAGATAGACATTTTCAACGTTCACAGTATTTGCTTACTTTTTGAGTATCGCAAACAATAATAAATGCAGTTGATTCCATAAAAAGATGAATTTTTAAAGTGTCTTTAGACTACATAACAATAAAAAACTTGTGATGTTGAGAACATTGTTCTGTCAATTTTACAAATAAAAACATAACTATTTAAAGAAATATCCATATAGAATAATAAAAACATTTGTTTATGTTTAAATTAAATATATTTTTTATTCCAGGCTATTTTTATTAAATTGCTTTATTTTAAAATGCGTTTTTTTTTCAGGCTATGACAGAAGGTTTGACTGGAAGCGTAAATTTTGTGGAGGGCCGTCGAAACAAATTCAAACTTGACATTCTTAAATTAAAGCAAGAACAAATTCAGAAGGTTGGATATTGGCAGCCCGATGGCGGTGTAAACATTTCAGACCCAACGGCTTTCTACGATTCTAACATCGCTAACATAACATTGGTCGTCATGACTAGAGAGGTTAGTTTATAGGACATAAAATGAACAAACATATAAGTATACCCTTTCATTATAAGTAGGAAAGTGTTTAAAGGCTCATCTGTCCGGTCGTTTCTACGTAAGCTGAATATGATTTGTTTTCAAAGAGTGTAAGGAAACTTTGTGAATTTTGCAAATGTCTGTCTGTCCATCCGTCCGTACGAAGTCAAGATCTCTGGAACTTCAAGAGCTAGAAACAGCAAATTTTGTACCCAGACTTTTATAAACCCCACGCAGGTCAAGTTTGCTACACCCCTTTAACCGCAAAACTCTGTGGAGCCCATTGTAATATTGCCTATAGAAAAGTAATTTGAACAAATGTTGTTTGTATTGAAAATATTTAAAATGTTGAAAATCTAACCATTCTAACCCTGTGTGAACGAAATGAAATTTTTTGTTTCATTTTGATATTCATAAAATTTAATGATTGTCTCTTTAGGGAAAGATTTTAAATAAACTCAGAGACAAAAAAAAAAATTGTTGATTTTGCGTGTAAATATATCCAGTTGTGTTAAACATGTCGTCCTTAACGATTCTTGACAAGTTTGCAAATTTTTAAACAATTCTATTGGTAATAGTGCCAATAGCTTGAACCGTTAACTCTTAAAAACCTTTAATCAGAATGATTCACAACTTTTACTGGATATGAGTGAAACGTGATACCGCAAATACCACGCGCTAAGAACCAAATCTAAGTATGTAGTTGTGCTTAGAACTGCCTATATTAACATATTTTTGCACATTTAAGCCTGCACCTTTTGCAAAGTCTCATTTTGTCGACCTGTGTTATAGCTTATATTGTGTGTTCTTGATTTTAGCCTGTCAAAATCTTTTTTTTCTATGCCCGTTTTGCGAAATTTTGCGATCCACAGAAGTTGAATGGGTAACAGGACAAATTTTGGGCTAGTTTTTGGCTCATTTTTGACCGAGTTGCACTTAGTCTTTATAAATTATCTACGGATCCGTGCCAGATATCATTTTCATTTTTTCACCGTTAATCCAGAACACTATATGGGCTAATCCTGCGTTGCGGACGTTACATTTGTACGCAAATTTGATTGTTAGAATTGACACAGCTGCCGTTGACGTGGGTATATTTTCATGAAATTTTTGCCATATGCAGTTTCTTGAGAGCACTTTTTAACTTATTTAAAAACAAGAGGTTAACTGTTTTTGAAAGAAAGTTATGCTTGCTCAAAGTTCCGTTGCGGACGTTACAAAAAAAGCAAGTAAAATTTGAGGTTTGTGTGCATTTCCACATTTATTAGCGAATTAATAATAATTAACCAAATAAGTAAGATAACTAATAATGAAGTGTAATGTGTGACCATATCAATGCAGCTTAAAAAAGAAAGATAACTAGTTCCGTTAATAAAAATAATCTTAATTTAAATTTGTTGCGGACGTTACGTTGCGGACGTTACACTTCTTCCATCAAGCTAAAAAAGGTGATTATCTATACTTATAGCCACGATTTGATAGTTTTTTTGACTTGAGAAAATAGTTTAATATGTAAACGACACTTTGTGAACAAAATGTTATCACACATTGTCATTCTAATAGGAGAAAATGACAAATGAAAACAGGTCTAAAAAACAGACAAAAATACCAAAAAAAATACTTTTTGCTAATATTAATTAGTTGTACGAAAAAAAATATTAAATTTTTTTGTCCATTGCTTAGACAAGTTTAATTCCTATGATTTAGGAAAAAAATTGACAAAAAACCATATAGAAATATGTTTTTCGTTTTTTGGGCTGGTTTCTAAATTCTCGGATTAGCCCATATCCTTTAAATAAAAAATATTTTGAAAATTAAAAAATTTTTTTTTAGATAAAAACAATTCTTTAAAAAAAATTATGTTTTTCTGTGTTCTAGGGGAGTCCAGAAAGCGTTTTTATTTTAAAGAACCTTGATTCATCCCAAACAACATACAACCAAAAAACAAGATCAACTGCACTCCGGGAGTGCAGGCAGAACTGAAAACTTGAAGTTATGGCGCGTTGGGCACCTTTTTGGGTGAGCATTTTAAGGTGCGCTCGCGACATGAGAAATTGTACATAAAAATCAAGTTTATCAAAGCAATGTGGACACTGGGAAGTGGTTTTGTTTGAATAAGTACATTTTAAATTACAATTACAAATAGAATACAAAATTTATTAATTCTCATCCATAATTTCAACAACTCTTACATCATCATTGTTAGCATTTTCATCATTATTACCAGGATTTTCATCAAATTGTAAAACTGAAACAATAGGTTTATGGTAACTAAAGTATGAAATGAACAATTTTGATTTAAATCTATTTATATATCTTGTGAATACTGCATCAGCAGTAGTTTTGAATTTTGTTGTGCTAAGATTGCGATCATTGGACATCGTTAAATCAAATTCTTCATGTAAAAATTCAATTATTGATTGATTTTTGACATCTGCAAAGTTTATGCTGAAATCTCCACTCAAAATCATAGGATAATGATCAAATGTTCTATTAATTTTCATCATAAATAGTGTGGAAGCAGGTTTGCGAATAAATGAATAAATTTGAATACAAGAAGTCTCGTATTGCTTGTGAAGACTGTTTTGGTGAAATATAAATTGCAGCCATTATTATTGTTTGTCCATTAGAATGGCATTGGGAAATACATATAACACACACACACACACGATCGCGACGCACTGGTGAAGGAGTCGGAGTTTTCTACTGCTATTGCGAAGCAGTACGATATCGAACCAAGGAAGGTGAAAGTGCGCAGCATTCGCCCTGGGTACTCCGGGACCCAGACGGCCGTTTTCAGCCTTCCAGTCCCTCAAGGGAAGGCCGTCAAGCACGGAGTGGTCAGACTCGGCTGGTCCTTCTGCCGGATCCGAGAAAGGGCAGGCCCACCGCGGTGTCTAGAGCTGGGCCACATCGCTAGCCGGTGTAAGAGCCCCGTCGACAGGAGCGGAACCTGCATAAGGTGCGGAGACCCGGGCCACTAGGCTTCAAGCTGCAGCAAGGAACCGCGTTGCTTCATTTGCGCCGCATCCGGCAAAAAGAAGACAAAGCACCAGGCAGGCGGCATAAAATTCCCCTCCGGGTGTAGTGGTGCCGGCACATCACCAAGGTTATGCAAGTGATTCAACTTAATATGAATCACTGCAGGGCGGCACAGGACCTGCTGACGCAGACGGTGCGCGAACTGGGTATACAAGTGGCGATACTCAGCGAACCATACAAGGTGGGAAGAGACTGTGGATGGGCCGTGGACAAATCTGGCAAAGCAGCGCTATGGCTCTGTGGCGGAGAAGCGCTTGCGATGAGCGACATAAAGGCGGCCAATGGGTTTTTTCGCGCAAAAATTGGAAGTCTCTAGGTGTACAGCTGCTACCTGGCTCCAAGTCTCTCCCTGGAGTCCTTCAGTCGGGTCTTGGACGACCTATTCAGCGACCTCCGAGGACGAACCAACGTGGTGGTTGGAGGGGACTTCAACGCCTGGGCTGAGAAGTGGGGCTATGCCTCTACAAACGCCAGGGGACGCGCCATCCTGGAAACAGTGGCCTCGTTGGACATTGTTAAAGAGGGCTCCCAGCACACCAGCACACACAGAGCCGGTGCCGGCTCGGTTATCGACCTCAAGTTCGTGAGCACCTCCCTAGCTCGTAGCACACGCTGGAAAATCGCAGTGAAAATGCAAGTGATTCAACTTAATATGAATCACTGCAGGGCGGCACAGGACCTGCTGACGCAGACGGTGCGCGAACTGGGTATACAAGTGGCGATACTCAGCGAACCATACAAGGTGGGAAGAGACTGTGGATGGGCCGTGGACAAATCTGGCAAAGCAGCCCTATGGCTCTGTGGCGGAGAAGCGCTTGCGATGAGCGACATAAAGGCGGCCAATGGGTTTTTTCGCGCAAAAATTGGAAGTCTCTAGGTGTACAGCTGCTACCTGGCTCCAAGTCTCTCCCTGGAGTCCTTCAGTCGGGTCTTGGACGACCTATTCAGCGACCTCCGAGGACGAACCAACGTGGTGGTTGGAGGGGACTTCAACGCCTGGGCTGAGAAGTGGGGCTATGCCTCTACAAACGCCAGGGGACGCGCCATCCTGGAAACAGTGGCCTCGTTGGACATTGTTAAAGAGGGCTCCCAGCACACCAGCACACACAGAGCCGGTGCCGGCTCGGTTATCGACCTCAAGTTCGTGAGCACCTCCCTAGCTCGTAGCACACGCTGGAAAATAGCTGAGGTATACACGGCCAGTGATCACGAAGCCATCCTAGTTACAGTGGGCGAAGCAACAAGGCTAAATTCTCCACCGCCCGGTCATCAAAAGGCCTACCGACAGGACACTCTTAGTGCACAGACCTTTGCCAGTGCTCTGGAGGCCCTGGCGGTCACTGAAGGGGACACTGCTAACGAAGCAGCGAACAAGCTTACAGCTAGATTGGAAGAGGCCTGCGACCGCAGCATGCAGCAGCGGAAAACATTTCGCAAACACCACCAACTGGTGGACCGAAGAGATTGCGAGCCTGCGGAGAACTTGCCTCCGAGCAAGGAGGCTGGTCCAAAGAGCAAGGGGCACACCAAATCTTGACGCCTGCAACGAGCGGTTCAGGGTCGCAAAAAAGGCGCTCAAACTGGCGATAAGGATTAGCAAGAGGGAATGCTACCTCAAGCTCTGCGACGCACTGGAGTACGACCCATGGGGAAGAGCTTACAAGACGGTAGTGAAGCGCGTGAATGCAGGTAACAGATCGCTTTCGAACCCGGCTGCTTTGGATGCCATTGTCCAAGTCCTGTTCCCAGCGGGGCGCACGCTTTCCGTTCCCCGATGGATTGGGCCAGTTGAAAGAGACGTAATCCCAGTCACGGAGCCAGAACTCCTATCGTTGGCAAGGAGCCTAAAAAGCAAAAAGGCACCGGGGCCGGACCTGGTCCCAAACAGCGCAACCAGGCTTCTGTTGTTCCTTCACACAAAGGCGGTAACGGACCTGTACAACAAGTGCCTGCTGGAAGGGACCTCCCCGACCGGTGGAAACGCCAAAAACTCCTGCTTCTTTCGAAGCCAGGTAAGCCAGCGGGGGAAGCATCTTCGTATAGACCTATATGCCTGCTGGATACAATAGGCAAGGTCTTCGAGAAGGTGATAGCAACGAGGCTGAACGCTGCTCTGGAAAGCGCTGGAGGACTCTCACCCAACCAACTCGGTTTTCGGAAAGGAATGTCCACCCTCGACGCGATATCGCGGGTAACCGATATGGCCGCGGAAGCCATCGCAGGCACCAGGTGGAAGGGTGGCACAAAAGAGTACTGCCTCGTGGTCACTCTTGACATCCGGAATGCGTTCAACACAGCAGATTGGGGAAGAACGCTGGAGGCGCTGAGGAATTTCAACATCCCTGGGTACCTTCTGAACACGGTGCACAGCTACCTCAGCAGGAGAGAGCTGGTAGTCGACACTTCGGAGGGTGACGAGGTCACAGCCGGAGTCCCGCAGGGCTCTGTATTGGGACCTCTGCTCTGGAACACGATGTACGACGGAGTTCTAAAGCTTCATCTGCCAAGCAACACCAACATTGTTGGTTTCGCCGACGACGTTGCGTTGGTAGTGAAGGCCAAGGAAGTGGCCGCAGCGGAGGCGGCTGCAAACCAGGCGATTCGAGCGGTAGAAGGGTGGCTCTCTGTGGCGGGTCTAGAACTGGCCCCACACAAAACGGAAGCTGTCCTTATATCGAGCAGGAAACAGGTGGAGTCGGCCCAGATCCAGGTCGGAGGGACCACAATAGCGTCCCAACGAGCCATCAAGTACCTTGGAGTCATGCTGGACACTCGCCTCTCCTACCGCGAGCACTTGGAGTATGCGAGCAAAAAGGCAAGCGAGACCACGAGATCGCTATGCCGGATCCTGCTGAACACCAGAGGCCCGAAGCAGGACAGAAGGAAGCTTTTCGTGAGCGTAGTGAAGTCGCAACTGCTCTACGCTGCACCGGTGTGGGCAGAAGCTGCGGCAGTAAGCAGCTACATGCGAGACGTCAGTTCGATGTACCGTCTCTGCGCGGTCAGGATAGCGTGCGCCTTCAGGACCATCTTCGACGATGCCGCGCTTGTCATCGCGGGCCAAATCTCCCTGGGTGAACTGGTGCGGGAAGCCAACGAGCTGCGCTCAACGCTGCCTGGCAACCAGGTAGACAAGAGGGCCAAGGACCTTGCAAAGATGCGTGCCAGGAAGCAGAGCGTCGACAACTGGCAGAATGCCTGGGACGGCTCGAACAAAGGGCGCTGGACCCACAAGCTCATCCCCAGCATCGAGCCGTGGGTCAACAGGAAGCATGGTCAGGTAGACTGCTTCCGAAGCTATCTAAAGCGCTTCGGTAATGACACGGAGGACGGATGCCCAGAGTGCGGAGGAGGGATTGTGGAGGACGCTCAACACATTCTGTTTGAGTGCCACCGGTTTAGCCACGTTCCTTTTTTTGTGAGCCTAAAAAGCTAAAAATTTCCCCAAAATTCGGACCTTCGATTTTAAGTATCCCACTTGAGAGATTTTTACTTAACATGTCCATGTGCGCAGAGCACGAGAAAGAGCAGCCACAGTGCGGAATTTCGAAAAACTGTTAAAAGTACTTTTAGTTACTGTCCTTATCTACAAATTTTTAATTTTTTTTAAGCAAAAAAATCACCCCAAAATTTTGGTCACAGTTGACATGGCCTGACCCATATGCAAACTTAATCCTGTGATTAACCCTTTTTTAAATCGGGCTTTTTTATAAACGTGTCCATTAACACATATGTGGTGTAAAATAAAAATTTGTTTACACATATAATATTTCCTTTTCTTTTTTAGGAGCGCCCTTATGTCATGGTTAAAGAGGATAAAAATCTCACAGGAAATATTAGGTTTGAGGGATTTTGTATTGATCTTCTCAAAGCGATCGCTCATCAAGTTGGATTTCAATACAAAATTGAATTAGTTCCCGATAATATGTATGGCGTTTACATACCAGAGACTAATTCATGGAATGGAATTGTCCAAGAGTTAATGGAAAGGGCAAGTACACACTAACCAATTTAAAACTACTGTTAATAAAAGCAATAAGAATATAAATACTCTGTAATTAATACTTTTCAGCGTGCTGATCTGGCTGTAGCTTCAATGACAATCAACTATGCTCGGGAGAGTGTTATTGATTTCACAAAACCATTTATGAACTTGGGCATTGGAATTTTATTCAAGGTAAACCTTGTCTAATTTAAGCTATAAAATGTATACCCACTTTTTTAATATATGTAGTTATGCAATTTAGAATATTGTAGACTTTAATTTTTTAAATCCCTTCACATGTATGGCCAAATTCAATAGGTGCCGACAAGTCAACCCACACGACTGTTCTCCTTTATGAACCCCTTGGCAATCGAGATATGGCTTTATGTGCTAGCTGCTTATATATTAGTATCCTTCGCGCTCTTTGTGATGGCTCGATTTTCTCCATATGAGTGGAAAAACCCCCACCCATGCTACAAGGAAACGGATATAGTGGAAAATCAGTTTTCCATATCAAACAGTTTTTGGTTTATAACGGGAACATTCCTACGCCAAGGATCTGGACTCAACCCAAAGGTATTAAATAACCACAAACAACGCAACTACATAAAGGGTAATTAGTTCTAAGATTAACCTTTACCCACGCTTGTGAATTTTATTCTTATTTTAGCATGATTACGATTTATAAAACATAAATATTTTAATAGTTGTTATATTTCAGATTTCAGATCGAGCTCAAACGAAATTTTTTTCGTTCATGAATCCACTTGCTATTGAAATATGGTTTTATATTGCATTTGGCTATATTTTTGTATCAATCTGCATTTGGATTGTCGCTCGATTATCCCCAATCGAATGGGTTAATTCAAAGCCACCTTGCTCTATGGCTTGTGAACATATATTACGCGAAATTCACAAAGAAAATAGCTTTGACGAACATTTGGAACTAGCACACAGAAAAGAAATGTCTGATAATGATGACGAAGTTTATTTAAATACAGATACCAAAATAAGCAAAGCAATTAATAACATTGAAACCAAACTCAAGGTGGATGATACTGTATGTGGACATAGCAAATTCTCGTTACACCTATCTAATGATGTAGATCAAGATGCTTCGGATGATAATACAGTGGAATTAGTTCAAATACAAAACAATTTCACACTAAAAAATTGTTTTTGGTTTGCTATTGGTGCTCTCATGCAACAAGGTTCTGACTTACATCCTCGGGTACGATTAACAAGTAATACTACCTGGTTTCGTGGACCGCACGGATAACGAGATGGGCAAACTACATTTTATTAAGAAAAAATTATATCTCAATTATATCTCTGCATATTTCTGTTTTACCAAAATAAGTGTAAATTTTCTATAATTATTTGCGATACTCGAAGAGTAAGCAAATACTGTGAACTTTGCAATTGTCTGTCTGTCCGTCCGTCCGGCCCTCCGTACGAACGTCGAGATCTCGGGAACTATTAGCCAAACTTTGCACACAGACTTCTATATACCACACGCAGATCAAGTTTGTTTCAAACCCCAACCACGCCCCATTTAAGGACCACAAACCGCGAAACTCTGTGGTGCCCACATTTTTAATGTTAGAGAAATGTGGCCCTAATAAATGTAGTTTTTATTGAAAATATCTACACAGATGTAGAGATCTGGCCAATATCAAAAAATTGTGTAAACAAGTTAGTTAAAAGTTTATTTCGCTTGAAAGCAGGCTACACTTTATTTTTAAGAGGGCTAGCGACTCTAGCGTTTTTTCTTCTTTTGTTTATTTAAAGAGAGCAATGAGAATCGCAAATCTGACAGTCGGGACACCCGACTATATCGTTCTTTCTTGTTTATTTTGTGCTTGTTCCCTGTACATCCAAAGTTTGTATTCCCGTTATTCTAGCAATATATACAAGACAACACTGTGAACGTTGCAAATGTCAGTCCGTCCGTACGAAAGTTGACATCTCGGAAGCTATAAGAGCTGAAACAACAATATTCTTCTTAAAACATTTTGCAGTTCAAGTTGGTTTGAAAATTTTACCAATGTTTTTTTAACGTCTACAAGCCGCGAAACTCTATGGTGTCCACATTTTTATTTGCGATACTCGAAGAGTAAGAAATTGTGTATAGTGTAAGAAATTTGTATTGCGCTCGAAAGTAGGCTACACTTTTTTTAAAGAGAGCTTGCGACTCTAACGTTTTTATTTGCGATACTCGAAGAGTAAGCAAATACTGTAAACGTTGAAATGTCTGTCTGTCCGTCCGTCTGTCCGCACAAACATCGAGATCTCGGGAACTATAAGAGCTAGAACCACAAAATTTTGCACAGACTTCTATAAGCAAGGTGCAGATCAAGTTTGCTTCAAAACCTGACCACGCCCCTTTTTACGCCCACAAACCGCGAAACTCTGTGGTGTCCACATTTTTAATGCTAGAGAAAAGTGGCTTAAATAAATGTTGTTTGTATTGAAAATGTCTACCCAAATATCTATATATCTATTTTGAAAATCTGTTCATATTCAAAAATTGTATATACAAGTGCCTTTAAAATTGATTGTGCCTTAAAGCAGGCTACACTCTTTTAAAGAGGGCTAGTGACTACCGTTTTTTCTTGTTTTGTTTTTTTGAAGAGGGCAATGAGTATCGCAAATCTTATAGTTGGGAAACCCGACTATAGCGTTCTTTCTTGTTTTTTTTTTGTTTTCTGTTTTTAAAGAGGGCAATGAGTATCGCAAATCTGTCGGGTTTCCCGACTATAGCGTTCTTTCTTGTTAACACTTGTGTGAGCGGAAGAAACATTTTTGTAACTTTCGGTTTTGCGTTTAAACATTTCGACGTGAACAAAAGATATTACGTTAAAGCTTTCAGATTTGTGAAACAATTCTAGTTCTTTGTTATTAGGAGAAAAATTTTCTTAGCTACGCTGCAGAGTGGTCCAGAAAGTTCACTTTTTGGTCAAAAATCTGGCATCCCTGCGTAGCTAGGAAAGTAGCTGAAATTTGGCCATTTTGTTCTCAAATGATTAAACTTGGGTCAGGCAACGTCAACTGTACGTAAAATTTGAAAAAAATTTCAGATTCCAAAAAAATACTATGAAAATGTGTAGCTTGGGACAGTACCTTAATACACTTTTAACAGTTTTTCGAAGTTCCACACCGTTTTCGATATTTTGAGCTTCGAAGTTAAAAAAATTTGAAGGTTTTGGAGAAAATTCAAAACTCTCGGACGGTTTGACATATATCGACAAAGTTTTTTTTTAGTATAAGAGAATCATTTTGTCTTAAAAAAATTAAAAAAACAAATCCAGAAAATGAGTAGGTTCAGTTGACATGGCCTGACCCATGGACAAAAGTACTTACACAACGTGCATTTTCAAGGACGTTGCGGGGATAGTAAATATTATCCTTTTGGGCTGAAACTTTTTTGTGCTTTCATTTGACACTGTTTTACAACTTTTTCGCATCCAGCATCATCGAAAAAAAAAATATCGAGTTTCCATGAAAATTTCAAAGTTTTGGGGACGATGTGGCAATAGTAAACGTTATCCTTTCGGGCCGAAATTTTTTGTGCTTTCATTTGACATGGTTTTACAACTTTTCCGCACCCGCCGTCATCGAAAATCAAAAAAAGTTGATTTTCGATATACTCTTATGTGCACTGTGAATACCAACTCACAAACAAAATATCATTGAAATGGTACCGTTATTTCGACGAGCATAAAAGATTTTCTGTTTTTTATAGTAAAGTTGTACTATTACACATTTCTAAGTTTTACGTGTTATCATTATTATTACGTGTATCTGTAAGCTATAAAAATAGCCCACTCTCTAATTTGTCCGTTAATTCTAATATAAGTTATGGTACAATACAGCTTGTAAAAGGCAACGGGGCAAGTGCGAACTTTTTCAATGGGGTAAGTTGGTCCCGTAGATTTATTCCTTGGCGTGTGCCAGTCAATTAATTTTGTGTGAACAAACAAAAATTAATCCCGACTTACAATAATTACACTCTTTTACTATTTTTGAAATTACAATTACAAAAACTTACCAAACTGGTTTTGCTGATGAGAACTTACAAAAAGAAACAAATAGAAGAACCAAAGAACCCGTAATAAAATTTAAAGTTTTATCCCTTATCAACATATAAATGACTATTACTAACCAAAGTACAGTAATAACAAGATCAACTGCACTCTGGGAGTGCAGGCGGAAGTGAAAACTTGAACTTGCGCCATAAGTTCAAGTTGGGCACCTTTTTGGGTGAGCATTTTTAGGTGCGCTCGTGACATGAGAAATTATACATAATTTTATTTGAATGAGTACATTTCAAAGAACAATTACAAATAGAATACAAAATTGATTAATTCTCATCCATAATTTCAACAACTCTTACATCATCATTATTAGCATTTTCATCATTATTACCAGGATTTTCATTAAATTCTAAAACTGAAACAATATGTTTATGGTAACTAAAGTATGAAATGAACAATTTTGATTTAAATCTATTTATAGTCGTTTTGTATTTTGTTGTGCTAAGATTGCGATCATTGGACATTGTTAAATCAAATTCTTCATGTAAAAATTCAATTAATGAATGATTTTTGACATCTGCAAAGTTTATGTTGAAATCTTCACTCAAAATCATAGGATAATGATCAAATCTTCTATTAATTTTCATCATAAATAGTGTGTAAGGAGCTTTCAAATGAATGAACAAATTTGAATACAAGAACTCTCGTATTGCTTGTCAAGACTGTTTTGGTGGAATATAAATTGCAGCCATTGCTATTGTTTGTCCATTTGAATGGCATTGGAAAATACATATATAACCAAATTTTTTTTTTTCTTCTTTTTTTCGCTTTTTCTGTTACCAAAAAAAAAAAAAAAAAAGCAACGAAGACACACACACACACACACACACACACACACACACGCTCACACACACGCACACACACGCACACACACACACACACACACACACAGACACACACACACATACACACACACATACACACACACACACACACACACACACACCATATAGAATTCATGTAGAAACCATGTAGAATTCATGTAAAAGCCATGTAGAATTGATGTAGAAACCATGTAGAAATCATGTAAAAGCCATGTAAAATTCATGTAGAAACCATGTAAAATTCATGTAGATAACATGTTAAATGCATTGAGATAATATGTATAATGTATGTAGATAAACAAGTGTTTACATACACACACACACACTCACACACAGAAAGAGCGCGGAGTATATCTGTGTAAAATCTCATCTGTGCCGTCAAATCTCATCTGTCGCGAACCCGTCTAAAAATCCTCACCCACAAAAGTGCCCAACGCACCATAAGAAGTTTTCACTTCAAAAACGATTTATCCGAAGAAGAAGTCTTTTTTTTGCCCCGCATAAGGTTCCAACTTACCTCGTACCTGGGGCAAGTTGGCACCTTTGACAACACCCTACAAAATGCTCTGCCACTCTTAAATAATATTTAATTTCTCCGCCTTTGGCATCCTTGAAATCTTTGATCCTTGCTGGTATGGTGTAATGGCTCCATGTAACCAAAAAGTTTGGCAGTTAAGATTCAAAAATCAAATAGTTAGGCGCCCTAGAACTATATCGATAGTTAGTAGATAGATCTTGTCCGGCAACCCTTTTAAGTGACAGGTGCGAATTCACCAGCTGGTGAATATCGAATGGGAATTCGGAAAAGGGTTCTTCGGGTCCATAGCATCGGGCCTCGATCTCTTTTCGAAAACCTTGTCACGCTGATCAGTTGTGCAGCTCCCCCAAAATTTTCAATAAAGATAAAAAGAAAAGGTTAAAGCCACATGCGCTCAACCTCTAATCTTAGCTTACTTCATACATCCTAAGAAATAGAGACAAAGAAGACATTAATAAATACTTTAAAAAGTATTAGCAGACCGGCAAGGTAAATATTTCTTGAAAAAAAACACAAAGCTTTCGAAAAATTTGCAATTACAGTTTTGCACATTTATAGGTCTTGCCTTTCTGGTTCTTATTTGCGACTACACGGCCAAAAAAAAGCCTGTCGTTCGCTTTAAAACAAGAACAGAGGCACCATAAATTGTTCCAACAACTCTGACCCACGAGGAAAAAGCGTCCCTAGCCGCCTTAACAGGTTTCTACAATTTCCCGCCGGGAAAGGCGTTGGAAATTTTAACGCCATAAGAGGCGCAACAAGCTCTTTTCTCAGTGGGGAAATTCGTCGCAGGTCGCAGGAGAAAGTTCCAGAAAAATTATTGTGAAATTTCAGTGAAAGCCAGATAAAAACTAGTGCAAAATCAGTGAAAATCACAAACCTAAAACCCTAAAAAAAACTAGACAAAATTCTGGTTAAAAACAATTTAAAATCGTGTAAAATAATAAAGCTATAAACAGGCAACATAGCTAAAAAAGGGTTATTAGCCAGAAGAGCTATTCCTAAAGTAATAATTTAGTTTCTATATATATTATTTTTTTTCACGTAAAATTAACAAAGAAACAAAAAAAATTCAGCTGGTTAAAAATACTAGCAAGTAAATAAAAATAAAAAAAAAACGAGTCAAAATAGTCTTGATAAAATAAATAACTAAAACAAATATGTAAGTCGCATTGGCAAAGTGGTGTGTGTGTGAGTACGAGCAAGTGCAAAGATAAATGTGAAATCAAAACAAAACAAAGGCAGCCCAAATTGGCACACTGAAAGAAAAAAGCTTTGCATCTGTTATGAAAATTAAAAAGTTAATCAATTAAAATTCGCAATCATTTAAAAATTTAACCACATCAAAACAAAATCACTTAAAAATACAAGAGTAAAATTTTTTGGCAACAAAGAAATTAAACATGTAAAACCAATTTGCAAATTATATTATCTCCCCTATATAAACCCCCAAAAACAACAAAGCACAGCATCTTCAAGAAGGCCTTCTTCGAGGATAGCAATGGGTGAGTCGTAAAACAAAAACAAAGATCAAAACCTAAAATCGTGCTGAGCGCGCACACAAACCTAACATTTTTGTAGCGCAGTGTAAAAATGTACACCTTTTCGTAAGCTTATCAGTGGCTCGCACCGATCTTTTGGCGTGCAAATGCAAAAATCATACGATGTAAGCGAAAGCTGTAAATAAAAGCTTTTAACTGGCTACACTAAAAGAAATCAAAGCCAATGTATTTTTTGAAATATAATTTTTCTCTAACGGCAATTTAACAAAAGGTAAAAACATGCAAGTAAATTAACGTAAAATAAACATGCCTAAAAAATAAAATAACTTAGTACAGCACCTCAATAAAAACCACCCACATACACTGCCACACATATTAAATCATGAATTAAATAAAAACAAATAAATTAGGTAATGTAGGAAAAACAAATAAAAATGTTATCGTTAGATTTAAGTTTATAGGAAGTAAAATGAATTAAAAAATGAATACACTGAAAGAATTAAGTTAAGAAAAATTATTTTTGATATAAGTCATGGATAGGAAATAAACTAAGTGAATTCGGAAATGCTTTGGATTATGAATTGGATTTTGTATATTTTTATTATTATTAAAGAATTGTTTATAAATATGGAATTCTTAATTTTTCTAATTTCTGATGACATGGGAGCCTAATTAAATGATAAATAAGTAGTTACATTTGGGGT
Organism: Drosophila oshimai; assembly: GCA_018150695.1. Lineage (NCBI taxonomy): Eukaryota > Metazoa > Arthropoda > Insecta > Diptera > Drosophilidae > Drosophila > Drosophila oshimai. The sequence continues at coordinate 385,304 of JAECWM010000268.1, read as the reverse complement.
CTGCGGAGACATTTATTAACTTGAAGGCTAGGGTTGGGAGGGTAATGAACATGGGGCTGGCAATTTACAGCTAAGTCCACCCACTGGGCAACTACAAATTATCGTGCATTCTTTTACTCCCCATTATTATTTGCGATACTCGAAGAGTAAGCAAATACTGTAAACGATCAAATGTCTGTCTGTCCGTCCGTCTGTCCGTACAAACATCGAGATCTCGGGAACTATAAGAGCTAGAACCACCAAATTTTGCATACAGACTTCTATAAGCAAAGCGCAGATCAAGTTTGTTTCAAAACCTGACCACGCCCCTTTTTACGCCCACAAACCGGAAAAAACTCTGTGGTGTCCACATTTTAAGTGCTAGAGAAAAGTGGCCCTTACAAATGTTGTTCGTATTGAAAATATCTACCCAAATATCTAAAATCTGACCATTGCGTTGAAAATTTTTATTGCGCTCAAAAGTAGGCAAAACTTTTTTTTTAAGAGATTTAACTGATTGCGCATGAAAGTAGGCTTCACATTTTTGAAGAGGGCTAGCTAGCTGTTTTTAAAGAGGGCAATGAGTATCGCAAATCTTATAGTCGGGAAACCCGACTATAGCGTTCTTTCTTGTTTTTGTATTTATTTTGGTATGGCATCAATAGTAGCCGTGTGGTTTCGAAGGATGATCGTCTCCTTGCATATATTTAGATTCAGTCTATAATAGATTTGACTCTATAATAAACCTTTGGTGTAGCAGTCATTTATCCGCAGCAAAAACCCCCCCACTTCTCCCGCTAGAGCTAGGGTTCAAAGGGTCCCGCTCCGCTGTAAGGATAGTGATCGACAAGCTGGAAGTTGGGGGACAAGTCAAAATTCAAATGAGAAACCCGAATACCCTGTAATTGTCCCGCTTCAACCGGCGTTCCCTACGCTACAAGTTTTTGGCGCCCAACAACGTGGGGCCGGTGCTAATTATTTAATTCGTTAAATTAATTAAGTACCTACCCCTAATTAATGAAAGTTGTAAATCAAGCTAAAATAAAAACTTAGGTTTTTAGGCCATCATTAGCGAGTGCTGATAGGATTCGACCGTAGTATCGTTAAGTCTTTTAAATAATTCTTATTTTTAGGAATTGCTTGAAATCTTAATAACAACGAAGTACAACCTAAATCTTTAGAAATATGACATACCAAAATTAATGGTGTTAGTTTTTTTAATACTTTAGGAAAATACAGGTTTATTACAAAAGACATTAATATGTAGCTCTTTTTCGTTTCTTCGATAGAATTTTGTAATATTATATGAAAGCAGTTAATAAAAGTTGATTAAAATTTTTTTATACATCTTTGGTATCGAGTTTTTGAACATTCGAAAATTTTCGACCGAGATTATTGGTAGATTTATTTTTCAGCGTATTTTCGACTTGAATAAAATAAAAATCAAAAATATCTTGAACAATGATGTTGTTAATGATCAATATTGGATAATTTTCTGCATAGGTATTCTACTGGAATATAATATAAATGCAAGGGTGTTTTGTTATCCGTGGAATTCCGATCAGTAAAGTTAGAGAATGGATGTTCATTTAATAAAAACATTTGTAGTTACAATAGCCCGAAAAATATAAATTTTTTTTAATGCATTGACATTTTTAGAAAAGCCAGTAATATTTATCTTTATTTATGTCTCCCAGGAAGGTCATCAGAAATAATTTTTTTGTATAAAAATGCCAGTAGAACGAAGCTTTGAGGTAAACAAGGCTCAGCAGCCTATAGACTCAGCAGAGAATATTTGCATAATCTGCAGCGAAATTATGTTAAACACACAACCCTGTGCTATTACTAAGTGTAATCACGTTTTTCATAAGAGTTGTTTGGAAACGCGCGTACAGGTTCATAAAGAATGTCCCAGTTGCTTAGTGGGAGTTCATTTAAAAGAGTGGAAGGTAGTCATCGGCAACCATTCACCCAACCATAAGAGTGGGGCAACCACTAAACAAAAGAGAGTTGTTGCAACAGGATCTCGTCCGTGTACTCGTTCATTAGCTACGCAATTAGATGCCGTTGACCAACAAGAAGCAGAAGGAGCCGAAGCGCTTATCATGTTAGAAGATCCATCTGAAATATCTAACCCAGCGAACGCTAATCCACCAGGTAGTACTCCTACGAATCAAGGAGTAAGGTCGCTCGCAAATCCAATTACAAACGCGCCAGTTAGAAGAGGTCGTCCTCCAAGGCCACGAAGACAGAATAATCCACCTGCGGTAGCATCTGTACCGGTAGTAGATATAGAATCAATCGTCCGCGACACGGTTACTCGTGTTTTATCATCCCTGTCAGGATCTGGAAGCCTTTTAGCTCAGCCCGCGCAAATAGCCGAAAATGCATCTCCGATTTCTCAACAGAGTTATAGGTCAGCTAGGCGTACATATACATTGGAGCCACACAAAATTGCAGATGTTTTGCAAAAATGGGGTGTTAGGTTCGATGGAACAGTCGAGGGTTTATCAGTAGAAGAATTCCTTTATAGAGTGAAAATTTTAGCAATCGAACATTTCGATGGAGACTTAGAAATTATCAGTCGGAATATTCATCAGCTCTTAATTGGTAAAGCCAGCAGTTGGTTCTGGAGATATCATAAGAGGGTTTAAACGTTTAAATGGAGTGAATTTTGTGCTGCTTTCCGTGAACAATATCGTGAGAGTAGATCGGCTACTGAATTACGGGAACAAATTCGCTCACGTAAACAAAAGCCGGGAGAGTCCTTCGATACGTTCTACGAGAGTGTTTGTAAGCTCATGGACAGACTATTAGTAAGTTTTGCCGAAGATGAGTTAGTAGAGATGATACAAGGAAATTTGCTAATAGACATCAAAGAGAGACTGTTGTTTAAAAAGATCTCATCTATTTCCGAGTTACGCTGTTTAGTTCATAAGCGGGAACATTTTCTTAAAGAAGTAGGTCGAGCACGTCCGCTGCCAGCAAAGCCTGCTCAATATAGAGTATACGCCCTGGATGACGAACAACCGAGTGAGTCTCTAGAAGCCGAGGAAGAGAACGAAATCTCAGCCATTACACGCACAGCTCCTCTGTTGTGCTGGAACTGTAAAGGTTCAGGCCACATTTGGAAAAATTGTTTGGCTGAGAAGAGCGTTTTTTGTTTCAGCTGCGGAGCGCCACAGGAGTATGCACCCACTTGCCAAAACTGCAAGCGAAAGGCGGAAAACCGGCAAGGAGGGGCATCCAATTTAGGAAATGTGTCCCAAAAGTAGAAGATAACTGTAGTATAGGTATGGGAAAGGTTACACTTTTAGAAAATAATTTAGATGAGGAACCGAAAACTGTAGTAAAATTACCTTTTAAGCCCTATCACGAGAGATTAAGAAACTATAAGTTAGTAAGAGAACGAATTTTTGCAGGACTAGAAAGGAAAAGTCGCCGAAGTACAATTCGAATGCGAACATACTTTCGTTCGATGAAAAGGAAGAGAACTATGATTGTGTCTACAGTTTTTCAAAACAACATAGACCGTCGTAGTTATGCAAGCGTGAAATTTTTGGAATTCACCGAACTTGGGTTGCTTGACACTGGAGCAAACATAAGTTGTCTCGGATCTTCGTTAGCGCTTATGGATTTTTCCAAGTACAAACATTTTAAGCCAATACTGTCCCAAGTCCGAACAGCTGATGCCAAGTCGCACCAGGTTCGCGGAATACTGAAAGTAAAAATTAAATATCAGGACAAGGAATAAAATATTGAACTATACATTATCCCTTCAATAGCCCAGAGATTAATACTAGGCATAGATTTCTGGCGGGCTTTTGATTTAGCGCCAGGGATAATTAGCTCTATCTTGACTGAAGACGTAGATCTAGACCAATGTAAAGATCAATTCCCACTAACTAGTCAGGAAAGACAGCAACTTGAGGCTGTTAAGGAATTGTTTCCAAACTTCGAGATACAAGGTTTAGGTCGCACGGCGGTAATTAAGCATGGTATTGACATTGGTGATAGTAAGCCAGTAAAACAGCGATACTATCCGGTTAGTTCTGCGGTAGAAAAGCTTATGTACTCGGAAATTGACCGAATGCTTAATTTAGGGGTTATCGAGGCGTCGCAAAGTGCTTGGAGCTCTCCAATGCGTATGGTAGTAAAGCCAAATAAAGTTCGCTTATGCCTTGACGCTCGAAAACTTAACGATGCTACAAACAAAGATGCGTATCCGTTGCAAAGCATCGAAGGCATCTTTGCTCGCCTTCCAGAAGCAAATTTAGTTTCTAAATTGGACCTTAAAGATGCGTATTGGCAGATCGAGCTCACTGACGAAGCAAACCGTTGACTGCTTTTACCGTTCCAGGGAGAGCGTTGTATCAGTTTACGGTCATGCCATTTGGACTTTGTAATGCTCCGTCCACGATGTCCCGTCTTATGGATGACTTAATCCCTCCGGATTTACGTCATTGCGTATTCGGCTATCTCGACGATCTTTGCATTGTCTCGGAAGATTTTGCTTCACATTTAGCAGTTTAAGTTCGCATAGCAGATCAGTTTAGGAAAGCTAATCTAACATTAAACGTAACTAAAAGTCACTTTTGTGTGACTCGGGTAAATTATCTAGGTTATGTTATCGGTAGTGGTGGAGTAGCCACAGATCCGGATAAAATATCTTGTGTACTCAACTGGCCAACTCCAAAGAACTTGAAGCAGGTAAGAGGCTTCTTAGGGGTTTGTGGTTGGTATAGGCGATTTATAAAAGACTTTGCCGAAATTACTTGTCCAATTACAGACGTGTTGAAAACTAAGAAATGTTTTCAATGGTCTCCGGAAGCTCAGGAAGCAATGGAGAAACTTAAAACGTTGCTCACTTCAGCTCCCGTTCTACAAAATGCGGATTTTACGCGAAAATTCTTCTTGCACTGCGATGCCAGCGATCATGGTATTGGCGCGGTGCTTGTGCAATTATCAGATACAGGAGAGGAAAAACCTTTGGCATTCATGTCAAAGAAATTATCCAAATCACAACGTAATTATAGCGTTACCGAACGCGAATGCCTTTTAGCAATTAAAAAGTTTAGGTGCTATCTAGAACTACAGCCGTTTGAAGTCGTAACAGATCATTCAAGTCTGCTACGGTTAATGCGGCAGCAGAATGTATCAGGTAGGTTGGCACGTTGGGTATTTTCGGTTGCAAGCATTCAAGCTCACAATTTCGCACCGCAAAGGAAAAGATCACATAGTCCCAGATGCGTTATCGAGAATTTGTGAACCGGAGATTGATAGTGTCGAATGGATAGGCCCAGAAATTGATTTGGATTCATCAGCATTTCTTGATCCTGACTACATTCAAGTCAAGGAAGTAGTTGAAGCCAATAAAGCAAAGTTCCCGGATTTACGAATTGTAGACAAATATGTTTACATTCGCACCGAGCATTCTTCTGGAAATGCAGTCCAAGACTCGGATTGTTGGAAGCTGTGGGTGCCGGAGGCTTTACGATTAGTTGCGATCCGCCAAGCACATGATTGTGTCATATCTGCGCAAGGTGGAATGCAGAAAACTATCGAACGGTTGCGAAGGCATTTGTTTTGGCCAGGTTTGTCTAAGCAAGTTAGAGAATACGTTCGGGAGTGCGAAGTTTGTAAGCAGACGAAAGCTCCGAATATAACATTACGACCACCAATGGGTCAACAAAGTGTGTCATGTAGGCCCTTTCAAAAGTTATATATAGACATTTTAGGTCCTTACCCGCGAAGCAAGAAAGGACATTTAGGATTGCTGATTGTCCTTGATCACTTCAGTCGGTACCATTGGCTATGTCCGCTAAAGAAATTTACAACATCTGCCTTTACTGACTTTTTAGGAAAGCGAATCTTTGCTGAATTTGGGGTACCCGAGACCATTGTAAGTGACAATGGCTCGCAATTCAAGTCGAATGAGTTTGAAGCTTTTTTGACCAAGTTTGGGATTCAGCATACGTTTACAGCGTTATATTCTCCACAGAGTAATGCTGCGGAAAGGGTTAATCGCTCCTTGCTAGCTGCGATTAGATCCTATCTCCGAGCCGATCAGACCGAATGGGATACAAACTTAACAAGTATTTCATCCGCGTTGCGTTCGTCGTTGCACCAAGCCATTGGATGTTCGCCTTACAAAGCATTGTTTGGCTTTAATATGGTTAATCATGGAAATGATTATAGATTGCTGAAGAAGTTATCCCTCTTAGAGGAATCTCCACTTTTGAATCCTTTGGACAAGTTAAATTGTCTGCGAGAGGATATCAAGCAAAATAGTCGGATTGCTTACGAGCGTAATGCGACGCAGTACAATTTGCGCTCACGGCCAGTCTTGTATAAGGTAGGCCAAGAGGTGTTTAAGCGTAACTTTTACTTGAGCAATTTCTCTAAAAATTTCAATAAGAAACTAGGTCCTCAGTTTTCAAAGTGTCGAGTGAAAAAGAAGGTAGGTACAGCATATTATCTATTAGAGAATTTACAAGGAAAAGAAATAGGTACATATCATGCCAAGGATCTGCGAAGCTAATTCCAGCTAATCGTGCCTCGTAGACTCGTTAGATTATCTGGTTTTGTAATGGCTCCATGTAACCAAAAAGTTTGGCAGTTAAGATTCAAAAATCAAATAGTTAGGCGCCCTAGAACTATATCGATAGTTAGTAGATAGATCTTGTCCGGCAACCCTTTTAAGTGACAGGTGCGAATTCACCAGCTGGTGAATATCGAATGGGAATTCGGAAAAGGGTTCTTCGGGTCCATAGCATCGGGCCTCGATCTCTTTTCGAAAACCTTGTCACGCTGATCAGTTGTGCAGCTCCCCCAAAATTTTCAATAAAGATAAAAAGATAAGGTTAAAGCCACATGTGCTCAACCTCTAATCTTAGCTTACTTCATACATCCTAAGAAATAGAGACAAAGAAGACATTAATAAATACTTTAAAAAGTATAAGCAGACCGGCAAGGTAAATATTTCTTGAAAAAAAACACAAAGCTTTCGAAAAATTTGAAATTACAGTTTTGCACATTTATAGGTCTTGCCTTTCTGGTTCTTATTTGCGACTACACGGCCAAAAAAAAGCCTGTCGTTCGCTTTAAAACAAGAACAGAGGCACCATAAATTGTTCCAACAACTCTGACCCACGAGGAAAAAGCGTCCCTAGCCGCCTTAACAGGTTTCTACAATTTCCCGCTGGGAAAGGCGTTGGAAATTTTAACGCCATAAGAGGCGCAACAAGCTCTTTTCTCAGTGGGGAAATTCGTCGCAGGTCGCAGGAGAAAGTTCCAGAAAAATTATTGTGAAATTTCAGTGAAAACTAGATAAAAACTAGTACAAAATCAGTGAAAATCACAAACCTAAAACCCTAAAAAAAAACTAGATAAAATTCTGGTTAAAAACAATTTAAAATCGTGTAAAATAATAAAGCTATAAACAGGCAACATAGCTAAAAAAGGGTTATTAGCCAGAAGAGCTATTCCTAAAACAATAATTTAGTTTCTATATATATTATTTTTTTCACGTAAAATTAACAAAGAAACAAAAAAAATTCAGCTGGTTAAAAATACTAGCAAGTAAATAAAAAAAACGAGTCAAAATAGTCTTGATAAAATAAATAACTAAAACAAATATGTAAGTCGCATTGGCAAAGTGGTGTGTGTGTGAGTACGAGCAAGTGCAAAGAAAATTTGAAATCAAAACAAAACAAAAGCAGCCCAAATTGGCACACTGAAACAAAGAAAAAAGCTTTGCATCTGTTATGAAAATTAAAAAGTAAATCCATTAAAATTCGCAATCATTTAAAAATTTAACCACATCAAAACAAAATCACTTAAAAATACAAGAGTAAAATTTTTTGGCAACAAAGAAATTAAACATGTAAAACCAATTTGCAAATTATATTATCTCCCCTATATAAACCCCCAAAAACAACAAAGCACAGCATCATCAAGAAGGCCTTCTTCGAGGATAGCAATGGGTGAGTCGTAAAACAAAAACAAAGATCAAAACCTAAAATCGTGCTGAGCGCGCACACAAACGTAACATTGTAGCGCAGTGTAAAAATGTACACCTTTTCGTAAGCTTATCAGTGGCTCGCACCGATCTTTTGGCGTGCAAATGCAAAGATCATACGATGTAAGCGAAAGCTGTAAATAAAAGCTTTTAACTGGCTACACTAAAAGAAATCAAAGCCAAAGTATTTTTTGAAATATAATTTTTCTCTAACGGCAATTTAACAAAAGGTAAAAACATGCAAGTAAATTAACGTAAAATAAACATGCCTAAAAAATAAAATAACTTAGTACAGCACCTCAATAAAAACCACCCACATACACTGCCACATATATTAAATCATGAATTAAATAAAAACAAATAAATTAGGTAATGTAGGAAAAACAAATAAAAATGTTATCGTTAGATTTAAGTTTATAGGAAGTAAAATGAATTAAAAAATGAATACACTAAAAGAATTTGGTTAAGAAAAATTATTTTTGATAAAAGTCATGGATAGGAAATAAACTAAGTGAATTCGGAAATGCTTTGGATTATGAATTGGATTTTGTATATTTTTTATTATTATTAAAGAATTGTTTATAAATATGGAATTCTAAATTTTTCTAATTTCTGATGACATGGGAGCCTAATTAAATGATAAATAAGTAGTTACATTTGGGGTCTGCGGAGACATTTATTAACTTGAAGGCTAGGGTTGGGAGGGTAATGAACATGGGGCTGGCAATTTACAGCTAAGTCCACCCACTGGGCAACTACAAATTATCGTGCATTCTTTTACTCCCCATTATTTTTGTATTTATTTTGGTATGGCATCAATATTAGCCGTGTGGTTTCGAAGGAGGATCGTCTCCTTGTATATATTTAGATTCAGTAGGAACTCTATAATAAACCTTTGGTGTAGCAGTCATTTATCCGCACCAAAAACCCTCCCACTTCTCCCGATAGAGCTAGGTTCAAAGGGTCCCGCTCCGCTGTAAGGATAGTGATCGACAAGCTGGAAGTTGGGTGACAAGTCAAAATTCAAATGAGAAACCCGAATACCCTGTAATTGTCCCGCTTCAACCGGCGTTCCCTACGCTACAATGGACAGGACTAAGTTGTGCGGAAAATTAAAATTTAATTTGGGCTAAATTTCCTTAAATTTTCCCAATTTTTCTACTTCTAACGATAGTTTTAACACTTTCGATAATGTTAAGAAGATTTTGAGCCAAAAAACCTGTCTAAATAAAGACAGATACAGCTAAAAGCCTCAATTATTTATGTGGGCTTTAAAGGTTATCTTAAATTTTTTTAGATTTGTATACTATTATTTCATTTTTTAAAAAATGTTTACCATCTTGTTCGATTACTGACAAAATGGCCAACAAAATGAGGTATCAGTACCCGCGCACACTGTCCACCGCCGCACACGACCGCCGTCATTAGGGGCTGGAGCCGCCATTTTGTTTTATTTTTACTATAAAAAATTTTTTATAATCTTTTTAAAATATAGACAAAAAAATGCCACAAAAGTTTAAAAAAAAATACGTGTGTAGGTACTCTCTTAAAAAAATCATGAAATTACGCACATTTTCGGGCCTCTGGACTAGAACATCCCCTTAATATAGCTTCATAATTGGGCCCTCCACTTAATTGAGATGCATAATATAAGTAAGCCTTGATGACGTTTTTTAGAGCCGCACATAAATTTTTTAAAGTATCTTCAATAAAACAAAAGTTATTCGTGTTTTAGTAGTGTTGTTCACCTCTGTTCCCAAAAATTTTGCTATTGTGAACAAGCTTTAAAAATACAAAAAAAAACAAGAAAGAACGCTATAGTCGGGTTTCCCGACTATAAGATTTGCGATACTCATTGCCCTCTTAAAACAAACAAAACGAGAAAAACGATAGATAGGCTACATTACCTTCATTTGTAGATTTTACATTCACAAACACGTGTATGTAAAATATGTATGTAGACTAGATTTTAGGCATAGAAAAATGTTCTATAACTTCTTTATTATTGGTAAGAGCATAAAATTGTTCGGAATGTAGTAAGACAGTGCACATATCATTATATTTCTTTTAAAACCGTAACGATTACATAAAAAATGAGAGCGCCACAGATTTTCGCGGTTTGTGGGCGGTAAAAACGGCGTGGTCTAGTTTTGAAACAAACTTGATCTGCGCTTTGTTTCTAGAAGTCTGTGCCCAAAATTTGGTGGTTCTAGCTTTAAAAGTTCCCGAGATCTCGACGTTTGTACGGACGGACGGACGGACGGACAGACATACATTTGCTCGTTTGCAGTATTTGCTTACTCTTCGAGTATCGCAAATAAAAAGCCTACAACAAAAACAAGGTGCATTTACGAGGCATAAAACTGTTTTCATGCAGTTTTGGCTCGTCTAAAAGTATCACCAAGTTATGATTTTGGGGAATCTGGCTGCCGAAATCAACGGTATCTAAAATATAATGTAATTTTAAAAAAATAATTTTAAAATCATCATATTTTTAACAAACAGTGCACAAAAGTACCTCTTATAAGGGGTGATGTAAAAAATCGCCAGGAACAACAACAACATTAGCGGAATCAATGCCAATAAGGCTAAAAAATGTGCTAGACAGCTTTAGCTTTCATATAAAGTGTTCCAATTTCAAATATGTTGGGAATTATTCAATTTTTTAATACTTTTCTTCACTATTTTCCACTGTCCGATTATGCGTTGAGCGTCAAATACTAAGGTATTTTTGTATTTTTTAAAATACTTAGCGTTATTGTTAAAAATATAAATGAAATTTGTAAGTTATGGAAAGAGGACAACATAAAGTTTAAATAAATTCGAAAAAATTATGTTTCTAACTTATTTTTTGTGGGTTTTAGAGCAGTTTTATGTTAGGAAAAAATGTGTCCGATTATGCGTTGGTGTCACTGTAAGTTAGCTGTTACGGCATGAACCTAATTGGCAGCACAGACCAGTTGGTAACGCGACATATGAACAGCTGATGGCTGGCCGTCGCCGGTGAACGGTTACGCTGGGCGAATAGCTAATAAGAATAAGAACAAGATTAAGAGGAAAAAAGCGCGTGGATGCTGCAAGTTAACCGGAGAGCCCTACAAGTTTTTTAGTCTCTGGCTTTGTTATAGTTTCTTGATAAAATAATCAATTTCTACCCTAGTTAAAGCCCATGTCAATATATGAAGTAAATAAAAGTTACTTGGAGTAAAACGGAAGGAGTGGACTTTGGTTTGGGACTTTAACAACTGACTAAAAAAGGTACAACCCCCGCGACCACGGAGGAATTGCACGGAGAGGCAATATTCTAAAAAACTTTTGGTGGAAAACTTCAGCAGCAAATAGAACCATCTACGACCGCGATCTGGAGAAAGATCGGCGCGTGCAACGGAGATTATCGCAGCACGAGAAGGTTCGATTTGCACGGCTTTTAATTGGCGCTTGGTTCGTGTGTAACCACACATCCTAGATCCGCGTGGCCAAAAGGCAGCTATCGAGTACATATAATGGATGGCGCAAGTGGTCAAAAGGCCGGAGTGTAGAGTGGGGACCTCAGCGAATTAATGGAAAACATTCCTGGCTTAATGTCTGTTACGAGTTCTGCAGCACAAGGAGGACGATTGGATTTGGATCGCGTTAGTGATACGTACAGTGGTGTGATCACGGCGGTTACAGCGATCGCACCTAATGTGCGGTACGTCTAGCGCTACAGTCCAAAATTACAGGGCGACCGTAGACGCGATAGGACTTTCTGCCTATCTGAACGACCCGATGTTTTAACGAGATCTTTTGGAGAAGTTGCCGTTCGACATGAAGCTGGATTGGGCGAGGCAGAGCGCAGGACTTCAGAGAGTGGATATCGCAGTTTTCGATGACTGGCTATTCAGAGTAGCAACCTGCGCGAGCACAGTGATGCCAATAAATTCAGGCAACGACGACAAACAACGAGAAAGGAATCCAAGGGTCCGGCTTATGGTTCATAACGACACTAGTTCTACGCCTTCGTGAAGAAAGTGCACTGGCATTCATAAGTTGGAGGATTGCAGAGAATTTCGTGCCTTAAGCGTGCACGATAGATGGAATTTCATAAAGGAGAGCAGATTGTGCTGGAGATGCTTTGGAAAAGACTTCATACGACAATGCAGAGCATCACGAAACTGTTCCGTGGATGGATGTACGAGAAAGTATAATATTCTCCTTCATAATGGAAATCAAAATGTAAGCAGAGCTGAAAATAGAACAAACGACAGCGAACCCGTTATGCATACAGGGCAGAACGATAGAGCGTTGTTTAGATACGTGCCCATTACGATGTCCGGGCCGAGTTGCAAGGTGGAAACGATTGCACTCATCGACGAGGGATCAGCCTGCACTCTGATCGAGACACATGTAGCGGAAAAGATGGGTATCGACGGACCTTCAGACGAGCTGTGCCTACAGTGGACAGGAGAAATAACTCAAACTCAAAACTGAGTCAAAGCGTATAAATTTAACGAGCTCCCCAAGCTACGACGCAGCCCGTAAGTTTACGCTGCAAAATGTGACAACCGTCAAGCACCTGGATCTTCCCAAACAGACGTTGGACGATTCGGTCCTGAGATCGCATTCGCACCTCGAGAAACTACCCATTTGTAAGTATAAGCATGCGCAAGCTTCGCTCATCATCGGCTTGGATAACGTGCGACTAGGAGTACCGCTTCTTGTGAGAGAGCGCGAAGACTCAGAATTTGTCGCAGCTAAGTCCAGGCTCGGATGGTATATTTATGGACGTAAAGGTGATTCTGGTGGCCCTGCAAGCTCTAGGGTAATGCACGTCTGCGAATGTAATAACGTTCAGCAATTGGATGCTCTTATCAAAGAGAGTTTTTCATTGGATGCGGTTGGTGTGAGTATATCTAATAACACTCTTAGCTCCAAGGAAGCCAATTGTACCCTGAATGAATCGACGACGTATAACAGAGAGCTGAAGAGGTGGCAGACTGGACTTCTGTGGCGGTACGAGAACGTATAGCTCCCGTCCTCCCGTGAGATGGCCATGCGACGACTTCAGTGTTTGGAAACCCGTATGGCGAGAGACAAAGAACTAAAAGTGTTCGTGAATCAACAGATCCAACGCTACGAGCAGTTGGGATATATCCGCAAACTAAGAACCGACGAAATGACCGACGAAATACAGACTTGGTATTTGCCCATATTCGTTGTCAAAAATCCGAATAAAGGAAAATCGAGACTAGTTTGGGACGCTGCAGCCAAGGTGGAAGGCATCGCCCTCAATACGATGCTACTTAAAGGACCGAATCAACTACCTTCTCTTGTTGAAGTAATTTTAAGATTCAGACAGAAACCGGTCGGCATATGTGGAGATATAAAGGAAATGTTCCACCACATAATGGTGCGTGAAGAGGACCAAGGAGCACAGCAATTTCTCTGGAAATATGGCGACAACATTCGAGAGCCAGACTACGGCCAACTACGTGAGGGATAGGAACGCTAAGCAATTCCTTGATGAACACCCAAAGGCAGTGAGAGCCATATTAAGGAATACATTTGTAGATGACTGGCTCCAAAGTTGTGAGTCTGAAAAAGAAATGGTTCGCCTAGCTCAGGAAGTAAGACACATACACAAAGAAGGAGGCTTCGAGATGAGGGGCTGGATATCAAACTCGTCTACAGTAATGCGTGCGCTCTTGGGTGACATTAAAACACCTGAACGCAGCATTGAAATGGCAGAGTCTACTACAAATGAACGAGTGCTAGGCATGTGGTAGAATCCTAGAGCCGACCACTTTACCTTTGTCAACAAATTTGGAGAAAATATTTATAACGAAACTACAGTAGTGACAAAGAGGTTAATACTTCGAATAGTTATGACAATCTTTGACCCACTAGGTCTGCTAGGATTTTATATAATTCAAGCGAAGCTGATACTACAGGATGTGTGGAGGTCTGCCTTAGGTTGGGACGAACCAATCGGAGAAGAAGAGCGTAATCGTTGGACTCTATGGATAAGGCAACTCAAACACATCGAAGATCTACAAATCCCACGGTATCTTGGCTTATCTACTGAAATATGCAATATTCAATTACACATACTTACAGATGCGAGTATTAATGCATTCGCCGCGATGGCCTAGATAAGGATCGAAGAACGAGACGGTATCCGATGTGCGTTACTGGCCTCTAAAACGAGAGTGGCGCCGCTGAAACCAATTTCAATCCCCAGAATGGAACTAATGGGTTGGCAAATTTTTTGGAGCAGGAGCTATCCATCGACGTGAAGAGACGTGTGTTTTGGACCGATTCCAAAAAACGTTTTCTATTGGATACGCTCAGATGCTCGAAAGAATCATCAGTTTGTAGCCCTACGAATTGGTGAAATCCTGGAGAACTCCGAAACCGCCGAATGGAAATGGGTCCCATCCGCGCTGAACGTGGCTGACGACGGGACAAAATGGACGAAGGAATCTAGCTTTCAGGCAGACTCGAGATGGCTTACAGGTCCAACATTTTTATTAGAATCAGAAGACCACTGGCTGGTTACGGAGCTAAGCTCACATACCAAGGAGAGGATAAATGTCCATGAGTCAAAGGAGACGTCATTATCAAGGCTGGCAAGTTTAGCAAGTGGGAGAAGCTGCAAGGAGCCTTGAAATGCGTCATGCATTTTTTAAGCAAAATATGGAAAACAAAAATTAACGTCGGAGGAGGCAAGGATTGCCACATGTATTCGCAACCTGGATGATGTAAGTAACGTGATTTACAGGATGGTTCAAGAGGAAGCGTACGCGGAAGAAGTAACTCTTCTACGCATAGGAACCGTATTAGGAAGGAAGAGTCCAATATATAAACTTTCGCCTTATTTGGACGAAGCAGGCGTGCTGAGAATACGCGACCGGATCGATCGAATGAGCGGCGTGGATATTAACTTGAAAATACCAGTAATTCTACCCAAATAACACAAAGTCACCAATCTTCTGGTCGATTATTTTCACCGTAAGTTCCACCACCAACTAACCGAAATTGTAGTCAACGAGATGCACCAATTATATCACATCCCGGGATTAAGAGCCAAAGTACGAGCACTAGCGAACGCTTGTCAGAGGTGTCGCAATAAGAAAGCGGCGCCGGAGCCACCGGAGATGGGAGATATTCCGCCAGAAAGGCTTGCTATCAGTGAGCTACCTTTCACGAACACTGGTATCGACTATTTCGCCCCATTTGAGGTGAACGTTGGAAGAAGACGAGGGAAACGGTGGGGCGTACTGTTTACGTGACTCACTGTAAGAGCGGTACACATCCAACTAGCTAACTCGCTTTCGACGGATACATTTATGCTGATCCTTGGAATGTTTGTGGCACGAAGAGGAGTGCCGAAAATAATAATGTCGGACAACGGAACCAATTTTCGAGGAGCGAGCCCACTGTTACTAGAAGAAGTTGAGAGGATCTCATCGAAGGAGCTTGAAAATAAGTACCCAGAGATCGAGTGGTCTTTCATACCGCCAGGAGCGCCCCACATCTTTCTGAAATACTAGAAAAGAAGGACGTTTAAGAACCGGTGCTTAGAGCAGCGCTAGCCAGGATAGAAAACACGCTCAGTTCCCGACCATTGACGTACGTGCCGCTGGAGACCCCGGAAGCTGATGCACTTACGCCAAACCATTTTCTACGAGGAGCAAGCAGTGCGATTGCAGCAAGGGATGGCGGCGACACGAACGGCATTTTGTTTGGTAAGATTTTTCGTATTGCAGGTCAGATTGCAGACAGCTTCAAGAAGAGATGGCTGAGGGAATACCTACCGTGCCTCACACAACGAGCTAAATGGAATGGCCCGCCTAACAACCCGATCTGCATAGGAGATGTCGTCATTATGGTTGACGAAGCGAACCCCAAGGTGCAGTGGAAGAAAGGTGTCATCATGGATCTTCGAGTGGCCAAAGACGGGATAGCACGCAGCGCAGTTATACGCACCGCAACTGGATTGCTGAACCGACCGATCGTCAAGTTGGCCAAGCTCGATGTCAACAGAACAACAGCAGATGGCGGCCAAGACGTAACCATAAGTTTTGCAAACAAATCGGCGAGGATTGTTTCCGAAGGGGCGAATGTTACGGCATGAACAGCACAGACCAGTTGGCAACGCGACGTAGTAACAGCTGATGGCTGGCCGTCGCCGGCGAACGGTTACGCTGGGCGAATAGCTAATAAGAATAAGAACAAGATTAAGAGGAAAAAAGCGGGTAGAAGCTGCAAGTTAACCGGAGAGCCCGGCGAGGCAATATTAGCATTGATGAAGTTCTTTAGAGCTGCATTTAAATTTTTTAAAGTAGGTATCTTCAATAAAACAAAAGTTATTTGTGTTTTAGTAATGTTGTTCACCTCTGTTCCCAAAAATGTTGTTATTGTGAACAAGCTTTAAAAATACAAAAAAAAACAACTATAAGATTTGCGATACTCATTGCCCTCTTTAAAAGCAGCTAGCTAGCCCTCTTCAAAAAAGTGTAGCCTACTTTCGAGCGCAATCAATTTTTAGCGCCCTCTTCAAAAATGTCTTGTCTACTTTCGAGCGCAACAAAAATTTTCAACGCACTTGTATACACAATTTCTTGAAAATGGTCAGATTTTAAAATTTTTTAGATATTTGTGTAGATATTTTCAAAACGAACAACATTTATAAGGGCCACTTTTCTCTAGCATTAAAAATGTGGACACCACAGAATTTTTCCCGGTTTGTGGGCGTAAAAAGGGGCGTGGTCAGGTTTTGAAACAGGTCAGGCTTTGAAACGCTTTGCTTATAGAAGTCTGTGTGCAAAATTTGGTGGCTCTAGCTCTTATAGTTTCCGAGATCTCGATGTTTGTGCGGACAGACGGACAGACGGACAGACAGACAGACAGACGGACAGACAGACATTTCAACGTTTACAGTATTTGCTTACTCTTCGAGTATCGCAAATAAATAGCCCACACCAAAAACAAGGTGCATGTATGCAGAGGCGCCTGTTTTCTACCTGTTAAGACTTTCACCACCATTCTGCGAACATTATTGTACTTTATAGAATTTTTTTTTCTAAAACCTCAAAATTGTCAGTATTTCGGGAAACTTAAGGAAATTTAAGGTCCAAGGAGCCAATGCTTTTGTAAACTGGATCATGGCCGTACCTTTGAAGGGGGTATGCTATTTAATTTTAGACCCCTAACCCCCTTTTTACTTCAAATACCAACGCCCCTTTGTTTAAATAAAGCCTACTGCTTGAAAGTTAATGTTTCTTGTTTCTAGTTCCTGAAATATTGACAATTTTGTACCTAGCTTGGTATTGAGTCACTTTTTGAGGTTTTACAAAAACACTTCTATAAATTACAATAATGTTCGCAGAATGCTGGTAAAAGTCTTAAAAGGTAGAAAACGCCTCTACATAGATGCACCTTGTTTTTGGTATAGGCTATTTTTTTTTGTATTTTTAAACTTGTTCACAATAAGAAAATTTTTGGGAACAGAGGTGAACAACAATACTAAAACACGAATAACTTTTGTTTTATTGAAGATACTTTAAAAAATTTAAGTGCGGCTCTAAAGAACGTCATCAAGGCTTACTTATATTATGCATGGCAATGAAGTGGAGTGCCCAATTATGAAGCTATATTAAATCAATCGATTAAATGTTGTTATTTTTTTCAAAACGTGATACCGCAAATACCACGCGTTAGGAATTAAAACTAAGTATGCAGCTGTGCTAAGGATAGTGTGCTTAAACATATTTAAATGCCCATAAGGCTGCACCAAAAACGCTGTTGCACTGTGTTATTTATGTGAATAACAAGATATACATACATATATAAATATGGGCATTTCCGCCAGACGGTAAACCAGGTCAAAAAATTGTAAAGTTCATTTAAACATATATGATTTTTTGACAAAATTTGTTTCCCTAATCATAGGAACTAAAATTTTCTAAGCAATGGACAAATAAATTAAATTGTTTTTTTTTATTTATTTTTTTTTTTTGCTTGTTTTTGTGACCTGTTTTGCTTAAGTACGTTTTTAAGCGGACTCGAGGTCAAAGGCGGTTTAGATTTATATAATATAAATCTAATATCGGCTTTTTATGCCACACACCCAAAGTTCTTGTCAAAGACAAGGAGCAAAGCTTATAGTCTACAGCGCTGTTTCGATGTTTGCTAGACATCTCATCAGGACTATTTTTGCTGACTTTACCAAACTTCGGTGCTGGGTTACCATCACCACGATACTACAACCAGTTGGGAATTGTAGTGTCGCAGCGAAGGGAAAAAACCCCCGAAAGCTGGCAAAGAAACGTTGGTGTGTGGACTTTGGACCTGTATCAAAATTCCATCGGAATTTGTGAATAAAACTAATTAATATTAGCAAAAAGTATCTTTTTAGGTATATTTTGGCATTTTTTTACTTGTTTTCTTATGTTATTTAATCCTATAAAAGTGACAAAATTTGATGCAATTTTTTTCGAAAAGGCTGTCTTTTCAATCATATGCAAAGATACTACAAAGATCAAAGGCTAAAGGCATAAAAAAAAAAATTAAACATACGGATAAAAAAATTGTACGTTCGCAACCGAGAGTTAAAAAAACAAAAAACAAATAAAATCATTTTTTGTGTAATTACTCGATAGAAAGCTGTATAACAGCTGTATAATATTCCCCGTTCTATTCGGAAGATTATTTACTTTTACTAGGGTCAGAAAAAGTTGACTTCTATTTGGCGTACGTTCGCGACCGCATGTGTATTACTTCTACTATGAAAACTAAAAAACTCGATGAACTCCATCTTTTGCACATATCATAGAGCTACGAAAATGATGTAGAATCATAAAAAAAAGGGCTCTGAAAATGTATGTCTTCTATTATATTCTATACATACATATATACAAATGTAAATATATGTATATATAATTAAAAGAACAGGATAGGCAAAATTTAACGTCGATAGCTTTTAAAGTAAGAAAGTCATCTCACAGAAAAACTATAAATTTTTGGTTGCCTTTTAAAGATTGGTAATTAGCTCCAAAAAAAAGGGGTGTGTCCAGCCTACGCACGACAGAAGTGAAGCTTCTAATAAATTAAATTAATGAATTTATTTACTAGTTTCTATTTCGCTGCTGTCTTATTGAATTCTGGTGCGGGATTTTGGCATAAAATGTTGGCTATATATAAATTCACAGTACGGATTCGCAGTCTAAAGGGTGAGAGGTGTGTGCAGCTTAGCTGGTGTCAGAAATATTTTTGGCCTAAAAATCGTATTCTCACACAAGCAAGCTCATTCAATTTTTAGATTTTACTCTCTCAACTTTGTGCGAGCGCATGGTGGTCTCAACGCAAGAGCTGCTCTCTTTTGAGGACGTCATTTGTGCCAGTCTCTATCTAGCTATCTCATTCTATCGCTTAAGAGAATACAGAGAGGTAAACATATTTAACGTCCTCAGCAGAGCTGATGAGACCACCTTATATATTTGCACCATGTGCGAGCGCACTCAGAGCGAAGGGAGGAAAGAAGAGGACAGAGAGATTGTTCTTTAGCGGCGAGAGAGGGACGGGGATGTGTACGACTTTCGTGACGGTCATGAATCGGTTTTACTCGGTTTTACTCCCCGAAAATCCATAGCGCGCCTAAAGTAGTTTCACTTCAAAAACGGTTTATGGTTTTAGCCGAATTTTAAATATGGGCTTACTACGTCATCTAGCTTCTCTCGATTTTTGACTCTCCCATTCCCCCATCACAGCATTTGTCGATTTTTTTTTCAGATTATTTTGTTTCTTTAAAACTTTTTAGTTGTTCTGATGTTGATTACGTAATCATTGTCCAGATACAATTAATACACCGCTGCATTAAACCAAAATAGTATAGAACCCGGCTATAACGTTGGTCTATTCGTTTGAAATAAGTTTGCATGTGTCACATTTTAAACAAGTTTTTTCCACCTTTGATAGCCTGTAAAAAATATACTTATTTTATACATTATAAATATGCATATTTTTAACGCACTGTTAAAGGTAAATTGTGAATTGTAAGTTGTGAGATTTCATCTTTGACGTCTTATTCCAAAGCCAAAGGCAAAGGTTCCGGCCGGGGACTATTTTTATTCTCGTTGCTAGTAGAGTAAAAAAGAAAACTGTCAACGTTGCAAATGTCTGTCTGTCCGTCCCTCCCTCTGTACGAATGTCGAGATCTCAGAATACTTAATTCAAAATATCGACAAAAGAAAACTCAAATATTATGATTTTTGTAATCAAATATAATCATTTCGCTGACCCCCCATCTTTTTACCATCATTACGCAATGTATGGACGTCCCCTTAGTTTTGACAATTATGACAACTTAATTGTCCCTGTTCAATAAGTTTTACATAGCTGAAAGTCATTTGGTATTCACATTGCAAGTGTCTGCCCAAGACCGTCCGTACGGACTATCAGATCTACAACCGTCATATTTTTCACACTGACTTCTATATACCCCACGCAGACCTAGTTTGTTTCAAAATTTGACAACGCCCCCTTTTACGCCTACAAACATAGTCTGTGGTATCCGTATTTGTAAAGCTAGAGACAACTTGTCCAAATCAATGTTGTTTGTATAAAAACATCCACTAAGACTTTAAAAACTTGAAAAAATGTTGTCGTTTTTAAGGAAGCAAAAAATGTAATTTTGAAGTGTTATGTAAACCTTTATATAAGTTATTAATTTTTTAGAAGGGCAATGAGTAACGGGAATCTGATAATCGGGGAACCCGACTATAGCGTTCTTTCTTGTTTGACTGTATTCTTGTTACTTGTTTTATATGTTTTTAAAACAAAAATTATATCTTCTTAATATTATTTCTTATATTTTCTTTTTAGGCAACCTCAACCCGAATCGTTGGTGGATGTTGGTTCTTTTTTTGCCTCATAATTATATCCTCATATACTGCCAACTTAGCTGCATTTTTAACCGTTGAACGGATGATTTCACCTATAGAAAGTGCTTCTGATTTGGCAGAGCAGACAGAAATATCATATGGAACATTGGAAGGAGGATCAACGATGACCTTTTTTAGGGTAATTACTCTTTTGAATTAATTCCAAACATAAATATTTATATAAATATTATTAAAAATCGAATTTCTTTACTGAATTATTAGACAACCATTATTGACAAACTTAAAACACTAAATAACTTAGTCGCGGAAAAAGAAGAAAGGACGCTAAAGTCGTTTTTCCCGACTATCAGATTTCCGTTACTCAGTTTAATAATAATAACTCAAACTGATTTGTATTCTTCCTTTTTTTTAAAAAACCAGAAATCATCCGTAATTTACAATTAAGGCTACAATTACACCCCTTGTTTGCAGGTTGAGAAAAGGCGCCACTTGCTGGGAGTTTAAAATAAATACTAGGGGAAGATCGCCGGTTGTGGGCACCGTTTTGTTTTTGCTTTATAACTTTTGATCTAATAAATATTATTCAAACATATGTGTACGAATTAAAAGCTAAAAGTCTCAGGTAACTGTCAGTGAAGGAACTAAATTGTTTCCTTTAAATTGAAAAATGTTATCAGAAATTTAGAGTTGTGCCCTACTTTTGAAAAAAATGTTGTACCCGGTTGTGGGCACCCAAAAAAAATCCGGAAAAAGTGAACAAATATGAAGAAAAACTACCAGAAATAGAGAGAAACTTAAAATGTATCTATTTAAAGAGCGTTCACTGGCAAAAAAAAAACAATAAATATAACACGTTTTCTTATTACTTATCCTCTACATCCGAACCACAATGCTTGTATGTGAAGTATCTGGCACGCATATTACCGCACTTGTTTAGTGACTTCTTGGCTAAAAACGAATAAAGTGCATAAAAATAGTGATAAAATACGTTACGTCAACATAAACAACGATATAAAGCAGTTTCTCAATCAATCACACGCAATGCCCACAACCGGCAACATGACGGTGCCCATAACCATTAAATCACAAAATACAGTGACCACACTGCAAACAAAATGAAAGACTCACCATTTTTGCCAGAATTCACATCCATATACATATCTTGCTTCAAAAACATTAATAATCACTTTTATGTTTATTTATTGAAGATTTTTTATTATGCTCACAGCTACTACACAAAAGCGTGAATTCGTTTTGGTAAAAACACGAAAACTGCGTACTGTCAACAAACACGTTTCAGATCGGTAGTGTCTGCTTGATGTCAAAATTTATGTAGGGGTGTCCACAACTAAAGCGTACCCACAGCCGGCGCACTTCCCCTATATATATGTCCCCCCTTAAAATTGGCTGACTGGATGGATTTATTTGTCGAAACAGTAGAGTTGATACCTCTGATTGGTGTTTTATAATTTAAAAAATAATTCTGTGAACTCTCTTTAGAACTAAAAAGCATTTATAGTATAGGAGAGAATTATTACTGTCCGAGCGTGCAATGATTCTTTATTATTCGCGAATCCACGCGGTGATCTTTTTTTGACGGCTGACTTTACTTGAAATCCTGATGTTCGACTTACAATCTGTTGTATAAATATGTCAATACATGGGAACATTGTAATCAATTTCAACACCTCTCCTCAATGTTACTATGAGGAGAAAATTTCTTAATACAATATTTTCATTATATTGACTAACTTAACATATACATATTTCAATTTAACATCGTCTTGCTGGATAACTTCTCTAACAAAATGAAACCTGACATTAATATGCTTCAAACGTGCATGGTAAACTGGAATTTTTGCCCCATTTTGAGCGCTGAGATTGTCTTCGTAGATAATTGTGGGTGAATCCTTCCGTCCACAACTAATCTCAATGGATTAACGTCTCAAATGAAGCGCCTCTTCTTCAGCTGATGATAGCTATATGTATTCAGCCTTCGTGTTGCTCAAGGCAACACTGTCTAGCTTCTCCGAATTCCAAAAAATGGCTTCTCCTGACAAAAAAAAAGCAAATCTTGTGTACGAGCACCGGTGGCAGACGTCTCCAGCCCAGTCGGCATAAACGTAGCCCTCCAATAAGTCTCCAGCGCAACGGCCAAGTACCGCATAACATGCTTAATGGCCAAGACACGCCATGCAGATCCTTTTTTCGTTGCTCCAAATTCACCACAGAATGGTAAATATCTGGCCTAGAGGTTAATGCAAGCCACATTAATTATCTATCGCAAACTGATGGGTAGTTGGATCCTGAGCAACACAATGCTCGTTGTTGCATGCCACCTTAAATCCTGCATCTTAAGAAGCTTTCGTCTGCCTGCACTGCTCCGGACCATGTTGCTGCAGCGTATCCTTGATGTACAATGTTTGGGCGCTATGGCACTTTCAAAAGTGACTTTACGCTCTCGGGCCCTCTATTTCTGGATGCACCTGCTCCTGCATCCTGTTGATCACGTTCTGTGCCTCTTTTGGATTCTTCTGTGCTGGTATGCTCTTGCATCATCTTCCTGCTGCTCATCCCCATCGCGCTGCTGCTCGGCTTTAAGAATAACTATTGGTTCCCTCGACGACGCTTGTGCTGCTGGATGTTTAAAATTCTAAGGGTATTTTTTTTGTATCTCATTAAATAGTACGTCGCGTTTAACAACGACATGCTGTGTCACCGGATCGTAAAACCTTTTCCCTTTGGTCTCCAGGGAATATCGAATGATTCAAAACTTCTTGCTTTGGCCTTTAATTTGTCGCCAACGATCAAAAAATCGTGGCCATTTTCAAAAGCGTTCTGTTTGCTTTGTCGAGCAAGTGAAGCAGGGCCTGCTTTAATCTGCTTGTTGTTGGAATTCCTTAGTTTTATGATAGCAATGACTTGCACTTCTTGAAGAAAAAAACAGGAGTTAGAAATTGAGTGAAAAGCATGGCAGAGCAAGATAGCAATATGTTGCTGCCAGGTGAGGTCTGTTCGTTATGCGCTGAATAACATGTTAGAGAGAGACGAATAACAATGAACAAGAATTGAGTAGAAAGTATAAAATCGGAAGCTGACTTTTGGAGTTAGTTCAGAAAGCGCTGAGAAGACGACCAGAACTTGCTGCTGGACATTCAATTACTTGAAAAATGGACAACCCTCCGACATCAGAAGTGGGATCAGCAAAATATTAAAATACTCCTGGACAATATATGGCAGCCTTGGAAGCCCAGAGCAGGACTTTGATGGAGCTACTGAAATCTATGCAGACACCGAGGACTTCGGCAGCGGGCGATAAGGGTTCGCATGTCACCTTGCCCAAATATAATCCGAATATAATCCCGATGGTGCTGAAGCAGACGCCACAGCCTGGTGTACAACAGTGGACTTCATATTTGCAGACCACGTTCTAGAGGGCAGCGGTCTGGTTATGACCTTAAGCAAGGCGCTTGAAGGCAATGGCTATCGCAATGGTTATCGCAATGGTTATCGCAATGGTTATCGCCATGGTTATCGCAATGATTATCGCAATGGTTATCGCAATGGTTATAG
Organism: Drosophila oshimai; assembly: GCA_018150695.1. Lineage (NCBI taxonomy): Eukaryota > Metazoa > Arthropoda > Insecta > Diptera > Drosophilidae > Drosophila > Drosophila oshimai. The sequence continues at coordinate 360,848 of JAECWM010000268.1, read as the reverse complement.
CAAATATGATTCGCCGGCATAACCTGGACACAGTTTAAAGAACTGTTTTTTCAACGCTTCGTGGGAGTGGAGACAACTACAGCGATTCTACTGAACGTTTTGAATGGTCGTCCGAAATCTGGAGAGGGATTCGCAGAATATGGCAGTCGAATTGTTATGTCACTCATGTCCAAGTGGAAAGCCAAAGACGTGGAGGAAATCGCAGTGTCAAAATTGACAACAGTTTAATGCGCTGGGTAGGGTAAGATGGGGTGAGATGGGCCACTTTGAGTTTGATCACCTTTTTTACTTATGAAATCGAAGTGAAAAATTCTGAAAAAATTCTTGAATATAGTTTGAAGGCTCTACAACAATGAACTATAAATAGATTTCCATTATTGTTTGATTTTAATATAATTTTATTCGGTTGAAAAAATTTTCTCAAAATGCCAATTTTGCAATTTTACGGATGAATGGGCCACTCTATTAAATTGGTTTAAGTCGTCAAAATTTTGAACTGAAAGTATTTATTTTCGAAAATGAATAGGAATATACATGAAAAAAGGTTTGTAACAGTTTGAACAGTTTTAGAAAAGTCGTTTTGCTCTCCTGGGAGCTTGTATTCTCCGAGGTCGAATGGTCTCTCTCTTTTTCTTCTGGTTTTAAGCGTGGCGTGAGATAGACGCGTTTGTGATTAAAAGAGACAAATATGAGCAACAAAGGCAACGATGACTCGCTGCATTCACCAGAAGTGGGTTCAGACAACCAGGAACCGAACGATCCAATAATCACCAATGACGAATTACAAGGGATGACTTTAGTTCTCCGACATATATTTAAGCATTTGTTAGTTTCTAAAACAGGCTTTCTAGCCTAAATAGTTTATACACATGACAAAAAATAGTATCATTAATAATAAAAATAATATTAAATAATATAAAATAAAAAGTAATATTTCTAATAAAACTCTTAAAATTATAAAATTAACATTTAAAAACAATATTTCCCCTACTTTACATCTACATTAGCCCCCATTACATACATATTATACCCAAGTAAAAACATAAAATTCTGATTCTAATATTTTTTTCATTTGTTCTAATGCTTTTCACGTTTCAATTTTTCTCACAAATTTCATTTCTTCGTTACCTATATAATGTGATTTGCAAGTTTTATTTACATAAACTTAGTGGCCCATCTCACCCCAAGAAAATGTGGCCCATCTCTCCCTATTTTGCAAGGTTGATTAATCACACGATAAAATGATACTAAAATTATTCAATACAGCCGAGATAGCCAACGTACCTTCTTAGAGGTTATGATGACTCGTCAAAGTCGGTTTCGATGCAAAATCGTTGATTCCTTCCTTATAACACGGGAAAATCGACGAAGGCAAACAATTTTTCCGGGATTTTCGGAGCGCAATGAAAAAAAAAAGTAGTTTCAATTGAAAATAACGACAGTCCGCGATTTGCTTGATACTTATTTTTGGTGTGGGCATCAGCTGACATGCTCACACGAAAAATGGGCGCGATTGTGTACGAAGCATAAAAATGGCGGAGAGTGGCCCATCTCCCCCCCCGGCCCATCTCACCCCATTTTACCCTATATACAACGAACGTTACAAGCCGCAATGAGCTACAACAACAACTGCAGGCTCATGGTTTTAAGAAGCGTAATGCGGAAGAGGATGCATGTTCAACGGGTCCAGAGCGGAAGAAGACCAAATCCCAAGTGAAATGTCACCATTGTGGAAAGATTGGCCATAAAATCGCCGAATGCCGTAGTCGACTGGAAAAAGGACAGAACGCGAGAGGAAACAATCAGAACGGGAGCAGTAACTTTGGAGTGAAGGATCGTTCCAGCATACGATGTTTCAACTGCAACGAACGGGGACACTACGCTGCTTCATGGCTAAGAATCCAGACCAGCGGGAGCGAGAAGAAGAAGATGTACGAGGAGCGTGTGGACTTTTGCACTGTGGCCCCGCCAAAGGGAAACATTAAGGTATCCGGTGAGCTCATTCCATTTTGCTTTGACTCTGAGCTGAGTGTTCATTAGTTAAGAAAAGTGTTGCAGATAAATTCAAGGGAAAACGAATTAATAATATTGTTAAACTAAATGGCATAGGTAACGACTCCATCTGTAGTACATTGCAAATTCTTTCCAATATAAATGTTGAACAGTATTGCCTAGAGATTTTATTGCACGTTGTAATAAACCAATACTTGAAGTATGATGTTTTGATTGGCCGCGAAATATTAGGCCAGAGTGTAACAATAGAAAAATGTAGTATTGACAAAACAAAACAAGAAAGAACGCTATAGTCGGGTTTCCCGACTATAAGATTTGCGATACTCATTGCCCTCTTTAAAAACAGCAAGCTAGCCCTCTTCAATAATGTGTAGCCTACTTTCATGCGCAATCAGTTTTAAGCGCCCTCTCTTAAAAAAAATGTTTTGCATACTTTTGAGCGCAATAAAAATTTTCAACGCATTTGTATACACAATTTCTTGAAAATGGTCAGATTTTCAAAATTTTTAGATATTTGGGTAGATATTTTCAATACGAACAACATTTGTAAGGGCCTAAAAATGTGGACACCACAGAGTTTTTTCCGGTTTGTGGGCGTAAAAAGGGGCGTGGTCAGGTTTTGAAACAAACTTGATCTGCGCTTTGCTTATAGAAGTCTGTATGCAAAATTTTGTGGTTCTAGCTCTTATAGTTCCCGAGATCTCGATGTTTGTACGGACAGACGGACAGACAGACATTTGCGCGTTTACAGTATTTGCTTACTCTTTGAGTATCGCAAATAAAGAGTTGGTGTCGTAACTTTAGCAAACTATGAAAATCTTGTAGATTCCGACGGCGACCTGAGTAACTCAGACAAGATGGCATTAAAAAACATTTTAAAACGCTATTCTGATTGGTTTATAGACGGAATACCACAGACTCGTGTAACGACAGGGCATTTGGAAATTAGGTTGGTAGGTCCACAAAAGACAGTGCAGCGCAGGCCATATAGACTTAGTGAAGATGAGAAAGAGGATGTTTGTTATAAAATCGATGAGCTTCTAAAATCAATTCGCCCCAGTTGTTGACCTTTTGCTAGTCCGATAATGCTCGTAAAAGGAAAAACGGTAGTGACCGTCTGTGTGTTGATTTCCGTGCTTTGAACGAGGACACAGTAGCAGACAAGTACCCATTGCCTCTAATATCAGACCAAATTGCTAGGTTACGCAGAGCAAGCTATTTTTCAAGTCTCGATATGGCAAGCAGCTTTTACCAAGTACCGGTACATCCCGATTCAATTAGCGTACCGCATTTGTCACGCCGAGGGTCACTATGAATTTTTGACTATGCCTTTCGGTTTAAAAAACGCTCCGTCTGTGTTTCAGCGCGCTATAAATAAAGCATTGGGTAATCTGGCTTACATTTACGCCATCGTGTACATCGATGACGTTTTAATTGTGGCGGAAACTAAAGATGAAGCTTTAGACCGATTGCAGATTGTGTTAGAAACCTTGAGCAAGGCTGGATTTCATTCAACGGAACGAAGTGTTCCTTTCTTAAAACCAGGGTAGAATATTTGGGATTTGTAGTGAGCAATGGACCACGCAAAATTCAGGTGTTGACAGAATTGTCACCCCCAAAAACGGTAACGCAATTGAGGCAATTTATAGGGCTAGCCTCTATCTTTCGGCAGTTTGTTCCAAAATTTTCATAGAGTTTAAAGCCCTTGTATTCGCTAACCTCAAAGAAAAACTGTGATTTCGTTTGGCTGCTAGAGCATGAAAAAGAAGATAATATCTGTTCTAACCCAGAAGCCGGTGCTCACAATATTTGAACCTCAACACCCCATAGAACTGCACACAGATGCCAGCTCAATTGGCTATGGATCAATATTGCTACACAGAATAAGTAAAAAACCCCATGTTGTTGAATATTTCAGTAAATGCATGTCACCTCCTGAATCGAAATACCACTCTTACGAACTTGAGACTTTAGCCCTGTCAATGCCATTAAACATTTGTAGTGTTTACTGATTGCAGCTCGCTGAAAGCAAGTCGTAAAAAATCGGACCTATCACCGAGGGTGCATCGATGGTGGGCCTTTTTAAAGTCGTTTGTCTTTGACATCCAATATACGAAAGGAGAACGAATGGCACACGTAGATTTTTTGTCAAGGAATCCCCTGGTTAAAGAATGTATCAGTGTGGAAAAAATAGTTAAAAAACGGGTTGAATTGACTGAGATAACTGATAATTGGCTAGTTTCTGAACAGATACGTGACCCCGAGGTGGCAGAGATATTAGCTAAGCCTAAAAACAACGAATTGCCGGAAAATTTAGACAAAACGTATGAACTGAGAAAAGGAGTTTTATATAGAAAAATACAAAGAAACGGTAAAAACAAATGTTTGCCTGTAATCCCTAGGGCATTTAGATGGGAAGTGATTAATCACGTCCACGAATCCATAATGCATTTAGGTTGGGAGAATACATTGGATAAGGTCTATGGTTTTTACTGGTTCGAAAATATGTCGAAGTTCGTTCGTAGGTTTGTCGAAAATTGCAGTTGGAAAAGTGCAGGCTGAATTACATTCGATTCCTAAGCTAGACATTCCGTGGCACACTGTGCATATAGACATAACGGGAAAGATGAGTGGAAAAAACGATTTAAAGGAGTACGTTATTGTTTTGGTAGATGCGTTTACAAAATTTGTCTATTTTCATCACACCTTAAAAATTGACACTGAATGTTCTATCAAGGCTGTTAAAGCCGTCGTGTGTTTGTTTGGAGTGCCTACTTTAATTATAGCTGATCAGGGCCGTAACTTTGCAACTTTGTGCTTCCCAAAAAAATGAATTACAATTAATTGCTACAGGTGCGAGCAGAGCAAATGGCCAGGTAGAACGTGTAATGAGCACGCTTAAAAGTATGTTGACTGCCGTGGAAACCAGTCAGAGGTCTTGGCAAGACGCCTTAACCGAAGTAGAGCTGGCAATGAATTGTACAGCCAATCGAGTCACCAAGGTCAGCCTATTAGAAATGCTAATCGGTAGAGAAGCTAGACCTTTTGGCCTTTTGGCCTTTTGCCGATAGGTGATGAAGAGAATAATTTAATTGACAGAGAAAGTTTAAGAAAACAAGCTAAAGAAAACATGGAATGGCATGCTCGTTACGACAAACGCAGGTTTGACAAGAATAAGGCAAAAATAATAAAGTATAACGTAGGAGACCATGTTTTGCTTAAAAATGAAAAGCGCCACCAAACAAAGCTTGATCCAAAGTTTAAAGGATCTTTTGAGATAATCGAACTATTAGATGGAGATCGGTACACTTTAAAATCATTAACAAGCAAAAGAACTCATAAGTATGCGCATGAATTTTTGAGGGCATTGCCAAATAGACAAATAAGCAACGAAGTTGATAAAGATTGAGACGACTCAAGTGGAGTTGCGTTTCATTCCCATGTGGGGAATGAAGATATGGATGGCAAGGTGGATGCCATGGAATCCTAAGAGGGGATAGAATAACCGCACGATAACAGAAGGAATTGTTATTGCGGGGGTTAGTGAAGACCGCACCACAATAGAAGAACTTGTTGTGGCGGGGGTCAGTGGAGACCACACCATAACAGAAGGACTTGTTATGGCGGGGGTCAGTATTTGGGTGTAAAAGGAAATACACAAGTTGATAAAACTTTGTAATTAATCATATCTGAGTTGTTAATTAGGATTAAACTGAAAATGTAATGAAAAGAATTAAGAAATATAATCTAGAAGATAATTTGCTTATTTTGTCTAAATGCCTCAAAATTTATGTTTTGTTTGTTAACAATAAAATGTAATGAGAATTGTCGTTTGAGATTATTGTGATTTTAAGTTTACACAAGGCCGTGTCGAATCAAATGAAACGGGGCCTACTTTATTTGCTTTGTCGAGCAAGTGAAGCAGGGCCTGCTTTAATCTGCTTGTTGTTGGAATTCCTTAGTTTTATGATAGCAATGACTTGCACTTCTTGAAGAAAAAAACTGAGTGAAAAGCATGGCAGAACAAGATAGCAATATGTTGCTGCCAGGTGAGGTCTGTTCGTTATGCGCTGAATAACATGTTAGAGAGAGACGACTAACAATGAACAAGAATTGAGTAGAAAGTATAAAATCGGAAGCTGACTTTTGGAGTTAGTTCAGAAAGCGCTGAGAAGACGACTAGAACTTGCTGCTGGACATTCAAATACTGGAAAAATTGACAATCCTCCGACATATACTTAGTCTTTGGATTTTTGTTACGTCTGCTTGATAGTGCCCAGTCCGAAAGGACATAGGCCGAAGGAGCAGCGACCTAGGTTCGGCACGTAATCCTTGTGCCGGCGTAAGCTAATCGTATTTAAGGTGGGTTCTTTGGAAGCTACTCACTTCTCAGACAATAACTAGAAAAATAAAATCGTGCCTAGGAAAAATAGAAGGAGCAGTTAGTTAGTCTGTAGTTCTGTCCACACCGTCGCACTTTGGCCAATGCCATGGAGGTTGTTAAAATTAACATACAAAAAGGTGGTTTAATATAGAATAAAATTAAACAGGTTAATCATATTTATTAATAATACCAAAATAGGTCACAAAAACAAGAAAAAAAAAAAATTAATCATTTTTGTTTTAGCGGAAGGTTTCGAGTTTTTACCAAAGGCGGTGCTCACGTCGGCAAAACTTCTGACTGTTTACAACTGAAAATGTTGCTCGGTGGCATTTTGTACAAAACATACAAAGCTGATACCCTTACGCTTTCTTTATAAAAGATACAAAAATGAAGACTATTACATTGATAAAAAAATGACAAATACAAAAATGGAAATTAAACTTAGCAGACCTGTTCCAGTTTTCACTCGGAAGTGAATCTGATAACATTTTCGGATTTCCCTTTAACATTGTCGAATTTCCTTCCTTCATTTGGATATTTGCCATTGCATTTCCCTTTTGTTCCCAAACAAAATCAGCTGACTGGCAACTGGCCACTATTGACAAGGGCGTCTGATTTGTATGAGTTTTGCTGCCTTGGGGCTGATTAAATTTAGGACTGCTGATGTCCATCAGCTATGGGCATTAATGGCTTACCAAGGTTAGGTGAGGTTAGCGCGGCGGCTGACACAAGGTCAGCCCACTTAGGCCATCATTGACCCATTGTGATACCGCAATTGATCATAAGTACCCCTTAAACCACGAAGTTAGAAAGAGTCCCAGCCCGTTTCTCTAATGAAACCTGCTATTTGCTTTGGGGGTAAAGCTGCTAATTCAGCTAAATTGTGAAGGAAATATTCTCCTATATACTTTTTCCTGCGCCTGATAAGGGCCACACAGGAGCAGAAGAAGTGCTCTACTGATTCTACTTCTTCCTCGTTTTTGCAGTTTCTGCAGAAGTCGTTGTTTAGGACGTTTAGTCAGGATGCGTGGGCTCCTACGAGCCAGTGACCTGTAATTGCTCGAATTACAGCTGAGCACTGTGTGCGATGTAGACTGAAAAGCCTTTTTGTACGTTTGGCGTCAACCTTAGGCCATGTTTGGCGACCAATGTTGCAGTGAGTGGTGTTGTTCCATGTTTCTTGTTCAAGAGATCTGAAAACTTCCCTTGTCCTGAGCTTAAAAGTGGCTAGGGGCATACGGAAGTCCTCCTTGTCTGGAAGGAGAACTGTAGTAGTGCCGCGTCTGGCCAGTTCATCAGCTATTTCGTTCCCCTCAATATTTTTGTGCCCTGGCACCCAGATTAGCGAGATAACGAACTGCTGTGCCATCTCTTGAAGAGATTTGCGGCAGGTGTTCACTATCGTCGAGTTTCAGGATAGCGCATGAAGTGACTTTATTGCTTCCTGACTGTCTGAGTAAATGTTAATTGCTCCGTTTATAAGGCTAGAGTGGCGTAGGCAACTGAGAGCCTCGCTTATGGCGAGAATCTCTGCCTGAAAAACGCTGCAGTGGTCCGGAAGACGGAAATGTATTTTGATACTAAGTTGTTCGCAGAAGACTCCTCCTCCAACTCGATTGTCGAGTTTGGAGCCGTCTGTGAAGAAATTTATGCAGTCATTTTGTCCAAAGGGACATTTTGTCCAAATGGCTTACCAATTTGAAGCTGAAAAAAAAGAAACAAGCATTAGCGGCCTAACACAAATTTTTAAATATTTGTAATTTCGATCAGCTGTTTTGGTGGCAGTGATGTAAAATTTTTCAAGTATTGTTGAAGACCAGAGTTGTCAAAGGCGATAATAAAGGTCCCATCGCAACACGTTTTGAACAATTATCTCATTAAATTAAGCAGTAATTGAAACAAAAACATTTTTCAACTTACCAAAGTTTACAAAATTTAAAAGGGCTTGATCAAAATAAATCCCAAATATTTAATTTTTTTGCGTACCATGACAACCCTTGCACTGTCCCTAATGGTTAGAATCGAACCGATTTTGAGATGCAGCCAAATATATAATTATGAAATAACGTTCATAAAACATCAAAGAATAACGAAAAAAAAAGGGGTGTGTCCAGCCTACGCACGACGGAAGTGAAACTTCTAGTATTCCTCTCTCTCTCTTATCATTGCATTATCTTGTTTTTCCGTCTTAGGATTTTGTTTATCTTATATTTTCTTATAGATAAATGACGATCGATTAATGTATCAGGGGTGCTACGGCAAACCATTCAGCTCACATTCAGCTTGACTTCAATTCCTGGGTGCTACGGAGCTTCAATTCAGCTGTGTTTAGCTGTTTTAAAACAGCTAGCAAATGTGTCAGCTATTTGGGTAAATACAGCTAAAATAAAGAGTTTTCATTAACAAGCCATATATCACTGAAAAGCTGGTTCAATTTCTTATGATTCTGCATTAAAATAATTACATTTTGCAAGCAATTATTATTTTTAATAATGTTTTTAGCAAATTGCTTAGAAACTGGCTTGTAAAAATTGTCAAACATAGCGAAATAGCATTTCACTGGTGCCACCTAGTTAAGTTCGAAAAGCGAAAACATATTTTATGATGGTAAAACACAGATGATTGTGTTTAAAAGCAGTAACAAAGTATAACAAATAAGTTGTCATTCTTAATTTGTTAGTTAAGCGCGTTTTTCCTATTTATTTTGTGAAAAAAAAGGTTTAAATACTATTTTTCCTAGTGTGGCAACGATTGAAAATGTCAGCTGATGAATAGGAAGGGGAAGAAAAAAAACAGAAATTAGCTAAATTACATACATAAATGACCATAAACAATACCAAAAACAATACCAAAAACAATAACAAAATCAAACGTTTCGTCCGATTTGGAAAATGGGTCCAAAGAGTCTCTTAAGCGTCTTCGCTCTATGGTTTCCTTTATCGCCTGTCGCCTGCGCAGCTCATCTAGTGCAAGAAGTCTTGTACAAGGCATTTTGTTTAATTTGTTTAAAATTTGTTAGCTATTTAGTGCCAGTTCGGGTCCAGTTCGAAATGGTTTGTGAGTTAGCTAAAAATATGAAATCGCTCGAAGTTCCGTGGCACCCAGGAAATTTTTCAGCGATTTGACAAAAAGCTGAATCAAAATCGCCCCAGTTTGCCGTAGCACCCCTGTATAGTTCCAAAAAATTTCAATTTATTAACAAGTATACAATATAAGGGGAGAATTGGGGGTTGTGGGCATGGGTCGGTTGTGGGCACCCCTACGTATATTTTCAGAAAATGAAGATTGACTTTTGATGGTAATGTCATTCGCAAGCAATTACCCTTTGTATGATTTATGCCAAATATCAAAGTAAACGAACGCGTTTGCTTTTTGAAATGAACGAATTGGTTTTTTTTGTGCTTGGAAAAGGTGGTGAAGTTTTTTTCAAAGATTTTCAATAGTGTATTAATTAAAGTGAATCGATTAAGAAGTATTATACTAAATGGAACAATATCGATTTGAACCAAAAAATGTATGCCAACACATTTTTTAATTACTTCTTAAAATGTCTGCTAAAGTTGGTTGTGGGCACCAAAATTGGGGGGGTTGTGGGCATTCGTTTTTTTTTTTGGCAAATTTTTTTATTACCTACAATTTCTTGTAAAATTGTTTTCAAAAATTTGTTTGGAACCCTCTACAACATTCTTTTAGAAATCTTAGGCTCTTGGAAAAGGATCCTCTCCCGCTGAGAGCGATCGAGCTTTTCGTCTGAAATGTGTTGACATGCGGGCCAGTTATTACACATGTCAAAATTGTGTTTCCGACGATGAATAACGCCTATGTAATCTTTGAAATAATTAAATTGTCATTTTGTTGATATTGGCTGCGGTTTTTTTCCATATTTTTCCATTTGCAGCATTTTTTCCCAGGGTGCCCACAACCCCCCCAAAAAAAATTTGTGCTGAAAATTACGGTTTTACAAAAGTCCATATGAAATTATTTCGCATGACGAAATCAAGTATGTTTCTTCATAATTAGTTAGTTTAGGTCTCTAGCTTTACACAGATACCCAAATGTCCAAATAATATGCACTAGTTCGGTAATTATAAGCCAAAAACAAAACAATGCCCACAACCCCCACTTCTCCCCTACATAAATAACAATAGCCACGCCCCTTTTCATGCCCACAAGCCACGAAACTCTGTGGTGTCCCCATTTTTAATGCTAGAGAAAAGTGGCCCTTATAAATGTTGTTTGTATTGAAAATATCTACCCAAATCTGGCCATTTTCAAGAAATTGTATGTAAAAGTGCGTTGAAAATTTTTATTGCGCTCTAAAGTAGGCTTAACTTTTTTTTTGAAGAGGGCGCTAAAAATAGCTATTTTGAAAGAGGGCAATAAGTATCGCAAATCTGACAGTCGGGAAACCCAACTATAGCGTTCTTTCTTGTTTTAACACTGAAATTCTGTACGAAACCGAATTATTGCCTTTTTAGACTGTCTCTTAAATTCAGAGGTCACGAAAATTTGTTGCGACTCTATTTAGACTGCGAATCCGCTGCAGCGCACAGCGGTCGACTCTCAAAAGTGAACAAACCGATCGAGAAGAAAAATAAGACAAATTACATATGTTCATTTCCAGGTCAAAAAAAATGGATAAGAATAGAAATAAAATAGAATAAAATATAATAAGAATCAAATATAGTTAATGCATACTTAAGCTGTATTAAGCTAATATAATACATCAATTAAGCTGTTAATATCTGTAAGCAACCAGTTCAATCAGAAGATCTTTTGACACACACACCTCTCACACAAGCAAGCGCATTATATTTTGAAATTTTTACGCTCTCAACTTTGTGCGAGCGCGCTAAGAGCGTAGAGAGGAAGGAAGGACAGAGAGAACGTTCATCAGCGGTGATAGAGAGACAGGGGAATAGACAATTTTCGTGACGGTCATGAATCGAATTTACTCCGTCCCTGAAAATCCATAACGCGCTTAAAGAAGTTTTACTTCAAAAATCATTTGCACGTTATCTTATCGCAAAGTATTTTTAAACAATAAATTTCAGTGCTTGCGGACCTGAATCCGTCAGCAAAACTGGTGGCGGAAAGTTTCCGTGAGGTTTCGCTCGGCAGTTAACAGATAGTTAACGGAGGGATATTCATTTCCGTAAAGATTTTTCGAAAGTGAAATTCGAAATTAAATGCGAATGAAAATTTGTCAGGGAAATTCGAATCCGTGTGAATCTTTCGGAAGTAAAAACTGGAACAGGGCTGATAGGTCCTGTCTGTTCAGTTACAACCCCTTCTATCCATTTGTCTCCGGCTGCGTAGTTGCGGACCCACACCGGACTACCTGAAACAAAAGATTTATGGCTGAAAGGTTCTCCTTTCTTAACATAGCGTATTTCCTTGGGTTGAATTTTTCAAAAAATCACTTAGCTGTCGATTCATAAGCAACTCTGCTGGAATGCGATTGAAGGCAGCGTGAGGTGTGATGTGCAGGTTAAACAAAAATTTGGCTAGACTCAGATCGATGTGTGTCAAGTTTTCCAGTTTTTTAAGATAGTTTTTTGTGGTTTGAACCATGCGCTCGGTTTGTCCAGTCGTCGCTTGGTGAAAAGGTGCAGAGCGAATGTGTCGCACCAGATTGCCATCTCAAAGCTTCCTAAATTCTGTTGGCGTGAATGCGGCGCCATTATCGGACACAATTTTATCCGGCAATCCATGAGTTGCAATTAACTGTCGAAGAAATTTCATACCTGCTTCTAAAGAGTGGATGGCACCTCTGTTACCTCCAGCGATTTAGAGAATGAGTCTTCCACCAGCAATAACGTTTTTCCATGAAACGGTCCAGTGAAATCGATAAGCAAACGTGACGCAAAGGGGTTTTTACGGATTTCCAATGGTGTGTTTCAGTTTTCGGTTTCTCGTTTCTGATTTGTTGCAGTGCTGCCAGTTTGGCCTTTTTCCGGACAGATCTGTCCTTTTAAAAACGGCCTTAGCCGGAAAAAATTTCAAACAGCCCCTGTCCGGAAATCTGGCCTTTTTTTGACAATAACTTTTGAAGGAAAAGTTAAATGATTTTTGCTTGAATCTACCTGATTTTAAAGACTAAATGACCTTTTTTTAAGAGCTAACCACAAAAATCGTGAAGACTATTCAAAATTAAGAATCCATCTCAAAAAGTTACATCTCATTTTGCTTAAAATGTTGTTTGAAGCGATTAAATCGATTACAGATAATAATCACCAAATGTTATGAATAATGTACAAAGAGTTTTAATCAAATTAATTCATGATGCTTTTTGGAAAAATGTTCTTAAAAGTATTCGAAAAAAAATTTTTGTTTTTGTGCCAAGACCCTAAAAAAACGTACAAGATGAGCTTACTTTGAGCTTGTAAATTTCATGTTATCCCTTTAAGAATGTTTGTTTAATTGCAAGTTTTGTGTCCGCTTACAAATAATCATGACATATGTGAATCTGAAGTAAAAAAATCGTACCTAATAACATAAAATTTGTTAAAACAATAAGTTGGCCTTTTTTTTGTCCTTTTTTTACATGTGTTGTCCGTTTTTTTGTACTTTTTTTTTGATGAGCTGGCCTTTTAATTGAACTGACTGCTGGCAGCACTGATTTGTTGACAAACTGTGCCACTCTTTTCAGTGAATTAAATGTCGGTGTCGATATTTGGCCACCAAAACGTAGCAAAAGGAGCTATGGCCTTTATCTTGACAGTTCCTGGATGCGGCGCATGAAGTGCATGCTTAATTATCTGTCGAAATTAAGTAGGAATAACTGCCCGGTTGCCCCAAACTAGAACTCCTCTATTGGCAGAGAGCTCATTTCGGCGATAATAAAAGGGGTACAAAATACTATTCTGTGGATTCGTGTCGTCAAGCAAACCTCTCAATACCCAATTCAATATTTTGGAGAGATTGGGATCCTTCGCTATTTGTTGAGCACTGACAACAGTTTCGGTCGATTGATCAATCATCAGGATGTCTTGCTGCCATGAGTATTCAGTTTTCGCTGGTATCGGGCTGCGACTCAAGAATCTGCGATTCCCATTTTGGTTCGTGAATTTGTTTAAATTCAGCCACAGGTGCCACTGCTTCTCTATCTATTTGCGCAAATCCACGTTCAGTGTTACGCAGAGTTCTTGAATAAAATGCGATGGGCTTCTCCTGCCCGTTTTGGAATTTGTGGCTTAGAACAGCACCGAGTCCATACGGCGAGGCGTCAGACGACAAAATGTGTGGCAGTTTCTCATCGTAGTGAACCAATACATCGCTTGAAGTGATTATTTTTTTAAATTAGGCGAATGCTTAATCGTGTTCTTTCTTTCACATCCAACGAACTTTTTTATCCAGCAAAAGGTTTATGTATCCTTGTGCGGCTAAAATGCGTGATAAAAATTGAGCAGACCCAAAAAAGCTTGAAGTTGTTGCTTATCCTTTGGAGTTGGTGCTTCTATGATGGCCAACGATGAGCGTATCCCAAGGGCATCGACTTGAAATCCCAAAAATTTGATTGACGGAACTCCGAACGCACATTTGTCTTAGCGGAGCCGCAGACCAGCCCGGTCTAAACGTGATAGCACTTTCTCCAAATCGTTTTCCGATTTTCCTATTACCCATCGTGGTAAGTAAGGTAAACACCTTCGATGTGTTGAAGTGTGTTTTCAGTAAAACTCTGAAATATATCAGAAGGTGACGAAATCCCAAATTATAAACGTTTTACTTTTAATGCGCCTTTATGTGTAGATAAGGTTTGAAACAGTGCCGATTTTTTATCAAAAACAAGTTGTTGATAAGCTTGGGCCACATCAATCTTTGCGAAGATCGATCCGCCCTCTACTGATTCTAAAAGTATGCTAATGGCCGATATTTGGTGGCAATGGGGCTTGATAGCCACATTCAATGTTGACTTGTAGTTACAACTAACGGGAATAGATCCGTCTTTTTTGACGACCGGTACTATTAGTGTCACCCAATCCGCGTTTTCTACAGGTTCCAAAACACCCTGGCTGCACAAACGTTCGAGTTCCTCTTCAACCAAACCGTAAATAGCAATTGAAATGCGTCTTGATGGTAGTTTTTTTGGAGGAACAGACGGATCGATGTGTGAGGTGAATGCTGATTCTGTGAAACAAGTTCTGATGAGAATAAGTGGGCATACTTACTCAAGACATTTTTGATGGATGTTCCGCTATTAATAGCAAACACGTTGATAATCGTTGAAATCCAAGTCACACTTGGAAAGTCTTGGCTTTTCATAAGGCCAAATAAATTTGGAGTAGTTTCCGATATTCCAGAGTCTACTTCAAATGAGCACTGGCGTGCATTTTTAATAGTTGAAACAGATTTTTCTGACTAATCAATGGAACAACTTGTTGAGTTGACGATCCCGATAATGACGATTGTTCCGCACTCAAATGTGCAAGTTGAGCCCGATGAATTCCAGGGCGATTAAGCCGTTTGCTCTCTTTGACAAACGTCTTTACGGTCACAGGAGTTGCAGACCGACTCCCGTTGAAGACACTGTTAGGAGTTGAGAGAGCGAGACAGCATGGTTGGAGGGACTCAGCGTGCCGTGTTCCCTTTTGCAACGGTACAGCGCTGGACTTTGGCAGCTGTGGTGCCGTGCGCAGAGGGCGAAAGGTTAAACGGACCTTGGACCCCAAGAATTAGTGGGGCAAGATCGGCCTACATAAGGAAGCCGAGCACCAGAAGCGGGACTCAGTACATGAGCAAGCATCGAAACGTAAACGTGAGATCAACGGCGCGGACGACAAGAACACGCAGGATCAGCCAGGACACAAGCTCGGCCAGGACACGCAAGTCCTGCCGAGATACAGGATATTTGCCAGGACACACCCAAGCCTGCAAGGACACAGAAGATCTGCCAGGACACACCCAAGTTTCCCAGGAAACAGAAGTCGGCCGTGATGCAGGACCTGCCAGGACACGCAAGCCGCCGAGACAGACAGGACCTTCAAGGATCTTTAGGACTTGCCAAGTTAGGCAGGACGAGCCCCGAGGACTTAGAGGAGCAAAGAATCAGGTGCCTCATTTCAACGTCGATCGATACTAGACCCTGGCGTTAGCCTGGCGCGTTCGATAGCGACGAAGTAGGCGTGAAACCCAAGCAAGGGTACAAGCACGCCTATCTTTGACTAGACCCCGGCGTACGCCTGGCGCGTCTGATCGAGTGTAAACCAGCATCCTGGCGCTTCCCTCAACCTAAAGCCAAGGACCTAACGCAAGACTGGACCCTGGCGTAAGCCTGGCACGTCCGATTGCTAGGGTGAGCATCCCCTGGTGGCATCAGTTAGCTCCAAAACCCCACCCCGTCAGATCCCCATGAGCGAAGAACATCAGGCGCTACCCAGATCATCACCCGGCTGCCCAGGACACGAAGGGCGGCAGAGCGAGCAAAGGCCAGCACAGAGGCTCGGTAGGCGAAATTGAGCGAAGTCCTGGTGCTGACCGGCCGACACAAAACAAGGGACAGTAGGCTGACACCGCTGGCGTACGCCTGAAGGTAATAGTTTTTGTTCACAATATTTTGGGAACGGTAACGCCCGTTCGTCCTATGAGCTAAAGCCAGATAGCCAGCCACTACAGCAGAATCTATCGTCGAGGACAGACAGAGGAAGCTACGAGGGAGAAGCGGGGCAGTCAATAGGCGAGGAGGCAGAGTGTCGACGAGCGCAGGAGAGAATCGAGATAAACGAGAGCAGATTGAAAATATGAAGATCAAGTGAATAAAATCCTATCCTAAAATCTGTGCGTTCTCATTTGTCATTTGGGCGGTCACGTTTTATATCAATTTGGTGGGACGAACACACTAACTCTACTGAGCTAAGCCGCACAAATAAAAAGCGAGCAGAAAGTAAAAATATCAGCTCGTTACAACACTCCGAGCGATTACGGCTACCATCGCAGCCTACACATGTAATCACAATACCTTTGCAGAATTTCTTTTTCATTTATATTATTGGGGTGTTTGTGTACCGCGACCTGTTTAGATTTATTGTACTCCCATTCGGAGCCTACAGCTCAGATATCAACCCATTTCTTCGAACAAAGTCGAGCAGTTTTGATGGGCTGATTCTTCCTAAGAGCTCATGGGATAGAGTTCTCGATCCTAAGGTTCTGCATCTTATATTTATTCAGGCCGGACAGTCTGCGATGATGTGTGTAGAGGTTTCGTCCTCCATGTCACAGAATCTGCAAGTCCTGCTGCTGGTTATTACTATCTTACCTAGGTGACTTTTTAGTCTGCAGTGCCCGGTTAGTAATCCGGTAACGATCCTAAGTGAATTCTTCCCTAGTTGAATAAGTTCCTCGAACCTCTTCTTGTTGTAGTTTTCTATTAGAGTTTTGGCTTGCCTTAGGCCTGGGGTATTCCTCCAGTGTTCTTGCCTCATGGTGCCTTCCTCTTTCCTAATGTATTCTTTTATTGTGAGCTTCCTATGCCACAGTAGGGTTCTGGTCCTATCAGGGGCTGTTCGGCTCCTAGTTTTGCCATTTTATCGGCAATTTCATTTCCGGATATGTCCCTATGACCCGGAATCCATCTGAGGGCCAGTCTATTTAGACTGCCCAAACGGTTAAGTTTACTCTTCACCTCTAGGACTATATTTGAGGTGACTTTATTACTGCATAGAGCAGTAATTGCTGCTCGGCTGTCCGAAAGGATCGAGATGTCCTTATTCTTATATCCACGCTGTATGTTGAGCTCTGCACAACGTCCAATAGCGCATACCTCAGCCTGGAATATGCTGGTGTATTGGCCAAGGGATTCGTGGTATTTTATGCTCCACTCCAAGGCCAGTGCCTTTTTGTGTCAGGGATCCATCTGTGTACCATGCTATGGTGTGTTAAGCCATAGGGTGCACTTCGGACAATGTGGTCCAATCTTTCTTATTGCCTAAGTGTGCTGTGAAGTTCAGCTCGAAGATTAATTCGTCTGTCATTTCATCCCTAGGGTAAAGTATTAGGGGCACCTCACCTAACAGATTAGTTGCACCCCTGTTATTTAGAATGCAACCACTACCCGTGCCCTCAGTGCTTATTCTCAGGAGGGTAGCTTTGCGTTGAAATTCAATTACACAATGGAGTGGTATTAGCTCCATCAGAACTTCTAAGGCAGTTGTAGGACAGGTTTTCATTGCCCCTGTTATACATACGCAAGCAAGTCTTTGCAACTTTTGTACCTGTTTTTGTATGGTGATGAGCTTAGCTCGTTTACCCCATGCAATTGCTCCGTACGTGAGAATTGGTCTCACAATCATTAGGTATAGCCATCTAATTATCTGGGGCCTGGTTCCCCAGGATTTCCCAGCAATTTTCCGACAGGTATACAGAGCTCTATAACACTTTTCCAATGTCTTTTGGACATGGGAAGCGAAGTTTAGCTTACTATCTAAAGTGATTCCTAGATACTTAACCTCTCGGCTAGTTTCTATAGAAATTCCTAGCAATGAGATTTGTCTCATTCTCTGTAGTTTGTACTTCCTTGTGAAGGGAACGATGACTGTTTTGGCGGGATTTAGGTTGAGTCCAACCTCCCTGCACCAGTCTAGCGTTATCTTGAGTCCGAGTTGGACGATGTCACAGAGTGTCTCTTCAAATTTGCCTCTGGCTATTATCACAATGTCATCGGCGTATCCCTGACACTGGATCCCCTTTTCAGCAAGTTTGCTGAGAAGCTCATCTACCAGCAGACTCCATAGCAATGGGGAAAGCACTCCTCCTTGCGGACAGCCTCTGCTGGTTGCTATCGTCATGTTATCTGAGCCCAGTGTACATGTTGCTTGTCTGGATTGTAGTAGGTTACCAATTCATTTACTCGTTGTAACATCTATGTTCCTCCTAGACAGGGCAGCTCGAACCGCATCATGTGATGTGTTGTCAAAGGCTCCCTCTATGTCTAGGAAGGCACAAATAGCAATTTCTTTGCTGTCAACTGCCCCCTCTAAGGTGCGGCATAGTTGATAAAGTGCCGTGTCTGTTGAACGGCCTGCTCTGTATGCATGCTGCGTGTGTTGCAGTGGATAGTCTCTGAGAGCTGTTCTCCTAATATTGTAGTCTAGCAGTTTTTCCAGCAATTTAAGGCAAAACGAAGTTAAGCTGATAGGTCTGAAGGACATTGGGCTGGTGATATCTTTCTTCCCGGTCTTGGGGATGAAGAACACCCAAGCGCTGCACCATGCACCTTAGGATATAGCCAAGGGCTAGGCTGCTTACCATTAGTCTTCTTAAGCGGGTTAGGAGTAGCTCCTGCCCCTGCTGTAAGAAGGATGGAGAGATCCTATCTAATCCCGGTGACTTAAATGGTTGAAAAGTTCCAATAGCCCATTTAAGTTTCTCGGGCGTAACTATAGACTTGGCTGTTGCCCAGTCACTTGCTACTGACCTAGGGGTTCTATAATGGTCATGCATACCGTAATGGGAGTACTTCCCGGGAAATGCGTGTCAAAAAGAAGTTATAATTTCTCCCGATCCGTGGAAGTAAAGGTGTTATTACCTTTCTTCAGGGCTAAATTACTATCTATTGGACTTTTGGCCATTGCCTTGTAGTCTTGCGCCCTCGTTGACGTTACTTATTGCCTCACAGAAGTTACTATAGTCCTTCCGTTTGGCTTTCCTGATCTCTTTGTTATAGGGCGTCAGGCTTTGCCTGTACCGTTTCCAGTTACTTTCAGTTTTTGGTCTGTTGAAGAGCCTTCGAGTGGTGCGTTGTAGCCGTTCAAGCTTAGCATTCCACCACGGTGCGTCTGTTTCCCGTTTCTGTCTGCCTAGTGGACAACTGTCTTCAAAGGCATTCACTATTTGGTGACCTAGGTTGTCTACTGCTCTATCTAGTTCCAAGGGATGTCTAGGGTATCCTGACGGTTCGTTGGAAAGATTTAGCTCTAGAGTTGACCTGAACTTATCCCAGTTTGTTTTCCTGGGGTTTCTTTTAGGGGTGTATCTTTTTGTGTTGAAGGCTACCTCAAACAAAATTGTCCTGTGGTCGGATATGGATTCTTCTGGTGACACATGCCAGTTCCTAATGTGGGGTTTGATTGAATTGGTTGCCAGAGTTAAATGTCAAATGTCGGCGTGGAGCCGACATTACAAATCTCTAGGTTATTGTTTAAAATAAATTCTAGTAGTTGCTCACCTCTGTTGTTAACATCAGTACTGCCCCAGATCACATGATGTGCGTTAGCATCACATCCGATGACAAGGGGGATCTTGTTCTTCCGGCAGTGGTTCACTAGCCCGAGTATTTCTGGCGGTGGACAGGCTTCCTCCCCAGCAAAGTAGGCGGAGGCCACTGCTAGCTTCTGTGTAGCTCCTGTGCCGTCGATGGAGATGGCGACACAGTCCCTGCTCAGGAACTCTGAAAAGATATTGTAATTGATATCTTTCCTTATAACAATGCATGATCTGGGAGGTATTTCTCCTGGATCGCATATTACCTTAGTATCCTTCGTGGCTTTTAATGCCATGGTGCCACCATGGTTCCTGTACAAGGGCTAGCCCAAGGTGTTGGGAGGTGATCATCCTGGCCAAGACAGCAGATGCTGCTTTGGCCCGATGGATGTTCACCTGGGCTAGCCGAGTGCTGCTTGTTGCAGCCATCAGATGTGGGTTTGGTGCCCCGTGGTTTCTGGTGGAGAGAGCGAGCAAGTCTCTCCACCACCGTCTTTCACGGTGACCTCCGCCTCATCACAGCTGTCACCCAGGAGGAGCTCCTGGGCCAGCTCTTGGGATGACATGGGGGCTCCATCCCCCTGGTCGTCCCCTATCTCCATGACAGATTGACTGTCCTCCCCACTCTGCGACGTCGGCTCCACACTCGGTGGTTCGAGGGTATCCTCGACAGCCTCGCAGGTGCCTTCGTTGGACGCCTTGTCCGGAGCTTTCATAGTCTTCTTCAGATCGCTCACGGTGACGTGACCGTACCGGAAGTTGAGTTGGTGGTCACACTCCACTATCTCATCCCTTCCGGTTTGGTCCATCCCTACTACGAGGAGTGCACCAGCTCCGTCGTTTCTCCTGGAGATGATTTTCCAGGCGTCTGTTCCAACGCGGTTCTGGAAACCGATGAAGGCCAGAATCTCCTCGTTCGTCCTATCTGCGCTGCTCGGGCAGAACAACGTGGCGTTGTATACTGCCGGGATGTCGTCTCCCGTGCGTGTTTCAAGGGGTACTCCCTTCCACGTCCGCAGCTGAGGTACGGCAAGTTTTAGCCACTCAGCTGTGCCCTCGTCCAGGCAATCGATTATCAGGTGACCCACCCTGAAGTGGATCCCCCTGAAAACGACCGGACCGCTCCACGCTGACGTGAGCATCTCGTCCATGATGGACTCCTGTAGTCCACACAGCTCCTCGTTGGTCAGGCCTTCTTGGCAGCCTCCGCGTATGTCGAACGGGGTCCGGTGGGCGGTGGTGCCGGGCCAGAGGGTCGTCCTCCGGCGGGTGTCGGTTTCTGGTCTCGGCGAGGCTGGGAAGGTATCTTCCTGGCCTGCACCTTTGCCTTCTCTACCGCTGCTGCTGCTGATGTACTAGGTCCATCTTGCCTCGGGGCCCGTGAGGTTGTCTCACTAGCCACCTTGCCATGCCTGGACCTTTTGGGGGTGTCTGTGGGTGGTGTGCGGCTGGTGTTCAGCCGTTTGCCAGCCGGTGCTGCTCCTGATGCCGGTTGCTCCTTTGCCTTCTTCAAGGCCTCCCCTGGCGTCAAGCCCTGCAAGAGGTACCTGAGGTACCACTTGACTTTTGACCCTGGCTGGCCACGCCTGTTCGGGTCATCCAGTCCTCCGGGCTGTCCTAGGGCTGGAAGGGCGTCTTGTTTCTTCAGCTGTCTGATAGATTGTGGCCTATTAAACGCGAGAGGTGGACGTGCTGGCAGGGTAAGTCCTGCTGGCACAACGCGCTCCCTGGCTGGAAACACCTGCAGCGCAGGTCTGGCCTGAACTGCTGGTGAGATCCTGGGCGGGTGCGCTGCCGCCTGGGGTCTCTCGCCGTCGAGGGATGTGTCCTCGAAGTGTCTTGCGACACCGGTTGCAGGGATATCCTGCGGGATTTTTATATTTCTATTTCTCTTCATGTTGTAGTCCCACAAGCTGCGGAGAAGTATAATGTCCGCCCGGGCAGAGATCCGCCGTACCCGGGTAAGGCGCAGTTAGGTCAGACGGTCGCCACTTGTCTGAACCCTCCGTTTGCGACTGGGCTATTTGTTGACTCGGGCCCCCAGCCAGGTTGACTATCGGCACGGGTCGGATGACACATAGTCCGGCACCGAGGTGAGATGTGGGGGATAGGATGGTGGTAGGTGGTTGTGAGGGAGGGGGTGTGTAAGGCTACGGTGATAAGACGGCCAAACAAGCGTCTTGTCGGTATACCTTCGTAGGTATACCCGCTGTTTGTCCGGGGTTGCTTATTCGCTCACGCTTATTCGCAACTAACCTTCCCGGAAGGCCGTTCGCTATCCGCAACCTGCGACCCGCCTGGTGGCCCCAGCTAAGCTTCCCTTTGAACCATCTCACTAGTTCTTGAGGACCAAGACCTTTGCAGAATACTTTTTGTATTATTGTCTTTTAAAACGCGATTCGAACGGAACCAGCTCAGTAAAGTGTCTACTTGCCATTGAACTGAGAGCTGCTGCCTAACTAATCACACTATGTACCATCAAATCCGTTTCCGCCACAAGATTTCTTTGTAGTCCTTCATCTTTTAAGCCGCATACAAAACGGTCACGTAGCATGCGTTCCAACGCTGAGCCAAAATTGCAATCAACTGCCAATGTAAGCAGCTCCGCCATATAGTTGCTAACGGACTCGTCCGGCTTTTGATCACGGTTGTGATAGTGATAGAATGTGGCAATTTCCGAAGGACGTGGAAATAAGTGGTCGGTTAACAACTTGAAGATACAATTCACTAACCTACCTACTAACCTACTTTGGTGCTGCCAATGATGTTAAAAGTTCGAACAACGGCGCTTCGGCCAGCGTTAGAAAAGCGGCCTTTTGTCGATTATCATCTTTTACATCATTGGCCAACAAATACAACTTAAAGCGTTCCATGTACAATTTAAATTTTTGAGGATGACCCAAGTCGAAGGGTTTCAAACTGCCAACGTTAGCCATCATTTTCTCAATATAATTAGATTATTTTCATCCGCCGTTGTTACGTATTAATCAAATCCTTGAAACTGTTGAAAATTATGCTTAACAAGAAAGAACGCTATAGTCGGGTTTCCCGACTATAAGATTTGCGATACTCATTTGCCCTCATTAAAAAACCAAAACGAGAAAAAACGAGAGAGTCGCCACTATGGGGCTACATTATCTACATTGTATGTAAACAAACACGTGTATGTAAAATATGTATGTCGACTAGATTCAAGGCATAGCAAAATGTTCTTTAACTTCTTTATTATTTATTAGAGCGTAAAATGGTTCGGAGTGTAGTAAGACAGTGCACATATCATTATATTTCTTTTAAATTCGCAAAGATTGCATAAAAAATGAGAGCGCCACAGATTTTCGCGGTTTGTGGGCGTTCAAAGGGGCGTGGTCGGGTTTTGAAACAAACTTGATCTACGTGGGGTATATAGAATTCTGTGTGCAAAATTTGGTGGCTCTAGCTCTTATGGTTCCCGAGATCTAGGAGCGGACGGACGGACGGACGGACGGACAGACAGACATTTGATCGTTTACAGTATTTGCTTACTCTCTTACAGAGTTGTGACTAATGCATTAGATTTGTAATGAATTAGAAATTTCATTAGCATTAAAGCCAAGTAATGCTAGTGAACTCAGTTTTCATTATCATTAGAAAAAGTAATGCTTTTAATGCATTACTTTTGACAAATATAATGCTAATGAAAATTCAATTCATTACTTTTGAGAAAAGTAATGCTAGTGAAAAAATATTTCATTACTTTTGAGAAAAGTAATGCTAGTGAAAAAGATTTCATTACTTTTGGGAAAAAGTAATGCTAGTGAAAAATATTTCATTACTTTTGAGAAAAAGTAATGCCAATGAAATTTTTTCATTACCATTAATAATGATAATGAAAAATTTTAATTAAAAATTTCATTAAATATTTTTTTTGACAAGTATTGCAACCGCAAGCCATGTCTTCATCCAAAGAGGCCTAAAAATTTCGCGGTTTGATTTTTTTTAATTTTTTTGCATTAGTTACAAGTTCATTCTTTACATACAAAACTTCTTGGTGGTAGTTCTTCAGAATTCGCGGTCCATGGAGGAACATTTTTTTTTACGTTTTTTGAGTTATGGACCGCTGAACTATCCAGTTGCCGAAAACTTCTTAATGGTAATTCTTCACAATTCGCGGTCCATGGAAGAAAAATAAATTTAAACGTTTTTTTGGGGGTATGGACCATTCTGAACCAATGTGACCATCTTGAGCCATTGTGACCTGAAGATTTCGCGGATTGGTTTCGATCATTTTATTTGGCAAAAAACGTTAAAAACAAATTTTCCTCCATGGACCGCGAATTCTGAAGAACTACCACCAAGTAATTTTTGGCAACTGGATAGTTCAGCGGTCCATAACTCAAAAAACGTTAAAAAAATGTTCCTCCATGGACCGCGAATTCTGAAGAACTACCACCAAGAAGTTTTGTATGTAAAGAATGAACTTGTAACTAATGCAAAAAAAATAAAAAAATCAAACCGCGAAATTTTAGGCCTCTTTGGATGAAGACATGGCTTGCGGTTGCAATACTTGTCAAAAAAAAATATTTAATGAAATTTTTAATTAAAATTTTTTCATTATCATTATTAATGGTAATGAAAAAATTTCATTGGCATTACTTTTCTCAAAAGTAATGAAATATTTTCACTAGCATTACTTTTCTCAAAAGTAATGAAATATTTTTCACTAGCATTACTTTTCTCAAAAGTAATGAAATATATTTCACTAGCATTACTTTTCTCAAAAGTAATGAATTGAATTTTCATTAGCATTACTTTTTCAAAAGTAATGAATTGAATTTTCATTAGCATTATATTTGTCAAAAGTAATGCATTAAAAGCATTACTTTTTTAATGATAATGAAAAGTAATGATAATGCTTAAAGGCACAACTCTGCTCTCTTAGTATCGCAAATAAAAATTCTGTTATATATCAGGTTGTCAAAAAAGTCTTGCGGTATTTTTATTGAATTATTATTGTTATTATTATAATTATAATTATTATTATTGACTGCCCAGCTCTTGACCGATGCTACGGCTGCTACTATGCCGGTCTCTTTCGAAAAATTCAGCGATTTTATCGCAATTTTCGACGACAGGCCTTCCGGAGCGTGGCGCATCTTCGACCACCTCTACACCAGAACGAAAACGTTGAAACCATCGTTGTGTTCTGATTTAACTTAAATACATTCTTAATATGTTTGCAATTGTATAACGTGTCATTTTTATTTTAGGACTCTAAAATTGGAATATACCAAAAAATGTGGCGTTATATGGAAAACCGTAGGGCTGCTGTGTTTGTTAAAACCTACGAAGACGGAATTAAACGTGTAATGGAAGGAAGCTACGCATTTTTAATGGAATCTACCATGCTGGACTATGCTGTTCAACGTGATTGTAACCTTACCCAAATAGGAGGCTTACTAGATTCTAAGGGTTATGGTATAGCTACACCCAAGGGCTCTCCTTGGAGGGATAAAATTTCACTTGCCATTTTAGAGCTACAAGAAAAGGGCATTATTCAAATATTATATGATAAATGGTGGAAAAATACTGGTGACGTTTGCAACAGAGACGATAAAAGCAAGGAGTCGAAAGCCAATGCGCTTGGGGTAGAAAATATTGGTATGATAAGTTTTTAATGAATTTTAAATTTATGAATAATAATCAACATCTTCGAGTTTCAAAGCGAATGTAAGTTTTTTTTTTCTGCACTCCGAATTTTATTTGACTTCGTGTAAACCCAACGGTGGGAAGATATGAAAATCATATATGTTTATCGGTTTTTAAATATTTAAAGTTTAATATTCCGTTCGATTTGCGAGTAAAATTGGTTCTTATACATACATATATGCTAAGTCACAATAAAACTATTTAAGTTTTTGGATTCTGTTCTGTGATTGTTTTTAATTTGCTTTTTGCTGCATTGTTTTATGCTTTGAATGTCCACCGCAATGCTTTTTGGTATTGTTATTGCATCCACATCATGCGTTATTGTGTGTTATTGCATGCACATTAACTAGTGGTCTCCTTATTTGTTTTGCTTGCACATAAAGTGCACCAAACTCCTAATTTTGCACTTTTTCACCCTCTTTGTCCACCTACCCCACCCAAGAGAAACTTTTAAGCGTGCAGGTATTCGCGCGCTTGCGGTCCTGCTAGCAGCTCGCTCAAATAATTCGATTCCTTTGATTTGGTAGAGTGGGCCGAATAAGAACAAGAAAAAACGTCATACACTCCTGCCCAAAATTATACGACGCCCCGAAAATTTTAGTTTCGACAATCGTAGGAGAATGGGAAGTATGCAGAATGAAAGCTTATTGACTTAATGCATACTTGATTTTTTTGTATGTTGCTAACCCATTCTGCAACGAGGATCGAATGTTTTCTATTATTTTAAAAAAATGGCATTAAGCAATCAAGGCTGACCAGCCTATTACGGATTGCTGGCTATGCGAAAATATGGTGCATACGAAGTGCGTTGGCTTTACTGCCCGAACATATGATGACATCTTGGGTTAAAAATTTGCAGAAGCTGTCGATCTGCTGTCAACTGTCATTGGCCCAAAACTATTACAGAAGTCTCCAAAGCGCAAAAAAGCAATCAGCAGCCGATCTAAGCAACCCCTCAAACGTTGCTAAGCTCGGCAGCTAGAACAGATTCGGAGCCCGATTTTTCCACAGTGCAGTGTATGCAAAAAGGGACCTTTCAAATTCCAATTTGTCCGCAGTGGTTTCACAACCAGTTAGCTTACTGCTATAAGAGAAAATTGAGTCCGGACTACCGTCCAAGGTGGCTCTGCTGACGCACAATGTGCACGGCCCACACCCTTTTCCCCTGATCAAACATCTTTTGATGTGCTGTCTAATTTACAAGTCAAACCAAGAAAGAACGCTTTAGTCGGGTTTCCCAACTATCAGATTTGCGATACTCATTGCCCTCTTTAAAAAAAGTGAAGCCTACTTTTAAGCGCAATAAAAATGTACCGCCCTGTTCAAAAAAAGTTTGGCCTACTTTCGAGCGCAATTAATTTTTAACGCACTTGGTTACACAATATCTTGAAAATGGCCAGATTTTCTTAATTTTTGGGTAGATATTTTTAATACAAACAACATTTATTAGGGCCACTTTTCTCTAGCATTAAAAATGTGGACACCACAGAGTTTCGCGGTTTGTGGGCGTAAAAAGGGGCGTGGTCAGGTTTTGAAACAAACTTGATCTGCGCTTTGGTTATAGAAATCCGTGTTTGGTGGTTCTAGCTCTTATAGTTCCCGAGGTCTCGATGTTTGTGCGGACAGACGGACAGACAAACAAACAGACTTTTCAACGTTTACAGTATTTGCTTACTCTTCGAGTATCGCATATAAAAAAATCGACAATAAAAGAAGAAAGGTTGGTAGTCCTAGGTGATTTCAATATACCTGGGGCTGCGTGGTAAGGCTATGAAAAGTCGAACGTCTTACTACCTATCGCAGAACATAACTTTATTGATGGCTTGCTTGACATATTTATCTTTGTCTCAAGATAATGATATTCGAAATTCACTTGGCCGCTTGCTAGAATTGTGCTCCTGAAGATCCATATCATCCTACTTTGAGTGTAACAATCGACCCGGATAACGTGATAGAAAAAAAATCAGAAAGGTCAACTAAACGAATACACTGTCTTTGTGAAGCAGACTATCTGAGACTAAATAACACAGGGCAACACTAAAAAAAATCCACGGATCATTTGCACTTTTTTAAAGCATTTGGGTTCTCCTGAGTTCAAGTCCCATACAAAATTATTTTCCATCACCTATAGGTTCCGCGGTATGGCGACGAATAGAAAAGTAGCATGTTGGACGACATTTATGTCGAATTATGTCGCCTATTCCATAGAAGTAACGGTGATATTTTTAGCTGGATTATATACTCAAAACACCACTTCACTGAACAAAAATTGTCCCCGGCTTGGACAATTGTCCAATTATCATGGAAAAGTGCAAATGATCCGTGGAGTTTTCAAAAAATTCGATTTTGTTGCCCTGTGTAATTAGTCCGATCTCTACTCATGCATACATACGAGTACTGGCATTTAGATTTCAATAACGCAATAAAATCGTTTCTTAGTTCTTGTGATCCGATGTACTAACCGTCTATCTCCAATAAACCACCTTGGTTTAGTAAAGTGTTAACACACCTAAGAAAGTCCACCTACCTAGTCCAGACTATAAAGGAAATATAAAAACACCGGTTTTAAATCGGGTTTTTCTAAAGGGGTACTTGCGCCTCAGTACTTTTTTTTGCCTAAATCTAATCGTTAGAACGTAAAGAACACGCGTGCAAAATGTTATGGCGAAATTCCTATTTTTAAGAGAGAGCGATCGAGACCGATTAAGAGAAAGTAAGACAGGGCGAACGTAGCATCAAGCAACTGGCGATTGAGTGAGAGTAGGGAGCAAGGGAGAGGGTAGCAAAAGAGAGTAGAGCGATTGTCGCATCACGCACAGTGCCATGAAGCGAGAGGTGGAAAAAATGAACGAGAGAGAGAATAAGGAATATTGAGAAATAACACAGGCCGACAAAATTATGTTGACTAAATGATGGTAGCCGATTCTTGTAGGATTTTCGCCGTAGAATCCGATTCTGACCTTGAAAATATTTGATTGGCTCTAGTTTTCGAGCAACATGAGGTTAAAGGTGCCAAAAACTGATTTTTTTTACACTTTTTGAACAGCTATAAATGGAAAAAGCGATGAAAGAAATTGGCCTATATAGGATTAAAAGAAAGCTTAGACCTTACTCTTTAATATCCAATATCAAAAAAGTGGATACATGATAATTTAAGCAACTGGGAACAGTTTATATGTAGGGGAGATTGGGGTAATGTGAATATACTGTATCAAATCAAAGGCAAAATATTTCCGAATTTGTAAAAAAAGTATATCTTGAATACTTCCACTTTTTTGATATTGGATATAAAAGAGTAATGTCTAAGCTTTCTTATAATCCTATATAGGCCATTTTCTTTCATCGCTTTTTCCATTTATAGCTGTTCAAAAAGTGTAAAAAAATCAGTTTTTGGCACCTTTAACCTCATGTTGCTCGAAAACTAGAGCCAATCGGATATTTTCAAGGTCAGAATCGGATTCTACGGCGAAAATCCTATAAGAACCGACTTTTAATATTTTAATGACAATTAAAATATATAACATATCTTCCTTTTTCCCTTCCTTTAAGTCTCGGATATCTAAAGTTTTAGATTTGTATACATATAGACAAGACTGATAAATTAGTTCGCCAAAGAAGTTTCACTTCTGACATGTGTACTTTGTACGCACGCATTTTTTTTTATTTTAATATTAAATTATTTTTTTTGCCAAAAACTAAAATGGATGGAACTTAAAGGTGATAAGTTGTCAAAAAATTGGTTTAGTTTTGAAGAATTTTATTATTATTATTATATATTTTGGGTGTTAGTGTACCGCGACCTGTTTAGATCTATTGTACCCCCATTCGGAGCCTACAGCTCAGATATCAACCCATTTCCTCTAGTTTTGAAGTAAGATAGCTAAGAATAAAAAAAGGTAAAAAATTGTTGTTTTTTTTTTGCCTTCTGGGGCGCAAGTACCCCTTTATATTCAAGTACTCGGCCAAGATTCACCGTGCTTTACACACAGTGCTATAAAAACAAATTCAACCGTTGTAAGATCCTGTTTTGGTCCTGCGAGAACTGGACCAACAAACAGTTTTATAACTATGTTAACAAGAACAGTAAATCTATTTCTAATTCTTCCGCTAAATTTTAAAAACACGACGGCAACCACAGATCAGGCATTATCCGATCCTTTTGCCCAGTTTTTTTAAACGAGTTATTCTACTTCAGCTTATTTAGAATAGCCTTGTTCTTACACTATGATCAAGTCGAATCGTATATTTGCTACTATGTATTTTCAGCCATTCCGACCTAAAATCCGCTGCTGTGATAATTTACTAAATTGAAACGGTTAGTAATGTAAGCTGATGACTTTTTGTCGAGTATATCCAAATTTAGCAACTTACGCGCTGAGCGGAAAATCTTTGGATAAAACAATTCAGCTCGACGATCTTGGTGTACTTGGTGTAAAAAGGTGGTCGAAGAAGATTGATGATCCCTATATCACCAAAACCTTCTTTGTTTCGTTAATACTTTTTTCTTTATTTCGTTTGTTTGTCCTTTTCTTGAGTATAACACTGGATGACGATCTTGGCGTCCTTGGATCCGTCCTATTATTAACCGTTGAGTGAGCGAAATGAACATTTTTGTGCCATTTCGACTTTGCGTATAAATATCTTGTTGTGTAAAGGATATCGGGCTGACAGCTCGTCTTTATCGATTCTAAACAAGTTTAGAATTTTTTGTTTTAGGGAAAACTTTTTTTAACTATATTGTTGAGTGGAAGGAACATTTTTGTGTTACTACTTTTAACCGCGTGTAGCTTTAAAATCGTTTATCAGATTAATTCAAAATTTACTGGATATGTATTTATTAAATTTAAAAATAAACGTTAAAATAAAATTGTAATCTTTACCTGAAAAAATATGAATTGATTAATAACGTTAAACACGCAAACTAGTCAAACAATTCAAAACCGTGACAAACTTTGTTATAGGGCTTTCAAAACGCTTTTCAAAATGGTCAAATATGTCATTCCCTTCTTTGGAAAAACTATTAAAAAACACCCAACATATTAGAAAAATTACATTAATAATAAAAATAATTAATAATACCACCAATATATATATACAATTCAAAATTATTATTCTTATAAAAAATATATTGTTATAATCCCTTAACTATTACTATAAATTATTACTTTAAATGCTCAAAAACAGACACCCAGGTGTTACAAACACACATGCGCAGAAAGGGTTTGTGGGAAAACACAAGCAGGGCACCCTGGTGTCTTGGCGACACCCGAGTGTTTGGGCACTGATCGGTTGATTTGTTATTTACTTCTTGTTTGCGTCTCAGTCATTGCATGTGGTCACAGCAAGAGGTCAAAAAATAAAATTAATGCTGAAGTTTTAGTTTTTAGTTTTTTTTAACTAGAAGAACCTAAAAAAACATAAAACAGGAAATACAATATAGTAATATGTTTCCTTAAACTTGATAATGTTATAATATATTATATTATATTATATTATATTATATTATATTATATTATATTATATTATATTATATTATATTATATTATATTATATTATATTATGTTGTTTTATAAATTAAGCTATTAAAAACGCTAAAAAGCAGTAAATAAATTTTTAATTTAAAATGTGTCTTCCGCTCAACAACGCTCGCAGAAGGGCAAAGTATAAATTTCCTGTCTAGAGTCAATAATTTCGGCGCTCAAACTGAAATGAAAACTTAAACTTACATTTCTATTCTTGCAGATTACTTTTTATTAATTTACCCTCGCTAGCTAATCGTAGAACGATGCTTGGTGTTGTTTTTTTTATTGATAATCTTATTAGAGGTGAGATTTATAGCCCCATCTTGGTAGGTCTGCTTAACTTTTCTGTGGCAAGAAGATTAACTTAAATTATATTCTTTTAATAATAAATCATTTAAAACATAATACTCTTTTCTCACTATAATAGACTTTATCCCATAATCTCAAATTCTGACGCTCTGCCGATTTCAAAACGACGAATACAAACTTTAATCTTATTTTTTCCTCGAACTTTGAGTTATATTTTCATATCTCGGTCTATATTCTTGCGAATGGTCGAGCATGATACACGGCTGCGCTTCTCGGTCGGTTGTTCGGGTAGTGGACCTTAAGACTCCGCGTAAAATAAATATGTACTTATATTAAGAGTTCATCGTTTCTATTTCAGGTGGCGTATTTGTTGTTCTTCTTTGCGGACTTGCACTTGCCGTTGTTGTGGCAATATTTGAGTTTTGCTGGAACTCCCGAAAGAATTTAAGTACCGAAAATCAATCACTTTGCTCAGAAATGGCACAGGAACTTCGTTTTGCAATGCACTGCCACGGATCAAAATCTAAGCACAGACCGCGAAAACGGATTTGTCTAAAATGCTCTTCCGGGCCAACATATGTTCCGAGTAATATGAGTACGCCTAACGTGGGCGTTCACTACAATTATTTTAATTAAATTTGATCTTTAAAAAGGAAAAAATTAACTCTTCTTTATTTTTTTAAACTTAAAATGTAAAAAAATACTATAAAATGTGTTATAATATTATTTACAAGCAATTCCATAAACCAATGATTAGTAATTAGTTTTAAAAAACGAAATGTAATAGAGGCCAAACTTTAAGTGTATGTAAATTTTAAGCCCTATAAAAGATTTGAGTAAAGAAAAGGTAAAAATATAATAAAATAAATATGATTCTGGCTCTTCTTTCTACAGGAGACACAATAATTAACTTATCACCGCCGCATAGTGGCCGTTTTTTTAAAAACCTGTAACGAACCAATCAGAAGACGTTACAATCCGCTGTGCTACAGAAATCGTTGACTTTGCACAGTGGTCGGTCCCATAGGCCAAAAATAAAAAATCTATGTTTGAATTTTACTTTCACAACTGTGGTTAGTTGATTAACAAATTTCGGAAAAAAAGCCGACGGTGCTACAGAAGCCGCCCCAAAAGTGTTCTTCGGACTTATGATTTGAAAAAATCGGTTAGTCAAGCAACGGTTGCGAATTGGAGCGTAGCCAAATTTAAGCAAATAAAACACTCCCATCGGGAGTGAAATGAAAAGATGAAGCCAGCAGCCGCCGAGGTGTAAGACGACATTAGCAAAGAACTTTCGATGTTTATAACTAACTTCAAAAATGATTGATCATCCAAAATTGACACGCTCGAAGATATGTATGTATGTATATGGTATCCTTAAAAAAAATAATGCAAACGTACGAGAGGCAGATAAACAGAAGAATTTAAAAAGTTCGTTTAAGAGGGCCAAGAAATATATACAAATAACATATGGGTTAATCCGAGAATTTTGAAACCAGCCCGAAAAACGAAAAAAGGTGATAAAAACATATTTCTATATAACTAAACTTGTCTAAGCAATGGACAAAAAAATGTAATATTTTTTTTGGTACAACTAATTAATATTATATAAGCAAAAAGTATTTTTTGTTGGTATTTTTGTATGTTTTTTGACCTGTTTTCATTTGTCATTTAGAATGAAAGTGTCGTTTACATGTTGATCTATTTTCTCAAGTCATAAAAACTATCAAATCGTGGCTAAAAGTATAGATAACCACCTAAATTAGCTTGATGGTAGAAGTGTAACGTCCGCAACGTAACGTCTGCAACAAATTAAAATTAAGATTATCTTTATTAACGGAGCTAGTTATCTTTCTTTTTTTTTAAGCTGCATTGATATGGTCATACATTCCACTTAATTTTTAGTTATCTTACTTTTTTGGTTAACTATTCTTAGCTCGCTAAAAAATGTGGAAATGCACATAAGCCTCAAATATGACTTCCATTTTTTCTAACGGCCGCAACGGAACTTTGAGCAAGCACAACTTTCTTTCAAAAACAGTTAACCTCTTGTTTTTAAATTAGTTCAAAAGTGCGCTCAAAAAACTGCTTATGGCAAAAATTTCATGAAAATATACCCACGTCAACGGCAGCTATGTCAATTCGAACAATCTAATTTGCGTACAAATGAAACGTCCGCAACGCAGGATTAGCCCCATATCGATGTTGCGGTCTCTTGGATGAACAACTCCAAGCATCAACCTGGGAATTCATCATCTATAATCCAGTGCCAGTCGTGCAGTTAATCATCCATACATCCATCACCGCCAATCAGTGCGGGAATTCATTGTCTACAACAGACGGGCAATCGTTAGGTCATTCAGCAATGTTACTGGTACTTCGTTGACAAAAGGCGATAATGGTGTCCATCAGGCGTACTTTGAGTCAAAAGAGACAGGCTCAAATGATTTGATGGAATTAGTTTGGGTCTAGGCCCAAGAAATTCACTTAGCCCGATAGCCCGATTCAGGAAGGTTACGATATGAAATCTTACCAATACAGAGAAAACGCATATGAACGAAATCATTCTAAGAATAATATTTTAGGAAACATTTTTCCCATACAAATTTGAAAACGAAACATTTTATAATAATACAAATAATAATACAAAATAAAGATTAAAAATAAAAATCATGGCATAGTTTAAGCGAATTAGAGTAAAATGGTTTAATTAGTTTTTTTTTACAACTTTTCTAAGTTAGTGATTAAAACACTTTTGACAGTTTTTCGAATTCCGCACCGTTTTGAACTTCAAAGTTCAAAAAGTTAGTTTTGAAGGTTTTGGAGAAAAATTCATAGCTGTCGAACGGCTTGACATATATCAACACAGTTTTTTTTGGTGTAAAAGAATCGTTTTGACAAAAAAAAATATTTAAATAATTTAATTTGTAATTTAACATACATTTTAACAACAATTCTTTAAACAAATTAGTTTAAAAGTTTTGTAGGGCAGTTTTTGCTTTGCAACTTTTGCACAATTATCGTCAAACTATTATTTATAAACTTGCAAAAAAAAATTTTTGCACTTTTGCTTTGGACAGTTGGAATCGCATTTTTTGTCCCGCCGCGCACAATAACATTTTCACCAAACACATTTTAAAATGTTTCGTTTTAAAAGCGCAAGTTAAATTTACATTTTTCAGGCAATGGCTCAGGGGGTAAGTGCGCCGACCTGACATCTGGAAGTCGTGGGTTCAGTTTCTGGGCAAGCAAAGGGTACCTTTTTATTTATTTAATTTTTATTTTTTTATTTTAAATGTTTTTTTTTTAGTAATCTGTGCATGTGGTCATATTGATCACATCAAATAACTTTTTAATTTCTTGCTTTCATGCAATAATCTGTTACCTGCCTAATGAACATAATTATTTTCTTTACTCTGACTTAGAAGACAATATAGTTTAACGAGTTATTAAAACGGGAAAAGAATGTTTTAGTTGCCAGCATTGTAGTGTCAAATGGCTAGTGTTTACACACAGTACCATAATGTGGCGTGTGGTTCAGTGTGTAAGGCGCGCGTCTCTGGTTCCAAACGGCCTTGGTTCAAATCCTATCAGAAGAATGTGATCAATCAAGTGTTTTCTCAAACTTTAATACGTTCAGTTCTTCAACTTGAGGGGGGACATCTGAGTAACTGGGAAAAAAAACGGGTATTCTGGACTTTTTTTTGGCCAAATGAAAAAGCCAAGAACTGGTGACATGGTTCGAAGGGAAGCTTAGCTGGGGCCACCAGGCGGGTCGCAGGTTGCGGATAGCGAACGGCCTTCCGGGAAGGTTAGTTGCGAATAATCGTAAGCGAATAAGCAACCCCGGACAAACAGCGGGTATACCTACGAAGGTATACCGACAAGACGCTTGTTTGGCCGTCTTATCACCGTAGCCTTACACACCCCCTCCCTCACAACCACCTACCACCATCCTATCCCCCACATCTCACCTCTGTGCCGGACTATGTGTCATCCGACCCGTGCCGATAGTCAACCTGGCTGGGGGCCCGAGTCAACAAATAGCCCAGTCGCAAACAGAGGGTTCAGACAAGTGGCGACCGTCTGACCTAACTGCGCCTTACCCGGGTACGGCGGATCTCTGCCTGGGCGGACATTATACTTCTCCTTAGCTTGTGGGACTACAACATGAAGAGAAATAGAAATATAAAAATCCCGCAGGATATCCCTGCAACCGGTGTCGCAAGACACTTCGAGGACACATCCCTCGACGGCGAGAGACCCCAAGGCGGCAGCGCACTCGCCCAAGATCTCACCAGCAGTTCAGGCCAGACCTGCGCTGCAGGTGTTTTCAGCCAGGAAGCGCGGTGTGCCAGCAGGACTTACCCTGCCAGCACGTCCACCTCTCGCGTTTAATAGGCCACAATCTATCAGACAGCTGAAGAAACAAGACGCCCTTCCAGCCCTAGGACAGCCCGGAGGACTGGATGACCCGAACAGGCGTGGCCAGCCAGGGTCAAAAGTCAAGTGGTACCTCAGGTACCTGTTGCAGGGCTTGACGCCAGGGGAGGCCTTGAAGAAGGCAAAGGAGCAACCGGCATCAGGAGCAGCACCGGCTGGCAAACGGCTGAACACCAGCCGCACACCACCCACAGACACCCCCAAAAGGTCCAGGCATGGCAAGGTGGCTAGTGAGACAACCTCACGGACCCCGAGGCAAGATGAACCTAGTACATCAGCAGCAGCAGCGGTAGAGAAGGCAAAGGTGCAGGCCAGGAAGATACCTTCCCAGCCTCGCCGAGACCAGAAACCGACACCCGCCGGAGGACGACCCTCAGGCCCGGCACCACCGCCCACCGGACCCCGTCCGACATACGCGGAGGCTGCCAAGAAGGCCTGACCAACGAGGAGCTGTGTGGACTACAAGAGTCCATCATGGACGAGATGCTCACGTCAGCGTGGAGCGGTCCGGTCGTTTTCAGGGGGATCCACTTCAGGGTGGGTCACCTGATAATCGATTGCCTGGACGAGGGCACAGCTGAGTGGCTAAAACTTGCCGTACCTCAGCTGCGGACGTGGAAGGGAGTACCCCTTGAAACACGCACGGGAGACGACATCCCGGCAGTATACAACGCCACGTTGTTCTGCCCGAGGAGCGCAGATAGGACGAACGAGGAGAATCTGGCCTTCATCGGTTTCCAGAACCGCGTTGGAACAGACGCCTGGAAAATCATCTCCAGGAGAAACGACGGAGCTGGTGCACTCCTCGTAGTAGGGATGGACCAAACCGGAAGGGATGAGATAGTGGAGTGTGACCACCAACTCAACTTCCGGTACGGTCACGTCACCGTGAGCGATCTGAAGAAGACTATGAAAGCTCCGGAAATGGCGTCCAACGAAGGCACCTGCGAGGCTGTCGAGGATACCCTCGAACCACCGAGTGTGGAGCCGACGTCGCAGAGTGGGGAGGACAGTCAATCTGTCATGGAGATAGGGGACGACCAGGGGGATGGAGCCCCCATGTCATCCCAAGAGCTGGCCCAGGAGCTCCTCCTGGGTGACAGCTGTGATGAGGCGGAGGTCACCGTGAAAGACGGTGGTGGAGAGACTTGCTCGCTCTCTCCACCAGAAACCACGGGGCACCAAACCCACATCTGATGGCTGCAACAAGCAGCACTCGGCTAGCCCAGGTGAACATCCATCGGGCCAAAGCAGCATCTGCTGTCTTGGCCAGGATGATCACCTCCCAACACCTTGGGCTAGCCCTTGTACAGGAACCATGGTGGCACCATGGCATTAAAAGCCACGAAGGATACTAAGGTAATATGCGATCCAGGAGAAATACCTCCCAGATCATGCATTGTTATAAGGAAAGATATCAATTACAATATCTTTTCAGAGTTCCTGAGCAG
Organism: Drosophila oshimai; assembly: GCA_018150695.1. Lineage (NCBI taxonomy): Eukaryota > Metazoa > Arthropoda > Insecta > Diptera > Drosophilidae > Drosophila > Drosophila oshimai. The sequence goes on along the minus strand of JAECWM010000268.1, from coordinate 323,844 downwards.
GGACTGTGTCGCCATCTCCATCGACGGCACAGGAGCTACACAGAAGCTAGCAGTGGCCTCCGCCTACTTTGCTGGGGAGGAAGCCTGTCCACCGCCAGAAATACTCGGGCTAGTGGACCACTGCCGGAAGAACAAGATCCCCCTTATCATCGGATGTGGTGCCAACGCACATCATGTGATCTGGGGCAGTACTGATGTTAACAACAGAGGTGAGCAACTACTAGAATTTATTTTAAACAATAACCTAGAGATTTGTAATGTCGACTCCACGCCGACATTTGTTACCAAGGTAAGAGAAGAGGTGCTAGACATAACTCTGGCAACCAATTCAATCAAACCCCACATTAGGAACTGGCATGTGTCACCAGAAGAATCTATGTCCGACCACAGGACAATTTTGTTTGAGGTAGCCTTCAATACAAAACGATATAGCCCTTAAAGAAACCCCAGGAAAACAAACTGGGATAAATTCAGGTCAACTCTTGAGCTAAATCTTTCCAACGAACCGTCAGGATACCCTAGACATCCCTTGGAACTAGATAGAGCAGTAGACAACCTAGGTCACCAAATAGTGAATGCCTTTGAAGACAGCTGTCCACTAGGCAGACAGAAACGGGAAACAGACGCACCGTGGTGGAATGCTAAGCTTGAACGGCTACAACGCACCACTCGAAGGCTCTTCAACAGACCAAAAACTAAAAGTAACTGGGAACGGTACAGGCAAAGCCTGACGCCCTATAACAAAGAGAACAGGAAAGCCAAACGGAAGGACTATAGAAACTTCTGTGAGGCAATAAGTAACGTCAACGAGGGCGCAAGACTGCACAAGGCAATGGCCAAAAGTGCAACAGATAGTAATTTAGCCCTGAAGAAAGGTTATAACACCTTTACTTCCACGGATCGGGAGAAATTAGAACTTCTCTTTGACACGCATTTCCCGGGAAGTACTCCCATTACGGGAAATATTATGCGTGATCATCATAGAACCCCTAGGACAGTAGCAAGTGACTGGGCAACAGCCAAGTCTATAGTTACGCCCGAGAAACGCCCATTTAAGTCACCGGGATTAGATAGGATCTCTCCATCCTTCTTACAGCAGGGGCAGGAGCTACTCCTAACCCGCTTAAGAAGACTAATGGTAAGCAGCCTAGCCCTTGGCTATATCCCAAGTGCATGGTGCAGCGCTAGGGTGTTCTTCATCCCCAAGACCGGGAAGAAAGATATCACCAGCCCAAAGTTTGCCTTAAAACGCTGGAAAAACTGGTAGACTACAATATTAGGAGAACAGCTCTCAGAGACTGTCCGCTGCAACACACGCAGCATGCATACAGACACGGCTCTTTATCAACTATGCCGCACCTTAGAGGGGGCAGTTGACAGCAAAGAAATTGCTATTTGTGCCTTCCTAGACATAGAGGGAGCCTTTGACAACACATCACATGATGCGGTTCGAGCTGCCCTGTCTAGGAGGAACATAGATGTTACAACGAGTAAATGGATTGGAAACCTACTACAATTCAGACAAGCAACATGTACACTGGGGTCAGATAACATGACGATAGCAACCAGCAGAGGCTGTCCGCAAGGAGGAGTGCTTTCCCCATTGCTATGGAGTCTGCTGGTAGATGAGCTTCTCAGCAAACTTGCTGAAAAGGGGATCCAGTGTCAGGGATACGCCGATGACATTGTGATAATAGCCAGAGGTAAATTTGAAGAGACACTCTGTGACATCGTCCAACTCGGACTCAAGATAACGCTAGGCTGGTGCAGGGAGGTTGGACTCAACCTAAATCCCGCCAAAACAGTCATCGTTCCCTTCACAAGGAAGTGCAAACTACAAAGAATGAGACAAATCTCATTGCTAGGAATTCCTATAGAAACTAGCCGAGATGTTAAGTATATCTAGGAATCACCTTAGATAGTAAGCTAAACTGCGCTTCCCACGTCCAAAAGACAGTGGAAAAGTGTTATAGAGCTCTGGAAATTGTCGGAAAATTGCTGGGAAATCCTGGGGAACAAGGCCCTAGATAATTAGATGGCTATACCTAATGATTGTGAGACCAATTCTCACGTACGGAGCAATTGCATGGGGTAAACGAGCTAAGCTCATCAACATACAAAAACAGTTACAAAAGTTGCAAAGACTTGCTTGCGTTTGTATGACAGGGGCAATGAAAACCTGTCCTACAACTGCCTTAGAAGTTCTGATGGAGCTAACACCACTCCATTGTGTAATTGAATTTCAACGCAAGGCTACCCTTCTGAGAATAAGCACTGAGGGCACGGGTAGTGGTTGCATTCTAAATAACAGGGATGCGACTAATCTGTTAGGTGAGGTGCCCCTAATACTTTACCCTAGGGATGAAATGACAGACGAATTAATCTTCGAGCTGAACTTCACAGCACACTTAGGCAATAAGAAAGATTGGACCACATTGTCCGAAGTGCACCCTATGGCTTAACACACCATAGCATGGTACACAGATGGATCCCTGACACAAAAAGGCACTGGCCTTGGAGTGGTAGGGCCCCGCATAAAATACCACGAATCCCTTGGCCAATACACCAGCATATTCCAGGCTGAGGTATGCGCTATTGGACGTTGTGCAGAGCTCAACATACAGCGTGGATATAAGAATAAGGACATCTCGATCCTTTCGGACAGCCGAGCAGCAATTACTGCTCTATGCAGTAATAAAGTCACCTCAAAGATAGTCCTAGAGGTGAAGAGTAAACATAACCGTTTGGGCAGTCTAAATAGACTGGCCCTCAGATGGATTCCGGGTCATAGGGACATATCCGGAAATGAAATTGCCGATAAAATGGAAAAACTAGGAGCCGAACAGCCCCTGATAGGACCAGAACCCTACTGTGGCATAGGAAGGCACACAATAAAAGAATACATTAGGAAAGAGGAAGGCACCATGACGCAAGAACACTGGAGGAATACCCCAGGCCTAAGGCAAGCCAAAACTCTAATAGAAAACTACAACAAGAAGAGGTTCGAGGAACTTATTCAACTAGGGAAGAAATCACTTAGGATCGTTACCGGATTACTAACCGGGCACTGCAGACTGAAAAGTCACCTAGGTAAGATAGGAATAACCAGCAGCAGGACTTGCAGATTCTGTGACATGGAGGACGAAACCTCTACACACATCATCTCAGACTGTCCGGCCTTAATAAATATAAGATGCAGAACCTTAGGATCGAGAACTCTATCACATGAGCTCTTAGGAAGAATCAACCCATCAAAACTGCTCGACTTTGTTCGAAGAAATGGGTTGATATCTGAGCTGTAGGCTCCGATTGGGGGTACAATAGATCTAAACAGGTCGCGGTACACTAACGCCCCAATAATATAATATCAGGTTGTCAAAAAAGTCTTGCGGTATTTTCGCTAGCTGGCGCTGAAAGCGCGTAGTTCTTGTTTTATTCGTCGCATTCGGTCATACTATACCTTTTTGGAAAGCTCATTTCACGCCCTAACACGTGTTTTATTGATTGTCTTTTCTTTTAAGTCGTTCGTGAGTTATAGCGTCGCAATCATGGAGCAAAGTAAAGAGAAAATACGGCATATTTTACAGTACTACTACGATAAAGGCAAAAATGCATCTCAGGCCGCCAATAAAATTTTTGCAGTTTATGGACCCGATACAGTTTCCATTTCCACCGCACAACGATGGTTTCAACGTTTTCGTTCTGGTGTAGAGATGCGCCACGCTCCGGAAGGCCTTTCGTCGAAAATTGCGATAAAATCGCTGAATTGGTCGAAAATAATATATTATTAATAATTTAATAATATAATATATTATTTTCGACCAATTCAGCGATTTTATCGCAATTTTCGTCGAAAATTCAATAAAAATACCGCAAGACTTTTTTGACAACCTAATAATAATAATAAAAAGCCAATCGAAAATTTGTAAAGTAGGTTTTATAATATTAGATGCGAAGTACAAAATAAATTTTTTTCGAATAAATCGAAAACAAAATGGCGGCTGTGCAGCATTTCTTTTTTGTTGAAGGGGGTCCATGGCCGGAAAGCTAACGTCCTTAAATTCTTGATGTAGAACAAAAAATCAAGTTTGGTTAGTTTCTTAACATCAACAGCTATCGATACTCGTAGGATTTTTGCCATATATTGATTTTTTGCAAAATGGTGAGTGATTGAAAAAAAAATTACAATTTTCACGAATAAAAACGTCACAAAATTGTTGATAAAAAAAAAGTAAGCAATATAAAAAAAAAATCCTACGAGTTCCGATAGACAAAGGTATTTTGAATATACTGTCAAAATTTCAGATCGATCGGTTAAGATTTGTTCGAGTTATGTGTCCGGCCATCTCAAAAAAATTGGTTTTTTGCTTACTTTTTTTTTTATTAACAATTTGACACAATTGACACCTTTTTTACTCATCGATTTTTTCTGGCTTAATGACGTATGTTAAACAAAAGTGGTAATCACCATAGTATCGGATGAACATTCAGCTACATTCATAATTTTTTTCAAACCAATCTAAGCAGTCCTTCAAGAGTGGCAGAACATTTTGTATTGGGTTGTCAAAAAAGCCAACTTGGTACGGGGTTAGTTGGAACCTTGTGCTGGAAATGTTGGGACCTTTAAAAAAATTCCTTTTTTCATGTATAAATTGGTTTTAATACTGTAAGTAATCGTCATTTATACGTTGATAAGGGATATAACTATAAATTTCATTACGGATTCTTCGGTACCTCTATTTGTCACTTTTTGTAAGTTCTCATCAGCAAAACCAGTTTGGTAAATTTGTATTACAGGAAATTGTAGTTCTTAAAATAGTAATAGTATTGTGAATCGGGATTTATTTTTAACGCCGAGGAATAAATTTAGGGTGCCAACTAAACCCATTGAAAAAGTTCCAATCAGCCCCGTTGCTTTTTTAAAGCTATATTGTAACATTACTAATATTCCAAGTAACGGACAAATTAAAGTATGGGTTATTTTTACAAAATTTGGCCATGTTAAAGAAATTGTGTGTAGCAAGTACACATATATAAATACATATTAGTACACATACATACACACCTATTCTTTATACACACTTTAAGTAAGGTCCCGCAATTTCTGTATCCTGTATGTCTCTCTGCTGCCTTACTCTTTACTCTTTATACACACTTTAAGTAAGGTCCCGCAATAACTGTTAACCGTGTGCCTCTCTCTCATTCTCTCTCGAGGGAAATAGCCTAAGTATACACAAAATGAGAAATAAAGATAAATTTTGCTCCGACCTCTGAACAATTCACACTTGTTTATATCTGTCCCCACAAATTCAGAAGTGAGATAACGGCGAAATTTTTTTTCTCGCTTGTGAAACTCAGCCTGCGAGTACATAATTTACAAAAAGTAATAAAACTTAAAATGGACACAATTGGTGGGGAAGAATACACAGCAGCACAGTTGCGAGGTTGGCTAGAAAAACTTGGCCTGCAAAGGAGCGGCAAAAAGGCGACGCTGGCAGCGCGTCTCAACGAGTTGACCCCCGAAATCCGAGGAGAGTGCCCAGCGTTGGACTACGGTATGAAAAGTGCAACAAAGACAAATTCGCACAAATTTCGGACATGGTGGCTACGTCTAACGAAATCAAGGTTGCCACACCTAAAACGAACAATATCGCCCCAACAGTGTTGGGAAATGTTGTCGCCGAGGATACCGGATCTGGTACAGAAATTTTTAATAACAATTCGGTGTTCGCCATGGTAAAGGAAATGCTCCCAGTTTTTGATGGCGCAACAAACAACAAAATACCAGTCAACACATGGATCGCACAACTGAACGCCATTGCAAAAATTTACAAACTGAGTGACAATGTTATTCGCATGTTATTGATGTCGAAGTGGAAGGATCGTGCTCAAGTTTGGTTGCACTCTTCGGAAACTTTATTGTCTTTGCCGGCACCTGAAATTTTAAACCAATTTGCGAAGGCTTTCCAGTCCAAGGAAAGCAAGATAATGTTGCGCAGCAAGTTCCAGCAGCGCAAGTGGCAACCATCAGAAGACTTTGCGACGTACTTCAAAGAAAAAACACTTTTGGCTACGCATGTGCGGATGGACGATGAAGAACTAGTCGACAACATCATCGAGGGAATTCCGGATACCATCTTGAGACAGCAAGCACACATGCATTGTTTCAATTCGTCTTCACAACTGTTGCAGGCTTTTGGAAAAGTGGTTTTACGTAAACCATTGTTTGGAACTGGACGCCCCAAATTTGCTGCTGGGAATGGATCTGGTTTGGTTCCTGCACAAAGATGCTTCAATTGTAACTCCGTTGGACACTTCGCGGCTGAATGCCGCAAGCCGAAGCGCGAGTACGGCGCCTGCTATGCGTGTGGAAGCATGGAACACCAGGTGTCAGTGCAACGAGAAGAAGAACGCACCCGCACCCTACAACGAATATGTGAGGCCGCTCAAAGTTTATTTTAGTTAAAAACCTGATAAATATTTGTGTTTAGAATGCCTAATCGATTCTGGGAGTCCAATCAGCTTCATCAAAATATCCTGCGTAGAAAGCATACTTAAAAGTAAACATTTTAGTTTTAATGAAAAGAATGTAAGAAAATACTTTGGCTTAAACAATAGCCCCTTGGATATATATGGAAAGATATCATGTTTTGTTATTATAAATAAAAATAAACTGAATTTTGAATGGTTGTGGCGAACAAATCGAAGGAAGAGATTTTATGAACGTTTGCAATTTTAAGATTGTAAGAGAAAATGATCGCACAAATGATAGTAGATTAGAAAATTATCGCACAAATGATAGTAGATTAGAGAATTATCGCACAAATAGAAAATACCAAATTTCGCAGTAATTTTCATAATTATAATGTTGTTATTATTGTTATGGTACGCTATATTATTGTTTTTAACAAAAAATACAGCGTGTCAAAATTTCAAATGAAAATAAGTTGTATTTTTTGTTAACGTTTTGTCACGTTTTGCTCTGAACTTTCACAGTGAACGGCCGTGTTTTTTTTTCTGCGCTCCGATTTTTATTTGTTTATTGTGTAAACCCAACGGTGGGAATAAATAAAAACATATAAATCGCCTTTTAAATTAATATACTTTAATATTCCGTTCGCTTCGCGAGTGAATTTGTTCTACTTTGGGCATAACATTAAATGAACAATTTAAACTAATAGTTTCTCTTGTGTTTTTGTTGTTGCGTTCTATTTTGTCTTTCTTTTGTGCTTTATCCGTCCCACGCAGGGCCAATCGTTGTTGTTGTTTTTGCATGCACATCAACTGCATTGACTGCGCTCTCTCGCTCTTTATCTCGCTCTCTATATCTCTATATATCGAAACTTCTAGTCGTGTAGTTATCTGCGCTCTTACGGGTATTTTAGCTGCTCGCTCAAAAGTTTCGATTTCATTTCATTTGGTACAGTGGTACGATTAGTCAAAATTATGGACATATTTTTTGTCTGTGTTGATAAAAAATGCCAGAAGGCAATCAAGGCTGACCAGCCTAAAATGACTTGTTGGCTATGTGAAAAAATGGTGCACGCCAACTGCGCTGGTTTTACTGGCCGAACAAGTGATGACCTAAGTAAGGGTAAAAATTTTCAGTTCTGTTGTGACGCCTGTCTCGAGGTTGCGAACGAGATGAAATTGTTCATGCGCCAAACTAAAGGCGGCTTGAAGGGGCTGATCACCTTGTAACGATCTTGCCGGGGTAGCTTAGCCTCGTCCAGGATCCGCTGCAACAAATTTATATTTGTCGGCGCTGCGCCAAATAAGAACACCAGGGGTTGTAGATTTAGCAATATAAATATATATATTATACTGCGTCCGGGTCTTTCACCTTCTTTTCACACCACACCTAACTTAACCGGGGCACAATACGCCCTCTCTCTAACAATATTTACAAACCCGACTCGCCGGCCACGCCGGCTAGGTGATCACGCCGCGCTTACGCTCTGCTAAACACTCTGGGCTACACGCCCTCGGAACTCCTGCTAAGCTCACGCTCCGCCAGATACTCCGGGCTACACGCACACAGATTCTCCGGTTAAGCTCACGCTCCGCTAGATTTACCCTTTGGGCTACACGCCCTCGGAACTCCTGCTAAGCTCACGCTCCGCCAGATACTCCGGGCTACACGCACACAGATTCTCCGGTTAAGCTCACGCTCCGCTAGATTTACCCTTTGGGCTACACGCCCTCGGAACTCTTGCTAAGCTATGCTCCGCCAGATACTCCGGGCTACACGCACACAGATACTCTGGTTAAGCTCACGCTCCGCTCGATATACACTCCGGGCTACACGCCCTCGGAAAACTCCTGCTACCTAACGCGCTGGCTATTCACCGTCGCCTGGGTACTTAAATTACTTAGTGAAAGTAGGCTGCACGCCTGCTGAGACTGGACTGGATTTCTGGTTCAAGGGAATCCTCCCGACTGACTTACTGTGCTGCTAAGAACCTGCTCTGTTCTGTGTTTCTGCTGTGGTGACCCTTGGCTCGTTTCCCAAGGGTTCACTATCTCTCACTTTACTATCACTTGCACTTAGCCTGGTCACTGTCACCGACCCTGTGTTCACCTGCAGTGATCCTTGGCTCGTTTCCCAAGGAAGCACTATCTCTCACACTTGCACTGGTCACTGTCAAACGCCCCTGTGTACTCCTGTAGTGATCCTTGGCTCGTTTCCCAAGGATGCACTATCCCTCGCGCTAATACGGGCCACTGCCTACCACGGCACTTGTCCCCTAACGCTCAGGTCACCTCGCACTCAACTATCCACTTAACAGCCTCCGACTGCAGTTCTACCCTGCTCTTTTATACCCCTCTAACATTGCTGCTACTTCTATTCAGCAGTCCTCTCTGCCTTCAGCAATTCCTCTCTCCCGCCAAAACTTCTTGTGCAGCGCGTCCGTCTCCCGCTCTGCTCTAACTGTCCGCCTACAGCGGCTCTGCTCTCATTCCGCAGCCCGCTCTCTCGATCAACACTCTCTGTTCAGCGCGTCCCGTTACGTGCTGACTGCCCGCTATGTCAAAAGATCTCACTCAAATCTCTTATAATGCGTTCCCGTTTCCACTCAACCTTTGCTACTGCGTTTTGTAAGGGATCTTATCGATTCCTTACAACCTGTTTTGCCGGAGCTAGAGATAGTTTTCGCAAGGCAGATGATCTGCTCCAAGCTCTGGACAATCAATTTAATAGCATAAAACTATTAGAGGAGTCTGCAAATCGCAAAAAAGCCGCTGGTGGTAGGCCAAAGGGGAACACCCCGCAGCCTCCGTCAGGTGACCAGCAGAGCACTCCCGTGGATCAGCAGCCGAACTCAGCAACCGCTCAAATGTTGCTAAGATCGGCAGCCAAAAAAGATTCGGAGCCCGATCAATCCACAGCGGAGTGTATGCAAATAGGCGATCCTGAAAATTCCGATTTGTCCGTAGTGGTTTCACAGTTGGTGAATCCACCTAACCTAGTTAACATACCGCCACAAGGGGATATTGAGTCCGGACTACCGGGCATAGGTGGTTCTGCAGACGCACAATCTGCACCACCTAAAGCTCTTTCAGTGGTTCCACTAAAGAAACAAATATTTGTTTCTCGGCTTTCCCCTGATCAAACATCTTCTGATGTACTGTCTCATATACAAGACAAAATAAAAGCCGCAAACATTAAGGTGGAAAAATTTAAGTTCTCTTATGCTAGGGATATTTCATCTTTCAAGATCACTGTCCCAATCGAGCACTTTGCTACCATAAGTTCTGCCAAATTCTGGCCGGACAATTTGGTGGTAAAGGAGTTCGAAGCTAATAAAAAAAAGAAAGGGCCCACGGGAATAAGACTTCCCAGTCGTGGCCAGACCATTGTGCCATCTTCCTCTTCTACTTCTTCTTCAAAAAACTAACTAAAAACCTCCTTCTTTCCTATCAAAATGCAAGAGGCTTGCGTAGCAAGCTAACTGTATTCTGATAGCTTTTCATTTGCATCCCATGTTCTTGTGTTTACAGAAACCTAGTTAAAGCCGGAGGTCTTTTACCGGACCTTCTTTCCAAACGGAAAGACTCCGGTGGAGTCTTAATAGCAGTGGACTCCAACCTCACGTCGGAAGAGGTACGTTTTGAGGAATTTATTAATATTTAATATATTTGTCTAAAGCTGTCCCTTCCGGGACAGTTTAATATATATAAACTGTACTTGCTCTTATAATTCGCCGTCTTCTGAACTCCAAGAGTACTTAAATCATCTTTCTGTTATACAGTCCGTTTCATATAGGCTGTCCGATAGGGATCAGTTATTAGTTCTGGGTAATTTCAACATACCTGGAGCTACGTGGTCCACAGATGAAAAATTAAAAGTCTTACTTCCTATTGCACAACATGACTTTATTGACGGCTTGCTTGACATATTTTTGAGTCAAGTAAACCATGTTCGGAACTCACTAGGCCGCTTACTAGATTTGTGCTTTGTCTCAAATCCTGAAGGCGTGTTTCTATCCAGGGTACCACCACTTACGCGACCTGAAGATACATACTATCCTACCTTCGATTTGACACGGGTATTGTGATAGAAGAAAAATCAGAAAGGTCAACTAAATAAATACATTGTTTTCGTAAGGCAGACTTTTCTAGGCTTAATAACTTTATATCTGGCTTCAATTGGTCCGATCCCTACTCATGCAATAATATGGCTGATGCCATAAATATTTTTATACTGCAATTAAATCATTTTTTAACTCTTGTGTTCCGATGTACTATCCGTCTATCTCCAGTAAACCACCTTGGTTTAGTAAAGAGTTGTCACACCTAAGAAATGTTAAGTCCAGACTTTATAGGAAATATAAAGACTACGGTTCTCAATCTGTTTTTTCAAAATATCTAAGTGCTCAATCAAGATTTACAGTGCTTAACGCGCAGTGCTATAACAATTATTAAAATCGTTGTAAGGTCCAGTTCTCGCAGGACCCGAAAAAGTTTTATAACTTTGTTAACACCAAGCGTAAATCTACTTCTTATCCTTCCCCATTATATTTTAAAAAACAGGCAACCACAGTTCAGGCAATAGCCGATATTTATGCCCAGTTTTTTCAAACGACTTATACTACTTCAGAACATCCAATAGAGCCATATTCTTATACCATGTCCACGTCGAACCTTATATTCAGTCCTACTATAAACGAAAGCTCTTTATTTTTGGATCTTCAATGTGTTAAGCCTGTTTATTCTCCAGGTCCCGACGGAATTCCTGGCTGCGTGCTTAGGAATTGCGCGGAAGCCCTGTGCAAACCCCTTCTCAAATTGTTCACCTTATTTTTAGAAACCTCCCAATTTCCCCCTATTTGGAAGGAGTCATTTGTTATTCCTCTCCACAAAAAAGGTAACAAATTGGATGCCAGCAATTATAGAGGTATCTCTAAGTTGTCGGCTATCCCCAAACTTTTCGAAAATGTCATTACTCCTCATTTGCAGCACCTTTGTAGGTCAGTAATATCTCCGTGTCAACACGGATTTATGAAAAGAAGATCAGCAACTACTAACCTTTTGGAGCTCACCTCATTCGTTATAAAGGGCTTTAGAAGTAGCTTTCAAACAGATGTCATTTACACTGACTTTAGTAAAGCATTTGACTCTGTTAATCACTCACTTTTAGTTCGGAAACTTGACTTGTTAGGGTTTCCAATTCATCTTCTTAGATGGACTTTAAGTTATCTGAATGGCAGGACACAAGGAGTCCTTTTAAAAAAATTCTCTTTCTGGTCTTCTCCGAGTTACTTCCGGCGTCCCACAAGGTAGTCACCTTGGTCCGCTTCTTTTTGCTTTATTTATTAACGACCTTCCATTAATTATAAAACATTCTCGCGTACTTATGTACGCAGATGATGTTAAGTTATGCCCGCAGTACAAGGATATTTCAAGCCATTCTGACTTACAATCCGATCTAAACAATTTTCAAAACTGGTGCCGTGATAATTTACTAAATTTAAACGGTTCTAAGTGCAAGCTGATGACTTTTTGCCGAGTCAATCCAAAACTTGCAACTTACTCACTAAGTGGGAAATCTTTGGATAGAATAACTATGGTTGACGATCTTGGCGTCCTTTTGGACCCAAAACTTAAGTTTACTGATCACATTTCGTCCATGGTTAATAAAGCCAGAGGAGTGCTTGGTTTTATTAAAAGATGGTCGAAGGAATTTGACAATCCCTATGTCACTAAGACCTTATTTACTTCGCTAGTCCGTCCGATTCTAGAGTATGGGTCTCCCGTCTGGAGTCCCCAATACGGAGTACATATAGATCGCATTGAATCTGTTCAGAAAAACTTTTTAATTTTTGCTTTACGGCGCCTCAACTGGGATGCAAACCTTAACTTACCTTCTTATTCTAGTAGATTACTTTTAATTAATTTACCCTCCCTAGCTAACCGTAGAACGATGCTTGGTACTATTTTTATTTATAATCTTATTCGTGGTGATATTGACAGTGCCGACTTGGTTGGTCGGCTTAACTTTACTGTGCCAAGTAGATTAACTAGAAATTATATACCCTTAATATTAAACCATTGTAGATCTAACTATGACTTGCATGAGCCTTTCAGAGTATTATGTTCTGACTATAATAGACTTTATCCTATAATCTCAAATTCTGACTCTCTACCGCTCTTAGAACGACTTATACTAACTTCGTTAGCACTAAATTAGATCCTACTTTTTTCCTCGGACTTTTGCCTATATTTTCATAACTCGCGTCTGTCTTCTCGCGAATCGTGCCGTACAATACACGGCTGCGCCCCCCGGTCGGTTGGACGAGTATGTATGCTGTGGGACTACGCAAGAAAAAAAAAAAAAAAAAAATGATAGGATTTTCGATAAAGATTGTACAAATGATAGGATTCTCAATAATGATTGCACAAATGATAGGATTTTCGAAAAAGATTGCACAAATGATACGAAATTCGAAACTGATTGTGCGAATAATACCGGATCTAAAATTAGTTCTGAAAAAAGAGAAAGGATCGAGCAAACATATAAGCTCATAAAAATTGGTAGTCAAGATAATTCGAATCCCCATTATGACAAACAATGTTATGAAAATGAACGCATATCTAGTTGTTCACACAATACGATAGATTTAAGTCAAAATTTAAGGTACCAAAACGATCAGTTTAAATCGGAAATATTGTCAATTGAATACCCTGATATAAACGAGTGTAGCCAATTAAGCATAAATGATAGTTGCGAATTTAATTTAAAGAAAGAACTGATAAAAGTTTTTGATAAATTTTATTTTAAGGCAAAACGGCCAGAGATCCCTTTTATTAAATGGGAATTGAAACTGAATTTTGACAAAACTAAACCATTTAACTACCCTCCAAGGCGTCTATCATATGCAGAAAAAGGTCAGGTTCAAAATTTATTAGACGATTATATACAAAATGGAATTATACGAGTAAGCGAGTCAGAATATGCATCACCAATAGTACTAGTTAAGAAAAAGTCAGGAGAGTTAAGAATGTGCGTAGATTATCGAGCCCTTGACAAGAACATGTTGAAAGATAACTACCCTACCCCCTTAATAGACGACCTTATTGACAAACTTTCAGAAAAAGTCCTTTTTACCAAGTTAGACTTTAAGAACGGGTTCTTTCATGTGCACATGCATGAGGATTCTTTTAAATTTACCGCTTTCACAACGCCAATGGGACAATATGAATGGCTAAGAATGCCGTTTGGTTTACGTAACGCCCCTGCTGTTTTTCCAAGATTTGTAAATAAAATTTTTGTTGATTTGGTAAGAGAGGATTAGATTCTTATTAACATGGACGACATTTTGATAGCAACAAAAGATAGTAAAAGCCATATAGAAATCTTAACTGAAGTTTTTAAGCGGTTGATAGATAACAAGCTCGAACTAAGGTTAGACAAGAGTGAATTTCTTTAAAGTGAAATAAAGTATTTAGGCTACATAATATCGGGAAAGGGTATTAAACCAGATTCAAAAGGTATGCAAGCAGTAAAAGATTTTCCCATACCCACGAAAACTCATGAGGTGCAGAGTTTTCTTGGACTGTGCTCCTATTTTAGACGATTCGTTGAAAACTTCTCAACAAAAGCAAAGCCATTGTACGATCTTGTAAGAAAGAACAGAAAATTCGATTTTGGTGAAACAGAACTAAAGTGCTTCGAAATGTTACAAAAAAATCTTCTAGAAGCTCCTATTCTGGCTTTATATAGTCCATCAGATCCGACAGAGCTACACTGTGATGCTAGCGCACTTGGTTTCGGTTCAATTTTAATGCAGAAAAAGAAAGACAATAAGTTTCATCCGGTATTCTATTTTTCTAAACGAAAAACGGAAGTGGAGTCAAATTACCATAGTTTCGAACTAGAAACACTCGCTGTGGTATACTCTTTGCAACGCTTTAGAATTTATCTGCAAGCAATAGAGTTTAAAATAGTCACAGATTGTAGTGCTTTCACTCTTGCTTTAAACAAAAAAGAACTATGCCCAAGGGTAGTTAGGTGGGCGCTTTTTCTTCAGGACTATGACTATACTTTAGAGCATCGAGCAGGCATGCGCATGCAACACGTTGATGCACTAAGTTGGAACACACACATTCTCACAATTGATTCCAATTCGTTTGAAGAAAACTTAGTTATTTGCCAAAGTAGAGATGAGAAAATCAAAAGCATTGTTGAAAAGAAGCAACAGACAGAACTAAAGGACTATGAAATGCGCAATGGAATAGTTTACCGAAAGAAGAACAAAGAAACTCTTTTGTTTTATGTGCCAAGCGAAATGGAAAACCATGTTTTATATTTTTACCATGATCAGTTAGGACATGTTGGTATCGACAAAATGGTTGAAGTGATTTCAAGAAGCTACTGGTTTCCCAAAGTTAGAGAAAAATGCAAGCAACACATTAGTAACTGTCTAAAATGTATCGCTTATTCTGAAAAGTCTGGAAAAGAAGAGGGTTTTCTTCACAACATTCCCAAAGTAAATATTCCTTTTGACGTTATACACATAGACCATTATGGTCCGGTAGATAAAAATAGAGCTAACAAGCACGTTTTAGTAATTATAGACGCGTTCACAAAATTTGTAAGACTATATCCAGCAAAAACTACAAAGTCTAGGGAAGCAATATTAGCGTTAAAAGACTATTTTAGGTCATACAGCAGGCCAAGGTGTGTTATTTCTGACCGGGATACATGCTTTACATCTAAGGAATTTCAGGATTTTATAGAGGAAAACGAAATAAAGCACATCAAAATAGCTACTGGATCCCCACAGGCTAATGGCCAGGTCGAAAGGGTAAATAGATGTATAGGCCCCATGATCGCCAAGTTGACTGAACCAGACAAAGGATTGTATTGGGACACAGTTTTAGAAACAGTTGAACACACTCTGAATAATACGATGCAACGATCAATAAATCAACACCCAAGTCAGGTTTTGTTTGGAATTTCGCAAAAAGGCAAAATTTTAGATAGTTTAAAGGAGAGTTTAAAAGAACTAAACAAAGATAGGGAAAGTAGGAATTTAGAGAAAATAAGAAACAGAGCTGGTAAAAACAAAGAGAAATTGCAAAATTAAAAAAAACTACGAACAGATTTAAGAAGAAAAGATTCTCATAAATCTGAGATAGATGATTTAGGTTAGGTTAGGTTAGAGCGGCGGCTGACACAGGGTCAGCCCACTTAGCCATCACTGGCCCATTGTGATACCGCATGGATCTTTGCACCCTTTAAACCATGAATTTATAAAGAATCCCAGCCCGTTTCTCTAATGAAACCTGCTATTTTCTTCGGGGAACAGCTGCTAATTCAGCTAGATTGTCAAGGAAATATTCTCCTATATACTTTTCCTGCGCCTGATAAGGGCCACACAGGAACAGAAGAAGTGCTCTACTGATTCTACTTCTTCCTCGATTTTGCAGCTTCTGCAGAAGTCGTTGTTTAGGACGTTAAGTCGGGATGCGTGGGCTCCTACGAGCCAGTGGCCTGTAATTGCTCTAATTACAGCTGTGCACTGTGTGCGATGTAGACTGAAAAGCCTTTTGGTGCGTTTGGCGTCAACCTTAGGCCATGTTTGGCGACTAATGTTGCTGTGAGTGGTGTTATCCCATGTTTCTTGTACAAGGGATCTAAAACCCTCCCTTGTCCTGAGCTTGAAAGTGGCTAGTGGCATACGGAAGTCCTCCTTGTCTGAAGGGAGAACTGTGGTAGTGCCGCGTCTGGCCAGTTCATCAGCTATTTCGTTCCCCTCAATATTTTGGTGCCCTGGCACCCAGATTAGGATATAACGAACTGCTGTGCCATCTCTTGAAGAGATTTGCGGCAGTTGTTCACTATCGTCGAGTTTGAAGATAGCGCACGAATTGACTTTATTGCTGCCTGACTGTCTGAGTAAATGTTAATTACTCCGTTTGTAAGGCTAGAGTGGCGTAGGCAGCTGAGAGCCTCGCTTATGGCGAGAATCTCTGCCTGAAAAACGCTGCAGTGGTCCGGAAGACGGAAGTGTATTTTGATACTAAGTTGTTCACAGAAGACTCCTCCTCCAACTCGATTGTCGAGTTTGGAGCCGTCTGTGAAGAAATTTATACATTCATTTTGTCCAAAGGGCTTGCCGCCCAGTCCTCCCTAGAGGGAAGGCTGTTTTGAACGTTGTAGAGGTGTGTTCTACGGGTGTGCAATAATCTGTTAATTGTATGTTTGCGCCTTCTGGTAGGATGGATGAGTGTCCGTATTTACGGATTGTCCAGCAGTTTGCGTCTCTCAGACGCCGTGCTGTGATGGTGGCGATTTCTTTTGCCACCAGAAGAATTGGGGATATGCTAGTAATAGCGTTGAGCGCTTCACTAGAGGTTGTTCTAAGAGCTCCTGTCATGCATAGTTGCGCTACCCTTTGCACCTTGTTGAGTGCCTTGAGTTTGGAACTGTGCAGCAGCGCTGGCCACCAAATGGATACCCCATACAGGAGGATGGGTCTTACTATGGCGCTGTATAACCAGCTAACTACAGACGGGGACATACCCCATTTGAGGCCTACTGCCTTTTTGCAGGTGAAGAGTGCAATGTTGGCTTTACGCACTCTATCCGCTATAGTGAGATTCCAGTTCAGTTTCTTGTCTAGTACAAGCCCCAGGTATTTTGCACTGTCGCTAAACTCTAGAACGGAATCATTTAGTATTGGGGCAGATAACTTAGGGATCTTATACTTCCTGGAGAAGAGAATAAGATCGGTTTTGTTTGGGTTTACGTTAAATCTACTTTCAGATGCCCATCTTGACAGTTTTCTTAGTTTGACTGTCATAATGTCACAGAGGGTTTGCGGGAATTTTCCCCGCAGCATAACAACCACATCGTCTGCATAAGCAACAATCTTGCACCCCCATCTTCTATGTCGCGAAACAGCGTGTTTACTGCTAGGTTCCATTGAAGCGGAGAAAGTTCCCCCACTTTTCTGCTCAGTAGCAGCTGTGTGACTAATCTCATCAACTGAGCATCTACTCCAAGGCTCAGCATAGCATTGGTTATTGCCCTTGAGTCGATGTTATTGAAGGCTCCTTCTATGTCCAAGAAGGCGGCTAGGTATATTCCTTGTCTTGCAAGGATTTTTCTATACTGGATATGACAGAGTGCAGTGCTGTTTCTGTCGATTTGCCTTTACGGTATGCATGCTGAGATTCAGATAGCAGAGAGGGATTGATTGATGTTCTTAGGTATAGCCCTATCAATCTTTCCAAGGTTTTCAGAAGGAAGGAGGACAGGCTTATTGGCCTGAGATCTTTCGGTGTTGTGTGTGAGGCTTTGCCGGCCTTGGGTATAAATACAACCTTGGACGTTAGCCAAGAAGGGGAATATGGCCTAACGCCATGATGTTCGTGAAGATGGCTTTTAGCCAAGGGACAGCAAGATCTTCCCCTTGCTGCAATTGTGCCGGAAATATCCCATCGGGACCTGGAGATTTGTAGGGAGCGAAGCTATTTATAGCCCATTTAATATTGGATTCAGTCATGATGCCATCCAATACTTTGACCGAGTGGCATGGTTGGGGGTCGTCTGTTTGAGGACCTAAGGTGTTTCCTGGAAAATGCGTATCTAGTAATAGTGTTAGTGTTTCTTCGCTAGAAGAAGTCCATGAGTCGTCCTGTCTCTTGAGATAGCCCAGATTTGAGGATGACTTTGAGAGTACTTTTCGTAATCTTGCGGCTTCTGAAGAGGATTCAATTCCCGAACAGAATTTTCTCCAATCCTCTCTTTGTGCCTGCCTAGTGAGCTTTTTGAATTGAGCTAGACTATGTTTATAATCTAACCAGTTCTGTTCACAACTTAGTCTTTTGCTCTATTGAAGAGCTTCCTACATTCTACCCTCAGCTTGTCTATTTCTTGTTTCCACCAGGGTGGTCTCCATTTGCCTCTCGGCTTGCTGATTGGACAGGATGCTTTATATGCATTGTTACAGGCTTCAGTGAAGGCTGTCGTGAGGTAGTGAGATGTTCCTCCGATGGAGGAATCTGCTCTGGAGGAGCTGGTAGGGCCTTAGCCAGTCTGTTTTTGAAGGCTGGCCAGTTGGTTCTGCGGGGGTTTGAGAACGTTACTGGGTCAGGATTGGGCGCACATAATTTTGTGTCGATATATTTGTGATCTGAGAAGGAGTGTTCTTTAGAAACACTCCACCCTATAAGTTGGTCATGCATGAAGTTTGAGGTAAGGGTTAGGTCTATGACCTCCTCCCTGTCCTTGATTACAAAAGTGGGGTCGTTTCCCCTATTGCAGATAAGTAAGTTGGTGGAGAGAAGGTATTCAAAAAGTAACTCACCCCTCTCGTTTGTATTGCTACTGCCCCACATCTCATGGTGGGCATTTGCGTCGCATCCGATCAAAAGGCCAGTGCCACGATCTTCACAAACCTTTACAAGTTCCCTCAGCTTGTGACCCGGTATTGGGTCCATGATGTCGTACGCCAGGTACGCTGACACCACACATAGCGACCTTTCCTGGAGCTCCAGACTTATCGCTGTGGTGTCCGCATCGCTGTAATTATAAAGCATAAATGCACTAAGGTGCCTTTTAGCTAAAATACAAGTACGGGTTTTACCTTCTCCTTGAGCTACGAGTAGCTTATATTTAGGGTGCTGAGTCCGCATATCCTATTGGATACAATCCAGGGTTCCTGGATCAGCACCAGGTCGGCTTCGTCTCTCGCTAGACGAAGCATGAGGGCAGCGGAGGCTGCTTTACAATGGTGAAGGTTTATCTGCACGACTCTCAGAGACATCGTGCTGATTTGCCTCCACCACCGTCGCGTCAGCATCCAGGTCCTCAGCGAAAACTTCGCCCATGGAGTCAGTACTCCCATGACCCAGCTTGCTGAAGCCCTGGAGAAGGGATGCATCGGATATCACCGACCCGCAGTCCTCCTCATCCCTGCCTGGCTCTTCCACCTCGGTGGCCAGCACTTCTTCAACACCAGGCTCGTCCTTCTGCTTGGTGTCTGACTTGTACACCCTGATGCGCACCGAGCTAAAACCGAAGTTTAGCTCTCCGTGCATTGCATCGATGGGTGCAGCGGAGTCCTTATTAAGGATTATTACCACCTGACGCAAGGAGCCCTGCGTCTCCTCCACCTTCGCCACCTTCCAGTCGGAGGACGGCAGGTTGGGGTTGCATCTTTGCAACATCGCCAGGATCTTCTCCGGCTCCTTAAAGGAGGACGGGACCCATATAACGGCTCTTGGCCTACTCGGGACGTCCTTCCAGTCGACAGCGACCAGCTTGGCACCCGGGTAGACCTCACCCAGTCTAGATACGGCCGCTTTCAGTAGCTCTGCCGACCTAGCCCCTTCGCACGCCATCACCTTGACGTTACCCTGGTACCACCCTGCATCTTTGCAGATAGGTGGAGGTCCAGGGTCCGCTTCCAGCACCTCGAAGCATTGTACAGCCAGTGCTGCCTCAACCCACTTCCACTGGTTTCTAGGGATTCTGCCCTCAGCGTCGCCTTGGTCCAGGACTCCTAGGAGGATCTTGTCCTTTGCCATCTCAGCGAAGCTTTTGTTCGGCACGACGGGCACGTGCGTGCGAATCTTCTTCGGGGCGTTTTGAGCCGCACTTTCCTGGGAGCGCTGCCGTTTGGGATTTTTAGGGTCCTCCTTCGGCCTCTCCAATACGAAATTGGGCAACACAGACTTAGCCCAATCCAGTTTCTTTAACCACTCCGCTGAGGGGGTGGTGATATTGCTGTGTGCTTGCCTCTTAAGGATGGCCGCGGCGGATCTCCTCTCCCCGTACCTATCCATCTTGTCCTTGCTTGTGGATGGCCTCCCCCTTCGCCCCTGCACCCGACTGAGCTGCAGCTGCGCTTGTGGTAGCACCTTGCTGTTCGCTCGAGGTGACAGGAGTGTCGGTTTCGGTCACCACCTTGCCTCGGACCAGGGGGCGATTGAGCCCAGTTGGCTGTTTCGCCGGGGTGGAGTTGACTTTAGCCCCAGTGAGCTCTGTCAGTCCTCCTGCCGTTTGGTTGACTTTGGGTTCAGTAACCCCTGTCTGTGGACCCTCGGTCCTCGCCGGATTTAAGGGAGTGCCGGTCTCCTTCTTTGTCTTTTTATTATTAGTTTGGTACATAATTGTTCCCACGAGCTGCGGAGAAAGGGTGGTCCACCTCCCGCAGAGATCCGCGCTACGGGAGGTAAGGCTAGCTGATCCGGAGGGCGCCAGGTATCCGGATGCTCCGTTTGCGACTGGGCTATTTTTAAAGGGCCCCCAGCCAGGTTGATCATCGGCACGGGTCGCCTGACACCTTGATCCAGCCCTTCACCTTAGCCATGATAAGAGATCGCAGAAACATGTGGCATGGCTATGGAGAAAGCTCCGCCCCAGTCTGCGAATCCCAGATCTTAGCTGGTGCCGTCCCGAGGGACACTGGAGCACCATTACCAGTTGGCACCCTCGTGGAGGGTTCAGCTATAGGATTTTTGCCAACTGATAGATGATTTAGTAATGATAAAAAATTTCGATTCTCACATAGGTGTATCAAAAAAACTAATTCCTAAGTTTAAAGGTCCTTACAGAGTAACTAAAGTACTACGACATGATAGATATGTCTTGGAGGATGTTAAAGGTTTCCAACAGTCTAGACTTCCTTATAAGGGAGTTTGGGAAGTAGCAAATATGCGCCCTTGGATACAAAATGTAAATAATTAGAAGATCAGAAGCTCTCTAGTCAGGATGGCCGAATTGTAGCAAGTACACATACATACCTACATATAAGTACACATACATACCTACATATAAGTACACATACATACACACCTACTCTTTATACACACTTTAAGTAAGGTCCCGCAATAACTGTATCCTGTATGTCTCTCTCTCCTGCCCTACTCTTTACTCTTTATACACACTTTAAGTAAGGTCCCGCAATAACTGTTAACCGTGTGCCTCTCTCTCATTCTCTCTCGAGGGAAATAGCCTAAGTAAACACAAAATGAGAAATAAAGATCACTTTTGCTCCGACCTCTGAACAATTCACACGTGTTTATATCTGTCCCCAAATGTGTATACAAGTGCGTTAAAAATTTTTAGTGCGCTCGAAAGTAGGCTTAACTTTTTTTGAAGAGGGCGCTAAAAACTGATTGCGCTCGAAAGTAGGCTACACATTTTTGAAGAGGGCTAGCTCTGTTTTTAAAGAGGGCAATGAGTATCGCAAATCTTATAGTCGGGAAACCCGACTATAGCGTTCTTTCTTGTTTTTTGTTGGAGGCAGAATGCACTGCTTATCATAAGTAAGGACACTTCTTAAAACAAGTATTTTAAAAATGAAAATAAAAAGTTTTACATGACCAACTTAAAACGAAAATTTTAAAATCAAAAGTAAAACGTTTTGGATTCAAAAAAAGGGTCGAAATATTTTAAAAAGTAAAACGTTTTATGCGTTTCATTACGTTTCCAAAACCGCAAATTCTCTCTAGGTAGTACAAGAAAAGGAAGTCCAAACACACACTTTCAAACAGACAAACATCATCAAACAATGATGATGTGCAGCTAGAGAAAGTAAGTATTCCCAAATTTTACGGGGATTTTCTGAAATAGAATCAGTTTTTTGACCTTTTTAAATGCATGGTTTATAATACAGTCCAAACAATAAGGTACCTTAAAACTGCTGCAACTGGCGAAGACGAAAGATTGATATACATTTATCATTGAAGGAAGATAATTATATGAGCACCCGGGGAGTTTAAGTTGACCCCTTCAACAACCCTAGACTTGTCTCGGATATGGTCCTCACTCGATTCCTGCAACACAATACAATTAATGATGACCTAAAGTCGTTTAATGAAATGTACATTACAACGCTTGAATCCCTCGCATCATTTCAGGGGTAAGGCGGGTTTCGCAAAAAAAAAAATCGATTTTTTGTATTGTCTCATAAATTAATACAGAATCTCAAAAATATTGTCCAAAAGTTCTAAGTCGATTTGAATAATTGTTTCGGAGATACAGTCCTAAGAATGTGCGCGCACAAGGTCAAGTGCAATGCTTTAACTGCGTTTTTCTCAAAACTGTTTGTTTCAAAGTCGGTTGTCAAATTTCCGATCTTGATGAAATTTTGCACAGGCCTTTGAGATACAATTACCTCGTACTTGAACAAAGGATTTTTTTTTTCATTGACAGCATCTATTTAAAGTCTCCCAAAAATTCAACTTTTCCTTTTTTTGATTTTCCTTCATTCAGATACGAGTTTTTTGGTTCTTGAATTTCAGATGATTCTGAAAACGCTAACGCACCTTTTTTCCGAGTGGTCACCGGAAATGACGTGACAATGGCTGACCGCTGAATATTTTTTTTTTAATTGCAAAAATTCTTCTTCTAATATGTATGTTGAAGAAACTTAAAAGTTATTATTAAATATTTCATTCTTTATATAAAACAAAAATTTTTGAAAATGTGCCTTTTTTTTGCCCAGGAAACCCACCTAACCCCTTAAGGGATTAGGCATCGATATATATACATAGCTGGGATCAAATTAGTCGCAGAATTTGATGTGATGGGGAAAAGGTCTCTTATAGTCAGAACATAATACTCTGAAAGGCTCATGCAATTCATAGATAGATCTACAATGATTTAATATTTGGGGAGTATTATTTCTATTTAATGTACTTGGGACAGAACAATTTGGCCGACCTACCAATTCGGTGCTTTCAATTTCACCACGAATAAGATTATACATAAAAACGGTACCATGCTTCGTTCTACGGTTAGCTAAGGAAGATAAGGGGTAACATCTAGTTAGGAGTCCTAAAAATTAAGGTTTTTGAAAATGTTTTCCTGAGAAAACTTCTGAATTTATTATTTCAGCCATTTGCATATAATTAATATTAGTTTTGAAGTGTATTCGAAACAAATCAATTTTAAAAAATAACAGTTTTTGAAGCTGCTACAATATATCTCTAGAAACCTCTCCCATGAAACCCGTTTTGCGGTGACCACTATATCTTTGAAGTCGATCATCTGAAATAAAAAAAGCAAATAAATTTCGTTTAAGTGTATATAGTCTTATTATTAATCGAAGGAATAAGCAAGAAATTTGTTTTTGACAAAATGGCGGCTCCTCGAAAAAAAAAATGTATATAGTTTTATATAAGTTTGGGCTTAAATTGTGCATAACAATTTTTTTTTTTTTTTTTTTTTTTTTTTGCGCGTAGTCCCACGGCCCACTTACCCGCCCAACCGACCGGGGGGCGCAGCCGTGTATCGTACGGCACGATTCGCGAGAAGATAGACGCGAGTTATGAAAGTATAGGCAAAGTCCGAGGAAAAAAGTAGGATCTAATTTTGTGCTAACGAAGTTAGTATAAGTCGTTTTAAGAGCGGCAGAGAGTCAGAATTTGAGATTATAGGATAAAATCTATTATAGTCAGAACATAATACTCTGAAAGGCTCATGCAAGTCATAGTTAGATCTACAATGGTTTAATATTAAGGGTATATCATTTCTAGTTAATCTACTTGGCACAGAAAAGTTAAGCCGACCAACCAAGTCGGCACTGTCAATATCACCACGAATAAGATTATAAATAAAAATAGTACCAAGCATCGTTCTACGGTTAGCTAGGGAGGGTAAATTAATTAAAAGTAATCTGCTAGAATAAGAAGGTAAGTTAAGGTTTGCATCCCAGTTGAGGCGCCGTAAAGCAAAAATTAAAAAGTTTTTTTGAACAGATTCAATGCGATCTATATGTACTCCGTATTGGGGACTCCAGACGGGAGACCCATACTCTAGAATCGGACGGACTAGCCAAGTAAATAAGGTCCTTGTGACATAGGGATTGTCAAATTCCTTCGACCATCTTTTAATAAAACCAAGCACTCCTCTGGCTTTATTAACCATGGACGAAATGTGATCAGTAAACTTAAGTTTTGGGTCCAAAAGGACGCCAAGATCGTCAACCATAGTTATTCTATCCAAAGATTTCCCACTTAGTGAGTAAGTTGCAAGTTTTGGATTGACTCGGCACTTTTTGACTTTTCATCGGTAATAACAATGTTTTGATTAAATACTAAAAAATATAGTAAGAAGCTTGTTGATGAACGCATTGCAGCCGTTATATATTTAGTCTAAGTTCTTTTTGTATTGTTAAACACTTAATTTTCCCACATTGATTTGGTATTTTTGTCGCGCTGCGTCGCACTTTTTGAGAATTTTTTGTGTTAGTGTTAAGGCTACAGCAGAGCATGATGGACTTGAAGACTGCAAAAATAAAAACGGAAAAATAATAATTACAGTCCACTCGAATTCGGAAATAAGGCATTTGTGTTCCGTGAACATCTCAGTGTTTTATTCAGCACCAAAGCTTGTGCAAAAATTTGAGACTAATCGGTTCAGCCGTTCCCGAGAAATCATGGTCACCGACTTTCAGTTACAGTTACAAACGCGGGTTACAGTTTCAAATGCATATCAAATGCCCTAGCGCGTCTTTATAGTTACATGTGTAACTTCAGAAAAACTCGTCAGATTACTTATAACCATTTACATTAAGAAAGTGATACAAAAAAATCGATTTTTTGAAAATTCTAAATTCACGTAAGGGAGACCGGGGCAAGATGGCACCTTTACTCATGGATTTTTTCTGGCTTAATGACGTATGTTAAACAAAAGTCGTAATCACCATAGTATCGGATGAACATTCAGCTACATTCATAATTTTTTTCAAACCAATCTAAGCAGTCCTTCAAGAGTGGCAGAACATTTTGTATTGGGCTGTCAAAAAAGCCAACTTGGTACGGGGTAAGTTGGAACCTTGTGCGGGGAATGTTGGGACCTTTAAAAAAATTCCTTTTTTCATGTATAAATTGGTTTTAATACTGTATTTTCAGTCTTCGACTAACTCTCGTTGCGAGCAGACGTCTCTTATCTTTAACCAGCGGTTTTGGATCGGTCGACTTTGCATCCGACCCACGTGGTCTTTATTGTTCTTTTGATCTACACTTACATCTTGCAATATCTTCCAAACAAGAGACCCATAATAAACTTACCCAGTGTTACTTAAAAACCACAACATGGCCCCAGGGCCTCCCAACCTGGGCGACAATCGGTTCGCGCCGCTTGCCACCAGCCCCCCATCTAAAAAGAGGAGACAACCTCTTAAACTGGACATGGCTTTTCCCGACCTTCCCCCAACGGTAGTGGACAATCCGAAATTCGTAATAATAGCCTCAAATAACACCGAAAAGACAATCTCGCAATTCTCATGCTTCGCCGTGCACCGCGCGTTAAAAATGATCTCCAAGAACATTGTGTCAATATCAAACCTTAGGGACGGAAACTTACTGATGCTGGTAAAAACTCAATCAGATGCTGAAAGGTTTATAAACACAACTGAGCTCACCGGAATCTGCAAAATTACATGCAAACTACATCAGACCCTCAACATTGTGAAAGGTACAGTTGCCTCCTACCTCTCTGATGTTCCTGATAAAGAAATCATTGACGAACTTAAAGCGCAAAACGTTACCGAAGTCTACAAATTCACCAAAAATATCGACGGTACGCCCAAACCAAGTGGTGTCATCCTACTCACCTTCCAACTCTACAGCCTCCCACCTAAAATCGAGATATCATGGCACTCGGTCAAGGTTCGCGAGTACACGCCTAACCCCATGAGATGCAAGTCTTGTCAATTGCTCGGCCACACAGCCAAGCATTGCAAAAACCCTCCGCGCTGCGGCGATTGTGCTGAACCTTCCCATGACCCAGCAAAATGCACGAAAATTAGCTGTGCTAATTGTTTCGGAGATCATCCGGCCTCTTCCCGGCAATGCCCGAAGTACCAAGAACAAAAAGAAATTCTAAAAATTAAAACAGTTAAAAAATGCACAATGCGTGAAGCAAAGACAATTTATAGAACAACAGCACAAAACCCGTTAATTAACGCCTCCTACTCGTCAGTAATCAAAGCCACATATCACCGCAGCGAAAACGCAAATCAAAACAAAACAAACACAACCATAACCACAAGCACAGTTGAAACTGATCTTCCCGCCCGTCCACTCACCACTCCCGCCGCCCCTTGCCCCTCCACTTCCCCTGTCTATTCCCTTTCCCCCTCCACTTCCCCTACTCCCTCTTATCAGCAAAACAAATCCACATCTAACGATGTTCGCACCAAATACAATTTGTCTCCCGAATCTTTTGCTTATTTGCAAGAGATCCACGCCGATCATGAACAAAACGATGCAAAAACATCGTCAGCCAAAAATAAAGTAATTTCTTCAAAAAAAAATAAATCTAAGCCCCAAACCACACACACCTATTCTGACGATGCTATGAGTGATTCATAACTTCGCCAATTGCAAACCTTTTCTAATGCCGCTAATAAAATAATATCCCCCGTTTCTTCCCATTTATGTCTCTTAAACTAATACAGTGGAACATGAATGGTTATTTCAACAACTACCACGAACTACAACTTATAATTAAAGATCTCAACCCTGATATTATTTGCCTGCAGGAAACCCATATTAAAGCTAATGCTACACAAATTTTCCCCCCGAAACCATTTATTGGCCATTTCTTTAACCTCAGTTCCAATCTCTACGCCAAACAAGGGGTAAGTATTCTTGTACGAAAAAACATTCCACACAAACTTCTACAACTAAACAGCAGTACCTGCTCTTTGGGTATTGAGATCCTATCTCAACCCAAGGTAACTATCTTTAACACATATATACCACCTTGCCAGTCCGTAACAGCCAATGAAATACTTTACATAGTAGATCTTACACGTAACCCAGTAATATATGTCGGAGATTTCAATGCTTGGAGTCCATTGTGGGGATCCCACTCACATAACTCTAAGGGCCACCAAATAGAAGAAGTTATTAACAGGTCACTCTTAGCTCTCCTTAACGACGGTTCCGCGACCCACCACTCCACCCACAACTCTTTTACAGCAATTGACCTAACATTGGTTTCCGCATCACTGCTCCCATTTTGTAAGTGGACTCTTAAAGACTCACTATATGGTAGTGACCACTACCCCATTATCACTGAACTCTTTTCGCGATCCAAAACAGAAATTACCCGACCGACTCCAAAATTTAAAATTGATAAGGCCAATTGGGACCTTTATAGCACCAAGTGCAAAGAAAACTTTAACTTTCCTGCAACAAACGACTTAAACCTATTTGCCGCAAAAATAACTAAAGCAGTCAAAACCTCAGCCAATGCGGCAATCCCCCAATCTAAGCCCGTTTTACACCCCAGGAATGTCGCCTGGATGAATCGTAGCCTCCTAGACCTAAGGCACCAAAAACAATCACTTTGGCATGCCTACAAAAGTACCCAGAGCACCGCTGCTCTGATCACCTATAAAAAAACCAATGCGTTATTCAAATATAAATCTAAAATAGCCAAACGGGAAGCTTTTAAAGAATTTACTTCAAATATATCTCCACTTTCTTCCACCAAGAAGACTTGGTTCGACCTGAACTGCCTTATAGGCAATTCACCCGATAAACTTAGAGCTATTGTACATAACAACGAAGAACTGCATCATTCGGTAGACATTTGCAATGCCTTTGGGAGCATATGGTCGGACTACTCCAAGGACGAAAACTTCTCCCCGGAATACAAGCTTCGAAAGCAAGAAATTCTCACCCGGGAATATTCTGTTACTAATCTTTCCCCAGCTGCTACTGACCTCGACTCACACTTTACCCTCAGTGAGCTTGAATATGCTCTTCAATATGCAAAAGGAAAAACACCCGGTGCTGACCGAATCTCGTATCCAATGCTGAAACAGTTACCTCTCGAATCAAAATCTCGTCTTTTAGAAATGTACAACAAAATGTTTGCTGGAGGAACCTACCCACATGTGTGGAGTTCCGCCATTATAATACCTATTTTAAAACCCAACAAACCTAATCACGAAATAACATCTTTCAGACCCATCTCACTACTCCCCTGTTTAAGCAAAACCCTAGAAAAAATGCTAGCTAAACGACTAATGTGGTTCATTACGAAGCATAATCTTGTCATTCCTCACCAAACAGCTTTTAAACAACAGCATAGCACGCTTGATTCTCTCATGCATCTCCACCATTATGCATCCGATGCACTTTCTACCAAAAATCACGTTACCATTTTGGCAACTGATTTTGAAAGGGCATTCGATCGCGTAGGGGTGCATACAGTACTGGATCAACTTTCCCGGTGGCGGGTAGGTCAAAAGACCTTCGCTCTAGTGAAGGCTTTCATGACCAATCGTTCCATCCGAGTAAGAGTAAACAACACTCTTTCAAAATTCTACACACTGCACAACGGCATCCCCCAAGGATCGCCCCTTTTGGTAGTATTGTTCATGATAGCCTTCCAATCGCTAAACACCATCATACTAAGACATAAACAGATAGAACTTTCAACATATGCCGACGATGCCATAATTTTTAGTAAATGCAAAAACACCACTACGCTTAACAATAAGTTTAAAGAAATACTTAACGATATTGCAATCTGGGGGAACGCCTCTGGTGCAACCCTCGCTGTAAATAAATGTAAACTTGTTCACATATGTAAAAAACACCGCTGTACATGCCCACCATTATCATATAATAATATAAGTATTGAACAAGTTTCCTCATTGAAAATTCTTGACCTCACAATTGATAAACGACTTACCTTTAAACAACATTGTAACGAACTTAGAATTAACCTTAACAACAGACTTAACATAATTAAATTCTTAACTTCTAAGCGATCATTCATTCATCCAACCACCCTTATCCAAGCGTCAAGAGCTCTGTTGCTGTCCAAGATTGAGTATGGTCTCCCCATCTACAGCTGGTGTGCTCCATCGACTTTAAAAAAAATACTTCCACCTTACCACGCTGCCGTCCGGCGCAGCATTGGCGCATTCCCAACGACACCCATCAAATGTATTCTCGCTGAAGCAGGATTGCCTGATATTAAAACCAGAGTCGAGCAAACGACCTTTAAACTTATACCTAAACTAATGTGCTCTACTAACCCTATCCTGTTCAAGGACTATCGAATAGCCCTTAAGCACCAAAGAAAGTTTAGAGTTCAACCAACTATCCGAAGATGCGTTCATTTCATAAAGAGACACAGTATAGAAGCGCCATATCGTTGGAACAAAGTCATCCCGTCGCCCCATTGGAAGCTTAGCTCCGCCAGCGTCGACACAACTCTTCATGACTTCCAAAAATCAAGAACGCCGACAGCCATATTCCAACAGCTTTTTGCAGAAGTAACCCATAAATACGCCGACTGGAAATGGCTCTACACGGATGGCTCAAAGTCCAGCGCTGCAACTTCTTTCGCAGTGGTAGACCATCTAGGACTAATCGCCTCATGGGGGCAGCTACCTCATCACTACTCTGTGTTCACAGCAGAGGCACTAGCCATTGTCAAAGCGATTAGATATACCCTCGAGTTAAAGGGTAAACACATCATCTGCAGTGATAGTCTTTCCACCTTGCAAGGAGTCCAAAACTTCTACAACAATAACCACCTGCTATGCGAAATCCGACACCTCTGCATCAAATACAGCAACAAAGTGAAGCTATTATGGGTTCCGGCACATATAGGCATAGATGGTAACGAGCTTGCCGACCAGACTGCAAAGTTGGCGGGTAGGGCTCCGTGCCTTGCATTCATACCTGGAGTACGACAGGACATTTGGAAAACCATCCAACAAAAATTAATCGACACCGAAATGGAAGACTGGTCGTCTTTCAGCCACTGGTACAAACAATTCAATCCTAACAAAAAGTACACTCAGCTTCCAGCGTCGAGCACAAGAAGGGAAAGCGCCATCATTACACGATTAAAAACCGGACACACAGATCTCACCCACAAACACATCCTCAACGGTGAAAGGAAGCCAAACTGCCCCGACTGCGGGGGCGAACTATCAGTCAAACACATTCTTGATTTATGCGTAAGCTACCAATTCCACAGAACAAGCCTCTTTGGAACTGCCCCTCCATCACAACTCTTAACTAACCTAACAAGCAATAACATAAAATTAATATTATCTTTTTTAAGCAAAACTAAAATCATTCACAAAATTTAACCAGAAAATATTTTTCCTACCTTACATTGTCAAATTACAAATTATACGGTAACGTCACATCAATTATCGAGTCGATGGCCATTGTAGCTAGTGCTCTTCTCTCTAAATTAGTTATTATATTGTAAACCTAGTTTATTTATAATAGTTAATATATTAAATAAATAAATAAATAATACTGTATTTTGGTAAGTAATAGTCTTTTACGTATAGAAGGGATAAAACTATAAATTTCAAGGTAACAGGTTACATCGGTGGACTGTTCATCGTCCTTCTGATCCTCAGAGGACTCAGGCTATACAAGCTTTTTATCTAGAGACGCCAACGGGCCCGACCGAGGCGCTTATAGACATTCAAAAACCCAAAACAGTAAAGTTAATGTAAGTTAAATAATTATATTAAATTAAAAAAAAAGAACAATTCCAAGCTGATACGAAAATAATGTTTAAATTAACAAATTAAAAACAAAATCCCTCCAACCAAATTGTCCAGTCAGTAGAGAAAATAAAACAAAAACAAGAAAGAACACTATAGTCGGGTTTCCCGACTATAAGGTTTGCGATACTCATTGCCCTCCTTAAAAACAGCTAAAGTGTAGCCTACTTTCAAGCGCAATTAATTTTTAGCGCCCTCTTCAAAAAAAATGGTTAGCCTACTTTCGGGCGCAATAAAAATTTTTTACGCACTTGTATACACAATTTCTTGAAAATGGCCAGATTTTCAAAATTTAATATGAATATGAAAGAAAATGGCCTATATAGGATTAAAAGAAAGCTTAGACATTACTCTTTATTATCCAATATCAAAAAAGTGGATACATGATAATTTAAGCAACTGGGAACAGTTTATATGTAGGGGAGATTGGGGTAATGTGAATATACTGTATCAAATCAAAGGCAAAATATTTCCGAATTTGTAAAAAAAGTATATCTTGAATACTTCCACTTTTTTGATATTGGATATTAAAGAGTAATGTCTAAGCTTTCTTTTAATCCTATATAGGCAATTTTCTTTCATCGCTTTTTCCATTTTTAGCTGTTCAAAAAGTGTAAAAAAATCAGTTTTTGGCACCTTTAACCTCATGTTGCTCGAAAACTAGAGCCAATCAGATATTTTCAAGGTCAGAATCGGATTCTACGGCGAAAATCCTACAAGAATCGGCTACCATCATTTAGTCAACAAAATTTTGTCGGCCTGTGTTAGTTCTCAATATTCCTTATTCTCTCTCTCGTTCATTTTTTCCACCTCTCGCTCCATGGCACTGTGCGTGATGCGACAATCGCTCTACTCTCTTTTGCTACCCTCTCCCTTGCTCCCTACTCTCACTCAATCGCCAGTTGCTTGATTCTACGTTCACCCTGTCTTACTTTCTCTTAATCGGTCTCGATCGCTCTCTCTCTTTTTGGACAATTGCGTTATACACTTGCGTGACGTTACATTTGTAAAAATTTTACCCTCATGCGCCTAAAGAAGTTTCACTTCAAAAATACAAATAAACATAAAACAAAAAAAAACAGGTGAATTAAAAAAAATGGGACCATCTTAACACCACGTCCAAGTCGTTGGTCCTGTGGCAAGCTAAGAGTGGTATTTTGATGTGAATTTGTTGGCAATAAATAGATTGAATATGTGAATACAAACGTATTATTACAAAACAATATTTTCATTGAAATTTCTTCGAGAGTTCAAAATTCGTTAAAAAGGCCGATCATTTCAGAAAGTTTGTGCTTGTCAAGCTCTTGCAGACAAATTAATTATCGAATCCACCAGATCAGTTAAGGGGTTACGCCACCATGAAATTTTTGAAAAATCGATTTTTTTTTTATTTCTTAGTTTAATTGTCTATATTTTTGCGAGTATTTCAAGTCGTCTCCGAAGACAATATCTTTCTTATTAGGAAAGTTATGTTCACTAGCAGTCAGCGATGCAGGAGAGCGTCGACAGCCGCTGTGTGTCGTCTTTTGCGTTTTTCTCAAAACCACATTTTTCGAGACGGTGGGCATGATTCAGATAAAAATTGGCAGCTGAATCATGCCCACAATCAAGGCGTGCTCTGGAAAAACTGGTGAACGCCACTGCTCATATCACCGCCATTTTTTATTTTAAAATAATAAATTTTGAATATTTATAAAGTTCATTATAAATTTTATTTCACTAGAAATAAAAGTGAAAAAGTCGTATCTACAATAGTAAGGTCAAAAAAATTCCTGAATAACTGTCCCATTTTCACGCGTTCAGGGTGGCGTAACCCCTTAAGCAGTATTGAAGATTGATTTGTAAGAAGAAAAAATTGGTATCATGCACAAAAATCGGCCGGCTACAACTTGAGATATACAAAAAACTTATAAAGGCCATACACTGTGTGTATACGTGGCGTATGTGGGCATATTATGTATAACGTGATTCTTACATGCGCGATCTAAAAAATTGTGGGTCCGACAGAAAAAATAATTAGGATCATTTTTATATAGCATTTCAAGATCTACAACTCTGTCCTTATATATTTTTTTCGATAAACCGTACCGTTTTTGAGAAAAAAAAGAAAAAAAACCCAACATTTTTACCTGTGACCTTGAATAACTCAATTAGCACACCTGGGATCGATTGGGACTTTTCACAATTTGTTCCTTGTGGTAAACCAAAAGCCTCCACCAAAATTCAGCTCTGTCGGAATTAATGTTATTTTAACCCATTTTTATGTCTAGATTGACCGGACTATACGGATTCTTCGGTACCTCTATTTGTCACTTTTTGTAAGTTCTCATCAGCAAAACCTCCCTCCTCCTTCGAAGTAATCGGCTTGATCGGCGAAGTGGCTGTTGATTTTGTTTAAGATCATCTTGTGCGGAGCTATATGAGGCGTTGGCTGAACAGGGACTACGTGATTTCATTTGGTTGCGATGTCGTCTGAGCATTCCTTGATTGCTTTGGACCGCATACATAATCTTTCCGAGTTTGCGATTAACCGTGCCAGGAATCCACTTTGGACCTCCAGAAAAGTTCTTAACGAAAACCAGATCGTCGATGTTAAATGAATGCTTACGATCTTCAGGGCTGGCGCTAATAGGTATTGGTGGTAAAAGTCGATCTAGGAGCGTTTTTGGCTGACGACCATGAAGTATCTCTGCCGGAGATTTACTTAAATTCGGGCTAGGCGTGCTTCTGAAAGAGCTCAGAAAGGTTAAAAGAGAGTTGGTTGTACTATTACCTTCCTCCACAGCTTTTTTGAATGCTTGTTTGAAAGTACGAACAAATCGTTCTGCTTCACCATTATATGCGAGGTGAAGCGGGGCTGATGTGAGGTGCTTAATGCCTTTCGTAGTACAAAACGTTTGAAATTCCGTAGCTATAAATTGTCTTTCATTATCCGTGACTATGGTTGGTAAAAATCCTATAGCTGAACCCTCCACGAGGGTGCCAACTGGTAATGGTGCTCCAGTGTCCCTCGGGACGGCACCAGCTAAGATCTGGGATTCGTAGAATGGGGCGGAGCTTTCTCCATAGCCAAGGCTGGATCAAGGTGTCATGCGACCCGTGCCGATTTTCAACCTGGCTGGGGGCTCTTTAAAAAAAAATAGCCCAGTCGCAAACGGAGCATCCGGATACCTGGCGCCCTCCGGATCAGCTAGCCTTACCTCCCGTAGCGCGGATCTCTGCGGGAGGTGGACCACCCTTTCTCCGCAGCTCGTGGGAATCAGAATGAACCAGACAGTAAATAATAAAAGCAAAAAGGAGACCGGCACTCCCAAAAATCCGGCGATGTCCGAGGGTCCACAGACAGAGGTTACTGAACCTAAAGGTCAACCAAACGACAGGAGGAAAGACAGAGCTCACTGGGGCGAAACAGCCAACTGGGCTCAATCGCCCCCTGGTCAGAGGCAAGGTGGTGACCGAAACCAACACCTTTGTCACCTTGAGCGACCAGCAAGGCGCTACCACAAGCGCAGCTGTAGCTCAGTCGGGTGAGGGGGTGTAGTGAAGGCCATCCACAAGCAAGGCCAAGATGGATAGGTAGGGAGAGGAAATCCGCCGCGGCCATCCTTAAAAGACAAGCACACAGCAACATCACCACCCCCTCAGCGGAGTGGTTAAAGAAATTGGATTGGGCTAAGTCTGTGTTGCCCAATTTCGTATTGGAGAGGCCGAAGGAGGACCCTAAAAATCCTAAAAGGCAACGCTCCCAGGAAAGTGCGGCTCAAAATGCCCCGAAGAAGATTCGTACACACGTGCCCGTCGTGCCGAACAAAAGCTTCGCAGAAATAGCAAAGGACAAGATCCTTCTAGGAGTCCTGGACCAAGGCGATGCTGAGGGTAGAATCCCGAGAAGCCAGTGGAAGTGGGTTGAGGCAGCACTGGCTGTACAATGCTTCGAGGTGCTGGAAGCGGACCCTGGACCACCACCAATCTGCAAAGATGCAGGGTGGTACCAGGGTAACGTCAAGGTGATGGCGTGCGAAAGGGCTAGGTCGGCAGAGCTACTGAAAGCGGCCGTATCTAGACTGGGTGAGGTCTACCCGGGTGCCAAGCTGGTCGCTGTTGACTGGAAGGACATCCCAAGAGCCGTTACATGGTCTGACCATCGATGGTTTTGCAGCTCTACCGAGCAGATAAACCTCCATCATTGTAAAGCAGCCTCCGCTGCCCTCATGCTTCGTCTAGCGAGAGACGAAGCCGACCTGGTGCTGATCCAGGAACCCTGGATTGTATCCAATAGGATATGCGGACTCAGCACCCCAAAATACAAGCTATTCTTAGCTCAAGGAGAAGGTAAACCCGTACTTGTATTTTAGCTAAAAGGCACCTTAGTGCATTTATGCTTTATAATAACAGCGGTGCGGACACTACAGCGATAAGTCTGGAGCTTCAGGAAAGGTCGCTATGTGTAGTGTCAGCATACCTGGCGTACGACATCATGGACCCAATACCGGGTCGCAAGCTGAGGGAACTCGTAAAGGTTTGCGAAGATCGTGGCACTGGCCTGCTGATCGGATGCGACGCAAATGCCCACCATGAGATGTGGGGCAGAACAACCACATATGATAGGGGTGAGTTATTTTTTGAATACCTTCTCTCCACCAACTTACTTATCTGCAATAGGGGAAACGACCCCACTTTTGTAATCAAGGACAGGGAGGAGGTCATAGACCTAACCCTTACTTCAAACTTCATGCATGACCAGCTTATAGGGTGGAGCGTTTCTAAAGAACACTCCTTCTCAGATCACAAATATATCGACACAAAATTATGTGCGCCCAATCCTGACCCAGTAACGTTCTCAAACCCCCGCAGAACCAACTGGCCAGCCTTCAAAAATAGATTGGCTAAGGCCCTACCAGCTCCTCCAGAGCAGATTCCTCCATCGGAGGAACATCTCACTTACCTCACGACAGCCTTCACTGAAGCCTGTAACAATGCATATAAATCATCCTGTCCAATCAGCAAGCCGTAAGGCAAATGGAAACCACCCTGGTGGAAACAAGAAATAGACAAGCTGAGGGTAGAATGTAGGAAACTCTTCAACAGAGCAAAAAGACTAAGTTGTGAACAAAACTGGTCAGAATATAAACACAGTCTAGCTCAATTCAAAAAGCTCACTAGGCAGGCACAAAGAGATGATTGGAGAAAATTCTGTTCGGGAATTGAATCCTCTTCGGAAGCAGCAAGATTACGAAAGGTGCTCTCAAAGTCATCCTCGAATTTGGGCTATCTCAAGAGACAGGACGACTCATGGACTTCTTCTAGCGAAGAAACACTAATACTATTATGAGAAACGCATTTTCCAGGAAACACCTTAGGTCCCCAAACAAACGACCCACAACCATGCCACCCGGTCAAAGTATTGGACAGCATCATGACTGAATCCAACATTAAATGCCGACCTGGTGCTGATCCAGGAACCCTGGATTGTATCCAATAGGATATGCGGACTCAGCACCCCAAAATACAAGCTATTCTTAGCTCAAGGAGAAGGTAAAACCCGTACTTGTATTTTAGATAAAAGGCACCTTAGTGCATTTATGCTTTATAATAACAGCGGTGCGGACACTACAGCGATAAGTCTGGAGCTTCAGGAAAGGTCGCTATGTGTAGTGTCAGCATACCTGGCGTACGACATCATGGACCCAATACCGGGTCGCAAGCGGGGAACGAAAGTTTGCGAAGATCGTGGCACTGGCCTGCGATCGGATGCGACGCAAATGCCCACCATGAGATGTGGGGCAGAACAACCACATATGATAGGGGTGAGTTATTTTGAATACCTTCTCTCCACCAACTTACTTATCTGCAATAGGGAAACGACCCCACTTTTGTAATCAAGGACAGGGAGGAGGTCATAGACCTAACCCTTACTTCAAACTTCATGCATAACCAGCTTATAGGGTGGAGCGTTTCTAAAGAACACTCCTTCTCAGATCACAAATATATCGACACAAAATTATGTGCGCCCAATCCTGACCCAGTAACGTTCTCAAACCCCCGGAGAACCAACTGTCTAGCCTTCAAAAATAGACCGGAGGAACATCTCACTTACCTCACGACAGCCTTCACTGAAGCCTGTAACAATGCATATAAATCATCCTGTCCAATCAGCAAGCCGTAAGGCAAATGGAAACCACCCTGGTGGAAACAAGAAATAGACAAGCTGAGGGTAGAATGTAGGAAACTCTTCAACAGAGCAAAAAGACTAAGTTGTGAACAAAACTGGTCAGAATATAAACACAGTCTAGCTCAATTCAAAAAGCTCACTAGGCAGGCACAAAGAGATGATTGGAGAAAATGCTGTTCGGGAATTGAATCCTCTTCGGAAGCAGCAAGATTACGAAAGGTGCTCTCAAAGTCATCCTCGAATTTGGCTATCTCAAGAGACAGGACGACCATGGACTTCTTCTAGCGAAGAAACACTAATACTATTATGAGAAACGCATTTTCCAGGAAACACCTTAGGTCCCCAAACAAACGACCCACAACCATGCCACCCGGTCAAATATTGGACAGCATCATGACTGAATCCAACATTAAATGGGCTATAAATAGCTTCGCTCCCTACAAATCTCCAGGTCCCGATGGGATATTTCCGGCACAATTGTAGCAAGGGGATCTTGCTGTCCCTTGGCTAAAAGCCATCTTCACGAACATCATAGCGTTAGGCCACATTCCCCCTTCTTGGCTAACGTCCAAAGTAGTTTTTATACCCAAGGCCGGCAAAGCCTCACACTCAACACCGAAGGATCTCAGGCCAATAAGCCTGTCCTCCTTCCTTCTGAAAACCTTGGAAAGATTGATAGGGCTAAGAACATCAATCGATCCCTCTGCTATCTGAATCTCAGCATGCATACCGTAAAGGCAAATCGTATAGTATAGAAAAATCCGTAAAACAAGGAATATACCTTAGCCGCCTTCTGGACATAGAAGGAGCCTTCAATAACATCGACTCAAGGGCAATAACCAATGTTATGCGAGCCTGAGTAGGTGCTCAGTTGGTGAGATTAGTCAAACAGCTGCTTCTGACAGAAAAGTTACCTCTTCGCTGGGAGCATCTACTCGTGCAGGCATGTCAGCAGAGGTACTCCTCAAGGGCGGGTACTTTCTCCGCTTCTATGGAACCTAGCAGTAAACACGCTGCTCGACATAGAAGATGGGGATGCAAGATTGTTGCTTATGCAGACGATGTGGTTGTCATGCTGCGGGAAAATTTCCGCAAATCCTGTGTGACATTATGACAGTCAAACTAAGAAAACGTCAAGATGGGCATCTGAAAGTGGGTTAAACTTAAACCCAAGTAAAACCGATCTTATTCTCTTCTCCAGGAAGTATAAGATCCCTAAGTTTCTGCCCCAAAACTAAATGATTCCGTTCTAGAGTTTAGCGATAGTGCAAAATACCTGGGGCTTGTACTAGACAAGAAACTGAACTGGAATCTCACTTTAGCGGATAGAGTGCAAAGCCAACATTGCACTCCACCTGCAAAAAGGCAGTAGGCCTCAAATGGGGAATGTCCCCCTCTGTAGTTAGCTGGTTATACAGCGCCATAGTAAGACCCATCCTCCTGTATGGGGCATCCATTTGGTGGCCAGCGCTGCTGTATAGTTCCAAACTCAGGGCACTCAACAAGATGCAGAGGGTAGCTCAACTATGCATGACAGGAGCTCTCAGAACAACCTCTAGTGAAGCGCTCAACGCTATTACTAGCATATCCCCAATTCTACTGGTGGCAAAAGAAATCGCCACCATTACAGCACGACATATTTTTCTGTATTTGCTGTGCCATCTCTTGAAGAGATTTGCGGCAGTTGTTCACTATTGTCGACTTCATTGCTGCCTGACTGTCTGAGTAAATGTTAATTACTCCATTTATAAGGCTAGAGTGGCGTAGGCAACTTAGAGCCTCGCTTATAGCGAGGATCTCTGCCTAAAAAACGCTGCAGTGGTCCGGAAGACGGAAATGTATTTTGATACTAAGTTGTTCACAGAAGTTTGGAGCCGTCTGTGAACAAATTTATACACTCATTTTGTCCAAAGGGGCTTGCCGGTAGGGAGGCCTAGAGGGGAAAACTGTTTTGAACGTTGTAGAGGTGTGTTCTACGGGTGTGCAATAGTCTGTTAATTGCATGTTTGCGCCTCCTGGTAGGATGGATGAGTGTCCGTTTTTATGGACTGTCCAGCAGTTTGCGTCTCTCAGACGTCGTGCTGTGATGGTGGCGATTACGTTTGCCACCAGTAGAATTAAGGACATGCTAGTAATAGCGTTGAGCGCTTCACTAGAGGTTGTTCTGAGAGCTCCTGTCATGCATAGTTGAGCTACCCTCTGCATCTTGTTGAGTGCCCTGAGTTTTGAACTATACAGCAGCGCTGGCCACCAAATGGATGCCCCATACAGGAGGATGGGTCTTACTATGGCGCTGTATAACCAGCTAACTACAAACGGGGACATTCCCCATTTGAGGCCTACTGCCTTTTTGCAGGTGAAGAGTGCAATGTTGGCTTTACGCACTCTATCCGCTAAAGTGAGATTCCAGTTCAGTTTCTTGTCTAGTACAAGCCCCAGGTATTTTGCACTATCGCTAAACTCTAGAACGGAATCATTTAGTTTTGGGGCAGATAACTTAGGGATCTTATACTTCCTGGAGAAGAGAATAAGATCGGTTTTACTTGGGTTTAAGTTTAACCCACTTTCAGATGCCCATCTTGACAGTTTTCTTAGTTTGACTGTCATAATGTCACCCAGGATTTGCGGAAATTTTCCCCGCAGCATGACAACCACATCGTCTGCATAAGCAACAATCTTGCATCCCCCATCTTCTATGTCGCGGAGCAGCGTGTTTACTGCTAGGTTCCATAGAAGCGGAGAAAGTACCCGCCCTTGAGGAGTACCTCTGCTGACATGCCTGCACAGAGTAGATGCTCCCAGCGAAGAGGTAACTTTTCTGCTCAGAAGCAGCTGTTTGACTAATCTCACCAACTGAGCACCTACTCCAAGGCTCAGCATAACATTGGTTATTGCCCTTGAGTCGATGTTATTGAAGGCTCCTTCTATGTCCAAGAAGGCGGCTAAGGTATATTCCTTGTTTTGCACGGATTTTTCTATACTATACGATTTGCCTTTACGGTATGCATGCTGAGATTCAGATAGCAGAGAGGGATCGATTGATGTTCTTAGCCCTATCAATCTTTCCAAGGTTTTCAGAAGGAAGGAGGACAGGCTTATTGGCCTGAGATCCTTCGGTGTTGAGTGTGAGGCTTTGCCGGCCTTGGGTATAAAAACTACTTTGGACGTTAGCCAAGAAGGGGGAATGTGGCCTAACGCTATGATGTTCGTGAAGATGGCTTTTAGCCAAGGGACAGCAAGATCCCCTTGCTACAATTGTGCCGGAAATATCCCATCGGGACCTGGAGATTTGTAGGGAGCGAAGCTATTTATAGCCCATTTAATGTTGGATTCAGTCATGATGCTGTCCAATACTTTGACCGGGTGGCATGGTTGTGGGTCGTTTGTTTGGGGACCTAAGGTGTTTCCTGGAAAATGCGTTTCTCATAATAGTATTAGTGTTTCTTCGCTAGAAGAAGTCCATGAGTCGTCCTGTCTCTTGAGATAGCCCAAATTCGAGGATGACTTTGAGAGCACCTTTCGTAATCTTGCTGCTTCCGAAGAGGATTCAATTCCCGAACAGAATTTTCTCCAATCATCTCTTTGTGCCTGCCTAGTGAGCTTTTTGAATTGAGCTAGACTGTGTTTATATTCTGACCAGTTCTGTTCACGTCTTAGTCTTTTTGCTCTGTTGAAGAGTTTCCTACATTCTACCCTCAGCTTGTCTATTTCTTGTTTCCACCAGGGTGGTCTCCATTTGCCTCTCGGCTTGCTGATTGGAAAGGATGCTTTATATGCATTGTTACAGGCTTCAGTGAAGGCTGTCGTGAGGTAAGTGAGATGTTCCTCCGATGGAGGGATCTGCTCTGGAGGAGCTGGTAGGGCCTTAGCCAGTCTGTTTTTGAAGGCTGGCCAGTTGGTTCTGCGGGGGTTTGAGAACGTTACTGGGTCAGGATTGGGCGCACATAATTTTGTGTCGATATATTTGTGATCTGAGAAGGAGTGTTCTTTAGAAACGCTCCACCCTATAAGTTGGTCATGCATGAAGTTTGAAGTAAGGGTTAGGTCTATGACCTCCTCCCTGTCCTTGATTACAAAAGTGGGGTCGTTTCCCCTATTGCAGATAAGTAGGTTTGTGGAGAGAAGGTATTCAAAAATTAACTCACCCCTCTCATTTGTGTTGGTGCTGCCCCACATCTCATGGTGGGCATTTGCGTCGCATCCGATCAGCAGGCCAGTGCCACGATCTTCGCAAACCTTTACGAGTTCCCTCAGCTTGCGACCCGGTATTGGGTCCATGATGTCGTACGCCAGGTATGCTGACACTACACATAGCGACCTTTCCTGAAGCTCCAGACTTATCGCTGTAGTGTCCGCACCGCTGTTATTATAAAGCATAAATGCACTAAGGTGCCTTTTATCTAAAATACAAGTACGGGTTTTACCTTCTCCTTGAGCTACGAGTAGCTTGTATTTTGGGGTGCTGAGTCCGCATATCCTATTGGATACAATCCAGGGTTCCTGGATCAGCACCAAGTCGGCTTCGTCTCTCGCTAGACGAAGCATAAGGGCAGCAGAGGCTGCTTTACAGTGATGGAGGTTTATCTGCACGACCACTAGAGACATCGTGCAGATTCGCCTCTCTCACACTCACATCAGCGTCCAGGTCATCTGCGAAATCTTCGCTCTTGGAGTCAGTTCCCCCGTGACCCAGCTTGCTGAAGCCCTGGAGAAGGGATGCCTCGGATATCACCGACTTACAGTCCTCCACCTCTCTGCCTGGCTCCTCCATCTCGGTGGCCAGCACCTCTTCGACACCAGGCTCGTCCTTTTGCTTGGTGTCCGACTTATACACCCTGATGCGCACCGAGCTAAAACCGAAGTTTAGCTCTCCGTGCATTGCATCAATGGGTGCAGTGGAGTCCTTATTCAGGATGAGTAGCACCTGACGCAATGGGCCCTGCGTCTCTTCCACCTTTGCCACCTTTCAGTCGGAGGACGGCAGGCTGGGGTTGCATCTTTGCAACATCGCCAGGATCTTCTCCGGCTCCTTAAAGGAGGACGGGACCCATATAACGGCT
This sequence comes from Drosophila oshimai, assembly GCA_018150695.1. Classification (NCBI taxonomy): domain Eukaryota; kingdom Metazoa; phylum Arthropoda; class Insecta; order Diptera; family Drosophilidae; genus Drosophila; species Drosophila oshimai. Next base: position 281,587 of record JAECWM010000268.1, on the reverse strand, counting down.
CTTGGCCTACTCGGGAGGTCAACAGCGACCAGCTTGGCACCCGGGTAGACCTCACCCAGTCTAGATACGGCCGCTTTCAGTAGCTCTGCCGACCTAGCCCTTTCGCACGCCATCACCTTGACGTTACCCTGGTACCACCCTGCATCTTTGCAGATTGGTGGTGGTCCAGGGTCCGCTTCCAGCACCTCGAAGCATTGTACAGCCAGTGCTGCCTCAACCCACTTCCACTGGCTTCTCGGGATTCTACCCTCAGCATCGCCTTGGTCCAGGACTCCTAGAAGGATCTTGTCCTTTGCTATTTCTGCGAAGCTTTTGTTCGGCACGACGGGCACGTGTGTACGAATCTTCTTCGGGGCATTTTGAGCCGCACTTTCCTGGGAGCGTTGCCTTTTAGGACTTTTAGGGTCCTCCTTCGGCCTCTCCAATACGAAATTGGGCAACACAGACTTAGCCCAATCCAATTTCTTTAACCACTCCGCTGAGGGGGTGGTGATGTTGCTGTGTGCTTGTCTTTTAAGGATGGCCGCGGCGGATTTCCTCTCCCTACCTATCCATCTTGGCCTTGCTTGTGGATGGCCTTCACTACACCCCTGCACCCGACTGAGCTGCAGCTGCGCTTGTGGTAGCGCCTTGCTGGTCGCTCAAGGTGACAGGGGTGTTGGTTTCGGTCACCACCTTGCCTCTGACCAGGGGGCGATTGAGCCCAGTTGGCTGTTTCGCCGGGGTGGAGTTGACCTTAGCTCCAGTGAGCTCTGTCATTCCTCCAGTAGCAGTGACTACCGTTAGGTTGACTCTAGGTTCAGTAACCTCTGTCGTTGGACCCTCGGTCCTCGCCGGATTTATGGGAGTGCCGGTCTCCTTCTTGTTTTTATTATTTACTGTCTGGTTCATTCTGATTCCCACGAGCTGCGGAGAAAGGGTGGTCCACCTCCCGCAGAGATCCGCGCTACGGGAGGTAAGGCTAGCTGATCCGGAGGGCGCCAGGTATCCGGATGCTCCGTTTGCGACTGGGCTATTTTTTTTTAAAGGGCCCCCAGCCAGGTTGTTCATCGGATTCAGCCTTGGCTATGGAGAAAGCTCCGCCCCATTCTACGAATCCCAGATCTTAGCTGGTGCCGTCCCGAGGGACACTGGAGCACCATTACCAGTTGGCACCCTCGTGGAGGGTTCAGCTATAGGATTTTTGGCAACCGGAGATAGCTTAACTGGCCATCCATTATTAATGAAACACTTGACTCGTTGAAGTGCGCTGTCCTTTGTTGTAAGGTCTCTTAGTTGCTTAACATCCATAGGAAAATCGGCTAATTGTTTTTCTATATGGAGCTGTAAACACACATTAGTGTCAAACGATGCGTCAGCGCCTTCTGGTAGACGTGATAAAGCATCGGCGGTGCTGTGTTTGTCAGTTGGTCTATACTTTATTGTATATCGGTATGCCATTAGTGTAGTTGCGTAAATTTGTAGACGTTGAATAGTCATCGAAGGAAGTTGCTTGTTAGGGCTAAAAAATCGACACGAGTGGCTTGTGATCTGTAATGAGAGTGAAGTTGCGGCCATATAAATATTGATGCAATCTTTTTACTCCAGCGGTGTACTGCCCCAATCCTCAATTGGAGCTCTCTTACAAACTCCCAGACAACTGCAGCATCTTCCAGGCAGAAATAGTTGCCATAAGAAAAGCCGCAGAAGCGGCACAGCAGTCGGGATCAAGTAAAGACATCAACATATTCGTCGACAGTCAAGCAGCAATAAAAGCTCTGCAAGCTCGCACGATAAGCTCAAAAAGCGTTCTATCGAGCAGGGAAGCACTGGATTCACTGAGCACCTCGAGAAGAGTTCAAATCTTTTGGATACCTAGCCATCAAGGCCACGAAGGCAATGAGATGGCAGACGACCTAGCCAAAGAGGGAGCAAGAGGAGTAAATATGATCCCTGAAGACTTACCACCCTCTCTACGAACACTACACCTCCAAATGGAGATGGATTCACAATAAACTGCAGATCAAAGGTGGGGGTACACCACCGACTGCAAGCTGGGTCAGCTGATAGACGACAAATGTAGGAAATGCAGTGAACCAGGTGCCAAAGAAACGCTGGAGCACCTTCTCTGCAGCTGCCCGGCACTCGCAGCACAAAGACAGCGTTACTTCGAAAAACCATGGCTGACATCGCTTGAGGAAGCGAGTCAACTCGGACACAAAACGCTCCTGGCCTTTGCCAAACACACTCGCATACCGCAGGACGTCAATAGTTAACTCGGTCCAGAGATCTCACAACTCCCCGGTACCACTAAGGACCAAACTGGTCTATGTGCGGCTCCCCAACAGGAGCCAGCCGGTCTAACCTAACCTAACCTTTTACTCCAAACATGATCGACAAAGCTTATTTTTCGATTTGGCTGTAGCGGCGCTGGTGCTGATCTAGGGTTTTCGATGCGTCAGTTGCGAGCACAATTGGAAGGCTGCCATCAAAATGTGCTAAAAGTGGCGTGCTGCATAGTTTATTTCTCAAGGCTATAAATGCATCCTCTTGTTGTTTCCTCCATTGAAATTTGACGTTGGCTTTACGTAATGTATTTAAAGGGGCTGCTACATGTGAAAAATTTGAAATAAATTTACTATAGTAATCAGGCGCGGGTCCAGTTGGTGGTTTTGGGGGTTCAAACCACACTGCACTTGCTTACACGGCATGTCAAGTTATTTTCTTGGAGGCGGCTTAGCACAGATTCAACGTTACATATTAAATCTGATTCAGACGTACCTGCGATTATGATGTCATCTAGATAATTTACTACCCTCGGTATACCTGCAATAATTTGTTCGAGCATCCGTTGAAAAATAGCTGGCGCGCTAGCAACTCCAAAAAGCAACCGTTGATACTGAAATAAACCTAATGGGTTGTTGACGACCATTAGCTTTTTTGCTGCTTCGTCCAACTCAACTTGAAAGTAGGCATCCGATAAATCTATTTTTGTGAAAATAGAGGTAATGGGTGTTGATCTACTTCTTAACAGTTGTTTACGACTTTGTAGTCTCCACATATTCTTATGCTATCAGCTGTTTTTTGTACAATAACAATGGGGGCTGCCAAATGGCTAAATTGGACTGGTTTCCAAGTTCCCGATGTTTCTAAGCGTTTGGCTTCTTTTGTAAACAAATCCATTTGATTTGAAATCCATGATTCGATGTATTTTGGCGTTGAATTTTGCTTTAAATGTAGGCTGGCTTTGTAAGATTTGCTATGACCTAGTGCATTAGTATAAACAGCTGGATATTTTTCTGCAAAAAAATTCATATCGACGTGTGTTTTTGTTGTTGGTGCAATTGCATTAACAGTGTGTGCTTGGCATGCGCACAATTTTAATTCGTTCAATAAATCTGTCCCCAAAATATCACTGTTGTGTTTAACATCTGTAACGATCAGCTGTGCTGTTAATTTTATGTTGTTGTATTCAATAACAACGCTTAGGAGACCAAAAATTTTGACGTGATTGCCACCATAGCAAACAAGGCTTTCTTCGTCAAAAGGTTCAAGAGAGGGTTTTTCTAATTTCCTAATTCTGTTCTTTAATTACACTGCAAGTGGCACCTGAATCTAATTGGAATCGGACCACGACTTCGTTTACCAGAACTTCTGCAAAATATTTACGACCGATTTTCTCTGGTGCAATGCTGTTAACTGTTCTTTGTAGTTCCAAAGAGAGAATTTGGTTTACTTCAGCTGATTTTGTTGCAATGCTAGAATCTGACATTTTATTTGTTTTACATACCGGTGCGATATGGCCCACACGTTTGCATTTGTGACACCGCGCTTTACGGAATTTGCACTTGTCACGTGGATGATGCGATCCACATCCAGAACAGGACTGGAGCTTGTTATCAGATTTTGGTATTGATGTATCAATGCTGTATGTTTTGCGGTGCTTAGATTTGCGGTTTAATTGAAACACTTCGTTTGTGGCATTTTTCTCTGCAGACTTTTTTTTCTTGAGTGCTTGTGTTGTTTCATAGCTTTCTGCTATTAAAACTATGTCTGCTAAGGTTGGGTTGACCTTTTGTAACGCTGCGGTGCGTACGGCTTCGTGTGGCGTGTTTAGAACTATAATGTCACGAATTAGCTCCTCTGCGAATTCTGTCTTGCTTGTTGCTTTGCTGCAAACATATTTACAATTGCGAGCAATACCATGTAACTCAGCGAGCCATTCATCATATGATTGATTTTGTTTCATTTTAAGAGAAAACAATTCGTATCTGGATGCAAGTACGTGTGTACTTGATTTGAAGTGTGCGGAGAGCTTTGCAACCAGCTCGTCAAATTGTTTGCTTTGTATATCTTCACTGCCATAAAGTTTTGTTAATAGCTCAAAGCCTTCTTGATCAATCCACGATAAAAGAAATGCTTTCTTGTGATCGTTGCTGCTAACGTCATATGCTGCGAAATGTTGTTGCATTTGCGCAATGTATAGTTCCCAATTATTCTTCTCCTTAATAAACGGCGCGAGTCCCGGCACATGGTGACTTTGTGAGGTTAAGGCTGCTGTCTTGTTGGTGCTCCAATTTTAGTTTTGAGAGCCTCTCCATTTGCTGATTGGTTTTCTCTGTCATCCAAGTTCGATTTGCACCCAAAATATCCACCAGAAAATCTTGTTGTTTCTTTAAGATTGCTTCCAGCGTTGCTGCATCCATGTTCCGTTTTTTTCTCTCGTCGCCAAATGTTGTAAACCAACGGGGTAGGTGGTCCTCAATAAAATCCCAAGGGTAATTGAAAACGTCAGGTAAGGAATAATATTCCTATTCCGTATTGTTTTATTAGTTATGATGGTTCAAGATCCAGGCTTATAAAATATACGTGTGCTTTCATATCTTAACAATATACAATAGCTTCATCGTTATCGATATACCCAAAGAGGAGAGAGAGTTAGATATCGAATAACGATGGCACATAACTCAATAGCTCGATATATATCACCAAGTAACGGACAAATTAAAGTATGGGTTATTTTTACACCTTATAGATACACGTAATAAATTGGTGAATTTACCTTTGAGGAAAAAATGTAAGATGGTGGAAAAAACACAAACTTAGAGATGTGTAATAGTACAAGTTTACTATAAAAAAGAGATAATCTTTTATACTCGTCGAAATAACGGTACCATTTCAATGAAACTTTGTTTGTGAGTTAGTATTCACAGTGCGCATACACCATAAAAAGATGACAGCTCCAGAGTAATTTAAAGTAATTAAAAATGCAGATTCCCTGCTTGCCGCGGGGACCAACTAGCCCCGGTCTCCTCTAACCCCTTAAAAAAAGCTATATCTTCCAAATAAGGCAGTATAAAAACAGCCACTGGATAGCAAGTTAGTTATTAAGATAGTTAAATATTTCAAAAAATCTGGTCAAAACGTAAACTTAAAAGGTACCCTGAAGAGCCATTGTCCAACTCGTTGGACTACATTTGAATATTTAAAAAAAAAAATTGGAAGGTGTAGGGGATTGTGAAGTGCGAAGTAAGATAACTGGTTCTAACTTTGCACTTCACAATCTTCTACATCAACCTTAAAAAATTATCCACTGTTGTTCAGAAAAATTTTAAAAAATTCCATTATATTGCATTTTTTTAAAAATGAAAATGAAATCTGATTTTGAAAAACAATATTTATTTATTTATTTAACAAATTAAATCTAGTATACAATACTAAACCTAATGGATTTTTAATGAGTACTAGCTAGTGGGGCCTTCGACTCGAAACATGTGTTTATTTACTTTATATGATTAAATGAGCTAGTCTGACAAATTTGTTGATACTTAAAATATTTTCAAGAGAGGGGTTTTTTAAAAAGTCTGTAGGGCGTTGTGTACCAAATATTGACACTCTAATGCTCTGTAATCTGCTGCAGGTGTCCAAGAGGTGATCTACGGTAAGATCGTCCCCGCATAGTTGACATGCTGACCGCGTCGTTCCCGTCAGTAAGTGTTGGTGTGTGGATTGTGTGTGCCCGATGCGTAGGCGGATGAACGTCCCGCATGCTCGTCTACCGATGCTGGGCGGTAGCCTGATGTTGATGCAATTAGGGTTTAAGGATTGGTATCTGTGCATGAAGAGTGCCCATTCGGAGATTTTCTTTTCTTTAAGGTATAGCCTGATTCGGTTTTGTATGTCCTTGGCGTTGAACGGGGTGAAGAGAATGGATGGTGTAAGTCTCATTTCTTGGGCGGCCTTGTCTGCGAGTTCGTTTCCTTGGATCCCTTGGTGACTGGGAACCCAAAGTGTAGTGATTTTTGTTGGATGTGAACTGAGAATGTGCCTAATTTCCTGTATTGTGGGATCGTTGTGATCCCAGTTTCGTAGCGCGGAAATAGAGGAGAGGCTGTCTGTGCAGATCACAAATTCTCCAACATTTTTGGAGGCGAAATGGCATGCTTTTAATATAGCAAAAGCTTCGGCGGTAAATATGGAGTTGTACGACGGGAGCCTTCCTCCTGCAATTATTTTTTGCTTGCAGTCAACCACTGCGAAGGTGGTTGAGTCGGTGACTTTGGAACTATCGGTGTAAATCCAGGTTTTATCCCCCAGATCTTCTTGCGCACTCAAAAATCGTTTTTGGTATTCTAAACAGCATGTATTTTTTTTAGCAGCGTTGTAGATTTGCGTGTTTATGTTTGGCTTTTTGGGGCCCCAGGGGGCAGACGATTTGAAGGACCTTCTGGGCTTAGGCAGAGGTAGGCTAAGCTGCTGGACGTAACTGGCGCAACGTCTAAGCGTGGACATGCATTTAAAATTCCGTCTTTGTTTGAAAATGGCTCCGAAGTCCTTAGTGAGAACGCGGTTCGATGTCGTGTATAGCTTTGGGATAAGCATCATCGTAGTTTCTTCTATGCGTGATTGAATGCTCGGTAGGCCGGATTCTGCTAGTGTGCATGCTACTGGAGAGGTGGGAAATGCGTGAATGGCACGGCGTACTGCTCCGTGATATGGTGATTGTAGTTTTTTTATATGCGATTTGGCACACCAACCGAAGATTGGCAGGCCGTAGTCGATTTTAGAGAGCATTAGAGCGCGTGTAATTTCTATGAGAGTTTTTATGTGTATGCATGAGTACTTTGATGATAAGAATTTGATAATGTTAAATCTAGTTTCTAGCTGTTGTCTGAGAATCTTACAGTGTTGTTGAAAAATTAGTTTGGAGTCGAAGGTTATGCCCAAAATTTTTAAGTAATTTACATTTTTTATTATGTTGTTGTTAAAGTCTATGTCGAAACGGTTACATCGGTGTTTACGACAAATATGAAGTAGCTGGCATTTATCAACCGCAAGGGAGGCACCAGAGGTCGCTCCCCACGAGTTAATTTCGTGAAGTATTTCTGTAAATATGGTTTTAACAGTACTTATGTTTTTTATTTTTGTGAAAATGATAGCGTCATCTGCATATAATGAGATGTGGATTTCTTTATGACGAGATAAAATGCGGTTTATTTCTTCAAATGCTATCATAAATAAAACTACAGAAAGAGGGGAACCCTGTGGGATTCCGTTGTGCAATATGTGGGTGTTCGAGGTGACATTGTTTACTCGAACTCTGAAAGAGCGATTGGTCATGAAGGCCTTAATAAGGTTATAAAGCCTTGGACCAATGCCCCAGCGCTCGAGTTGACAAAGTACGGCATGAATCCCCACGCGATCGAAGGCTCTTTCAAAATCCGTCGCCAGGATAGAGACGTGATTTTTGGTCGAAAGAGCGTTCGACGCGAAGTGTTGAATACGCAACAACGCGTCCATAGTGCTGTGTTTTTTCTTAAATGCAACTTGATTATGCGAAATTAGATTTTGCCGGTTAATAAACCAGATAAGTCTTTGAGCTATTGTTTTCCTAATGTTTTTCCTAAACAGGATAACAGGGAGATGGGGCGGTAGCTGTTAATATCAGAAGAGGGTTTGTTAGGTTTTGGTATGGGAATAATTGTGGCTGATCTCCATGTATGTGGGTATGTTCCGGATTCAAGCATTTGGTTGAAGATTTTCAAAAGATTGGTTTTCAGGGGGGATGGTATGTTTTTGAGCATGGGGTATGATACCCTATCGGCCCCGGGGCTTTTTCCTTTTGCGCTTGCTATTGAAGATTCTATTTCGAGCAGGGTGAAGTTCGTATCTACGCATGTAGCGGCTGGGGACAAAGAATCCGGGAGATAGGATTCTGACAGATACCGATTTTTTTCCAGTAAATACTCGGCTGAAAAGTTTCTGTCAGAAGAGTATTTGGACCAGGATAGGGCAAACTCTTCTGCAATATTGAAGGATCCAGTTTGGGTACCTGAGTTGGATTTTATATATTTGAAAGGTGTGGGAGGGATTCCAGCTAAGCGTTTAACATCGGACCAGACTTTCTTTGAGGTGGATAACGGGGAGATCCTGGAAGTGAATTTTTCAAGGCAGTTACGTTTGGCCGAAAGTAAAGCTTTTTTAAAAAGAGCGTTTGCTTTTTTGTATTTGATGAGGTTAAGGTCACTCATAATTGCTTTATATGAGGAGAACAATTGTTGCTTTTGGTCCCTGAGCTTTTGGAGCTCAGAGTTCCACCATGGCACTTTGGCTTTGTGAATCACTCGTTTTGTTTGGGGTATGCTGCAGTTTGCAGCTGCTCGTATTGCTTTGGTCATTTGCGCGACTTGTTGATTTAGGCAACCGGCTGTCCAGTTTACTGCTGATTTTTCGCAGTTTTCCTTAAAGCGTTCCCAGTTTGCTTGGTCAGTCTTGTATTTAGGGAGCGGACGAGTATTATCCGGGTGAGTTGGTGTAGCGATGTGGATGGTTATTGGAAAGTGATCACTGCCATGGAGGTTATCTGATATAGACCAGCTACATCTATGGGCTATCTGTGGTGATATCAGTGAGATATCGATGTGAGTGAAGGTGTTGTGGGTTGAAAGGTGGGTGGGGGAGCCGTCGTTAAGAACTATTAGATTGTTTTCTAGAATTGCGCGCTCGATGTTTTTACCCCTTGTGTTTGTTTGCGGGGAGCCCCATAAAGGACTCCACGAGTTAAGGTCACCTAGAAGTATGGATGGCCCATTTTGGGTTTCTAATATATTTGTTATATCTGAGGATGTAAAGCTTTGATTGGGTGGGATGTATGCATTGGTAATGTTAATGGCCTGGCCAAAGCTGAGCTGCAGTACGGAGCAAAGTATGTTAGAGTTTATGTTTAGGTACGTATGTGGGATGTTTCTTTTAATAAGCACACCGATACCTTGCTTGGCCACGGTGTTTTGTGGAAGATTGTGGAAATAACCTGTATATTCTTTGGGGCAGATAAAGTTTGTGAAATTATATGGCAGGTGTGTTTCCTGAAAAAATACAATATCGGGTGCGTGGTCTTTTATAAAGAGTGTCAGTTCGTTATAGTTGTTAAAAATCCCATGGATATTCCATTGTATTATAGTGATGGGCATGATAAGATTAAATTGGGTTTTGTTGTTATTTATTTATTTGTTATGTATGTGTTTTTATATAAATGTAAAAATGAATAGGATCGGGACTAGGGGTCATCCATTGATGTGTCAGAGTCTATTGGGGTGTTTACTGGTTTAGGGCTTGAGGCGTGTGAGGCGATTGATTCGTTTGAGCTTGATCTTGAGGTCATGGGTGTGTCATCGTCATTTGTCTGTTTGAGAAACTGCTCTGCTTCTAATCTAATAGAGCGAACTTGTTCTAAATGTTTTTCAAGTTTATTTCCTTTCTTTAAGTAAGAAAATTTCGTTTCGGAAGAGTTATTTGGTGTGGTTGAAATGTTCTCTTTGCGGTTCAAAGAGTTGGATTCAAGAGAAGGAAGATGCGATGGTGAGGGAGATGTTAGTGCTTTGGTCGAGCAGGTAGGCGAGTCAGCGGTCGTGGTACCGCGGAGCTCGGGCGTCTTATCGTGTTTTGGTGCATTTGTGTTGTCTGATTTGCGTTCAGCGGTTGTTAGGTTTGGGCTTGCGACAGTCGAGTAGGTTAGCGTGGAACTAGTTGTTGTGTTTTGTTGTTGTTTTAAGATTATGCGAGCTTCTCGGAAGCTGCATTTTTTGCTCGTTTTTATGTGCAGTAGATTTTTTTGTGTTTGATATTGTGGGCATGAGGGAGAGGAAGCGGGGTGATCGCCGTTACAGTTTGCACAAAAAATGCGAGTGCAGGGGACGGGAAGATGGGGGGCGAGATTGCATGATTCACAGGCGGCTGGGTTCTTGCAGTGCTTTGATGTGTGCCCTAGTAATTGGCATGACTTACACCTCATGGGGTTTGGAATATATTCCGTAACCCTAACTGTGTGCCAGGAAACGTCTAGTTTAGTCGGGAGAGTGTAGCGGTCAAATGTTACGAGAATTTTGCCAAATGGTTTGGGAGAGCCATCGATCATTTTGGTAAACTTAAAGACACTGTGAACGTTTTGAGATTTTAATTCCTCAACTATTTCATTTTCTGGAATGTTAATTAGGCAGGGTGCGTAAATGGTGCCTTTAACAAAGTTAAGAGTGTTGTGTAGTTTGCACTCGATATCGCGTAATCCAGGTAAGGTGGTTACTTTGGTGAATTTATCACTAACTTCTTTGGAGTTGACCAGCATGAGAAGGTTTCCATCACGCAGAGTGGAGATCGATGTGATGTCTTTGCTAATGTGCTTAAGAGCTCTGTGGATTGCAAAGCAGGAAAACTCTGATATGGTTTTGGGGGAGTTTTTGATGAGACGACTAAAAATCTCGGATTTTTAAGCTGCGTTTCAGGGAGTTCGGGGAAATCAAGAGGTAGTTTCTGATACGGTCTTTTTTTCTTTGCTTTGGGGCTAACGCTAAGGCTGGCAAAGCGGTTGTCCCCTAAATTAGGTGGCCCGGGGGCCATGGTTGAAGAGTAACTAACTTACTTTCAGAAAAAAGCTTTTCTATAGACACGTGCGCGTAGAGAAAAACAATGGTATTGGCGGTAAGCCGGGCGATGTTCGCGATAAGCAAAGCACTGACAATTGGATAGGCACAGACGTCCGCACTCGAAGAGAGATAGTCGGTGACTGGAAAAACAATATAAAATTGCTACAACAGAAGAAATGGTCTATAAAATTAAGTTTTTTAAATTATGACATAGATAATGATTATATCAACTCATTCAACACCATGATATAAAATGTTTTCAAGTATAATTTAATAATAATAATAACAAATATTTTGTATTCATAAATAAAAAAAAAAAAAACTTTTACTTGGTTAAAAATAGTAAGTATTGAAAGAACAGTTCATTAAATGTTTGCCGAGGTTTTTTTGATTGATGAAGTGCAATTTTCGTAAAACCTTTTCATATAGTGTATGTACCCGAAAACTCTGTACAAAGCATCTACTGTGCAGTAACTAAGTGAACGGGTACACTAGTTGGCAATATTGTCACAAAAACAACATTCACTCACATTCAGAAAAACTTGTGTAGAAAAGCAAGCATATGTTTTCACAATGACTGCTTAATTTTTCATTTTTAATGCATTCATACAGACCTCTAGTAAAAAGCCAGAATACCAAGGTCGGACATGTTTTAAGTGTACCAGAAAACTGCAATACACTGCTGCATTAGCAGAGCCACAAGCAGTTATTGTACAGAATTTCAGAGGTCTAACAAAGTCCATCAAGTCAGTACAAAATGGCAGATCCATCCCACCCCCATATTCTAAATACTCTTTTACCCTAGGGGGGACATGGAAGAAAAACATGGAAAACGATAATGGAACAAAAGTTGGAGCCAATAACCAATATAGGAAAATAAATTTGATCAATACAAAAATTACTCAAATAATCAATGACTGCAAAAAAAAAAAGTAAGTGCTGAAGTCATCCCAAAAAGCTCGCCGTTTAAAATTTGAAAAGCTACGGACCCTAATAAACCACAAACACAACGAAAGACTTTGGTGATGGCCAGCGTATTGTCAACCCTTTTGGAACTACTGCTGATGCTCCTATTAGCCATAACGCAGTTTATCATTTACTTTTTATTAATTAATTATTTTAGCGCAGCAAGTTTACACTTATATTTGTAGCACTAGCTTTCTATGAAGGTAATACAATTGGCAAACAAGCCTGGAATATTGTATGAACGGCTTGATAACTAATGGATGGTTTTCTTAGAATGGACATTGATCATATACAACAACTTAGAATTATACTAAAGCGATATGCGAATACTTGGTTCTGGAATCAGCGAGCTTTACCAGATGTGTCTAGAACTGCGGAACACACAGGCATGCAACTCAATTCTAAAACATTTCCAAATACCATCGCCGAGCTACAGTCAGGAACCTACCTGATGCATTGTGCTCGACAACGCAGATCTTCATAGGACGGCGGTGGTATGTGGCAAACGTTTTTTTCGGCGTACTTAATACAAGGTAGGAGGTAAGGTTATAGTTGCCCAGGCAAAGGGAACTTGCTTCTCCGCGTTGTAGACCGTCCATACGTGGCGAAGAGTCACACCCTGCTCGAGGTGCCTCTGCTACTAACTGAATATGGCGGATCTAGAGAGGACAACTCGATAACACCCGTAATCTCAGGTGTTATCTGTACCGTGCCTAGTGACGAATGGCACTACGTAAGAGTGTCGTCTAACGGTGGCCTCCGGACACTTGGCTGCCTCCGGTTGTATACAGGCCTTATCGGGATAATTGGGGCTCTATCCCGACGGACTAACCCCTTCCCCTACACTCGTGGGATCAAAAATGGAAATAAATAAAAATCAAACAAAACCAAACAAAAAGGGAGGAGTAACGAACCCTCAAACCTCCACCCAGGCGGGAGCAGGCCTGGGAGGCGGCACAGCTACTGCCAACTCAACCAACCCGAGGAAGATGTGGAGAGAGGCGGCGGTCAAGGATAAAGATTCCGACTGCGAAAGCCTCACCTCGGAGTTAGAAGAAAAGCTTCTGAGCTCTCCGGTCCGGGAGAGGCCCAATACCTCCAGTAAGGTAGGACTCAAACGGACCAAGGAGGGTATGAAGGCTAAAGCTCAGTACAAGGCGGCGCTGAAGATACGCGCCCGACTCAGCAGCACAAGCGACCTCACCCCCGAGGAGAGGAACAAGCTTAAGTGGGCTGACGAAAAGATAACGGAGGGTCGGGCACACTACGCCCAGAGGCCCCACATGGACGCCCAAAAGGAGGGGTTCGCTAACAAAGTGGAGGAACAGCTGGCCGCCAAACGCCAGCGCTCCACGGAGGCGGAGAAGGAGAGGAGGTGGAGAGCAAACGACCCCGACAGCGACCAACGGAGCCCAAGAAGGCGACGGCGAGCGAGGTGGTGAAACAGCACCTAATCGTGGCGCTCATCGACCGCGGCGACCCCAACTGCCAAATGAAGCCCGAGCACTGGAAGAAGGTAGAGGCGGCAGTGTTCAATGAGCTTCTGAAGCAGATGTGTGTGCCAAATGCCCCGTCCGTCTCGTTCGACGGAGCAGGGTGGCTCAATGGGGTGAAATGCTGTAATGACGACTACACGCTGAAATGGGTTACGGGTGTCGTGGCCGCGTTAGACGCTCCGTGGGAGGGCGCCAAACTGGAGGTAGTGGACAGAACTTGTATTCCGTCCGTGCCAAAGGCGAAGGTGTTCCTACCGCGGGTCGTCACGCAGGCTCAGGCGCTCCAGCTCTTCCGGTGGCAGAACAAAGATGTTCCCACCGAGGACTGAAAGGTAATCCACGTAGGCAAACCGGAGAGCAATGGGCAACACATGGTCATTCAGATCAACAAGGAGTCGGAGGACATATTGTACCCCAGGTTCGGGAAGATGGCTTGAGGCGTGGGGTGTGTGTACCTGCGCCTCAAGAAGCGCCACCCCAAAGACGGCAACCAGAACACTCTGTCTGCGGGAGAGGTTGAGAAGGACCTTGGCATAGCCGAGGTCACGGAAGCCGCCAGCAGCCTAGAGCTGGCAGAAGACGAAGGGGACGGTGACAGGACGCTTGTACTCGTCCCGTCTTAGGATAAGGACGACAGCAGCAGCAATGCAGTTGATGGTCCTGCAGATCAACCTGCATAAAAGCAAGTTGGCCTCGGCAGAGCTCCTGCTATCCCTGGAGGAAGGGCCTGTCGATGTGGCCTTAGTTCAAGAGCCTTGGATCGCGTCGGGGAACAAGGTCTCGGGGCTAAGGTCACCAAATTACACTATCTTCTACCTGACAACAGTAAGTAGAGCCAGAACTGCAATCCTAGTAAGGAAGGGTATCTATGCTTACTTAATGTCTAATTACAGCACTGACGATTTAACAGTAGTGGCGCTGAAAGGCAACAAGGACGAGCCTGTCCTGATAGCGTCCTGCTACATGGCGCATGACACCGAAGCGCCCCCCCAAGAACTACAGTGGCTGGTGAGGGAGACGGAGCATAAAAAGCAGCCCCTCATAATCGGCACCGACGCAATTGCGCACCACACGGTATGGGGAAGTAAGGATGTAAACGATAGAGGTGAGTCCTTACTAGACTTTATACTAAACACTAACCTTAAGATAGCAAATGAGGGAGAGGAACCTACATATATAGGAGCCACCTCATCCAATGTATTAGACCTAACACTCGCATCAGATGTAAACACCCTTATCACGCATTGGAGAGTCCTAAGTAAACACTCCTTTTCGGATCATAGGTACTTACAATTTCGAATCAACTTTGAGTTTAACACAGAAAAAACCGTGTTTAGGAACACCCGGAATACTAACTGGGACCTATTCCAGAAAACGATTGGGAGAAACCTATCGAGACCATCAAAGATATCATTAACTGATGATATCGAAAAGTCTCTAAGGACACTCAATAACAACCTCATACAGGCATTTCACAAAGCCTGCAAGCCATCACACAGCAAAAGAAGACACCGGGACCCCTGGTGGCCCTCAGAGCTCAAGTAAGAAAGAAACGAAGTACAAGAACTCTTCAAGCTAGCAAAACTAGCAGATGAAGGAATTGTATGGGAAGAATACAAGCTAAGGCTCAGCAACTTCAAAAAACAAGTGCGGAATCTTGGCAAGCCTTCTGCACGAGCCTGGAAAAGACGTCCGATACTGCAAGGTTGAGGAAACTTTTAGCAGGCAGGCCGATGGTACAAAGCCAACTAAAAACGGAAGACGGACGCTGGACGGAAAACAGCAGGGAAGCGGCAAACGCGCTCATGGAGGCGCACTTCCCGGGCTGTACTGAAGTCAACACTAACACACCAACTCCGCAGTACAACACAAGGCACGATGTACCCGAGGGCATCATATCCGATGAACGGATCATGTGGGCAATCGACTCGTTCGATGGCCATAAATCCCCTGGCCTCGATGGCATATTTCCAGCCATGCTGCAGAAGGTCAAAAAAGAGATCACTCTATGGCTTATATCTATATACACAGGATGCTTGGCGAAAGGATATGTGCCAGTAGAATGGAGGACAGCACGAGTTGTGTTCCTGCCGAAGGCACGAAAATGCAGCCATGTCCTTCCGAAAGATTACAGGCCTATAAGCCTCACCTCATTCCTGCTCAAAACACTTGAAAAACTTCTGGACCTCTACATAAGAGAGAAGATCAACTCTCATATGGAACACGATAGAGAAAGCACTGCACTACAAAGAATATGCGCTAGGCGCTTTCCTAGACATCTCGGGCGCATTCAACAATGTGTCGACCGCAGCAATAATGCAAAGCCTAAGAGCTACGGCAATCCATGAAGCGGTAGACTCCTGGATTTTTAATCTACTGAGCTGCAAGAGGATACACGCAGAATGGGGGACCACAAGAGTAAGCAAGGAGGCAAAAAGAGGCACACCCCAAGGGGGAGTGCTATCGCCCCTGCTGTGGAACCTTGTGGTCAACGATCTACTTAAAAAATTCAGAAACAAAGCCCCGAAGATAACTGCCTATGCGGATGACATAGGGATAATTATCGTAGGCAAATGTCCATCGACTATCAGCTCTGTCATGGAAAACACTCTAAGGGAGATACTTATGTGGGCCACGAACGCCGGACTAAGTATCAATGCGGACAAGACGGACCTCATCCTCTTCACAAGGAGGTACAAGGTGCCTCGATGGACTCCGCCAAAAATCAAAACAACACCGCTGATACCAAAAGGAAGTATCAAATATCTAGGAACAGTATTGGACAGCAAGCTGAGTTGGAAGCCTAATGTTAAGGAAAGGGTGAAAAAGGCCACCATGCTCTCTATGCATCTCAAAAGATGCTGAGTTACACATGGGGCCTATCACCCAGACTGATGCACTGGATCTTCATCTCAGTTGTGCGACCCATACTGCTCTACGGCGTGCTGGTATGGTGGCAAGCGACCGAAAAATCCACATACCTAAAGTTGATGGAGAAACCGCAGAGGCACGCACTCATGTGCATCACTGGAGCGGTAAGATCAACTCCAACTAAAGCTCTACAAACAATACTGAGTGTCAACCCTTTGGACATTCAGGCACGCCTTGTAGCACAAAAGACAGAACAACGTCTTTGCTCAACAGGCAACCTAGATGCAAGAACCTACGGACACAGTAGAATTGCAAGGAATATGCTAGTCAGCAAAGACTACATCACCCCCAAAAACAACTTCAACCAAACTCCGACGTTCCTGAAGCCCAATGAGTGGCGTTCGGGGATGGATCAGGATACGATAAACATCTATACAGACGGATCAAAAGTGGAAGAAGGAGTTGGGGCAGCGGTGTACTGCCCCAATCCTCACTTGGAGCTCAGATCAAAGGTGGGGGAACACCACCGACTGCAAGTTCTCAAGAAAAATGTGCAAGAAATACACCATAAAACTTACCCAGCACCTACTACAGCTTCGGAGACCGGACTGCAGGCTACTAGTTGGCCTCTTAACAGGCCACTGCCTAGTTGCGGCTCACGCCAAGAAGCTGGGTGTGCTGACAGAAGACAAATGCAGGAAATGCAGTGAACCAGGTGCCAAAGAAATGCTGGAGCCCCTTCTCTGCAGCTGCCCGGCACTCGCAGCACAAAGACAGCGCTACTTCGGAAAACCATGGCTGACATCGCTGGAGGAAGCGAGTCAACTCAGACACAAAACGCCTTTGGCCTTTGCCAAACACACTCACATACCGCAGGACGTCAGTAGTTAACTTGGTCCAGAGATCTCACAACTCCCGGTACCACAAAGGACCAAACTGGGTTATGTGAGGCTCCCCAGCAGGAGCCAGCCGGTCTAACCTAACCTAACCTAATACAAGATATGCTGAAAGTATGGCCAAACCCATATCCACATCAAATTGCCCATATCATCCAAGAGAAGGGAAAGTAGAGGAGGTGGCGTTCATGAACGGTGGCTGGCATGACAGGCTATGGAAGGAGAAGTAAGCGAGGTTTTATTTGTTTGTTAACAAACAACTGAACAGGAGCGGCGCAGCAGGTGGACTTTGTGCGCAGGACTCTTAGAAAATAAATAAAGAGGTATTTAAACTTAATTTTTTTTTTTAATTATTGGGTTTTTAGTTAAACAATGAACTGCTTACTTTTCTTAACATTACTATTTACTAAAATAAATACAACTTAAATAAGAGTTTAACAAAGCAAGATTATTAGTACAGACTACTCGAAGACTGAAGAAAGGAGTAAATTTTAGCTGATAAACATTCTATTGAATTTTCCAATGATATTTTAGTATACAATAAATTATAATTTGAACAAAGAACCCTAAGGGGCTCATGAACTTCAAAGTTTGATCTACAAATTGGCAAGTGAATTGGGCGAATAGTTCGGGTGAATCTATAAGGGACAGCGATGTCAATGTAGCTTTGGAGAAGGGGGGAGTTTACCTCACCTATAAGGAGTTTTTTTAAAACAATTACTCCACCGCACATTCTGCGATGTTTTAGGGATTGTAAATCAATTAGTTTTAGTCTCGATTCATAGGGTGGCAAGTGTCTAGTCGGATGCCAGTTCAGCTGACGCAGAGCGAACAATAAAAACTGCTTTTTAACTGATTAATTACACAGGGCAACACTAAAAAAAATCCACGGATCATTTGCACTTTTCCATAACAATTGGGTTCTCCTGAGTCCAAGTCCCATACAAAATTATTTTTCACCACCTATAGGTTCCGCGGTATAGCGACAAATAGAAAAGTAGCATATTGGACGACATTTTGAATTATGTCGCCTATTCCAAAGAAGTTACCGTGATATTTTTAGCTGCATTATACACTCAAGACACCACTGCACCGAACAAAAATTGTCCTCGGCCTGGACATTTGTCCATGCCGTTGCAATAAGACGTCAAAGTTGAAACTCTCGTATAAGTTAAGTTTTTGTCACATTCACCGGCCTGTTAAAAATATTCCTAAAATGGTAAAATTTTTTATTTAACCTAGATTTTGTAGCCCTATGTTCGCATCAATTTTGGTTTTTGTGCATATTCGTAATAATATTTGGTTGGAATTCTTATAGCAATTAAGGTTCGTTTTTTTTACTATTTCAACTACTATATTTTCTCCCAATTTTTGAAAAGTCATGGCAATCTTAAACACTCATGCTTATATTATTTTGGAGTTAAAAAATGTTTTCTTGATGGACCAACTAAGCATGCCATGACTTTTCAAAAATGGGGGGAAAATATAGTAGTAGAAAAAGTAAAAAAAATTTACTTTTATTCCAATAAAATATTATCACGATAGGCATAAAAAACAAAATTGAAGCAAGCATAGGGCTACAAAATTTAGGTAAAATAAAAAATTCTAACATTTTAGGTATATTTTTAAAAGGCCCTTGTTAGCAGCGTATATCGCGTGTCTTGGGGGCAGCTCATACCGCTCCGTTCAACTAGCAACTTATACCGCTAAACGCCGAATCCCTGACTAAAAGACAACAGTATTTTGTTAGGAACTGATCTTTATTTGGCGCTCATCGCGTCTTTTATACCCTTTTTCACTTATGTACTAGTTACAGTGTCCTGTGAGGAGTTGAATAACTCCTCACAAATAAGAGTGAATGATCACGCAAGGAGATGCCTGCCAGTTGCCAGATACGCGGCGAATTCGCCCGTAGTAACGGCAATGCAAGGAGAGAGAGTGAAGAGCGAGAGGGAAATATAAGAGAGAGACGAAAGATCAGAGAGAGTCAGCTTGCTGTGGTGCCGTGCGCAGAGGGCGAAAGGTTGAACGGTGATCGTGGACCTTGGACCCAAGAAAAGGAGACGCCGAGGACCAACGGTGTAAGGTCAGCCTATATAAGGAGGCCGAACGCCAGAAGCGGGACTCAGTAGGTGCACGCGCGCCGAAGCGTAAGAAAGTTTACAAGGAGCAGCAGCAAGCCAGACGCCCAGGATCGGCCAGCAGGACACACAGGATTTGCTGGGACACACAGGATCTACCAGCAGGACACACAGGATCGGCAGGACACACAGGAAACACAGGATCGGCCAGCAGGACACACAGGATCTGCCAGCAGGACACACAGGATCTACCAGCAGGACACAGAGGATCGGCAGGACACACAGGAAACACAGGATCGGCCAGCAGGACACACAGGATCTGCCAGCAGGACACACAGGATCTGCTAGGACACACAGGAGCGGACAGAAGGCCACTCAGGATCTGCCAGGACTGGAGCGGAGACGCAAGGGGTGAGGATCGCGGGTTAGCCTATCGGAACTAGACCCAGGCGTACGCCGTGCGCGTTCGGTAGTGCCTGAACAGGCGTGGCAAAGGGCTCGAGGACCAGGTTCCTTACGACTACGCCTATTTCGACAAGACCCTGGCGTATGCCTGGCGCGTCCAATAGAGTGTAAATAAGCGAATCCTGGCGCGAGCGGGGCATACCAGGTGCCTTGCAACTGTGTCTAATTCGACCAGACCCCGGTGTATGCCTGGCGCGTCGGATGGATCGTAGACAAGCGTATCCTGGCGGTACCCGTGGTCTAGAACCAGGTACGTCACACAACGCATATCGCGACTAGGCCCTGGCGTATGCCTGGCGCGTCGGATAGTGCGGAAGTGATCGTATCCTGGCGCGGCCATCCTGCTTCATCCGCCCTCATTGCGTAAAGCCCCTGCGAGCCAGTCCATCGAACACAGCCAGGACCAGCAGCCAGCCCTACCAGGACATCGAGCGCAGCCAGGATCAACAGGACAGGACTTCGAGCACAGACAGGACCCACAGGCAGCCATGGACAGCGAGCGCAGGCAGGATCACCAGTCAGCCAGCCAGTCAACCAGCCAGTCCACCAGCCAGAAGCAGCGTGATCAACGAGCAAGCGAGCACCAGCGAAAATCGAGACACACAAGTTATAAGAGAAGAGCCATGGAATAAATACCCTTTAACTAGAATTCTGTGCGATATCACTAATTAGTTGGGCAATCACGTTTATATAAATTTGGTGGGACGAACACACAAACTCTACTGAGCTAGCCGCACAAATAAGTAGCGAGCAGAAAGTAAAAATAACAGTTCGTTACATCTGGCGCCCAAAAACGTGATTGTCCCGACAGTTAGCGATTCGCAGAAGGGTAACAGGATGATGTTTTCTACGTCTGCCACACGCCAGTTTATCCGAAGAAAGGGAGGAGACGGTATAGCTCAGGATGCTATACCGTAACCAACACCGACTGGAGAACGGAGAACGTAAACAACAACGACAGGAGGCCAGCAGTCAGAGCGATGAGCGGATCCAAATCACCGGAGGTCGAGAGAGGCAGTAATTCCAGGCACAACGGCTAGACAGGGCATACATGATGGTGTCTGCAGGCTGGAAAGGAGAAAGGAGATAGTGAAGAGAAAAGAAAACAAAACGAACGGAGGTAAACAAACTCACTTACCCCAGTTTTTTTAAAGCACCATATGATCAAGGATGGGAAACATCCCGATAACTACGATCAGCTGGTAGTAAAAAAAATACTAAAAATATCGACTATATGCATGGTCACTTTAAAAGATCACTCTCGACATCGAGCTATCGATAGATTTCGGAAATCGACTAGCGGCAGGGATTAAGAGTGACCAGTCGATGAAGGAGGTGAGACGACGGCGCGGAACGATATATCGAAATACAAGGAATACATCGACGCGGGTTATCGACGCGGGAAATTTAAATTTGAGATCAAGGAAAAATCGAGGAAACGTCTGGAGCAAGTTAAATTCTAATGAGTTACAAGGTGGCGCTGTGGAGCTTAACCACGAGCTGTGAGCGCCGGGAGTACGAGAAGGCAACGAGCCGGAACGGCACTACTGCGTCAAGACCCCCAAAGACTTGCGGGAGCAAGTCGACATAAGGTGAGACAGCAGGAGAACCGTCAGAGAGGACGTCAGAAATACAAGGAGGCACTGTGAAGCTTAAGCAAGAGCTGTGAGAGTCAGCAGTAAAAGAAATCAGGGAGCAGGAACCGGACTACTACGTCAAGAACCCCAAAGACTTGCGGTAGCAAGTTGACATAAGGTGAGACAGCAGGAGGACCAGTATGCAAGCAAGAGACACTAGAGATGAGGAACAAGTCTCATTTTTTTCCCGAAGAAAGGGGAGAATGTGAGGAGTTGAATAACTCCTCACAAATAAGAGTGAATGATCACGCAAGGAGATGCCTGCCAGTTGCCAGATACGCGGCGAATTCGCCCGTAGTAACGGCAATGCAAGGAGAGAGAGTGAAGAGCGAGAGGGAAATATAAGAGAGAGACGAAAGATCAGAGAGAGTCAGCTTGCTGTGGTGCCGTGCGCAGAGGGCGAAAGGTTGAACGGTGATCGTGGACCTTGGACCCAAGAAAAGGAGACGCCGAGGACCAACGGTGTAAGGTCAGCCTATATAAGGAGGCCGAACGCCAGAAGCGGGACTCAGTAGGTGCACGCGCGCCGAAGCGTAAGAAAGTTTACAAGGAGCAGCAGCAAGCCAGACGCCCAGGATCGGCCAGCAGGACACACAGGATTTGCTGGGACACACAGGATCTACCAGCAGGACACACAGGATCGGCAGGACACACAGGAAACACAGGATCGGCCAGCAGGACACACAGGATCTGCCAGCAGGACACACAGGATCTACCAGCAGGACACACAGGATCGGCAGGACACACAGGAAACACAGGATCGGCCAGCAGGACACACAGGATCTGCCAGCAGGACACACAGGATCTGCTAGGACACACAGGAGCGGACAGAAGGCCACTCAGGATCTGCCAGGACTGGAGCGGAGACGCAAGGGGTGAGGATCGCGGGTTAGCCTATCGGAACTAGACCCAGGCGTACGCCTGGCGCGTTCGGTAGTGCCTGAACAGGCGTGGCAAAGGGCTCGAGGACCAGGTTCCCTACGACTACGCCTATTTCGACAAGACCCTGGCGTATGCCTGGCGCGTCCAATAGAGTGTAAATAAGCGAATCCTGGCGCGAGCGGGGCATACCAGGTGCCTTGCAACTGCGTCTAATTCGACTAGACCCTGGCGTATGCCTGGCGCGTCGGATGGATCGTAGACAAGCGTATCCTGGCGGTACCCGTGGTCTAGAACCAGGTACGTCACACAACGCATATCGCGACTAGGCCCTGGCGTATGCCTGGCGCGTCGGATAGTGCGGAAGTGATCGTATCCTGGCGCGGCCATCCTGCTTCATCCGCCCTCATTGCGTAAAGCCCCTGCGAGCCAGTCCATCGAACACAGCCAGGACCAGCAGCCAGCCCTACCAGGACATCGAGCGCAGCCAGGATCAACAGGACAGGACTTCGAGCACAGACAGGACCCACAGGCAGCCATGGACAGCGAGCGCAGGCAGGATCACCAGTCAGCCAGCCAGTCAACCAGCCAGTCCACCAGCCAGAAGCAGCGTGATCAACGAGCAAGCGAGCACCAGCGAAAATCGAGACACACAAGTTATAAGAGAAGAGCCATGGAATAAATACCCTTTAACTAGAATTCTGTGCGATATCACTAATTAGTTGGGCAATCACGTTTATATAAATTTGGTGGGACGAACACACAAACTCTACTGAGCTAGCCGCACAAATAAGTAGCGAGCAGAAAGTAAAAATAACAGTTCGTTACAGTCCTTATGTATAAGCAACTTTAGGGGATCATATGTCTAAGATATTTTGGGCACAAGTGTATGTCTTAGAGAGTAATAAATGTCAAGTGTCAATGATTTGGGTTAGCCATTTGACTCTCGGGTCTCAGTGTTATCTGAAGTGGTGTGGTGTTGCAGCAACAGCCTAATTACCCATATTCAGATCTGAACAGCCCTTGAATGCAACAAAAACTTGAGTAAAATATGAGATTTCAACTTTGACAACTTATTCCAACGGATTGGACAAATATTCAAGCAGGGAATACTTTTTGTTCAATGCAGTGGTGTTTTGGGTGTATAATCCAGCTTAAAATATCACGGTAACTTCTTTGGAATAGGCGACATAATTCAAAATGTCGTCCAACATGCTACTTTTCTATTTGTCGCTATACCGCGGAACCTATAGGTGATGGAAAATAATTTTGTATGGGACTTGGACTCAGGAGAACCCAATTGTCATGGAAAAGTGCAAATGATCCGTGGAGTTTTCAAAAAGTTCGATTTTGTTGCCCTGTGTTATTGTTGTTCTATGTATTGAGGGCTCCATACAATCGAGCAATATTCCAAAATTGGGCGAACCATGGAAACATACAAAGATTTTGTTGTGTATGGATCGTCGAACTCCTTGGCCCAACGTTTTATGAAGGCTAAAACACCCCTAGCTTTACCAATAGTAACAGAAATGTGGCTTTTAAAACATAATTTGCTATCGAATAAAACACCTAGATCATTTACTTTGGAAATATGTTCCAAAATACAATTACCAAGATCGTAAGGTTGAATATGAGCTGCAGTTCGATAAAAGGACATCGATTTGCATTTTGCATAGTTTAGTTGATGGAGCACCAAGACTGTAATTCATTTAGATCCGATTGCAGGCGATTATGAGAGATTTGATCGGAGTATCATAGGCAAATTTTTACGTCATCAGCATACATCAAAGTAGTGTTAAAAGATATGACGTTGGGAAGATCGTTTATAAAAAGTACAAACAATAGTGGATCCAAATGACTGCCTTGGGGGACACCAGAGAACACATTTACAACAGAAGACAATTGATTGTTAAAGAGAACGCGTTGAGTTCTATTTGAAAAATATGCCGAAATCCAGTTTAGTAAAATTGGTGGAAATCCTAAAAGAGACAGTTTGTGAAGGAGAAGGCTATGGTTTACTGAATCAAATGCCTTGCTGAAGTCTGTAAAAATAACATCAGTTTGGCATTTATTTAGGAAACTTCAATGAATAAGACAAGAGAATTCAAGGAGATTTGTAGTAGTTGACCGATGCTTAACAAAGCCATGCTGAGCTGGAGAGATTATGGAGGAACACATATGTTAAAGTTGGCAGGTGATCAACTGTTCTAAAAGCTTAGGTATAGCAGAGAGTTTAGCAATACCGCGATAGTTTTCAACATCGGATCTTGAGCCTTTTTATGCAAAGGAATGATGAAAGATTCGCTCCAAATTCTCGGGAATTCTGAAAGAAGCAGTGATTGGTTGAATAAAAAAAAGTCATTGGCCAGGACAAAGCTTCGGCACAGTTTCTAAGGACAAAGCTTGGTATCTTATCAGGACCCGTTGAAAACGATATTTCAAGGGACAGAAGGGCTTTGAGAACGTCTTTGACTTCAAAATTCGGAACATAGATATTATTAATGTGGGGTAGAGGGTAAGGGTAAGAAGTAGAAGAGCTATAGGACTGTGGAGAGTAGGTTGACTGGAAAAATTTGGCAAAAAGATTCGATATTTTTGATGAAGAGGATTCAGTAGAGCTTGTAACGATCCTGCTTTGCTGAGGTAGCTCAGCGGTGTCCTGGTGTTCGTTCCAACATTTATTTGTGTCAGGAGTGGTTGCTGGAAGAGTTCGACCCGGTTCCCAGAGTATGACAGGTATGAGGGGTTCGGTGAAATTGAATCGGTATGCGTTTATTTAGACTTGTATTGTACATAGGAGAGATAGAGTTCGTGCTGCGGAGCTCGTCCGCCCATAGGATGCCGGGTACTTCTGCGTCGTCGTCGTGGTCGGCAGACGGCTGGCGTCCTGTGGATGAGAAAGAAACAGGCCCTGATGTTCCTGGCCACGTCGTTCCTGGTGGCTAGGCTCCGTTTCGCATCCCCTTATGTCTATGATGAGAGAGTTTGGAGGCCACTTGGGTCTACCAGTTTTGAGAACAGGGCCTACGGATGATTGCCGCTTCTGATCGGTTACCTTACGGTTACTGTACTGCCTCGGCCCTGGTCGACTCGGATGATCGCACAGACTCGGATGATGGACTCTAGGTCCTCGAGAGGCAATCCGATGCACCGGCGCTCGAGATCGGCTGTCACTGATGACGGCTTCTACCCTCGAACTGGGCTTTGGGGGGAACAGTCGAGGATCGGCGACCTTATGGCTACTGTACTGCCTCGGCCCTGGTGGCTCGGATGATCGCACAGACTCGGATGATGGACTCTAGGTCCTCGAGAGGCGATCCGATGCACCGGCGCTCGAGATCGGCTGTCACTGATGACGGCTTCTACCCTCGAACGGAGCTTTGGGGGGAACAGTTGAGGATCGGCTGTCACTGATGACGGCTTCTTCCTCGGGGAAAGGTTTGGGGAGGGTTTGGGGAAGGGGTTTTGTTACTAACTACAATTTATTCAGCTGGACCGGGTACTAGACCCAATCCCGAAAGTGACTCTGCAGTTGACTCCCAGACAAGTGCTACCCCTAGGTAGGCTAACCTCAACCGATCACTGTCGGTCGCAGAGTGAATCTGTATGGGCAACCGGAGCCCTTTTTATATCCCCCCCGGGCCTAGATTAGTGTGACTGTAGTTTCCTAATCCTATGGCCAGTGCCATAGCGCGTGTGGCTTGTGGTGGCCGTTGGTCAGTGTGGCCGTTTCTTTTGTTTGGCGCGCCCGCCCGGATATTTGAATTCAAACTTATTAAGCTAATTAATTATATTGTGCGCTTTCGAGCGTCACAAGCTTTTATAGTGAAGAGATGAGGGATAACAATTACACTTTCTTTTAGAATTCACAAAGGAATAAAAATGTTTTGGATCCGTGCGAATGTTCTCTCTGCATTGAGCAATGTAGCGAGCGTAGCTCTGGTTAGCGGCAAGTGTAAATTCTGAGCGGATCGAGACGTACTGCGTCAGGTCTACTGAGAGGTTGGTTTTTAAATATTTTTTGTATAGCCTCAGTTGTTTGTTTTTAAGGTAAGATAAGTTCTTATTAAACCATGGGGGCTTGGACGAGCCAATAACGGATACATCTGGGACGAAAATTTTTATCGACAATAGCAAGGACTCATAGAACGTTGACACTGCCGTGTTTGTGTGTGCGTTTGTGTAGGGAAAGGAAATTAATAAGGGGAAACCCCACTTCCCCCTTGTAACGATCGTGGCCGGAGCGCGGAGTAGCTAAGGATTTCGACGGAGTTTTGCTCGTTTGTCGGATCCAAAGTAAATTCAGGCTTCGATGCGTAGAGTGGCTGAGGATTTCGACGGAGTTTTACTCGTTTGTCGGATCCAACGCCATTGTGGGTTTCGAAGCGCGTGGTGGCTGAGAATTTCGACGGAGTTTTACTCGTTTGTCGGATCCAAAGCCGCTGCCAGTTTCGGCCAAGGGATCTTAGTCTTTGAACTTAAATAAATATTGTTATTGACCTTGGGAGCCTTGAGTCCTATCCCAGCCCGAAATCTTCCTTACAAGATGAAAATCCGCACCCGATTGCATTTAAAATTTTGGAAGTCCATATATACTGTTGCTGTAAAAAGAAGAACGAAGAATAAAGCTTGGTCCTCAAGAACTAGTGGGATGGTTCGAAGGGAGGCTTAGCTGAGCACCAGGCGGGTCGCAGGTTGCGGATAGCGAAAGGCCTTCTGGGAAGGTTAGTTGCGAATAAGCGTAAGCAAATAAGCAGCCCCGGACAAACAGCGGATATACCGACGAAGGTATACCGACAAGACGTTTGTCTGGCCGTCTTATCACCGTAGCCTTACACACCCCCTCCTTCACAACTACCTACCACCATCCTATCCCCCACATCTCACCTCGGTACCGGACTAAGGTGTCATTCGATCCGATAGTCAGCCTGGCTGAGGGCCCGAGTCAAATAGCCCAGTCGCAAACGGAGGGTTCAGACAAGTCACCCTTTGTCTACCACAGTCTGTCCTAACTGCGCCTTACTCGGGTATAGGCAAATTTTTACGTCATCAGCATACATCAAAGTAGTGTTAAAAGATATGACGTTGGGAAGATCGTTTATAAAAAGTACAAACAATAGTGGATCCAAATGACTGCCTTGGGGGACACCAGAGAACACATTTACAACAGAAGACAATTGATTGTTAAAGAGAACGCGTTGAGTTCTATTTGAAAAATATGCCGAAATCCAGTTTAGTAAAATTGGTGGAAATCCTAAAAGAGACAGTTTGTGAAGGAGAAGGCTATGGTTTACTGAATCAAATGCCTTGCTGAAGTCTGTAAAAACAACATCAGTTTGGCATTTATTTAGGAAACTTCAATGAATAAGACAAGAGAATTCAAGGAGATTTGTAGTAGTTGACCGATGCTTAACAAAGCCATGCTGAGCTGGAGAGATTATGGAGGAACACATATGTTAAAGTTGGCAGGTGATCAACTGTTCTAAAAGCTTAGGTATAGCAGAGAGTTTAGCAATACCGCGATAGTTTTCAACATCGGATCTTGAGCCTTTTTTATGCAAAGGAATGATGAAAGATTCGCTCCAAATTCTCGGGAATTCTGAAAGAAGCAGTGATTGGTTGAATAAAAAAAAGTCATTGGCCAGGACAAAGCTTCGGCACAGTTTCTAAGGACAAAGCTTGGTATCTTATCAGGACCCGTTGAAAACGATATTTCAAGGGACAGAAGGGCTTTGAGAACGTCTTTGACTTCAAAATTCGGAACATAGATATTATTAATGTGGGGTAGAGGGTAAGGGTAAGAAGTAGAAGAGCTATAGGACTGTGGAGAGTAGGTTGACTGGAAAAATTTGGCAAAAAGATTCGATATTTTTGATGAAGAGGATTCAGTAGAGCTTGTAACGATCCTGCTTTGCTGAGGTAGCTCAGCGGTGTCCTGGTGTTCGTTCCAACATTTATTTGTGTCAGGAGTGGTTGCTGGAAGAGTTCGACCCGGTTCCCAGAGTATGACAGGTATGAGGGGTTCGGTGAAATTGAATCGGTATGCGTTTATTTAGACTTGTATTGTACATAGGAGAGATAGAGTTCGTGCTGCGGAGCTCGTCCGCCCATAGGATGCCGGGTACTTCTGCGTCGTCGTCGTGGTCGGCAGACGGCTGGCGTCCTGTGGATGAGAAAGAAACAGGCCCTGATGTTCCTGGCCACGTCGTTCCTGGTGGCTAGGCTCCGTTTCGCATCCCCTTATGTCTATGATGAGAGAGTTTGGAGGCCACTTGGGTCTACCAGTTTTGAGAACAGGGCCTACGGATGATTGCCGCTTCTGATCGGTTACCTTACGGTTACTGTACTGCCTCGGCCCTGGTCGACTCGGATGATCGCACAGACTCGGATGATGGACTCTAGGTCCTCGAGAGGCAATCCGATGCACCGGCGCTCGAGATCGGCTGTCACTGATGACGGCTTCTACCCTCGAACTGGGCTTTGGGGGGGGAACAGTCGAGGATCGGCGACCTTACGGCTACTGTACTGCCTCGGCCCTGGTGGCTCGGATGATCGCACAGACTCGGATGATGGACTCTAGGTCCTCGAGAGGCGATCCGATGCACCGGCGCTCGAGATCGGCTGTCACTGATGACGGCTTCTACCCTCGAACGGAGCTTTGGGGGGAACAGTTGAGGATCGGCTGTCACTGATGACGGCTTCTTCCTCGGGGAAAGGTTTGGGGAGGGTTTGGGGAAGGGGTTTTGTTACTAACTACAATTTATTCAGCTGGACCGGGTACTAGACCCAATCCCGAAAGTGACTCTGCAGTTGACTCCCAGACAAGTGCTACCCCTAGGTAGGCTAACCTCAACCGATCACTGTCGGTCGCAGAGTGAATCTGTATGGGCAACCGGAGCCCTTTTTATATCCCCCCCGGGCCTAGATTAGTGTGACTGTAGTTTCCTAATCCTATGGCCAGTGCCATAGCGCGTGTGGCTTGTGGTGGCCGTTGGTCAGTGTGGCCGTTTCTTTTGTTTGGCGCGCCCGCCCGGATATTTGAATTCAAACTTATTAAGCTAATTAATTATATTGTGCGCTTTCGAGCGTCACAAGCTTTTATAGTGAAGAGATGAGGGATAACAATTACACTTTCTTTTAGAATTCACAAAGGAATAAAAATGTTTTGGATCCGTGCGAATGTTCTCTCTGCATTGAGCAATGTAGCGAGCGTAGCTCTGGTTAGCGGCAAGTGTAAATTCTGAGCGGATCGAGACGTACTGCGTCAGGTCTACTGAGAGGTTGGTTTTTAAATATTTTTTGTATAGCCTCAGTTGTTTGTTTTTAAGGTAAGATAAGTTCTTATTAAACCATGGGGGCTTGGACGAGCCAATAACGGATACATCTGGGACGAAAATTTTTATCGACAATAGCAAGGACTCATAGAACGTTGACACTGCCGTGTTTGTGTGTGCGTTTGTGTAGGGAAAGGAAATTAATAAGGGGAAACCCCACTTCCCCCTTGTAACGATCGTGGCCGGAGCGCGGAGTAGCTAAGGATTTCGACGGAGTTTTGCTCGTTTGTCGGATCCAAAGTAAATTCAGGCTTCGATGCGTAGAGTGGCTGAGGATTTCGACGGAGTTTTACTCGTTTGTCGGATCCAACGCCATTGTGGGTTTCGAAGCGCGTGGTGGCTGAGAATTTCGACGGAGTTTTACTCGTTTGTCGGATCCAAAGCCGCTGCCAGTTTCGGCCAAGGGATCTTAGTCTTTGAACTTAAATAAATATTGTTATTGACCTTGGGAGCCTTGAGTCCTATCCCAGCCCGAAATCTTCCTTACAAGATGAAAATCCGCACCCGATTGCATTTAAAATTTTGGAAGTCCATATATACTGTTGCTGTAAAAAGAAGAACGAAGAATAAAGCTTGGTCCTCAAGAACTAGTGGGATGGTTCGAAGGGAGGCTTAGCTGAGCACCAGGCGGGTCGCAGGTTGCGGATAGCGAAAGGCCTTCTGGGAAGGTTAGTTGCGAATAAGCGTAAGCAAATAAGCAGCCCCGGACAAACAGCGGATATACCGACGAAGGTATACCGACAAGACGTTTGTCTGGCCGTCTTATCACCGTAGCCTTACATACCCCCTCCTTCACAACTACCTACCACCATCCTAT
This sequence comes from Drosophila oshimai, assembly GCA_018150695.1. Taxonomy (NCBI): domain Eukaryota; kingdom Metazoa; phylum Arthropoda; class Insecta; order Diptera; family Drosophilidae; genus Drosophila; species Drosophila oshimai. The sequence goes on along the minus strand of JAECWM010000268.1, from coordinate 251,247 downwards.
CCCCCACATCTCACCTCGGTACCGGACTAAGGTGTCATTCGACCCGATAGTCAGCCTGGCTGAGGGCCCGAGTCAAATAGCCCAGTCGCAAACGGAGGGTTCAGACAAGTCACCCTTTGTCTACCACAGTCTGTCCTAACTGCGCCTTACTCGGGTACGGCGGATCTCTGCCCGAGCGGACCGTATACTTCTTCGAAACTCGAGGGACTACAACATGAAGAAGAATCAAAAGATAAAAATCCCCCAGGATATCCCTGCAACTGGTGTCGCAAGACATCTTAAGGACAGATCCCTCGACGGCCAGAGACCCAACAAGGCAGCGAACTCGCCTAGGACCTCACCAGCAGCTCAGGCGAAAAGACCTGCGCCGCAGGTGTTCCCAGCTAGAGAGCGTGGTGTGCCAGCAGCAGCTACCCTGCCAGCACGTCCACCTCTCGCGTTTAATAGGCCACAATCTATCAGACCGCTGAAGAAACAGGACGCCCTTCCAGCCCTAGGACAGCCCGGAGGACTGGATGACTCAAATAGGCGTGGCCTGCCAGGGTCAAAAGTCAAGTGGTACCTCAGGTACCTAATGCAGGGCTTGACGCCGGAGGAGGCCTTGAAGGAGGCAAAGGAGCCGAGAGAGCAACCGGCACTAGGAGCAGCACCGGCTGGCAAGCTGCTGAACACCAGCCGCACATTACCCACAGACACCCCCAAGAGGTCCAGGCACGGCAGAGAGGCTAGTGAGACATCCTCTCGGGCCCCTAGGCAAAAGTGCAGGCAAGGAAGATACCTTCCCAGCTTCGCCGAGACCAGCAACCGACAACCGCCGGAGGACGACCCTCTGGCCCGGCACCACCGCCCACCGGAACCCGTCCGACATACGCTGTCAAGAAAGCCTCGTTCATCAAGGTGGCCATACTCCCGGAGAGGTTTCCGGTGGTCAGTCTGACCCATGAGGAACTGTCCGGGCTCCAGGAATCCATCATGGACGAGATGCTCACGTCGGCGTGGAGCGGTCCGGTCGTGTTCAGGGGAATCCACTTCAGGGTGGGCTACCTGATCATCGATTGCCTGGACCAGGGCACAGCCGAGTGGCTTAAGATTGCCGTACCTCAGCTGCGGACGTGGAAGGGAGTACCCCTTGGCGTGTCTCATCGACATCCCGGCAGTCTACAACGCTACGTTGTTCTGGTCGAGAAGCGCGGATAGAACCAATGAGGAGATTCAGGCCTTCATCGATTTCCAAAACCGCTTCGGAACAGACGCCTGGAACGTCATCTCCAGGAGAAACGACGGAGCTGGTGCACTCCTTGTGGTAGGGATGGACCAGACCGGAAGGGATGAGATAGTGGAGTGTTACCACCAACTCAACTTCCGGTATGGCGACGTTCCCGTGACTGTTCAGAAAAAGACCAGGAAAGCTCCGGAAGAAACGTCCAGCGAAGACACCTGTGAGGCTGTCGAGGATACCCTCGAACCACTGAGTGTGGAGCCGACGTCGCAGAGTGGGGAGCAGGATGATCAATATGCCGCGAGCATGGAGATTGGGGACGACCAAGGGGATGGACACCCCATGTCATCCCAAGAGCTGGCCCAGGCGCTCCTCCTGGATGACAGCTGCGAGGAGGCAGAGGTCACCGGGATAGACGGTGGTGGAGAGAATGGCTCTCTCTTTTCACCAGACATCACGGAGCATCAAAACTGATGGCTGCAACAAGCAGCACTCGGCTGGCCCAGGTGAACATCCACCGTGCCAAAGCAGCATCTACTGTCTTGGCAAGGATGTTTACCACCCAACACCTTGGGCTAGCCCTTGTACAGGAACCATGGTGGCACCATGGTATAAAAGGCCTGTAAAGGAAAGATACGACGGTAATATGCGATCCAGGAGGACTACCTCCCAGATCATGCATTGTTATAAGGAAAGAAATCAAATACAGTATCTTTTCAGAATTCCTGAACATGGACACCGAAGCTAGCAGTGGCCTCCGCCTACTTCGCTGGGGAGGAAGCCTGTCCACCGCCAGAAATACTCGGGCTAGAGGACCACTGCCGGAAGAGTAAGATACCCCTCATCATAGGATGTGACGCCAACGCACATCATGTGATTTGGGACAGCACGGATGTTAACAACAGAGGTGAGCAACTTCTAGAATTTATTTTAAACAATAACCTAGAGATCTGTAATGTCGGCTCCACGCCGACATTTGTTACCAAGGTAAGAGAAGAGGTCCTAGACATAACTTTGGCAACCAATTCAATCAAACCCCACATTAAGAACTGGCATATGTCACAATTTTGTTTGAGGTAGCCTTCAATACAAAAAGATACAGCCCTGAAAGAAAACCCAGAAAATTAAACTGGGATAAGTTCAGGTCAAATCTAGAGCTAAATCATTCCAACGAACCGTCAGGGTACCCTGACATCCCTTGGAACTGGAAGACAACCTAGGTCACGAAATAGTGAATGTCTTTGAAGACAGTTGTCCTCTAGGCAGACAAAAACGGGAAACAGACGCACCGTGGTGGAATGCTAATCTTGAACGGCTACTACAACTGAAAGTAACTGGAAGTTCTACAGGCAAAGCCTGACGCTTTATAACAAAGAGATCAGGAAAGCCAAACGGAAGAACTACAGGGACTTCTGTAAGGCAATAAGTAACGTCAACGAGGGCGCGAGACTGCTCAAGGCAATGGCTAAAAGTGCAAGGGATAGTTATTTAGCCCTGAAGAAAGGTAATAACACCTTTAATTCCACGGATCGGGAAAAATTACAACTTCTTTTTGACACGCATTTCCCGGAAATTACTCCCAATACAGGAAACATTATGCGTGATCATCATAGCACCCCTAGGACAGTAGCAAGTGACTGGGCGACAGCCAAGTCTATAGTTACGCCCGAGAAACCTAAATGAGCTATTGGAATCTTCCAACCATTTACGTCACCTGGATTAGATAGAATCCCTCCATCCTTCTTACAGCAGGGGCAGGAGCTACTCCTAACCCGCTTAGGAAGACTAATGGTAAGCAGCCGAGGCCTTGGCTATATCCCAAGTGCATAGTGCAGCGCTAGGGTGGAGAGATATCACCAGCCCAAAGTCCTTCAGATCTATCAGCTTTACTTCGTTTTGCCTTAAAACTCTTAAAGCTCTCAGAGACTGTGCGCTGCAACACACGCAGCCTGCCTACAGAGCAGGCCGTTCAACAGACACGGCACTTAATCAACTATGCTGCAGCCTAGTGGGGGCAGTTGACAGCAAAGAATGCTATTGCATTGCTATTTGTGCCTTCCTAGACATAGGGGGAGCCTTCGACAACACATGACATAATGCGGTTCGAGCTGCCCTGTCTAGAAGGATTCCAGACAAGCAACATGCACACTGGGCTCAGATAACATGACAATTGCAACTAGCAGAGGCTGCCCGCAAGGAGGAGTTGCTGTGGAGTCTGCTAGTAGATGACCTTCTCAGCAAACTTGATGAAAAGGGAATCCAATGTCAGGGATACGCCGATGACATTGTGATAATAGCCAGAGGCAAATTGGAAGAGACACTCTGTGACATCGTCCAACTCGGACTCAAGACAACGCTAGAGTGGTGCAGGGAGGTTGGACTCAACCTAAATCCCACAAAAACAATCATCGTTCCCTTCGCAAGGAAGTACAAACTACAGAGAATAAGAAAAATATCACTGCTAAGAATTCCTATATAAAATAGCCGAGAGGATAAGTATCCAGGAATCACCTTGGATAGTAAGCTAAACTTCGCTTCCCATGTCCAAAAGACATTGGAAAAGTGCTATAGAGCGCTCTAAACCTGTCGGAAAACACACCATAGCATGGTACACTGATGGATCTCTGACACAAAAAGGCACAGGCCTCGGAATGGTAGGGCCCCGCACAAACACCACGAATCCCTTGGCCAATACACCAGTATATTCCAGGCTGAGGTATGTGCCATCGGACGTTGTGCAGAGCTCAACATACAGCGTGGATGCAAGGAAAAGGAAAATTCGATCCCTTCGGACAGCCGAGCAGCAATCACTACTTTATACAGTAAGAAAGTCACCTCAGAGAGGGTCTTAGAGGTGAAGAGTAAGATGAATCTATTGGGCAGTCGAAATAGGGTGCCCCTCAAATGGATTCCGGGTCATAGGGACATATCCGGAAATGAAATTGCCGATATAATGGCAAAACTAGGAGCCGAACAGCCCCTGATAGGACCAGAATCCTACTGTGGCATAGGAAGGCACACAATAAAAGAATACATCAGGAAAGAGGAAGGCACCATGAGCCAAGAACACTGGAGAAATACTCCAGGCCTAAGGCAAGCCAAAACTGTAATAGATAACTACAGCAAGAAGAGGTTCGAAGAGGTTCGATTTCGCTCTGTACTTTCAAAGTGAACGGCCGTGATTTTTATTTGTTTGTCGTGTAAACCCAACGGTGGGAATATAGAAAAACATATAAATCGCCTTATTAATTTATAAACTTTTATAATCCGTTCGCTTAGCGAGTGAATCTATTTTATTCTGTGCATAACAATAAATTAATCAATTTAAACTTTTAGTTTCTCTTGTGTTTTTGTTCTTGCGTTCTATTTTGTCTTTCATTTGTGCTTTATCCGTCCCACGCAGGGCCAATCGTTGTTGTTGTTTTTGCATGCACATCAACTGCATTGACTGCGCTCTCGCGCTCTTTATCTCGCTCTCTATATCGAAACTCCTAATCGTGTAGTTATCTGCGCTCGCTCTTGCGGTAATTTTAGCTGCTCGCTCAAAAGTTTCGATTTCATTTTATTTGGTACAGTGGTCCGATTAGTCAAAATTATGGACACATTTTTTGTCTGTGTTGATAAAAAATGCCAGAAGGCAATCAAGGCTGACCAGCCTAAAATGACTTGTTGGCTATGTGAAAAAATGGTGCACACCAACTGCGCTGGTTTTACTGGCCGAACAAGTGATGACCTAAGTAAGGGTAAAAATTTTCAGTTCTGTTGTGACGCCTGTCTCGAGGTTGCGAACGAGATGAAATTGTTCATGCGCCAAACTAAAGGCGGCTTGAAGGGGCTGATCACCTGTTTTGCCGGAGCTAGAGATAGTTTTCGCAAGGCAGATGATCTGCTCCAAGCTCTGGACAATCAATTTAATAGCATAAAACTATTAGAGGAGTCTGCAAATCGCAAAAAAGCCGCTGGTGGTAGGCCAAAGGGGAACACCCCGCAGCCACCGTCAGGTGACCAGCAGAGCACTCCCGTGGATCAGCAGCCGAACTCAGCAACCGCTCAAATGTTGCTAAGATCGGCAGCAAAAAAAGATTCGGAACCCGATCAATCCACAGCGGAGTGTATGCAAATAGGCGATCCTGAAAATTCCGATTTGTCCGTAGTGGTTTCACAGTTGGTTAAACCACCAAACCTAGTTAACACACCGCCACGAGGGAATATTGAGTCCGAACTACCGGGCATAGGTGGTTCTGCAGACGCACAATCTGCATCACCTAAAGCTCTTTCAGTGGTTCCACCAAAGAAACAAATATTTGTTTCTCGGCTTTCCCCTGATCAAACATCTTCTGATGTACTGTCTCATATACAAGACAAAATAAAAGCCGCAAACATTAAGGTGGAAAAATTTAAGTTCTCTTATGCTAGGGATATTTCATCTTTCAAGATCACTGTCCCAATCGAGCACTTTGCTACCATAAGTTCTGCCGAATTCTGGCCGGACAATTTGGTGGTAAAAGAGTTCAAAGCTAAGAAAAAAAAGAAAGGGCCCACGGGAATAAGACTTCCCAGTCGTGGCCAGACCATTGTGCCATCTTCCTCTTCTTCTTCTTCAAAAAACTAACCAAAAACCTCCTTCTTTCCTATCAAAATGCAAGAGGCTTGCGTAGCAAGCTAACTGTATTCTGATAGCTTTTCATTTGCATCCCATGTTCTTGTGTTATAGAAACCTAGTTAAAGCCGGAGGTCTTTTACCGGACCTTCTTTCCAAACGGAAAGACTCTGGTGGAGTCTTAATAGCAGTGGACTCCAACCTCACGTCGGAAGAGGTACGTTTTAAGGAATTTAATAATATTGAATATATTTGTCTAAAGCTGTCCCTTCCGGGACAGTTTATATATATCACTTGCTCTTATAATTCGCCGTCTTCTGAACTCCAAGAGTACTTAAATCATCTTTCTGTTATACAGTCCGTTTCATATAGGCTGTCCGATAGGGATCAGTTATTAGTTCTGGGTGATTTCAACATACCTGGAGCTACGTGGTCCACAGATGAAAAATTAAATGTCTTACTTCCTATTGCACAACATGACTTTATTGACGGCTTGCTTGACATATCTTTGAGTCAAGTAAACCATGTTCGAAACTCACTAGGCCGCTTACTGGACTTGTGCTTTGTCTCGAATCCTGAAGCCGTGTTTCTATCTGAAGATCCATATCATCCTACTTTCGATGTGACAGTCGACACGGGTATCGTGATAGAAGAAAAATCAGAAAAGTCAACTAAACATACATTGTTTTCGTAAGGCAGACTTTTCTAGGCTTAATTACTTTATATCTGGCTTCAATTGGTCCGATCTCTTCTCATGCAATAACATGGCTGATGCCATAAATATTTTTTATACTGCAATTAAATCATTTTTTAATTCTTGTGTTCCGAGGTACTATCCGTCAATCTCCAGTAAACCACCTTGGTTTAGTAAAGAGTTGTCACACCTAAGAAATGTTAAGTCCAGACTTTACAGGAAATATAAAGACTCCGGTTCTCAATCTGTTTTTTCAAAATATCTAAGTGCTCGGTCAAAATTTACCGTGCTTAACGCGCAGTGCTATAAAAATTATTTAAATCGTTGTAAGGTCCAGTTCTCGCAGGACCCGAAACAGTTTTATAACTTTGTTAACACCAAGCGTAAGTCTACTTCTTATCCTTCCTCGCTATATTTTGAAAACATGACGGCAACCACAGATCAGGCAATAGCCGATCTTTATGCCCAATTTTTTCAAACAACTTATACTACTTCCGCACATCCAATTGAGCCTTATTCTTACACCATGTCCACGTCGAACCTTATATTCAGTCCTACTATAAACGAAAGCTCTTTATTTTTGGATCTTCAACGTGTTAAGCCTGTTTACTCTCCAGGTCCCGACGGAATTCCTGGCTGCGTGCTTAGGAATTGCGCGGAAGCCCTGTGCAAACCCCTTCTCAAATTGTTCACCTTATCTTTAGAAACCTCCCAATTTCCCCTTATTTGGAAGGAGTCATTTGTTATTCCTCTCCACAAAAAAGGTAACAAATTGGATGCCAGCAGTTAAAGAGGTATCTCTAAGTTGTCGGCTATCCCCAAACTTTTCGAAAATGTCATTACTCCTCATTTGCAGCACCTTTGTTGGTCAGTAATATCTCCGTGTCAACACGGATTTATGAAAAGAAGATCAACAACTACTAACCTTTTGGAGCTCACCTCATTCGTGATAAAGGGCTTTAAAAGTAGCTTTCAAACAGATGTCATTTACACTGACTTTAGTAAAGCATTTGACTATGTAAATCACTCACTTTTAGTTCGGAAACTTGACTTGTTAGGGTTTCCAAATGATCTTCTTAGATAGATTTTAAGTTATCTGAATGGCAGGACACAAGGAGTCCTTTTTAAAAATTCTCTTTCTGGTCTTCTCCGAGTTACCTCCGGCGTCCCACAAGGAAGTCACCTTGGTCCGCTTCTTTTTACTTTATTTATTAACGACCTTCCATTTATTATAAATCATTCCAGCGTTCTTATGTACACAGATGATGTTAAGTTATGCCTGCAGTTTAAGGATATTTCCAGCCATTCTGACTTACAATCCGATCTAAATAATTTTCAAAACTGGTGGCGTGATAATTTACTAAATTTAAACGGGTCTAAGTGCAAGCTGATGACTTTTTGCCGAGTCAATCCAAAACTTGCAACTTACTCACTAAGTGGGAAATCTTTGGATAGAATAACTATGGTTGACGATCTGGGCGTCCTTTTGGACCCAAAACTTAAGTTTTTTCCATGGTTAATAAAGCCAGGGGAGTGCTTGGTTTCATTAAAAGATGGTCGAAGGAATTTGACGATCCCTACGTCACTAAGACCTTATTTACTTCGCTAGTCCGTCCGATTCTAGAGTATGGGTCTCCCGTCTGGAGTCCCCAATACGGAGTACATATAGATCGCATTGAATCTGTACAGAAAAACTTTTTAATATTTGCTTTACGGCGCCTCAACTGGGATGCAAACCTTAACTTACCTTCTTATTCTAGCAGAATACTTTTAATTAATTTACCCTCCCTAGCTAACCGTAGAACGATGCTTGGTACTATTTTTATTTATAATCTTATTCGTGGTGATATTGACAGCGCCGACTTGGTAGGTCGGCTTAGCTTTTCTGTGCCAAGTAGATTAACTAGAAATTATATACCCTTAATATTAAACCATTGTAGATCTAACTATGACTTGCATGAGCCTTTCAGAGTATTATGTTCTGACTATAATAGACTTTATCCTATAATCTCAAATTCTGACTCTCTACCGCTCTTAAAACGACTTATACTAATATCGTTAGCACAAAATTAGATCCTTCTTTTTCCTCGGACTTTTGCCTATAACGCGCTATCCCCGGGGGGGGGACTACGCGCAAAAAAAAAAAAAAAAAAAAAAAACTTGTTCAACTAGGGAAGAATCAACTTAGGATCATTACCGGATTACTTATAGGGCACTGCAGACTGAAAAGTCACCTCGGTAAAATAGGAATAACCATTATTACATTATTTTGTATTTCAAAACGAAATTTGATAACTTTAAAGTGTCTTTACTTCAACTTAAGTCGGAAGTTCAGATCAGCTCGCAATAAATACTTTTTTTGACTTACCGAATCAGAGAGGTTTAGTATATATAGTATATAGATAATTTTATTTTGTTACAATTTATAATGTACAGCATATTTTACAATCAACTCCTATGTATGTTCTTAAATTAAATATGTTTTAATTTTTCGATTTCGATTTATTAAACATCAACCATGCGTAGACAATTTCATTAAATTTTTTTTAAATATTTCATTGCTGACTTTTACACGTCTTTCATACTCTTTTGTTTATTTTTTTTTGTGAAGTATTCTATTGGCGCTTTTGTATAGGCTTATGTTATTTGTAAATTATTGTCGCAGAACTTAAAGTCTAGTTGTCTATTTATTATTACAAGCACTACAAGCATTTACCGACATAAAAAAATCAATTTTCATTGAACACAAGGAATTTTATTTACTTTATATAAAATTTTTATTTTATTTTTGTAGAGTTCCACTAAACCAAAATACCTGGGCCAGTACTTTTCCAAGTAACGTAACCAACTTAACTCTTTGGCATACTAAAATTATTCAGATGCAGGAGCTCGACAAAAGTTAAATCAATAAGCAAAACTTAAAGACAAACTTAACAAAATTTTACGAAAAATTTAAAATTTTTCAAAATGCAAGTATACAACCTTGTAATCATTGTTTTCTAATTCAGGGGGTCCAACTGTATCAGAAAATCAAAATGATATGTCACCATCAGTACTTTTGCAACAGGAACATCTATTAAAACAAGAAAAATGTTGTTTCGAAATGTCATATTTGGTCAAATCTTGTGAAATCTTTAAATCAGCTTAAATTACTGGCCAAAAATGTATGTTCAAGAGTACATATTTGTGTTATCAAACAAATTTTTCTTATTGGGAAAAAAATAATTAAAATAAAAGCACTCACACCTCGAGCCGGCCAAACCATTTGTTAGAATCAATCAAAAAGGTCGTCAGAACAAATACCATTTATGTTTTAGTATTATATGTTGTATATTTATCTTGTATAATTTTTTAAGCATAAATTGATAATATGATACTTGATATTTGTGGTGTTTGGTGACCTGTTTTTGATAACTGGTGGGCTTAAACCGGCTCGATATTTTTATAAATTTTTTTGTTTTGAATATTAAAAGACACTTTTTACTCCTCCTTTTTCCAATATATTTTAAACCCCTCCAGGGTCCGTCTTCAGGGATAGATGACGCAGCGTCCGATCTTGACACTGCGGAGTAATAAACATACTTTATCTAAAATCTCTGGAAAACACGAGTATTCTGTACAAATGTTATTGATATACCGAAAAAGAAGAAATGTTCACTCTGCATTTACTATGTAACGAAATAAAGGATTTGAGCTCAAGCCAATTATATAATATTGGTGTTTGAAGTTCTATTGAAGTTTTTATCCGAACGACATCTTTACACAAATATATAGTTTGTTAAAATACAGTTTTTAATGTACATAAAAAGTTTACTTTAAGCAAATACAGTACATATTTTGTATGAAAAGGTTGTATAATAGTTCGATATGTTATATTTTACATTCATATTTGCATCGACTTGATATTTTCTAGCTCAAACCATAAAAATAAAAATCTATCCTTAATAAACTTTTATTATCATTGGCATTATGTTTAATGCGATTTCCAAGTAAAAGGCGTTGGAATTATGCATGTAAGTTATTTTCTACACTATGATTACGATTGTTGGCACGTATTAAATTTTAAAATATGTATAACAAAAGTATATATGCCTTATTTATGATTCAAAGCAAACAAAAAGGTGGGAGTGATTTATATTTGGTTGGTTTCAAAAGTTTAATGCTGATTGTATTGCTTTAATCGGTTTACGAATCAGAAATAGGCTTAACCCATTTATTCAAGAGTGTGTATTTAGTTATATTATAATCTTGAGCGCCACTAAATTTCTTAAAGATGTTGGTTTTTTCTACTTCTCCGTTGGTTTTTAATTTCCTTACAAAGTCAAGGTATTTGACTTTGTGTTTTAAGATCGGTTGACCAAACAAAAATACATTTTCCGACTACTAATGTTGGTTTCAGGTTGGATTTAAATATATTCTTACTTTATTTATCTGAAAAATAATGTTTACTTATAAATCGTGATATGTTTTCAGTTAATGATTAGTAAACTTTAGTTTTAAATAAATTTTAAGTAGGTACTTCCGTTAAAGTCGAATCGTTTAGCATTTAAAACCTTTTTAAAATGATATTTCCGAAATTCTGAACTTATAGTGACTGAATAAGCCCGTAAATCTTTTTTAAAATCGATTGTAATTGTTGGAAGCATTTTGTCTGTTAAGTTCCAAACATAACCTTACTAAGTTTATTTACTTGTTCTCTCTCAAAAAATTTTCGTGTGCGAATATGACTACAGCTTTTTACAACGTTGAACAAACATTTTGCACTTTTATTGAACCTGATGAAGCTGATGTACATAAGTATTTCGACAGCACTTAAAGTCAAATCTTCTCATAATTTAAACTTACTTCATGTACATTTTGACATTAATGTAGAAGGCATTTCGATTCCGTTTGAATAAAATAACACTTCTTGTAACCCTTTAAAAACGCATTGAAAACATAGAATTGTTTGTGAAAGTCTACTTTTAAATTTTTTTCTCCATGCTAAATTAATAATAACTAAAAAAAATTAAAAAGTCTCTTCATTTTTTTATAAATTTGTATGAAAATGAGAAAAAGTGGAAACAAATATTTGTTTTATTCTGTTTTTAAAAAATCATATAATTTAAAATAAAAGGAAAGAGATTTTATGAAATAAAAGTTTTGTATTATTTAAACGAAACTAAAATGCTTTTTCCATTGATCTCAAAATGTATACGAAGTAAGTTCCAATTATGAGCAGATTTAACTTATGGTGCTTTTCAAATACTTATGCCAACAATTGTATGTAGGCCTGCTCGAGCATTTTATGTGTACATCTTAACTTAAAAAAATTTTTTTTAATAATTTAAATAAGTTAACAAAATAAGTTTTAATAGGCTTAAGGCTTTGGAAATTTACTTTGAAAAGTATAATATATTTTATATTTTAAATATCTTCAAAAATAATTCTTTCGAAATTAAAGATGCTAACGATTTAAATAAAAATGTAATGCTTTTACTACAAAACAAGAAAGAACACCATAGTCGGAATCCACGACTTTCAGATGCGAGTCAGGCCACGTCAACTGTGACAAAAATTTTCTGGACTTTAACAAAACCCTTAAAAATGTGTAGCTAAGAACAATTAAAACACTTCAACCTGTTTTTGAAGTTCCGCACCGTTTTCAATATTTTGAACTTCGAAGTTAAAAAAATTTGTTTAAGAACAATCGTTTGAACAAATTGGTTTTTAAAAGAGTTTTAGAGCTGTTTTTACTGTACAATTTTCCAACACAGTTGACATGGCCTGACCAATACCCGTTTCTCATTTTTACGTTTATGTAGTTGACGTAAACCTACATATGGGACGTTCCATATTCCCCCGCCCACCTTACTTTTATTTTTGTTTTTTTAATCGTAGATATCTTTGGTCACCACAATAGTCATATTTAAACTTATACATTTTTTGTCAATCCGAACACTCATTCGCTGAAGAATCGCAAGAGAAGGTGTAAAAAAAAACAGTTATTAAAATATATTATCTCTTACAAAAGTAAGGAATCAAAAAAATTGTAATCTTCTAGATGACCAAGATATCGAGTTTTTCAAGTCTAAAGCTTCTTAATTGTTTTAAAAACAGAATAACGTAGCTAAATATCAAATAAATTAAAATAATAAATAATAAATAATTTAAACTTCCGGTCGCAAACGTACGAATTTTAATCAATTATTTTTTTTTGCTTTTGACTGAAAAATTCAACATTAAGACAGCCTTTGGGAAAAAAAATTACATTAAATTGTGTCGTTCTTTAAAGGGGCTGTCCATAAATTAAGTAATCACCCATAGGGGGGAGGGCGTCAAGGAAATAATTACGTTTCCTTACATGGGGAGGGGGGCTCTTGGCCAATGATAACGTAATCATTTTATGGGAAAAAAAATCATCGAAAACGTGATTACGTAATTTATCGACAGCCCCTAAATAACAAAGGATGGGTACTGTTAAAACAATAAAACTATAAAAGCTATAAAACTATTCAATTTAATTGTCCATTGCTTTGATAAGTTTAGTTCTTATGATTTAGAAAAAAAAAGGAGAAATATGTTTAAAAGAACTTTCAAATTTGTTGGCCTGGTTGACCGTCTGGTGAAAAAGCCCATATGTCTTTATGGGAGCTGTTTGTAAAAAAATATAATTGGTAATTTCAGACCGGCCTTTGACTATTACACTTTAAGACTTTGAAACTACGATTATCTATGGTCTTACCTAAGACACTTTTAGTCTGATGATAGAAGATTGAAAGGCTGATTAAAATTTTTTGATTTCTAATAATAGTCTTCCGTTTAAAAGAAATAATTGTTTTGTTGTAAACCTTCTGATGCAATTCTTGGGCGAATAAGTGGTCAGGTTCACGAAAAAGGTATGGGTTTTAATATAACCAGTGTGGTGCCCAACAATCCATACAGAACTTTGCGATTTAAAAAACAAAAGTGGGGTGCTGATTGACAGACATTTGCAAGGTTAACTCTACATAATCCTCAATACTCTAAAAGTGAGTGGTATAAGTTTCCATAGCAAATTATTTAAAGTCTTATGCATTCCAGCGCTGCTCTTTTTATTTTATTAAAGTAAGATAACAGCCTCATTAAAAAAAGATTTATACTTCTAGAGCAGGGCTGCGCACACAGATACAATGACATAAAAGACATGCACACTGATTTGATTTGCATTAGCGCTTGCCAAAGCCACCCGAGCACACACAGCGTGGGTGCCGAGGGCGTTATTTTTCAGCACTCTCTCTCCGCTCTCAGAGAAACAAGTGCTAGAAAGAGATAAAAACCTCTTCCAACAACGTTTGACAAACGACTGCCACAAATAACGTCCTCAAAAGAGGGCAGCTCTAACGACGAGATCACCTTGTATAGTTTCACTATGCCCAGACCTACGAGTTAGGCTTGCGCGCAGCACTGTTCTAGAGCTTAACTAAATAAAAAAATTTAATATTAATTTTTGACTCTTTTTATTCAAAGAAATATTTTATACGTAAAAGGTTGAAATAAATGTAGTCTATAAAACCTTTTATTCAAAGAATTTATAGTAATTGGTTTTACCTCTAAAGTTTTTAAAAAGCAGAGGACTGATAACACAGGCCGACAAAATTTTGTTGACTGAATGATGGTAGCCGATTCTTATAGGATTTTCGCCGTAGAATCCGATTCTGACCTTGAAAATATCCGATTGGCTCTAGTTTTCGAGCAACATGAGGTTAAAGGTGTCAAAAACTGCTTTTTTTACACTTTTTGAACAGCTATAAATGGAAAAAGCGATGAAAGAAAAGGGCCTATATAGGACTTAAAGAAAGCTTAGACATTACTCTTTAATATCCAATATCAAAAAAGTGGAAGTATTTAAGATATACTTTTTTTACAAATTCGGAAATATTTTGCCTTTGATTTGATACAGTATATTCACATTACCCCAAGCTCCCCTACACATAAACTGTTCCCAGTTGCTTAAATTATCATGTATCCACTTTTTTGATATTGGATATTAAAGAGTAATGTCTAAGCTTTCTTTAAGTCCTATATAGGCCCTTTTCTTTCATCGCTTTTTCCATTTATAGCTGTTCAAAAAGTGTAAAAAAAGCAGTTTTTGACACCTTTAACCTCATGTTGCTCGAAAACTAGAGCCAATCGGATATTTTCAAGGTCAGAATCGGATTCTACGGCGAAAATCCTATAAGAATCGGATACCATCATTTAGTCAACATGAAGTTGTCGAAATTTTGCCGGCCTGTGTAATATTTAATTTTTAATTATTATTTGCGATACTCGAAGAGTAAGCAAATACTGTAAACGTTGAAATGTCTCTCTGTCTGTCCGTTTTGAAGTTCCGCACCGTTTTCAATATTTTGAACTTCAAAGTTAAAAAATTTGTTTAAGAACAATCGTTTGAACAAATTGGTTTTTACAAGAGTTTTAGGGCTGTTTTTACTGTACAATTTTCCAACAAAAAAACCTAAAAAAAAAAAAAACGGTGCGGAATTTCGAAAACTGTTAAAAGTGTTTTTAGCAGGGACCGTAACAGTTATGATTTTTAAAATAAAAATCATGATTTAAAAGTTAAGCTCTGATTTTTATAATAAAAATTGTAAATAACTCTTATTATTTGATTTTTATGAATAAGTAACAGTTACTCCCAATTTGTATAATAAAAATCGAAAATAACTGTTACGCTTTGATTTTTATTTTGACATAACAGTTATTTATGACTTTTATTATAAAAATCAAAATGGAATAACTTTCGAACCATGTATTTTTTTTTTTTTTTTTTTTTTTAATTTTTTTTTAATTTTTTTTTTTTTTTTTTTTTTGGTTTTAAGTATAAAAAAAGTATATAAAGGTTCATAGTTGTAATGGTTTTGTTCTCAAAAGGAATTATTTTTATTGTTACTGAAATCGCCACCTTTGTGGTGTACCCTTTACTGTACAGTGTACACCTCTGCGGATAAGGAGTTGTCTTCATCCATAGAGGCCTGAAGATTTCGCGATTTGATTTGTATCATTTTTTTGCATGAGTTACAAGTTAATACTACAAACTTCTTGGTGGAAGTTCTTCAGAATTCGCGGTCCATGGAGGAAAAATATTCTTTAACGTTTTTTGGGGGACGATTGGGATTGTCTTGAACTATTGTGACCTAAAGATTTCGCAGATTAATTTTGATTGTTTTTTAATATACGAGTTCATGCTTTTCATGTTTAACATACAAAACTTCTTGGTGTTAGTTCTGAAGAAGTCGCGGTCCATGGAGGAAAATTAGTTTTAAACGGTTTTTGAGTAATGGATCACTGCAGTTGGCAGTCAAAAAGTTCTTAAAAGATGATGATCGCGACGCTCTTATCCGAAAAATTAGAGCTATGATAAACATTTTGAGAACCCCAACGGTCCAAAACTATAAAAAAAGTTAAAAACTAATTTTCCTCCATGGATCGCGACTTCTTCAGAACTAACACCAAGAAGTTTTGTATGTTAATTATGAATTTGTAACTCATGCAAAAAAATTATAAAAATCAAACCGCGAAATCTTCAGGACTCTATGGATAAATCCTAATCCGCAGAGGTGTACAGTAAAGGCTACACCACAAAGGTGGCGATTTCAGTAACAATAAAAATACTCCATTTTGAGAACAAAACCATTACAACTATGAACATTGTTAACAGTGCTATTATGTTGGTCACTTTACGACAAATGATATATCAGATGAAAGGTAATGATCCGTAGATTGAAAGTGCGTTTCCCGGTTTTTTATACTTTACATGGTTCGAAAGTTATTCCATTTTGATTTTTATTTTGATTTTTATAATAAAAATCATGAATAACTGTTATGTCAAAATAAAAATCAAAGCATAACAGTTATTTTTGATTTTTATTATAAAAATTGGGAATGACTGTTACTTATTCATAAAAATCAAATAATAAGAGTTATTCGGGGGTGCCACAGAAACCGTTCCTCCCGTAGTCCGCCCAAGTTCCAACCCAAGGCAAAACCGTCGGTGCCACAGAAAACTCTATCATTTCCCTCATGTTTTAAACGACAGTTTTATAAAATAAGCATACTTGCACCTTTTTATAAATAATGAAACATTTTTTAAAACAATGTTAATGAATTGTATATGCTATCTGCATACAACATTTTTTATGTTTTGATCTTTTTATATTTTAAATTAATAAATCTCCAAAAACCGTCACCTCAAAAATGGCTTGTGTGATTCCGGCCAAATTCCACCCGAGAAACCAAAATGCCAACTTGCTCCAAATAGAAAATGCCAAATTTCGGAGTAATTTTCATATTTTAAATATGATTGTTATTATTGTTATGGTACGCTATACTATTGTTTATAACTATAACTATAGCGTGTCAAAATATCAAGTGAAAATAAGTTGTACTTTTTGTGAAATTAATAAAACAAATCGTAGCATTGCAATTAAGTGTGACCGTGTGTGGCAAAAAATACCGGCTTGGGTAAAAACCTTAAAAAACGACGAAGGAGAAGACAAATTGTTTGAAAATGTCAGTGAATTCAAAAAATTTTAAATATTATTGCCTAAATGTTGTTTAGTTTTAGGGGAAAGCATAGGAAATGAAAGCGACCCCCCGTGCTCTTGATTTTTATATTAGAAAACGCCGCTTTCGCAAAAGGATTCGCTCTGGGGGACTGATTTTATGTAGCGGCCTCTCATAAGAAGCCATGTAATACAGGGATGGCTTCTGTTGTTTAGGTTGGCGGTCATTTTAAAATGTTGAACTATTTTGTTCGTTACGATTTATGTATAGAGTTTTTTTTAGTTGTTGGTATTGTCTTGCAAAAATAAGTAAAACTTGGCTTGAATTTATTGAAAAATAGCAAATAAATGACAAATAAAAATAAGAAGTCAGCCCTGTCTTTTTTCCGAATCGTTAGTCCCAACAACAAGTTCGAGACGGTTTCTGTAGCACCGACGATTTTTTTCCGAATTTCCGAAAAATTACTCCCCAAAACCGTCGACGGTTTCTGTGGCACCCCCGATTTACAATTTTTATTATAAAAATCAAGAATAAAAGTTTTTGCTGTTAATGGGTCGCTAAACCAAAAAAAAAATATTTTGTGACCTCCTCTTTTATGTAGACTACTTTTAAGCCTATGATTTTTTTCAACATCATAAGAGTTATTTTCGGTCCCTGGTTTTTAGGTACTGTCATAAGCTACACATTTTTTAAACGTTGAAATGTCTGTCTGTCTGTCCGTCCGTCCGTCCGTCTGTCTGTCTGTCCGCACGAGCATCGAGATCTCGGGAACTATAAGAGCTAAAACCACCAAACCACCACCACGCCCACAAACCGCGAAACTCTGTGGTGTCTACATTATTAATGCTAGAGAAAAGTGGCTCTTATAAATGTTGTTTGTATTGAAAATATCTAACCAAATATCTAAAAATTTAGAAAATCTGGCCATTTTCAAAAAATTGTGTACACAAGTGCGTTGAAAAGTTTTATTGCGCTCGAAAGTAAGCTAAACTTCTTTTTTTTTTTTAAGAGGGCGCCAAAAATTGATTATTATTATGACTATCGCAAATCTTATAGTCGGGAAACCCGAATATAGCGTTCTTTCTTGTTTTTATTTTTTACTGTGAATTTTGCAAATGTCTGCCTATCCGTCGGGAACTATATGAGCTAAAGCCACCAAATTTCCACAGATTTTTCTACACATTTCGCAGATTAGGTTTTTTTTTTTTTAAATATGACCACGTCCCTTTTAACGCCTAACCGAAAAACTCTGTGGTGCCCACATTTTTGAAGCAAGGAAAAGTTGTGTGCATCAGAGTAGTTTGTATTAAAAACATTTTCACAGATATCCAAAAATGTTAAAAATCTGACCACTTTTAAGAAAGTTACCATATGGGCAAATCCCAATCGCAAGCCAAAAACTTAAAAGCTAATTTAAACATATTTCTACCCCATTGCGATCGGATATAAACTAAACTAATCTGCGCAATTGTACATTTTAAATTGGTTAATTTTTATAAGAAAACAGGTCAAAAACACAATATTTTATATGTTTTGTCTGTCTGTTCTTTTACTATTTTTCCTATGAGAATGACAAATTATGATACAATTTGTTCCACAAAGTACAGTTTGTAGTTGAACTACCTAAAAAAAAAAAAAAAAAAAACCATTACAAACAAAACGATGAATAAATGTTGAGTGCGACACGTACCACGCAACACAATGGGAGGTGCCACAGAAAAAGTTTCAACCAAATTCGAACCGAATGTCAACCCCTTCTCTATGTTAATTCCAACTGCCTTTGGCTGTAACGGTTTCTGTGCCATTTTTAAGAACGCTTAAATATCTTTAAGCACAATTGGTTAAAACTTTCAAAAACTTAAACAAAAAAAATAACATTTTCAAATTTCAAAATTGTACGAAAACAAAAATTTTTTTTGAGAAAATTCTTTCTTGTTATTTTTTGATAATAGACAAATGTTGTAAGAGCCTAAATAAGAAAGACGCACGAGCTAAGCACTTGACCAGCCCTACAATTTCACTTAGGTTAAAGGGTTTTTTGATATTTGTATACTTTATATTTGATATCTCAATATTGATTTCATTGTGGGAATTTTGTTGTTTTGTTTATTCACATCTACTGGACTTTTGATACCGCGTTAGAACCAACATAAAGACAGTTAAATTCGTCGTAAAATGTTATTTAAAATGCGTAACATTCTCTTTGTTTTATAAAAGTGACATAAGTTTCGATTAATAATCAAATGTATTTACAGTTAAGATTTAATTTAAATTTTATGGCTTTAAATTAATAATTAAGAAACGCATTTTTAATTAAGAAGGTACAAAGATTATTCAATAATTGTCGTAGTCGGATGGTGACCGCTCTAGCTCTTCAGATTCTGGTTTTTGCTCATTTAATAGTTTCGATTGATCGTAATTCTCAAAAGATATAAAAAAATTGGATTCTTTCGGTTTATTGTTATATCCAAGTTCATCCAATTGACTGCTTAAATCGTTTTCTTTATTTTTTTCAAGTTGCTGTGCAGATTTTTCAAAAGGCCATGTCGTAAATCCTCTTACAAAGCGATGAAAATGTTCCTTTATTTGCGGCTTTAATATAGAAGAAATAAAACTGGTTAGATAAGCTTTTAAAACTATTTAGAATAATGACCCAGCTTATTTTAGCTACCTATTTTTTAAGCGAGCAGGGTCTTTGGCCTTAGCTTTATTTTGCCAATTTTTTAACACGCTGCAAATTTCTGTCTGTCTATCCGTCCGTCCGAATGAACTTTGTGATCTATTTACACACACCCTTTTATTTGTTTGTCTGTTCCTTTGAGCAGCAAGAGCTTGGGAACTAGTACAATTTGAGAGTTGGGAGAATTGCAGAATTCTGCGAAACCATGTAGCTGTAAAATATACATAGCTACATATTTCAGCAAAGGTCAAAACCAGGGACCTTAAATAATGGATATTTTATGTTTTTAAATAAATAAATATCCCAATTACAACAGACCTAGATAAAAATGGTTAGCACCAAAATCATCCTTTTAAACGTTTTTCTTAAAAAATAATCATTATTTTTGAGCAAAAAAATAAAACTAAAAATTTATTTTTTTTTATAAAAAAAAAATAATAGTAATAATGAAAATAAATAAAATTGGCGAAAAGTTAAACACAAAAGCTGCAATGCACTGCGGCCTTTTATTTTGAGCTGATTAAAATAAAAGTTATTAATATAATGATTATCTTTCAGGAAAAAAGTAAAAATTGAAATATAATCATTACCACTCGAGTTTTTTAATAAAACTAATAATGGTTACGGTCCCTGGTTAGATCATACATATGCCGCTTAGCTACGGATTCCATCTTACTTAAGGGGTTAGGTGGGTCTCCCGGGCAAAAAAAAGCCACATTTTCAACAATTTTTTTATATAAAGAATGAAATATTTAATATAAACTTTTAAGTTTCTTACACATACATATCTAAATAATAATTTTTGAATTAAACAAAAAAAAAAATATTCAGCGGTCAGCCATTGTGACGTCATTTCCGGTGACCCCTCAGAAAAAAGGTGCCTTCGCGTTGTCAGCACAATTCCTGACAGGATCATCGGAAATTAAAAAACCACATTTTTTCTTTTAGTACAAACCTAAATCTCGTAAATGAACGAAGGAAAACCAAAAAAAGTGAAAATTGGATTTTTTGGGAGACTTTTTTGCAAAAAAATTCAAATTTTGGTGAAATTTTTTAACATTTTTTTTTTTTAAATAGTTGTTGTCAACGTAAAGAAAAATCCTTCGTTCATTTACGAGATAATCATATCTCGAAGGCCTGTGCAAAATTTCATCAAGATCGGTTGAGTAGTTTCCGAGAAATCTTGACAACCGACTTTGAAAACACAGTTTTGAGAAAACGCATTTAAAGTTTTGATAAGCAGTGCACTTGGCCTCGCGCGCGCACATTCTAACGACTGTATCTCTGAAACTATTATTCTATATTAATTTATGAGACAATAAAAAAAAATCGATTTTTTTTTTTGCGAGACCCACCTAACCCCTTAACTGTGTTTTCTCTATAATTTTTTTTATTAGGCTAGCAATTTTTTTTTACCTCTTTTAAAAGAGAACGATTACGCTCTCTGAAGTGCGATTTTCGAATTTGGTATGTCCTTGGAATACCAATAACGGATTGCTCTCTTTCGGTAGAATCACTGGAAAGTAGCTCAGGGGCTGGAATTTTTATGCGGGCTGCTCGACTTGCTTGTCCAAAGCCATAATTTCCAGGAAATTTTGTTTGGCTTTCTTTTTTATTGTAAGAAGGGGAATTGCCGATGCGTCGTGTTGTTGGTCGGACATAAGCCCTATGTCCATTTTTGTTAGTTTTGTCGCTTTGAAAATTTTGCTCGTTTAAAATTGACATGCGATTAACGTCACTATATTGATAGCTATTTCCATCTGGGCTTCGATTTTGATCCATTAATATTGAATCAGATGAACTGATGGTGTGAGGATTAAAGTTTGATAGTATGCTGTAAATTTAAATTAGTTTAATTTAAGATTTTGTCTTTATTTATCATAATGCTTACTTTTTTCCGTTTGCAATTTCTTTGAGCGCAGCCGCACGTGCTGCCAGCTCCTCATCTCTGCGTTGCTCAGTTAACTCCTTAGCTCTCTCAGTCCATATCAGCTCTTTAAGCTTTTGAAAACTGCCTTGTATAGCAAGCGAGTTTTGGCTTTCTTTGGTGTTTGTTCCAGTGCCACTTGGGACTGCCATGTATCGGTTTTTACTTGACCTACGTGATGACAAAGTAGCGCCGTTTTGTGGTCGCGATTCAGCTCCATAATAACGAGATTGACTTGACCCAGGTCCACTAGATCCAAAGTCTATCAATCTCTGATGGTTTTCAAATGGAACTCTGTGCGGCGCATTTGGCTCTCTGTTGACAACACGTCCGAAAACGGGGGATCTGGCTCTCTCCCTTGCGCTCATCCTTAGTCTAAAAAATTAGTATGAAAAGGAAATAAAAGTATTAATAAAAGCTGAAAGTAAACCGGAGAGCCGTACAAGTTTTTAAATGGCTTTTGTTATAGTAGTTTCTTGGTAATTTAACCAATTTCTACCCTAGTTAAAGCCTGTGTCAACATACATATGAAGAAAATAAAAGTTACGTGCAGTGAAACGGAAGAAGCGGACTTTGGCTTGGCACTTTAACAGACTTTAAAAAGGTACAACCCCCCGCGACCACGGAGGCATTGCCCAGCGAGGCAATAGGAGGCTAAAGCAAAAGTGCGTGCATTGGACAATGCAGTCCCAGGCCCCATGAAATTGGAGTTGGCAAAATTTTGCAAGAACTTTGCTTTGTCAAATGACACCGCAAAAACTCGCCAATTCGAGCCACGCACTCACGGTAACAAAGACTGCCGAGTTGAATAAACTGGCAACAAGAGGGGAACCAATTCACCTAGGTGAAAACACTAGTGTTCGCAAGCCGCCTTTAAAAATGAAAAGTACAAGTCTAAAGTCCTGCCAGTGCGGCCTGAATAAAAGAAAAAAATACCACCAACAGGCTTTTCGGACCATACATAAGACCATAAGAACGAAATCCATAAGATGTATTATGTTTTGTGCGTCATCGCCGGACTATTCATTAGAGTGCATCGAAAATCAACTTTTTTTGATTTTCAATAAGGCCGGGTGAAAAAGTTGTAAAACCATGTCAAATGAAAGCACACAAAATTTCAGCCCGAAAGGATAATAGTTACTATCCCCACATCGTCCTTGAAATTTTGAAATTTTCATGAAAACTCGATTTATTTATTTTTTTTTTCGATGACGCTGGGTGCGGAAAAGTTGTTAAACCATATCAAATGGAAGCACCTTTTTTTGATTTTCGATGAGAACGGGTGCGGAATAGTTGTAAAACCATGTCAAATTTCAGCCCGAAAGGATAATAGTTACTATCCCCGCAACGTCCTTGAAATTTTGAAATTTTCATGAAAACTCGAAAGGATAATATTTACTATACCCGCAAATAGAGCTGCAGAACCATCGATGGTAAAAACGAAGTTTTTGGCGATGTATCGATGGTTTTATTTGACCATCGATATATCGTTGTACCATCACTTCGAGAGTGACGCGCTAAAAAATTGTAAGTATTTCGTGAAAAAAAATGTTTATATATTGCATTAATTTTGCAGTTTTCAATTAGTTTAGTTTCAAATTGGCGGTTCCTTTATTTGGGAGAATGAAGAGGTTTTTAATTTTTATGTTATGACATAATTAACTAGATTTAAGGGAATACATTGAAGACAAATAATAAGAAAATACATCTTTTAAGGGAATATACCTACACCTAGAGCCGGAAAAAAGGCGTTTTTTTCCTTTTTTTTTTCAGGAAAACTATGTAAAATTTTGATTGGGTGTTTTTTATCTAAAAGTATACACAATATAGATTAATTCACTATTTTTTTTATTGAAAAATATGTGCTGGATTCGTCCGAGCGTCGTAAAAAAAAAAAAAAAAAAAGGTAGCCACGGCCGCAGCTTCGAAAATCATTTGAAACAAAAAAACCAAAACGATTATTAAATTAGATACTAGAATCTAGTCCTTGTCATAGCCGTTTTTGAAAATATTGATTTTTGACAACATAGCGGACGTTTAAAATAAACATTGCGATTTTCGACTAAAAACTAGCCTATGTTTTGCCTATTAAAAAAAAAAAAATAAGCACCGGAAAAAAAAATCCTATGACAAAGACTAGATAATTATGTAAAAAGCAAGCACGAAAAATTTCATTGCAATCGGTTTGCTAGTTTTCGAGATATTTTGGCTAACGACTTCAAAAACGAGGTTTCGAGAAAAACGCGTTTGAAAGTTTGGTAATACGGTACGGCACGATCGAACGTGACTCACTCTTTGGTCTATAACTTCGTTATTTTTTGAGATATCGACTTGAAACTTTCACAACATGTTTTTGATCCCTTAAGCTTAAAGAAAATGCAAAACAGAAAAATCGATTTTTTCGACAATGCTAGGTGTATATATCCCCTTAAGTTGCGAAAGAAAATATTGTTTTATTTTAAATAAATTAAAATATAAATATAAAAAAAAAATAGTGCAATTATAAGATTACGTTGCGAAAGAAAATATTGTTTTATTTTAAATAAATTAAAATATTAATATAAAAAAAAAAATGGTTAAACCATCGATGGTCTGACAATCGATGGTTTTGCAGCTCTACCCGCAACGTCCTTGAAATTTCGAATGACGTTCGAATGACGTTTGAGGACGGTCGAGGACGTTCAAGGACGTTGCGGGGATAGTATACTATTCTTTCGGGCTGAAATTTTTTTTGTGCTTTTATTTGACATAGTTTTACAACTTTTCCGCACCCAGCGTCATCGAAAAAAAAAATAAATCTAGTGTTCATTAAAATTTCGAAATTTCAAGGACGTTGTGGCAATAGTTAATATTATCCTTTCGGGCTAAAATTGTTGTGCTTTCATTTGACATGGTTTTATAACTTTATTTACTATATATTTACTATACCCGCAACTAGAGCTGCAAAACCATCGATGGTAAAAACGATGTAATCGATGGTTAAGTTTTTGGCGATGTATCGATGGTTTTATTTGACCATCGATATATCGTTGTACCATCACTTCGAGAGTGACGCGCTAAAAAATTGTAAGTATTTCGTGAAAAAAATGTTTATATATTGCATTAATTTTGCAGTTTTCAATTAGTTTAGTTTCAAATTGGCGGTTCCTTTATTTGGGAGTATGAAGAGGTTTTTAATTTTTATGTTATGACATAATTAACTAGATTTAAGGGAATACATTGAAGACAAATAATAAGAAAATACATCTTTTAAGGGAATATACCTACACCTAGAAGCCGGAAAAAAGGCGTTTTTTTCCTTCTTTTTTTTCAGGAAAACTATGTAAAATTTTGGATTGGGTGTTTTTTATCTAAAAGTATACACAATATAGATTAATTCACTATTTTTTTTATTGAAAAATATGTGCAATGTAGCGAGATATGCTGGATTCGTCCGAGCGTCGTAAAAAAAAAAAAAAAAAGGTAGCCACGGCCGCAGCTTCGAAAATCATTTGAAACAAAAAAACCAAAACGATTATTAAATTAGATACTAGAATCTAGTCCTTGTCATAGCCGTTTTTGAAAATATTGATTTTTGACAACATAGCGGACGTTTAAAATAAACATTGCGATTTTCGACTAAAAACTAGCCATTGTTTTGCCTATTAAAAAAAAAATAAGCACCGGAAAAAAAAAATCCTATGACAAAGACTAGATAATTATGTAAAAAGCAAGCACGAAAAATTTCATTGCAATCGGTTTGCTAGTTTTCGAGATATTTTGGCTACCGACTTCAAAAACGAGGTTTCGAAAAAAACGCGTTTGAAAGTTTGGTAATACGGTACGGCACGATCGAACGTGACTCACTCTTTGGTCTATAACTTCGTTATTTTTTGAGATATCGACTTGAAACTTTCACAACATGTTTTTGATCCCTTAAGCTTAAAGAAAATGCAAAACAGAAAAATCGATTTTTTCGACAATGCTAGGTGTATATATCCCCTTAAGTTGCGAAAGAAAATATTGTTTTATTTTAAATAAATTAAAATATAAATATAAAAAAAAAATAGTGCAATTATGAGATTACGTTGCGAAAGAAAATATTGTTTTATTTTAAATAAATTAAAATATTAATATAAAAAAAAAAATGGTTAAACCATCGATGGTCTGACAATCGATGGTTTTGCAGCTCTACCCGCAACGTCCTTGAAATTTCGAATGACGTTCGAATGACGTTTGAGGACGGTCGAGGACGTTCAAGGACGTTGCGGGGATAGTATACTATTCTTTCGGGCTGAAATTTTTTTTGTGCTTTTATTTGACATAGTTTTACAACTTTTCCGCACCCAGCGTCATCGAAAAAAAAAATAAATCTAGTTTTCATTAAAATTTCGAAATTTCAAGGACGTTGTGGCAATAGTTAATATTATCCTTTCGGGCTAAAATTGTTGTGCTTTCATTTGACATGGTTTTATAACTTTTCCGCACCCGCCGTCATCGAAAATCAAAAAAAGTTGATTTTCGATACACTTTACCATTGAGTCTACATGAAGATGAGGGACGGAGGAGAACCTCCATATGAGCAAGGCTCGGTCGAGCTTTCTGAGCTGACCAACGATGAGAGCGGCGTAGATAGGAACTCATTTCGAGAATAACCAATTTCACGTAGTTTATGAGCTCAAAATGTTACTGCTATATTTAGTACTTGTTAGACTTAAAATTCATATTCATATTCATATCATATTCATGTTCTTTGTAGTGACTTATCAATGTTTTATTTCATACATAATGAGTGCGCAACTAAATCATTTGAAATGGTAGACAGTTTGAAAGTCTCGAGCAGCGCATTCTCACAAAACAGAGACCTATCGTTACAGTTTGTCATTTAAACGCTCAAAATCTGCCGAATAAAAGTGAAGAGTTTAGATATATTTATGTTTATGAATTCTGATGTAGATGACATATGATGTGTATCTGAAACGGGGTTTGTTAAAGATGTCTGCGGTATGTTAATTTCATTTGATGCTTATAATGTTTACCGTGCGGATCTTGTCAGTCATGGGGGCTATAGAAATTTTATATGCATCCTGATTATAGCCCGAAAGTATTTTATTCCTTAAAACTATAAATCAATTCATACCAAAAAGAATTATATATTTAAGTTGTGCAGACATTTTATTAGCTGGTGATATTAATAGTATTGTGTTGCGGAAAACACGTCTCAAAAGCAAAATGGAATCATAAGGTATGAAAGTAAGCATTGTGTTTCGTACATATTTTAGCAGAACATGCAGCTCTTGTTAGATGTCCTCTTTGTTTCTGAAATCGAAAAAATGTATGTGTATGACCAACTCACAGTGCCATCGTTCTCAAAACTTTTTTTTTTTTTTTTAATTTCGCGCGCAGTCCCACGGCCCACTTACCCGCCCAACCGACCGGGGGGCGCAGCCGCGTATCGTACGGCACGATTCGCGAGAAGATAGACGCGAGTTATGAAAATATAGGCAAAAGTCCGAGGAAAAAGAAGGATCTAATTTTGTGCTAACGATATTAGTATAAGTCGTTTTAAGAGCGGCAGAGAGTCAGAATTTGAGATTATAGGATAAAGTCTATTATAGTCAGAACATAATACTCTGAAAGGCTCATGCAAGTCATAGTTAGATCTACAATGGTTTAATATTAAGGGTATATAATTTCTAGTTAATCTACTTGGCACAGAAAAGCTAAGCCGACCTACCAAGTCGGCGCTGTCAATATCACCACGAATAAGATTATAAATAAAAATATCACCAAGCATCGTTCTACGGTTAGCTAGGGAGAGTAAATTAATTAAAAGTAATCTGCTAGAATAAGAAGGTAAGTTAAGGTTTGCATCCCAGTTGAGGCGCCGTAAAGAAAAAATTAAAAAGTTTTTCTGAACAGATTCAATGCGACCTATATGTACTCCGTATTGCGGACTCCAGACGGGAGACCCATACTCTAGAATCGGACGGACTAGCGAAGTAAATAAGGTCTTAGTGACGTAGGGATCGTCAAATTCCTTCGACCATCTTTTAATGAAACCAAGCACTCCCCTGGCTTTATTAACCATGGACGAAATGTGATCAGTAAACTTAAGTTTTGGGTCCAAAAGGACGCCAAGATCGTCAACCATAGTTATTCTATCCAAAGATTTCCCACTTAGTGAGTAAGTTGCAAGTTTTGGATTGACTCGGCAAAAAGTCATCAACTTGCACTTAGACCCGTTTAAATTTAGTAAATTATCACGGCACCAGTTTTGAAAATTGTTTAGATCGGATTGTAAGTCAGAATGGCTGGAAATATCCTTGTACTGCAGGCATAACTTAACATCATCTGCGTACATAAGTACGCGAGAATGATTTATAATTAATGGAAGGTCGTTAATGAATAAAGTAAAAAGAAGCGGACCAAGGTGACTCCCTTGTGGGACGCCGGAGGTAACTCGGAGAAGACCAGGAGGAGAATTTTTTAAAAGGACTCTTTGTGTCCTGCCATTCAGATAACTTAAAACCCATCTAAGAAGATCAATTGGAAACCCTAACAAGTCAAGTTTCCGAACTAAAAGTGAGTGGTTTACAGAGTCAAATGCTTTACTAAAGTCAGTGTAAATGACATCTGTTTGAAAGCTACTTCTAAAGCCCTTTATAACGAATGAGGTGAGCTCCAAAAGGTTAGTAGCTGTTGATCTTCTTTTCATAAATCCGTGTTGACACGGAGATATTACTGACCTACAAAGGTGCTGCAAATGAGGAGTAATAACATTTTCGAAAAGTTTGGGGATAGCAGACAACTTAGAGATACCTCTATAATTGCTGGCATCCAATTTGTTACCTTTTTTGTGGAGAGGAATAACAAATGACTCCTTCCAAATAGGGGGAAATTGGGAGGTTTCTAAAGATAAGGTGAACAATTTGAGAAGGGGTTTGCATAGGGCTTCCGCGCAATTTCTAAGCACGCAGCCAGGAATTCCGTCGGGACCTGGAGAGTAAACAGGCTTAACACGTTGAAGATCCAAAAATAAAGAGCTTTCGTGTATAGTAGGACTGAATATAAGGTTCGACGTGGACATGGTGTAAGAATAAGGCTCTATTGGATGTGCGGAAGTAGTATAAGTTGTTTGAAAAAACTGGGCATAAAGATCGGCTATTGCCTGATCTGTGGTTGCCGTCATGTTTTCAAAATAAAGCGAAGAAGGATAAGAAGTAGATTTACGCTTGGTGTTAACAAAGTTATAAAACTGTTTCGGGTCCTGCGAGAACTGGACCTTATAACTATTTAAATAATTTTTATAGCACTGCGCGTTAAGCACGGTAAATTTTGACCGAGCACTTAGATATTTTGAAAAAACAGATTGAGAACCGGAGTCGTTATACTTCCTGTAAAGTCTGGACTAAACATTTCTTAGGTGTGACAACTCTTTACTAAACCAAGGTGGTTTACTGGAGATTGACGGATAGTACATCGGAACACAAGAATTAAAAAATGATTTAATTGCAGTATAAAAAATATTTATGGCATCAGCCATGTTATTGCATGAGTAGAGATCGGACCAATTGAAGCCAGATATAAAGTAATTAAGCCTAGAAAAGTCTGCCTTACGAAAACAATGTATTCGTTTAGTTGACTTTTCTGATTTTTCTTCTATCACGATACCCGTGTCGACTGTCACATCGAAAGTAGGATGATATGGATCTTCAGGTTGCGTAAGTGGTGGTACCCTGGATAGAAACACGGCTTCAGGATTCGAGACAAAGCACAAGTCCAGTAAGCGGCCTAGTGAGTTTCGAACATGGTTTACTTGACTCAAAGATATGTCAAGCAAGCCGTCAATAAAGTCATGTTGTGCAATAGGAAGTTAGACATTTGATTTTTCATCTGTGGACCACGTAGTTCCAGGAATGTTGAAATCACCTAGAACTAATAACTGATCCCTATCGGACAGCCTATTTGAAACGGACTGTATCACAGAAAGATGATTTAAGTATTCTTGGATTTCAGAAGACGGCGAAACATAGGAACAAGTGATATATATAAACTTTCCCGGAAGGGTCAGCTTTATACAAATAAATTCAATATTATTAAATTCCTCAACACATACCTCTTCCGACGTGAGGTTGGAGTCCACGGCAATTAAGACTCCACCTCCTCGTTTGGAAAGACGGTCAAGCCTATATATTGTGTACTTACCTGGAAAAACTTCAGAGCTTAGAATCTCCGGCTTTAACCAGGTTTCTGTAAACACAATAACATGGGATGCAAATGAAAAGCTATCAGAATACAATTTAGTTAGCTTGCTACGCAAGCCTCTTGCATTTTGATAGGAAAGAAGGAGGTTTTTGGTTAGTTTTTTGAAGAAGAAGAAGAGGAAGATGGCACAATGGTCTGGCCACGACTGGGAAGTCTTATTCCCGTGGGCCCTTTCTTTTTTTTCTATGCTTCGAACTCCTTTACCACCAAATTGTCCGGCCAGAAGTTGGCAGAGCTTATGGTAGCAAAGTGCTCGATTGGGAAAGTGATCTTGAAAGATAACATAAGAGAACTTAAATTTTTCCACCTTAATGTTTGCGGCTTTTATTTTGTCTTGTATATGAGACAGTACATCAGAAGATGTTTGATCAGGGGAAAGCCGAGAAACAAATATTTGTTTCTTTGGTGGAACCACTGAAAGAGCTTTAGGTGATGCAGATTGTGCGTCTGCAGAACCACCTATGCCCGGTAGTCCGAAATCAATATTCCCTTGTGGCGGTGTGTTAACTAGGTTTGGTGGATTCAACAACTGTGAAACCACTACGTACAAATCGGAATTTTCCGGATCGCCTATTTGCATACACTCCGCTGTGGATTGATCGGGTTCCGAATCTTTTTTTGCTGCCGATCTTAGCAACATTTGAGCGGTTGCTGAGTTCGGCTGCTGATCCACGGAAGTGCTCTGCTGGTCACCTGACGGGGGCTGCGGGGTGTTCCCTTTTGGCCTACCACCAGCGGCTTTTTTGCGATTTGCAGACTCCTCTAATAGTTTTATGCTATTAAATTGATTGTCCAGAGCTTGGAGCAGATCATCTGCCTTGGGAAAACTATCTCTAGCTCCGGCAAAACAGGTGATCAGCCCCTTCAAGCCGCCTTTAGTTTGGCGCATGAACAATTTCATCTCGTTCGCAACCTCGAGACAGGCGTCACAACAGAACTGAAAATTTTTACCCTTACTTAGGTCATCACTTGTTCGGCTGGTAAAACCAGCGCACTTGGTGTGCACCATTTTTTCACATAGCCAACAAGTCATTTTAGGCTGGTCAGCCTTGATTGCCTTCTGGCATTTTTTATCAACACAGACAAAAAAAAATGTGTCCATAATTTTGACTAATCGGACCACTGTACCAAATGAAAATAAAATCGAAACTTGTGAGCGAGCCGCTAAAAGTACCGTAAGAGCGCAGATAGCGCAGAGATCGAGAGCGAGATAAAGAGCGAGAGAGTTAGAGAGCGCAGTGCAATGCAGTTGATGTGCATGCATAAACAACAACAACGATTGGCCCTGCATGGGACGGATAAAGCACAAAAGAAAGACAAGGTAGAACGCAACAACAAAAACACAAGAGAAACTAAAAGTTTAAATTGTTATTTTAATGTTATGCACAGAATAGAATAGATTCACTCGCGACCTCATATATTTGACCTACAACTTTGACCTGCCGATTCAATAGTACTTTAAGACTCATTGAGCATTAACTATGACTTGCTTTTTTCCGAACTCGATAAATTCAACTGGAATAATATTTTCATATCTGCAACGGTAGACCAGCAGTTCACACAGCCTCAAAACAAAATGAGGTAGGTTCCTGTATGCCAATCTTGTTGCAGTCAATAGCAAAGTTATTAAACATTCAGTTAAATAGTAATGAAATTTGGTTGGCAATAAAATCGCGAAATTATGCTTATCAAAAGTGCAAAAGGTATGGGACTCCACAACACTACGGGCTTTAATTTATTAAGACAGACAGTGACTAAACTAATTGAATCTGCAAAAATAAACTTTAAGAGTCGTAGACTTAAAAATTTAACATCAACAAGTCAAATATGGAGAGAAATAAAGTCATTAGGAATAGGCAAATAGAAAGCAACTCCCGTACAGGATGTTGACATAAAGGAACTGAACCTAGGACTGTCGGAATGCAATGTACCTGAAATCTGCAATAACAATATATACCTGAGATCAACACCAGAAAATTTCTGTGATAATAGGTTTAGATTTGTACGGAGAAAACAAGAGTATTCTGTACGCGCCTCATGACACTGCGTTGACTTTTTGTCAGGTTGCCCAAGTAGAGGGCACTTCGGCGATTGCTTGTGAACAAGGTACTGCGAAATCTACAGAAGAAAGCGGATTTCATATGTTTCTTACAAATGTATCGGAAATATACATACACGCACTTGGATTGGCACGGTTACCATAACGCATATGAGTTATGTGAATCTCGTCGGTAACAACGGATGCCACAGGGGATGCAGCATACTTAACACATCAAGACAACATTGGACAACATTGGATTTTAATGCATCGCTCCAAAAATTTTTGGAGCTAAAAAGTGTACACTGCACTATGGGCCAGAAATGTCACATTTTGGCCAAAAATACCTTTTTTTTTAAAGAAATTTAATAAAACTACAATGAGATCTTGTACGTTTTTTTATGATATATTTTTAAAGTTAAAACTTCGTAAAACAATGGAAAATTTGTTGAAAATCACAGCCAAAATGTCGTTGCCTACAGCAATACGAAACATTAACAAAAGTTTCACACATACCTTATGTAGCAAAAAAATAAATAATATTGAAATTATTCCAAACACATCTTTTAAAAATAAAAAAAAAAACAACCAAAATTTTATACAAAACAACCAAATCAACATTTTGTTGCATACTTGTACATCCTGATTTAGCAGCCAAAAAGTTAAAAAAATTTAATAAAACCAAAAATTTTTTTTTTGTATTTTGGGTTTTCAAAAGTAAAGACGCAACAAAGCTAGCGGTAAAGAAATTTTTTCCGTTCGAGTTTCTCAGAAACGTAGTTCTCACGGAAAGTTGGCATATTTAAAGGTTGATAAATTTTTAACCACTTAATATTTTTTTAAGGATATATTTTTTTTTAGTTGCGATCTTTTGTTGTTGAGTTTGTGTTAAATTGGGTTGAATCTCTGCAGTAGTTTTTTTTTGTATTAATAAAAAACTAAAAAATAGGAAATATTTTTCAACTTTGGCTTAGATTATCTAAATCTTAAAAAAAATAGTACAAAATTTAAATTTTGTTCTTTTAAAAGTTTAATCTTTTAAGAACATAATGGCTAAAATTCAGTTTTTTAGCTACGCAGTGGAAGAAATGCCAGATTTTTTGCCAAAATGTGAACTTTCTGGCCCTCTGTGCACTGTAGCTCGAATAAGGAACCGAAAGAAAAACAGGCCGAGAAACAATTTCTGACCGCACATACACGAGGTGAAAAGCGGAAGTACACTAGTCGGCATAATTATTTTGACAGAACAAATTTGGAACATATCTGCTTATAACGCATAATCTGTATACATTTTAAATCACTTGTTCTATTATTTAACTTGTATGGACTATTTTCCTTTAAAATACCAAATCTGGTGTAAATCCCCTATAAAGTTTGGAAAATATCAGGCAAAATGTAATAATTTGAATAGTTTTAAAAAACTAAAAAAACGCTTTCCGGTTTAAAAGAGTGCGCTCTTTTATAGATATCGATAAATTATCGGTAAAAAAACAAGTTGGCAGGCCTGCATGCAAACCAAAAAGTGTTACGCCGCCAGATAGCCAGCCAGCCAGCCACAAGTGAAACTTATATAAAGCGTTTAAAAATGTAGGGTGGCACAAATATTTTAACAACACTTTCTACCTTTAAAATTAATATCAAATCGCTTGATATATTCTTTGGTATAAATTGTTTTGAATGTATTTTGGTTCGTAGCTCCTGAAAATGTTAATCAGGCCTGTTCCAGTTTTCACTTCCGAAAGATTCACACGGATTCGAATTTCCCAGACCTGTTCTAATATTCACTTCCGAAAAAGGAAATGAATTTCCCTCCGTTAACTCTCTGTTAACTTCCGAGCGAAACCTCACGGAAACTTTCCGCCAGCCGTTTGGCACAGAAATTAATTGTTAAAAAATACTTTGCGATAAGTTAACGTGCAAATGATATTTTTTCCCTATTCTTTGATGCTTTAAGAACAATATTGCATATTTAAATTTGTTGATAACAACATATTTGACCTTTTAAAAATTATTTTGCGGCTGCACCTCAAAATAGGGTCGATTCTAACCTTCAGCATTTTGACAAATCCGCCGCCCCTGTTCCAGTTTCCGAACGAATTTGGAGAGAAAATGCAAGGGTTGTCATGGTACGAAATAAAATAAGTTTTTTTTTTTTATTTATTTTAAGTAAGCCCTTTTGTGCTCGTGTTACTATGGATAGAAAGGTATTTTATCTAAGTTAAATTTAAAATAGTTTTTGTGCTTATTACCGCTTAATTTAATGAAATAATTGTGTAAACACGTGTGGCTGGGACCTTTTTTATCGGCTTCGACAACTCTGGTTTCACAAGACTGCCACCAGGAACAGCTGATCAAATAAACAAAGATTTAAAAATTTGTATTTGTGGCCGCCAATGCTTGTTTCTTCTATTTTATGCGTTAAATTAGTAAACCATTTATGCCCATGGCTGATGAACACCAGCAGGCCAAAATTTAATCATCCCCAAGGCAGCAAACTCAAACAAATCAAACGCTCTTGTCGTTGGTGGCCAGTTGCCAGTCAGCTGATTTTGTTTGGGAATAAAAGGGAAATTCAAAGGCAAATCCCCAATTGAATAAGGGAAATCCGCAAATGTTATCAAATCCACTTTCGAGTGAAAACTGGAACAGGCCTGAATACTTTTTTGATCCGATCAATAGTTTTCGAGATAAAACGGACAACTTTTTACATGAAAATAAACCAATTTGCATTTTTTAAGTAAAAACAAAAAAGAAAATAAGAAAGAAACGCCCTCTTCAAAAAAGTTTAGCCTACTTTCGAGCGCAATAAATTTTTAACGCACTTGTATACACAATTTCTTGAAAATGGCCAGATTTTCAAAATTTTTAGATATTTGGGTAGATATTTTCAATACAAACAACATTTATTAAGGGGCTATATACCTTTTTTATTTTTGAAAAATCGAAAATGTTTTTATTGCTTTATCTTAAAGAACAATTCCTTGAAAATATTTTCTCAAATTTTCATAGAGATTTGAGCAGTAGAAAAAAAGTTACAGCTCTTTTAGCCGCGCGCCTCGTCTCGGCCCCAAGCTAAACTTGAAACTTTAAACACGAATATCTCGAAATGGTGTTTTTTGAAAAATTACTTTGCGGTGACGGTGATTGGCGGAAAACAACTCAGCCGATTTTCTTAAAATTTTTTTTTAAATGTTCGTAATAAAATTGTTTCGTGATTGAACGGTCGACTTTTCACGCACAAATTTTTTTTTCGCCAAAATTAATTTTTTAGTGAAATTTTTAGTGAACAAAAAGTTAATTTTTTGCAAAAAACTTTCCCGTGTGTACAAAAAAATTACAAAAACGATCGTTCAATCACAAGGAATTATACTAAACTAATGCAATTTTTTTACTTTTATGGTTTCAGTTGACTTGTTTGACCTGGGAAACCGTCACCGCAAGGCTCTTCCAAAAAAAGGCCTCTAAGGGAAACAGCCACCCCACTATTGGCAAAGAGTCCAAATTTTTGGCATTAATTAAAATAATAAAGTTAGAAATCTCAAAATTTGCACGAATGTTATTTGGAATAAAACAAAATTTGAAAAAAAAAATTGGTCGATTGGACCACGCCTTCCTTACGCCCCATTCGCTTGTTTCGTATTTTGTTACAGAACAATGGGCCTACTTATTAAAATATTTTTCAAAATGTTTGAACTTAAGAAAAAGAATTATATTATTAAATTAAACTTATTTTGAAATAAAAATTAAATTCAAATTTTATTAAATTAATTTTTTTGTTGCCTCACCTCTAGCAGCACTGCATGCGTGAACTCAAAAACACCTGCAAACAAGTAGGATTTTCCGGAAAAGGGGCAAAAACGGGCAAAAAGCATTAATACCAACAGATTATTCAAACTTTTGGTAGTGAACTTGAACCTTGGTGATTCGCTGTGCTATACAGAAGTTG
Organism: Drosophila oshimai; assembly: GCA_018150695.1. Classification (NCBI taxonomy): domain Eukaryota; kingdom Metazoa; phylum Arthropoda; class Insecta; order Diptera; family Drosophilidae; genus Drosophila; species Drosophila oshimai. Next base: position 215,372 of record JAECWM010000268.1, on the reverse strand, counting down.
TGCTCCACAGAACATAAGGACAATTGTTAGTATAAGCCTAAAAATACACACGAACGATACGTTCGACAACTCAAAAACAACCCATAACTATCGAAAAACACGTATTATCATTTAATCTACATATTTTTTAAACGCTTTATATAAGTTTCACTTGTGGCTGGCTGGCTGGCTGGCTGCGTAACACTTTTTGGTTTGCATGCAGGCCTGCCAACTTGTTTTTTTTTTACCGATAGCTTAATAGCGCGCTCTTTTAAACCGGAAAGCGTTTCTTTTAGTTTTTTTAAACTATTAATATTATTCCGGCTGCTTCCATATTTACACTTTTTATTTACTTGTGGGATCGAGTTAACAGACAGGCTCCATGTTCAGCAATATTTCCCGCCTATTTATTTGCGATACTCGAAGAGTAAGCAAATACTGTAAACGTTGAAATGTCTGTCTGTCCGTCTGTCCGTCCGTACAAACGTCGAGATCTCGGGAACTATAAGAGCTAGAACCACAAAATGCACACAGACTTGTATTAGCAAAGCGCAGATCAAGTTTGTTTCAAAACCTGACCACGCCCCTTTTTACGCCCACAAACCGCGAAACTCGGTAGTGTCCACATTTTTAATGCTAGAGAAAAGTGGCCCTTATAAATGTTATTTGTATTGAAAATATCTACTCAAATATCTAAAAATTTTGGCCATTTTCAAGAAATTGTGTATACAAGTGCGTACAAAATTTTTATTGCGCCCGAAAGTAGGCTAACCATTTTTTTTGAAGGGGCGCTAAAAATTTATTGCGCTTGAAAGAAGGCTACACTTTACCTGTTTTTAAAGAGGCTAATGAGTATCGCAAATCTTATAGTCGGGAAACCCGACTATAGCGTTCTTTCTTGTTTTACAAATAAAAGCTATCGAAAATCAGCTGACTTTGAGCGCGTGTCAAATTTTAAGGGTACTCCGAAAAAATGTTTTAAAATTATTTTTCTTCTATCTTATTATTAAGGAAACAAAAAAAATATACCTACTTAATATGTTAAAATACGAAAATATTGTATAAATGCCAAAATTTCAGGCTTTTTACCCATAGTGCCTCTTAAAAACTATTTGACATTTTTCCACGAAATTTCGCACAAACATAGTTAATAAAGTGTACTATAAAAAAAAAAACATTCATGTAAAGAAATAATTGCTACATACCAAAAAAAAAAATTCGAACTTTCCTCTTTTTCTTCGCCAAAGAAGGTATATAACCCCTTAAGACCATTTTTTTCTAGCATTAAAAATTTGGACACCACAGAGTTTCGCGTAAAAAGGGGAGTGGTCAGGTTTTGAAACAAACTCGATCTGCGCTTTGGCTATAGAAGTCCGTGTTTGGTGGTTCTAGCTCTTATAGTTCCCGAGATCTTTATGTTTGTGCGAACAGACGGACGGACGGACGGACAGACAGACATTTCAACGTTTTCAGTATTTGCTTACTCTTCGAGGATCGTAATAAATATATGTTGAAAAAGTTTTGTAGTATAGTTTGTAGTTTGTTTACTGCAGTATATGAAGACCAGTTTGCCTGTCTCAAAACTTTTGCAATTGTTCTCCGATTTTCTTTTAAAATTACTGTTTTCCAATTCTCTTAAAATGCTTATACTACAAAATTTTTTTTTTTATTTAAAAAACGCCAATAATTAATAATTTGTCTGTTTTATCTCAAAACCTATTGGTCGGATCAAAAAAGTATCAATATTTTCAGAAGCTAAGACCCAAAATACATTCAAAACAATTTATACCAAAAATTATATCAAGCGATTTGATATTAACTTTTAAGGGGGGACATCTGAGTAACTTTTTTTAAAAATCGAAAAATTTTTTATTCGCTTAAATAATTCTTTATGGTCTTTAAAATAACATACCAAAAGATAGAGTCCGGCAAAAGTGTCTAAGTGCCGAAATTTTCCATTCTGCGGCTTTTGTGTTTAAACGCGTTTTGCTCGAAACCACTTTTTTTGAGCTGGCCAAGTAGAAAACTCGCACAAATCTTAACCGATCGATCTGAAATTTTGACAGTATATTTAAAATACCTATGTCTATCGACACTCGTAGGATTTTTTCGATATATTGCTTACTTTTTTTTATCAATAATTTTGTGACGTTTTTTTCGTGAAAATTGTAATTTTTTTTCAACCATTCACCATTTTGCAAAAAAATCAATATATCGAAAAAATCCTACGAGTGTCGATAGACATAGGTATTTTGAATATACTGTCAAAATTTCAGATCGATCGGTTAAGATTTGTGCGAGTTTTCTACTCGGCCAACTAAAAAAGGGGTTTTGAGAAAATGCTGCACAGTCGCCATTTTGTTTTTGATTTGTTCCAAAAAAATTTTATTTTGTACTTCACATCTAATATTATAAGACCTACTTTACAAATTTTTGATTGGCTTTTTCATTTGGCCAAAAAAAATTTCAGAAAATCCGATTTTTTTTTTTCAGTTACTCAGATGTCCCCCCTTAAGGTAGAAAGTGTTGTCAAAATAATTGTGCCACCCTACATTTTCACATTTGGCCTGATATTTTCCAATTTGCATAGTTCATACAAATTAAATAATAGTATAAGTGCTTTGAAGTAAAAACAGATTATGCGGTGTAAGCATATATGTGCCAAATTTGTTCTGTCAAAATAAGTATGCCAACTAGAGTATGTGGTGGAACCTCCATTCAACACACCAGAATATAAATTTTCAAGGAGCTTTGGAATGCTTTAAATGGTTAGAGTGTGGTCTACAATAACATCTGCGTACTCAAGACATGGACTTTATGCGACATAACCAGTCTGGGACTGTCACAGGGAAACCATTCTGTTTGTCGAAAACTTAAAGTTTTTTTGAGTCGCTTAGAGACCAATGGAAAGGCATTGAATGAAACTCTCTCTGGTGCCAGTATTCAGCGCGACCAAATATGCTGTGTGCCTTCGCTTCAGAACGTACGAATTTTTATTCTTTGTGGACATTGTAAAAATTGTCCGTCAAATGTGGGTCACCGAAGCGCATCGAACCTTCCAAAAGATATTTAGGGGGAGGATCCACACGATCTAATAAAGCAATTCCAATAGTGCACGGTTAAATACGGAACCTCGTGTGCACCGTTTCTGGCTTGAGTGTTGGAACAGCTGGCTGCTGATCAAAAAAAGAAACACCCAACTGCTGCAAAAATCCTGTTGTAGGATTTTTACGTTGCACTGTGGGCCAGAAATTTCACATTTTGGCCAAAAATACCTTTTTTTTTTTTAAGAAATTTAATTAAACTATAATAGGATCTTGTTTGTTTAATACGTTTGGCTATATTATGGCAACGTGTCAAAAAAATTGATTTGTACGTTTTTTCATGGCATATTTTAAAAGTTAAGACTTCGTAAAATATCATATCATATTGTAACCTTTTTTTGTCAGAGTAGTCGCACATATCAAATATGCTAACACTGCAGTTCCCACGCATTCGAGGGCGGTCATATAACCGGTCACTCGGGAATTGCTTGATTTGTATATTTGTGTTTTGTTGTTGTGGCCAAATGCAAAATGCCAAACAATGTATATGAACTTAAATCAATGCGTAACACTGAGTACAGTGTGCATTCGATATGTGAACATACTACAATACACACCATATACGCAAGTGCAGCGCACCGAATTTTTTGTGTGAACAATTTTTTTTTTTTTTGATTCCACTTAATTTTTAAATCAAAATTATATTGTACTTTAATATACATAAAAAATTAAAATTATGTATTTACATGAATATATTTTTTTTACACATTTATGCTTGTAGCGTACTGATAAGAAGAGCATCAGATTTGAAGATTAAATACATAAACTAGAGAACCTATTGGAGATTTTTATCTGTAACGGTTATTTTCATGCTGTTTATGTTTTGCTTATTGCATTCATCTTATCTATAACGGGAAAGTTGACTTCACTTTAAAATTTGGTTTCTACTAATTCGTCTTCGAGAATCACTTTTGAATAAGCAGAGGACAAGTGATCACTAAGAGATTTATTAACCTTGTTAAATTAGAAAAAGTTTTGAAAATATGAAGACGTGTGCAGAGCGCTGTAAGAGTTATCGCGAAAAAGTTAAGTCGAATAAAAAGTTGTCAGAAATTGTTCGCGTAAAAAATGCAGAGAGAATGAGAACATACAGAAAAAACTTAAAAAATACATTGAAAGAAAATCAGGCAAGTATGAGAATGTTAAGACGTACAATCGAAACCGTATGCAAAGTTATCGAAATAAATTAAAAAAAGAAACCCCAAAAGACCCAGAATATTCAATTGCATCATCAAACAATAGATACAAGTGCAAGAATACTTTTTACAAAGCAATAAAGAAAGTGGAAATGGTTTTACCAAAGGACATACAAAAAAAAAGGATATTATTAAATTGCTTGTAGAGAACTATTTAACGGACGAGGATGAACACGGTTCAACAAATCAAGTAGACGAAGATAAGCAAACCATTGAAGACTTTTACAACAGCGACTACATTTCAACGGAAACTGCCGGAAGAAAGGCAACATTATTGAAGCACTCTGACTTGCCAATTTCTAATCGATTTATGATAATAACTATAGAAGAAGCGTACGAGATTTTTAAAGCAACGTATCCAAAGAAATTATTTTTATTTTTTATTTTTTTTTTTTAAATTCTCGCAGCAAGTTCAACAAATGTAGACCAAAACATATTGTGCAATCCAGCAAGCTACCTCACAATATGTGTGTTTGCCAATACCATGCAAATTTCGCATTCTTGCTAGAAGTAAGCAATAAAATCATTAAATCCATTCCATCAAACTTCGGCCACTTTTTAAAAAAAGTGTGTTGCGACGAAGCCAATGAAGTTTGTATGAGAAACGAGTGTGATGAATGTGTTGTAGAAATTGTAGATGCTCTTGTCCCTTTAAATGAAATTAATCGGCTCGAAGACAGTGTCGAATGGAAAATTTGGCGAATAATTGATAAACGCATGGTGCTTAGCCAAATTAAAGGAACTGCTTTTGATGTACTCAGCGAATTGCAAATGCACTTGCCAAAATTTAAAACGCATTGTTATGTTAAAAGAGTACAACAACAGTACTTTCAAAAGCAGAAAATGTCCATTGCTAAGGATGTGGTTGTTTTGCAAATTGATTTTCCCGAAAACTATCGCCTAATCAACCAGAATGACAGCCAATCAGCTCACTTTAGCTACTCACAAGTTACTATTTTTACTTGTGTCGCCTGGTTGCACACTGGAATTCATTTGCGATCACGAGCAATGAGCTAGCACACAATAAATTTAATGTGTACTGCTTTCTAAGCCTAATTATAAAAAAATTAAAAAAGAAAACATCCCATTTCGAAAATATTTATTTTTTCAGATTGGCTGTGCTAACCAATTTAAAAACAAATTTATCATGTCGAGCCTCCCACATTTTCGGAAAGAATTTAATGTTTCCCACTTTGAGTGGAATTTCTTTGCAACCTCTCACGGAAATTGGGGCTGTTTTAAAGAGAAAAGTTTGGCAAATGGTCAAATGTAAGAATCTCATTTTAAACAATGCCCATGACTTCTTCAAATTGGCCAGGAAAAATTTACCTAGCATTTACATTTTGTATGTAAGTAGCACTTACATTCGAAATACCACAAGTTCGCTGCTGGAGAGATGGGCTCACGTATCGAGCATACCGGGAATTAAAAGCAATTATTATTTTCCATCATATGAGGAGAATGCATTGGTAATGGCGTTTACGGCAGACTCAAAAATTATGAAAATTAATTTGTAAACATTGAATATTTCTTTATATATCATATATTGTTATAAATAAAAACTGTTAATAAATACATAATATATTCAAATAATTGTTAAGCACATTTATGAATATAATAAATAATGTTTTGTTTAAATAAAAAGATTTTTGTCTTATGTTAATGCCAGTGGAAAAAGTGTAGCGTGCGACACAATGGGTTTACGGCTTTGCTAAAAATCCGTAAACATTAGGGTAAATCCGGGACAAGTGCACCACGTTTTTGAAAATCGAAATGGTTGTTTCACAAATATGTTTACGAGGGCTTTTGTGATTGTTGTAGGTCGAGTAGTATATCCAGAAGTAAGAACAACATTTTATTCATCAATATTTTACGTTACAAGCTTTCTGTGGGATGATTAATAAAAAGTAGCAAATTTGCTAGTTCAAACATCTTCAGGGACAAGCGCCCCGCTTTTATGCTTAGGATTTAAATTATTTTGCAAACAACAACTCGCGAAAAAAAGCCATTACATTGATTCTACGGTACTTTCTAACACACATCAACACTTAATAATAATGATAAAAATAACAGATCTGGTTTTTAAAGATAATAAAAATAAAAGACTGAATTTGTCGATCGAGGTACCAAAATTGAATCACAATACGAAAAATTTTATTTATACAAAAAAAACATTAATAAACAATTGTAAATTATGTCAAAACACCATATAGAATATTTTTGTTAATAAATAATAACAAACGTTTACAACATAAAGTGCTCAAACCAGATTATCAGTAGGGCGTTTGTCCCCGAGAACAAGTGGGGCGCTTGTCCCGATTGCATAGCATATGAAAATTATTAATTAAAAAAATATTGGCGAACAGTAAATGTAAAAATAGTTATCTGCTAAATGATCTTGCTACATAGGAAGGTTATGATACTTCATCTGACGTCTGTTGACATTTTGACGATGAAATAACAAACATTTTTGAATCGCTAAAAAAATTTTCGCCTGTTTTTGGACCTACTGCGTATGGATTTCATAAATTGTGAATAGTTAACTTACCAAAGTACGAATTTTCCACACAAGTTTTTCATTTTGACACTTAAACACAAGTTTTCCCGAGATGGCGCTGCAATCTTGTCGATGCATGATAACAATAAACAAAGTGGGGCACTTGTCCCGGCGGGGCACTTGTCCCGGACTTACCCTATACAGACCAAACGATCGGTTTTTGTCTTCTAATATTCTTAACTTTCTTTAGAATATTAACTTTCATAGGGTTTATTTTGCATAATTCGCTAATTGCGTTTAAAATGAAAATTTTTAAACAAACTTCCACTTTGTGTAGCGTGCGAGACGTCACAATTTTTTCAATTATTTTCAAAACAGTGACTCCAGTGAAATTGAAATTTATACCCTCCAAAAGTACTTTCATTTCACTCTAAACACATAACAAAAGTTTACGGTAAATCTTTTAAAAACCCCCAAAAAAATTGATTTTCATTAGCTAAAATCGTGCGAATGTAGCGTGCGACACGTGGGATTTGCCCATATATATATTTTTCTGTCAAATCTGAATCCGATTAGGCGCCGATTGAATCCGATTGGGGACAAGAAATGGTTTTCTGTTCCACAAATCAGCTTAGATAGATCACTGTCGGCGTCTCCACCACCCTCTCAACTTAGTCAATAAGCGGGAACTTCCATTCCGAAAGTGAATAGTAAGTATTTTTTAAACACAGTCCCAGTTCCTTATTCTAGATTTAGACCCAAAACTCAAGTGTGTTTGGTCATAAATAAAAGAAATACAAAAACATACAAATACTTTGTGGCACTTTGCCTCAATTCAAGTGCATCGGTAATACGATCACCCACTCCAGACGACACATGCCCATAGGTGCAAGGTCAGCATTCCCACGCTACCTAAGCCCAGTGCATGTGCATATGTGTATGTGTGGGTGTGCATTACTCCCTCTGGCATAAGCATAAGCATAAGTAAATGAATAATATATAAGCAAACCGCTCCGCTGCCGACGCCAACGTCAGCTTCGCGGTCTCAGTTAAAACAGGAAAGAACGCTATAGTCGGATTTCCCGACTATAAGATTTGCGATACTCATTTGCCCTCATTAAAAAACCAAAACGAGAAAAAACGATAGAGTCGCCACCTATGGGGCTACATTATCTACATTTGTATGTAAACAAACACGTGTATGTAAAATATGTATGGAGACTAGATTCAAGGCATAGCAAAATGTTCTATAACTTCTTTATTATTTATTAGAGCATAAAATGGTTCGGAGTGTAGTAAGACAGTGCACATATCATTATATTTCTTTTAAAACCGCAAAGATTGCATAAAAAATGAGAGCGCCACAGATTTTCGCGGTTTGTGGGCGTTAAAAGGAGCGTGGTCGGGTTTTGAAACAAACTTGATCTACGTGGGGTATATAGAATTCTGTATGCAAAATTTGGTGGCTCTAGCTCTTATGGTTCCCGAGATCTAGGAGCTCGTACGGACGGACGGACGGACGGACGGACGGACGGACAGACAGACATTTGATCGTTTACAGTATTTGCTTACTCTTCGAGTATCGCAAATAAATACTGTAACCCGAAAATATTAAGGAATAAAGGAATAATGGAACGAGAAAGACTTCTCTTGATTTTACCTGCAACTTTAAAGTAGAAAAGGAATATAAAGCTTGTTCCGATCTGATTTTCGTTGTTGTTGAGGGTGCGGCAGAAACCTTGCCGATTCTTAAATCAAAGTATGACTTTTGCTACTCAGCCTACGCAAATCCAGGAGCTGATCGAAAAGGGCAATGCCCAGCCCGTCCTTCCTCCCGGCGTTATTCCATAATCCTCCATTCCTTCTGGCTGTCGGCTTTCGCCGGTGGATACTAACGTATTCTTAGGAGATTATCTTTCGTGGCCGTCATTCAGGGACCTATTTACTGCAATATACATTAATAATCCGCGACTCACCCCTGTAGAAATCTTGTTCCACCCTAATTCAAAAACGAGTGGCGACGCGCATACGATCGTTGGAGCGTGGAGGAACCTGACCGAGCGTTTTGAGGACAAACGTTTGTTGGTAAAGAGCCAGCTGAAGATCTTATTGGATGCTGAGTCTATTTCGCAAGAGTCTGGGCAAGAAACTTTAAAGTGCCATACAAGGCTGTTTAACGACAATTGAAAACTCCGCCATCAAGAATAAGACTTGGCACTGTTTCCCTGTGTATATGGTTTCCTCAAAACTTCCAAAGCCCCCGCTTTCTTTGTGGAAGCAATCCTTGCACAAAAAATCCAACGTGAGTTGAGCTCAACACTTTCCCAACTGAGCGCCATCTAACATTAGAAGCCATAGACGACGTACGGCCTACCGGATCCAGTCACTTTCAACCAAAAACGTCATATGTCAATGTGTCATCGCAAAGGCTTAATTCTTATGAGACCAGGGTTGCACCGATGCCTAAAGGATGTGATTTGTCCGCGTATATGTCCGCGTTTTCTTGATATGTGTGTAGATGATCGGGCGTCCTACATCAAAAGAAAACAGCTGTGCCTACGCTGCTTGGCACGAGGCCACCAGCTGCGTGAGTGCACTTGTGCTCATAGCTGCTTCACATGACATAGCGGGCAATCCTTTTTCGCATGCTCTAAGGTCGTCTGATTCTTCTGTTCCAAGACCCGCAAACTCAGCGGCAGGTTGAGCAGATGCTGACGAACAGTCAGAGTTGCAAGTGTGTTTTGCGTCAGGCTCCAGAGCTGTCCTGCTGGGTACGGCCGTTTTTAATATCTAGCATCTCGGCTGCAATTTCCAAGCACACGCCTTGATCATTTCATGCTCCGAAGCGACGTTTATAACGGAGCCACTCTTTATTCGTATAAAGTACCCATTACAAACAATTCAAGCTCAAGTCTCGGGATTAAACCAGACCGCAGCCGCTCAGTCTAAAAAAGCTATGTCATTTTGCTATTCGTTCTTCCACCAGACCCGGGCAGGTAATCTTTCCTCCTACCCAATTGCGCAAAATTTCCAATTTCCATTGGCGGATCTGAGGTTTTTCGAGAGTTCAGAAATAAATGTCCTGATCGGAGCTGACATTCTACCCTCTATACTCGTACTCGTACGAGAGCTCGTTCGATAAACTTCTTACCAAATAGAAATGGTAAAGGAGTCAGATTCCATTTGTGAGAAAAACTTCACCCAAACTACGACAAGAGACGAGAATGGCAAGTATGTCATAGCGTTACTGTTTTGAGGCACAGAAAATGCTGGGCTGGGCTGGCATACTCTAGGTCGTTCGCGTTGTCTCGATTTTTGCGGAATGAGCAACGATTAAAAAGAGACATTCCTTTTAAAATGCAATACGATTTTGTAATTCTAGAGTACTTGGATCCTAATCACATGAAGAAAGTTCCTTTTACGCACGCTCTTTCCAATTATTATCAACTACATATTATCAACTTTTATCTCTCACGCCGTACTTAAGCCCGAAAGCACAACTACAAAAGTTCTTGTCGTTTTTAATGCTTCCAGCCCTCAGCGAATGGAAGCAGTTTAAATGATATCCATTATCCTGGTCTAGTTCTACAGTCGGACTTAACCCTTCTAATCCTAAAGTGGCGTTACTTCCGTTATGTAATCTCAAAGCCGCCATTGAGAAAATGTAAAGGTAAATTTAGATAGATCGAAAACATACACCCTTTCAGCGCATAATTTACCGCAATCACAAGGGGGAGACATTCGAGATTATTGAAGACGGTCACCTTTGAAGTAAACTGCGCTCCTTACCTGGAAATTCGAGTGCTGCAACAGCTAGCAGATAACGATCTAAACAACCATCCGAAGGGGAGTAACATTTTTCGTAATTTCATGTATGTGGACGACGGAGCCGACTCAAAGAAAGAAGGTCAGCTTGCGGTTCAAGAGCTTACAAAGGCGCTAAGTTCCGCTGGTTTACCAAAAAAAAAATTGACATCCAACCAAAAAAAGATTTTAGCCAACATCCAAAATGACCATTTGCTACACACTGATTTCCTGGAGATTGACGCAGAGAGTACTGCAAAGACCCTCGGTGTTTGCTGGAAGGCCACATCCGACGAATTCTTCTTTGTGCCCCCAGAACAAACGATTGAATCAAACAAAACGCCAGGTCTTGCCCCAGATTGCCAAATTTTGTTAGCCCAGCAGGTTGGCTCGCTTTCTTTATTGTCGAGTCCAAGATGTTCATGCAGGAGATTTGGCTCCAGGACCTAAAATGTGACGAAAGGAGCTGTGTCAAAGGTGGAGTAGATTCCTACACAGCTATTCTGCTTTGAATCAGATCCGCATCCCCCGGTGGGTTCTGTCCGAACAGCTTTCAAGGTCAAGCATCATGGGTTCTATGACGCGTCTCAGAAAGCCTTCGGTGCTGCTATTTATGTGCAAGTCGAAATGGGTGACACGATTACGGTGCACCTGCTCAACGCAAAGACGCGAGTTGCGCCGGTGAAAACTGTGTCGCTTCCGAGGCAAGAGTTGTGCGAGGAATTATTACTTTCCGAAATGTATGCAGCTAGTCTTCCAAATATGCCAATATTAAGTGGCATAAATCAGCCTAGCTGCAAAGCCCACGCAGTCAATGGCCCACTTAAGGCGACGATTCTCCCGTGACTGAACTGGAGAAGCTCGCAGCTAGTTTCTAGTTTTAAACACTCAGAGCAGAGGATTTCCTCTTAAATATGACAAAAGCGCCTCCTCGTTCATTTTTTGCACCGAATAACCCTCCATGGCGGTAAGCAATTAATGGTGCGTCTTATACGGTCCACGTTTTGGATTCCGAGGGTTAAGAATCTGGTAAAATCATACGCATGTTCTTGCAAAATTTGCGTAGTCCTCAAAAAGAAATTGCAGACCAGCTTATGGGGGATTTGATGAAAGAACGATCGTCCTTTTCTCGTTTATTTATATACGGGCATGGACTATGCTGGCCCGTTCGACAATAAGAACTACACCGGAAGGGCGTGTCTTATTACAAAGGGGTATGTGTTGTTTTTCTAAGGCCATCCACTTTAAGCCTACGTCCGATCTAAAAACCGAAAAGATTCTTGCAGCTTTTGCACCATAAAATTTCCTCGACAAGTCCACATGCAGATGAGCATTCCACCGTCCAGCCACCATCTCGCTGATTCTCGGAGCTGATGTGTACCCCAAGGTCATCAAGGCGGGCTTCCTTGCTTTCCAGGACGGCTTAACAATCGCCCTAAGAACTGTCTTTGGATGGATCGTCTTCGGAGCTTGCAACCAGCCTTAATGTTGCAACTCTTGCGATTGCTAAAGGGGCGGAATGTTCAGGCCACGGGCACCCTATATTCCCCTCTCCCCGCGCTCACGCTCTTGCTCTCTAAGCTTTCAGCTCCCGCTCTCTAAGCTCCACCTCGTCTCCACCTCGCTATGGAGCGATCTAGTTTAAGTAGTTCTAAGTAATCCAAAAACTGAAGTCGAAGTATACACACCATATACGGAAGTGCAGCGCACCGAATTCTCACGAGTGTTTTATTGGGCCCACATTCGTGGGAAAAATCACCAGACCGACAGCGGGAAGCAACCCTCCTCTTTAAACTTCTTTTTAGCCAACTTTTAAGCACGATAAAGTCTGGACTACGACACAAAATTATAACTGTTTTTTCCTGGTCCGACTCAAAATACTATACAACCTTCCTGGGCAAGCCGGGCGTCGTGGACAGGGGAAAAAAATCTAACTTTTTTAAAAAGCCACGGACCATTTGCCCTTCTCCATGACTCTTGCTTCTCCTGAGTTGAAGTCCCATACAAAATTATTTTCCATCACCTATAGGTTCCGCGGTATAGCGACGTATAGAAAAGTAGCATGCACTTCGGAGGACTTTGGGAGGAAGGTGTGAAGTCAGGACGGTCGGCCAAAACCGCTTGACCGCGGAGGAGCTCGAAACTCTCTTAACCAGCGTGGAGGCCGAACGACGGTGAAGCCCTCGGCCATCTTCTGATCAGCGGCCCTACTACGGTGGCGGAAAACGAAGCGAATTCAAATAACGAAGAAAAGCTTTGTTAAACGCCAAATGCGTAAACACATATATTTGTTGAAAACAAAAATTTTAATAATTTAGCATTTGTTTTCTCAGATTTACATAATTTTTTTTGCTTCGGAGATTCTAGCAGCACTGTTTTCAAGTCAATAATTTACTAGCTGTGTTCTGGGATTAATTGTTCTGGAAAAAATGGTCTCCAGCTAAATCCTATTAGACACTAGTGTATAAGCACCATAATAAGTTGGAAATTAAACCATTGAGTTTGTAGACAAAGGGAGCAATCTGGACATTACTTTAAACAAAATTTTAAAATAGGCGGTAAGGAAAATATATGGATGCCTAAGTTCTCTTAGCTATACCCAGTCCTTCATACCAAAGCAATGCTAGATCTTATTGCAAAGGTTGAAAGTAGGAAAAATCTAAATGTATTTAATAGTGTCGCTAGATCCCTTATAATGTAAATAAGGGACTCCAAAGGACTCTACTAATGATGTTTCTCCTAAACCATTACGTTCAGAATCTGGAAAATACTCAAACATCGATAGTAATATTGAACACTTAAGCTCACTTTTTGAATAGGAAGTTGAAATAGATACTCTAAAAGACTTCCAGAACTCCCTTTCATAAATTATTGTCTGTGTAATTGCAGTTATAACGAGAAATTTAAAAGTCTTTTGTAAATCGTTGTAGGTTATAGGAATTCGAACTGAGCCCACAACCGTTTGCTGTTGGCCATCCGCTGTCTGCACTATTCCCTTTACTTCACTTTTTCCAAAACCAATCGATCCGACAGTGTTGAACCTTTGACGCTCTTGTTATCCCCGCTGTCCAACAAAACTAGATAATGTGCCCCGAATATTTCTATTTGCGTAAAGGGTCGAATATCACCTACTTTTTGTACGATTGGTGATACTGTTATACGTTTTAGGCGCTGTTTATTATGCCAGAAGGTGCGCATTCGAAACGACGAACGACTTTTGGGAACTGTTCCCGCGCTGTTTCAGAAATCGCTGCTTTTCGCTTCCTATATATTTGCAAACGTACATAATAAGGATTGAAGTGTCTAGAGGTTGCTATATCTGGTGTTGAAGGTGATAAATCCGGAAATAAAATTGTTAAGTCTGATCATAATTAATTAGAGGCTATATTTGTTTCTGAGGCTAATGTCGGACATCCCCTCGCGGAACTCGGTGGACATCCTGAGACGAGTTTTTCGCCCTTGAAGAACATTGATTACAGTTGGGTTTATGGGTGTCGAGAAGGCCGTGATTCCTATGCTCTTACTCGTCACAATTCAAACATTTCAAATTGGCTTTCATTCGCAAGACGGCAACTTCATCGGAAACTTCTAGCTTAGGATTCGAAACATTTTCAGAATCGTCTTCATGCCGCACTTCATTAACAAATAGTTTCAAACCCTCACTACGCTGTCTTGATCTCGCGTTTAGGAAAAACTTTTCATGTCGATGGCATTATTTGCGTAAGATTGCCAGATTTGGAGTACTGACATGCAAAAGCTCATGTTGTAACTCAGGTTTTAAGTTATGCTTTACCTCGGTAACCATATCTGATTTTAGTAAAGGTTTTGAAAGGGAATCCGCTTTAGCTAACATTTAATCTGAGAACTCGTCAAAGCTTTCATTAACCCTCTGTTTACGTCGCCTCATTGTATCTTTAATGTTCCGGTCGGTTCGTTGGTTTTGACACCTCTTACGCAGACGATTGCATCGCTCGAACCAGCTCATGTAACCCGCGTTTCTGTAGTCACTCCAATAGAAAGAAAGAGCTGGACCGCAAAAGAGTACGTTCGCAAATTGATACAATAATTCGTAATTACCATTCGAATATTGAGCGGTCAAACAGTTTATTTTATGAATGAAATCTTCAAGAGGAAGATCACTAGGAGATCCTGAAAACGTAATTTTCCAATTAGATACTATATTGGAAATCCTATCGGGACGATCAGTAGAGTAATCACTAACATTATTTTGATTAGCGGTGTTATGACTCTGACTGTATTCACGACCAATGCTCACCCGGGAAGCGTTTAAGCTGTTGCTCGTCCCGGTGTTCTCGGGGATTAGTTGAAAAATTAAGGCTACGAATCGCGTTGCTGCAGCGGAAATGTTTTCCCCATAACTATCTAGAGAAGTCGCAATCATTTGCAGCACGCGTTCCTCTGCTTTACTTCTGTCTGTCACTTTCACTTCTATTCATATCGCGTCTGGGTCCTGTATTAAGCTGCTGCCGGATATATGTTGCCGATCTAACATTTGATCGGGTCGCAGGTCGAGTTTTTGGACTTGCAGTTGATAAATTATTGCTGGGGGCACCACGTGGTCTCCCTTCTACACCTCTGGGATTGGATACAGTTGGAGCTTCTCTGGAGTTGGTTTGAAATAAATTGAACTTTTCTTCGATTTATTGAATTGAGTATAAATAAAAATCTTTACTCAATAAAAATATTGCTTATTAGCAGGTCTGGATCCGAAAATTATTCAAGTACCAGCAATTCATTACTAAATAAGAAATATTTGCTGAAACTTATAAAACGAGTGATTTAGGGGAAAGGAATATTTTGAGGGGTTTGGAAAGCGCGGGGGTAAGCAGCGGGGGTATATTCTTTCTGCAAGGAGCCTTTTGGCTAAGATCCTTCGGGCCTCACGTTGGGCGCCAAATTATTATGTTACGTGCACGATAGTGATGCATTCCCATCTTCTGTGTCGAGAATAGTTGGGTGAATAGCAAAAGCTTTTGGGCTGGCCATACTTAAAAGTTATAAAAAGGATTACCGGATTAATCGTAAAATGGAAAGGGAGAGCGCGCGATTCAAATAGAAAAAAATATTAATTTTTTTTAAAACTGCTACCCCCACAGTATCCGTCGGTCCGTCTGTCGGTTTCAGTAACCTTTTTCGCTCAGTGTAAAACCTATAAACATAAAACATTCCCAATCGTATTGTTTTATGTGCAGGCAGACCGAGATGAGAGATTATAACAATCGGATGACTATATAGCTGGTCAAACATTTACCAATTTTCTGTTTCAGTCAACTTTTTGCCCACTGAAATCTGATGTTTGTCACGCATAGAAGGAGGCATTTCCGACATTATAAAGTAAATATGTTCTTAATCAGTGTCACCAGACGAGTTGGTATAGCCATATCTGTCTGTCCATGTGTCCGTCTGTCTGTTTCAGTAAGCTTTTCTTGCTCCGTGTAAGACCTATGAACATACAACTTTCCCAATCATCTTTACTTAAATGCAGGCAGACCGAGTTCGAAAGTTTTTACGATCGGATGACTTTATTTTATAGCTGCCATACAAATGTTAGACAAATTTTCTGTTTCAGTTAACTTTTTTCGCTCAGTGTAAAACGTATAAACTTAAAGTTATCCCAATCGCATTTTTTTATGTCCAAGTAAGTCACAGTGAGCCCCAAGAGGTCACAGGTTTGATGAAAATGGTGACGAAAACTAACCTTGGATCTTGGTTCGTATGTGTCCCCAGATTTCAGAACTGAAGAGACCTAAATCTCAGCTGATCGGTTTCGCAAGATATTTGTAAATGTAATTCTTTACAAGACTAAATTACAACATAAAAAAAAAAAAAACAATAGAACCGGACCGAACAAATTTTTCAGCAAGAGCTCGACAAACACAAAATTTGTCAATTTTTCGATTTTTTCACCATATCTTAAACACTTGAAGAAAAGTCGATGAAAACAATAGTTTGTTATAAAATTTTTGTATTCACATACACAATCAATGTTTTTATTAACAGATCCACATTAAAATATCACTCTTAGCTTGCTCCAGGACCAATGACGAGGACTTGCTGATATAATGCTCCCATTTACAAGTTTTTGTAGATATTTGTATTTTGTATTTTTTCATATTTTTTTAAGTCTTTTTTGTTTTATTAGTTAATATATTTTTTTTATATTTTGAATTTTACTATTTTTTATTTTTAGTACATTTTTTTAATTTTAATTTTTTTTTTGGAAAAAAAAACAAAGAAATTAAAAATACAAAAAAAAATATATAAACTAATTAAACTAATAACAATAAAGCACTCAAAAAAAAAAATAAAAAAAAATACAAAAATCTACAAAAACTTGTAAATGGGAGCATTATATCAGCACGTCCTCGTCGTTGGTCCTGGAGCAAGCTAAGTGTGATATTTTAATGTTGATTTGTTAATAAAATATTGATTGTGTATGTGAATGCAAAAATTTTATAACAAACTATTGTTTTCATCGACTTTTCTTCGAGTGTTTAAGATATGGTGAAAAAACCGAAAAATTCACAAATTTTGTGTTTGTTGAGCTCTTGCTGACAAATTACTGATTGAATTTAAATGATCTGTATAGCAAAGTTAAAGATTGATTTGTTGGTAGTGTTAATTGGTATCAAGCACCTAAGTCGGCCGACTAAAACCAGAGATATGAAGAAATCTAGTAAAGGCCATTGCAAATTTTTTTCTAAAACTTAAAAAGATTGTTAAAAAAAATTCGTTAAAAAAACTTTTTTTTATATTTTTTCTTAAAGTAGAGAACCAACTCTACTAGAAAAAAATTTTTTCGGTCCGGTTCAATGTTTTTTTTTTTTTATGTTGTAATTTAGTCTTGTAAAGAATTACATTTACAAATATCTTGCGAAACCGATCAGCTGCGATTTCGGTCTCTTCAGTTCTCTAATCTGGGGACACATACGAACCAAGATCCAAGGTTAGTTTGCGTCACCATTTTCATCAAACCTGTGCACACTTGGGGCTCACTGTGAAGTGTAGTTTAAAAAAATTACGATCGGGTGACTTTATCTTATATCTGCCATACAAATCGAATAATATTTGTACTTCATCGGGGGTGCCACAGAAACCATTCCTCCCGAAGTCCGCCCAAGTTCCAACCCAAGGCAAAACCGTCGGTGCCACAGAAAACTCTATCATTTCCCCCATGTTTTAAACGACAGTTTTATAAAATAAGCATACTTGCACCTTTTTATAAATAATGAAAAATTTTTTAAAAAAACGTTAATGAATTGTATGTGCTATCTGCATACAACATTTTTTATGTTTTGATCTTTTTATATTTTAAATTAATAAATCTCCAAAAACCGTCACCTCAAAAATTGCTTGTGTGATTCCGGCCAAATTCCACCCGAGAAACCAAACTGCCAACTTGCTCCAAATAGAAAATGCCAAATTTCGGAGTAATTTTCATATTTGAAATATGATTGTTATTATTGTTATGGTACGCTATACTATTGTTTATAACTTTAACTATATCGTGTCAAAATTTCAAGTGAAAATAAGTTGTACTTCTTGTGAAATTAATAAAACAAATCGTTGTATTGCAGTTAAGTGTGACCGCGTGTGGCAAAAAATACCGGCTTGGGTAAAAACCTTAAAAAACGACGAAGAAGGCAAATTGTATTAAAATGCAAGTGAATTCAACAAATTTTAAATATTATTGCCTAAATGTTGTTTATTTTTAGGGGAAAGCATAGGAAATCAAAGCGAGCCCCCGTGCTCTTGATTTTTATATTAGAAAACGCCGCTTTCGCAAAAGGATTCGCTCTGGGGGACTGATTTTATGTAGCGGCCTCTCATAAGAAGCCATGTAATACAGGGATGGCTTCTGTTATTTAGGTTGGCGGTCATTTTAAAATGTTGAACTATTTTGTTCGTTACGATTTATGTGTAGAGTTTTTTTAGTTATTGGTATTGTCTTGCAAAAAAAAGTAAAACTTGGCTTGAGTTTATTGAAAAATAGCAAATAAATGCCAAATAAAAATAAGAAGTCAGCCCTGTCTTTTTCCGAATCGTTAGTCCCAACAACAAGTTCGAGACGGTTTCTGTAGCACCGACGGGTTTTTCGAATTTCCGAAAAATTACTCCCCAAAACCGTCGACGGTTTCTGTGGCACCCCGTATATGCCGGGGTTTTGGGGAGTAATTTTTCGGAAATTCGGAAAAAACCGTCGGTGCTACAGAAACCGTCTCGAACTTGTTGTTGGGACTAACGATTCGGAAAAAAGACAGGGCTGACTTCTTATTTTTATTTGACATTTATTTGCTATTTTTCAATAAATTCAAGCCAAGTTTTACTTTTTTCTGCAAGACAATATCAATAACTAAAAAAACTCTACACATAAATCTTAACGAACAAAATAGTTCAAAATTTTAAAATGACCGCCAACCTAAACAACAGAAGCCATCACTGTATTACATGGCTTCTTACGAGAGGCCGCTACATAAAATCAGTCCTCCAGGGCGAATCCTTTTGCGAAATCGGCGTTTTCTAATATAAAAATCAAGAGCACGGGGGCTCGCTTTGATTTCCTATGCTTTCCCCTAGAAATAAACAATATTTAGTCGGTTATATTTGGAATTTGTTGAATTCACTTACATTTTTATAGAATTTGTCTTCTTCTTCGTCGTTTTTTAGGGTTTTCACCCAAGCCGGTATTTTTTGCCACGCGCGGTCACACTTTAGTGCAATGCAACGATTTCTTTTATTAATTTCACAAGAAGTACAACTTATTTTCACTTGAAATTTTGACACGCTATAGTTATAGTTATAAACAATAGTATAGCGTACCAAAACAATAATAACAATCATATTTCAAATATGAAAATTACTCCGAAATTTGGCATTTTCTATTTGGAGCAAGTTGGCAGTTTGGTTTCTCGGGTGGAATTCGGCCGGAATCACACAAGCAATTTTTGAGGTGACGGTTTTTGGAGAATTATTAATTTAAAATATAAAAAGATCAAAACATAAAAAATGTTGTATGCAGATAGCACATACAATTCATTAACGTTGTTTTAAAAATTTTTCATTATTTATAAAAAGGTGCAAGTATGCTTATTTTATAAAACTGTCGTTTAAAACATGGGGGAAATGATAGAGTTTTCTGTGGCACCGACGGTTTTGCCTTGGGTTGGAACTTGGGCGGACTTCGGGAGGAACGGTTTCTGTGGCACCCCCGATAACGTTTTTCGCTTAGTGTTAAATCAATCAACGGCGGATCACTTTTGCTTATCAAAACCAGACTGCTGTGATTTCCATCGGCAAGCCGAAGTAAGCTTTCCTTCTCGTTGTTTTCTTTTGTTGTTAAATTTTTGTTCAAATGAAAACTCTGCAGTAGTTTTTTTTTTTATAAATAAAAGTTGAAAAAATATAAAATTCTTGGGCTCGGATTATCTTTATTATACAAACATTTTTTTTTTTTTTTATGAAAAATTGTATCTTTTGAGAACAATTTTAAATTCCTAGCTTTCCAGGGGAAAAAAGTGGAGGATTTTTGCCAAAAATATTAACTTTCTGGTATACTGTGCGATGGGAAGGTCGATTTTTGGACATTTGTAAAGTAAGATTTTTGTTTCTGTTGAGAACAACACTTAATTATTTGCGATACTTGATGAGTAAGGAAATACTGTAAACGTCGCAAATGTCTGTCTGTCCGTCCGTCCGTACGAACTTTGAGATCTAAAGAACCATAAGAGCTAGAGCCACCAAAATTGCACGCAGACTTCTATATACCCCACGCAGATCAAGTTTGTTTCAAAATCCGACCACGCCCCTATTAACGCCTATAAACCCTGAAAATCTATGGTGCCCACATTTTTATTGCAAGAGAAAAGTGGCTGAATAAATGTTGTTTTTATTAAAAATATCTACACAGATATTTAAAAATTTTGAAATTCCGGCCAGTTTTAAGAAATTGTGTATTCAAGTGCGTTTAAAATTAGTTGAACGTGAAAGCAGGCAAAACTTTTTTTTAAGAGCTTGCAAGCATTTTCCATGAAAGAACCATGCCGGGCGACTGTCCAAGGCAAAAGTGCAAACATTTTTTTCTTCAATCTTATATAATTCAATACAATTTTTTGAGCTTTGAAGCGCAAATTATCGAAAACGGTTCGGAATTTTAAAAAACTGTTGAAAGTATTTTGATGTACTGTCCTACGCTATATATTTTTACAGACAATTTTCCTGGCCTGAATCATATACTAAGAGAAGAATAGCAGTGCTTGCATAATAGAGGCCTGCATGGCTCCATTCATATTGTAAAAGCAATATAATGTATTCGAATAGAATAGAATTGAGTTCAATTGACACAACGAGTTTAGTTTACCATTCGGTTGTTTCAAGTTGAGTGAAATAGAACCCAAAGCACACTTTTTACTGTTTCCCATTGCCGAGTTTGGTCGAATGATTCGAATGGTTTTTAACACACAATGTCCATTCGGTCATTTTGTTTGGACATATCTGGACATTTTCGGACAGCCCCATATGAAGAATGCAGTTTCACTAGCACTTACTAGGAACCCTTACTTACAGAACCCTTCTCACTTGCACTGTGTGTTACACTTACTGTTGCGATGAGACTGGGTTGTGTGATTCGAATTAATCCGAATCCTGCCGACCATTCGCACTCATTCAATTCGTGTTTGCTCGACCAAATGTTGTGTGTGTGAGACCTACACGAATGCACACATTTACTCAAATATGTTTGACAGCTCATTCTATTCTATTCAACTCATTTCGACAGTTGTGCATTTGAATGCCATTTTTTTGCCATTCATGCAGACCTCTATTGCATAAGGGTTAGGCCTCGTCTACTGTACTTAAAATTTGAAAAAAAAATTCTGGTTCGAAAAAAACTATGAAAAAAAACTATAGCTTAGGACAGTACCTTAATACACTTTTAGCAGTTTTTCGAAACTCCGCACTGTTTTCGATATTTTGAGCTTCAATGTTCGAAAAATTTTTCTTTAAGGCTTTGGAGAAAAATTCATAACTCTCGAACGGTTTTACATATATCGACAAAATTTTTTTGAGTGTAAAAAAATCATTTTATCTTAGAAAAAAAAATATTTAAAAAATTTAATTTTTAATTTAACATAATTTTAAACAACAATATTTTAAACAAATTGGTTTTCAAAGGTGTTCTAGGTTGGTTTTTTCTACAATTGGCGCTCGCGCCGACTGCGCTGCCGGCATCTCCGACGACGCTGCGCTGCTGGCTCGAATTTCATATGAAGGAACCACGCGCGGCTGGACCAAATACGCGATTCCGACTGTCCAAAGCAAAATTACAATCATTTTTTTTTGCAACTCTATAAATAATAGTTTGACGATAACTATGCGAAAGTTTCAAAGCAAAAACTACCCTAGAACACTTTTGAAAACCAATTTGTTTAAACAATTGTTGTTAAAAATTATGTTAAATTAAAAATTAAATTTTTGAAATATTTTTTTTTTAAGATAAAACAATTTTCTTACTGTTAAAAGTGTATTAAGGTACTGTCCTAAGCTACACGTTTTCATAGTTCTTTTTCGAACCCAGAAAATTACTAGGTACAGTTGACATGGGCTGACCCATAAGCTAAAGTCATTCTTGCGTACGACCAACATGGTACAACCATCGTACAACAGAGTGCATCAATTAAGTTTTCAAGAAAGCGTATGGCTAGCAAATTTACGTACAAATGTAACGTCCGCAAGGCAGGATTAGCCCATATGTTTTTTTTTCTATAGTGGTTTACACCACAAAATAACAAACAAGAAAGAACGAATTATTCGGGTTTCCTTTTTTTAAAAAAAAAAAAAACAAGAAAAAAGGATTAAGTCGCTAGCCGTCTTAAAAAAAAGTGAAGCCTGCTTTCAAGTGCAATACATTTATTAACGCACTTGTGTACACAATTTCTTGAAACTGGCCAGACTTCAAAATTTTTAGATATCTTTTTAGACAACATTTATTTTGGCCACTTTTCTTTAGCATTAAATGGACTTATTCTAGCGAAGAAACACTTACACTATTACTAGATACGCATTTTCCAGGTAACACCTTAGGTCCCCACACAAGCGACCCTCAACCATGCCACTCGGTCAAAGTATTGGATGGCATCATGACTGAAACCAACATTAAATGGGCTATAAATAGCTTCGCTCCCTACAAATCTCCAGGTCCCGATGGGATATTTCCGGCACAATTGCAGCAAGGGGAAGATCTTGCTGTCCCTTGGCTAAAAGCCATCTTCACGAACATCATGGCGTTAGGCCATATTCCCCCTTCTTGGCTAACGTCCAAGGTAGTATTTATACCCAAGGCCGGCAAAGCCTCACACACAACACCGAAGGATCTCAGGCCAATAAGCCTGTCCTCATTCCTTCTGAAAACCTTGGAAAGAACATCAATCAATCCCTCTCTGCTATCTGAATCTCAGCATGCATACCGTAAAGGAAAATCGACAGAAACAGCACTTCACTCTGTCATATCCAGTATAGAAAAGTCCTTGCAAGACAAGGAATATACCCTAGCCGCCTTCTTGGACATAGAAGGAGCCTTCAATAACATCGACTCAAAGGCAATAACCAATGCTATGCTGAGCCTTGGAGTAGATGCTCAGTTGGTGAGATTAGTGACACAGCTGCTACTGAGCAGAAAAGTGACCTCTTCACTGGGAGCATCTACTCTGTGCAGGCATGTCAGCAGAGGTACTCCTCAAGGGGGGGTACTCTCTCCGCTTCTATGGAACCTAGCAGTAAACACGCTGCTTCGAGACATAGAAGATGGGGGGTGCAAGATTGTTGCTTATGCAGACGATGTGGTTGTCATGCTGCGGGGAAAATTTCCGCAAACCCTTTGTGACATTATGACAGTCAAACTAAGAAAACTGTCAAGATGGGCATCTGAAAGTGGGTTAAACGTAAACCCAAGTAAAACCGATCTTATTCTCTTCTCCAGGAAGTATAAGATCCCTAAGTTATCTGCCCCAAAACTAAATGATTCCGTTCTAGAGTTTAGCGACAGTGCAAAATACCTGGGGCTTGTACTAGACAAGAAACTGAACTGGAATCTCACTATAGCGGATAGAGTGCGTAAAGCCAACATTGCACTCTTCACCTGCAAAAAGGCAGTAGGCCTCAAATGGGGTATGTCCCCGTCTGTAGTTAGCTGGTTATACAGCGCCATAGTAAGACCCATCCTCCTGTATGGGGTATCCATTTGGTGGCCAGCGCTGCTGTACAGTTCCAAACTCAAGGCACTCAACAAGGTGCAAAGGGTAGCGCAACTATGCATGACAGGAGCTCTTAGAACAACCTCTAGTGAAGCGCTCAACGCTATTACTAGCATATCCCCAATTCTTCTGGTGGCAAAAGAAATCGCCACCATCACAGCACGACGTCTGAGAGACGCAAACTGCTGGACAATCCGTAAATACGGACACTCATCCATCCTACCAGAAGGCGCAAACATACAATTAACAGATTATTGCACACCCGTAGAACACACCTCTACAACGTTCAAAACAGCCTTCCCCTCTAGGGAGGACTGGGCGGCAAGCCCCTTTGGACAAAATGAATGTATAAATTTCTTCACAGACGGCTCCAAACTCGACAATCGAGTTGGAGGAGGAGTCTTCTGTGAACAACTTAGTATCAAAATACACTTCCGTCTTCCGGACCACTGCAGCGTTTTTCAGGCAGAGATTCTCGCCATAAGCGAGGCTCTCAGCTGCCTACGCCACTCTAGCCTTACAAACGGAGTAATTAACATTTACTCAGACAGTCAGGCAGCAATAAAGTCAATTCGTGCGCTATCTTCAAACTCGACGATAGTGAACAACTGCCGCAAATCTCTTCAAGAGATGGCACAGCAGTTCGTTATATCCCTAATCTGGGTGCCAGGGCACCAAAATATTGAGGGGAACGAAATAGCTGATGAACTGGCCAGACGCGGCACTACCACAGTTCTCCTTCCAGACAAGGAGGACTTCCGTATGCCACTAGCCACTTTTAAGCTCAGGACAAGGGAGGTTTTCAGAAACATGGGATAATACCACTCACAGAAACATTAGTCGCCAAACATGGCCTAAGGTTGACGCCAAACGCACCAAAAGGCTTTTCAGTCTACATCGCACACAGTGCACAGCTGTAATTAGAGCAATTACAGGCAGCTGGCTCGTAGGAGCCCACGCATCCCGACTTAACGTCCTAAACAACGACTTCTGCAGAAGCTGCAAAATCGAGGAAGAAGTAGAATCAGTAGAGCACTTCTTCTGTTCCTGTGTGGCCCTTATCCCTTAAGTATATAGGAGAATATTGCCTTGACAATCTAGCTGAATTAGCAGCTGTTCCCCCGAAGAAAATAGCAGGTTTCATTAGAGAAACGGGCTGGGATTCTTTATAAATTCATGGTTTAAAGGGTACAAAAGATCCATGCGGTATCACAATGGGCCAGTGATGGCCTAAGTGGGCTGACCTTGTGTCAGCCGCCGCTCTAACCTAACCTAACCTAAAGGGCTATATAATCAGTTTTACTCCGTCCCCGAAAATCCAAAACGCGCCTAAAAAAGTTTCACTTCAACAAAAAACGTTCGATCAGTTACACGGAATCACTTTAAACTATTGGATTTTTTTTATTTTTATGGTTTCGGTTAACCTTTTCGACCTGTTCACCGCAAAGCTCTTCCAAGAAAAAGTGTTAAGGGGAAACAGCCACGCCTTAAAAACAACTTATAATTTTTTTTTTTTAATTTTTGCGCAAACACTGTCAGCAAATAATAATAAAAAATTAAAAACATTGCTACATACCTAAAATAATATTTAAACTTACTTTATTTTTTTCGACAAAAAATATACAGGCCTGTTCCAGCTTTCACTCGGAAGTGGATTTGATAACATTTGCGGATTTCCCTTTAACATTGTCGAATTTCCCTTATTCAATTGGGGATTTGCCTTTGAATTTCCCTTTTATTCCCAAACAAAATCAGCTGACTGGCAACTGGCCACCAACGACAAGAGCGTTTGATTTGTTTGAGTTTGCTGCCTTGGGGATGATTAAATTTTGGCCTGCTGGCGTTCATCAGCCATGGGCATAAATGGTTTACTAATATAACGCATAAAATAGAAGAAACAAGCATTGGCGGCCACAAACACAAATTTTTAAATATTTGTTTATTCGATCAGCTGTTCCTGGTGGCAGTCTTGTGAAACCAGTGTTGCCGAAGCCGATAAAAAAGGTCCCAGCCACACGTGTTTACACAATTATTTCATTAAATTAAGCGGTAATAAGCACAAAAACTATTTTAAATTTAACTTAGATAAAATACCTTTCTATCCATAGTAACACGAGCACAAAAGGGCTTACTTAAAATAAATAAAAAAAAAAACTTATTTTATTTCGTACCATGACAACCCTTGCATTTTCTCTCCAAATTCGTTCGGAAACTGGAACAGGGGCGGCGGATTTGTCAAAATGCTGAAGGTTAGAATCGACCCTATTTTGAGGTGCAGCCGCAAAATAATTTTTAAAAGGTCAAATATGTTGTTATCAACAAATTTAAATATGCAATATTGTTTTTAAAGCATCAAAGAATAGGGAAAAAATATCATTTGCACGTTAACTTATCGCAAAGTATTTTTAAACAATTAATTTCTGTGCTTGGGGATCTGAATCCGTCAGCCAAACGGCTGGCGGAAAGTTTCCGTGAGGTTTCGCTCGGAAGTTAACAGAGAGTTAACGGAGGGGAATTCATTTCCGTGAGGATTTTTCGGAAGTGAATATTAGAACAGGTCTGGGAAATTCGAATCCATGTGAATCTTTCGGAAGTGAAAACTGGAACAGGCCTGATATATAGCTTTTTAAAGAGTTTCGGTTTGTGAGCGTTAAGAGGGGCGTGGTCTGTGTGGGGTATATAGAAATCTGTGGTGGCTCTAGCTCTTATGGTACCCGAGATCTCGACTTTCGTAGGGAGGGACGGACAGACAGACATTTTCAACGTATACAGTATTTGCTTACTTTTCGAGTATCGCAAATAAAAACTTGCGAAATTATGAGATTTTGTTCACTCAATTTTAGAATTGAAAAATAAGAAAGAACGGTATAGTCGGGTTTCCCGACTATAAGATTTGCGATACTCATTGCCCTCTTTAAAAAAACAAAACGAGAAAAAACGATAGATAGGCTACATTAACTACATTTGTAGATTTTACATTCACAAACACGTGTGTGTAAAATATGTATGTAGGCTAGATTTAAGGCATAGCTAAATGTTCTATAACTTCTTTATTATTTGTTAGAGCATAAAATGGTTCGGAATGTTCGGAATGAAAGACAGTGCACATATCATTATATTTCTTTTAAAACCGTGACGATTACATAAAAAATGAGAGCGCCACAGATTTTCGCGGTTTGTGGGCGGTAAAAGGGGCGTGGTCAAGTTTTGAAACAAACTTGATCTGCGCTTTGTTTCTAGAAGTCTGTGCCCAAAATTTGGTGGTTCTAGCTTTAATAGTTCCCGAGATCTCGACGTTTGTACGGACGGACGGACGGACGGACGGACGGACGGACGGACAGACAGACATTTGCTCGTTTACAGTATTTGCTTACTCTTCGAGTATCGCAAATAATTACAGTTTGTGGAGAAATTATATGCAAAACAACTTAGTATGTTATGAATTCCAAGGAACGGAATGACGTAACATGAGTTTACATGAGTCATGGGAGCACTAAAAGGATACTAAGTGTTTGAATTCATGATGTTAACTTGTAAATAAGTTTAGCTTTGTTGATTGCTGGCTGACAAGAGCTGCTGAATCAGGGGCAAACCCGTTAAAATTGTAGGCCTCTACTTGTTTTTCACAAACCAGAAATAATGCTCTAGTCGGACTCTCCGACTTTCATTGCCTATTAAAAAAATGTTGCTTACGTAACATATGTACAAGCATTTATGTACTAATATGTATGTATACATGTATGTATCTGCGTACATATGGTAACTTTCCTAAATATTATAAGATTTTTAAACAACATTGATTCAAACCGCTTTGACCTTGCTTGGATATTTGTTTAGATAATTTCAATACAAACACCATTGGTTCAAACCAGTTTTCTCTTACTTTACAACTGTGGACACCAAACAGTTTCGCGGTTTGTGAGCTTTAAGAGGGTTGTGGTCAACTTTTGAAACAAATCAGCGGGGTAAAAGTCGGTGTGCCAACGTTCAACGTTCACAGTATTCCTTTTTACTCTACGAGTAAGGGGAATACAAAAATATATTATTTTGAATTGTCAAATTATTGTGTTTGGTAAAACCATGTCAAAAAAGTTTGTAAATTTTTAAGTAAGATAATTGAGAAAAAAAAGCAAGAAAGAACGCTAAAGTCGGGTCCCCAACTGTCAGATTACCGTTACTATTACAGATTTTCAATTTTTGGATATCTGCGTAGATATTTAAAATTTTCAAAAATCACAGAAACATCCGTGTATTTTTTGATGTAAAACATTGTAAGTTAATTTAAAAAAAAATTATAATACTTACGATCCCAGCATTCTTGAGTTCAAATATAGAGGCTCCCAAACATTATAGGTAAAGGGGTCCCGATATGTTGGTATTTCATTTGTGATTTCTGCAGCTCGGGATTGCCTTTTTGAAAATCTTTGTGGGTCATAAAAAATGTAAAGTCATAAAACTATATAAAGAGCTACGTTTTTCAAAAACTTACATCCACATGGCACGAAGTTGTTCGCAAGTTGGCTCTTGTGAGTTAAGTGGAAATGTTTTTGGCACAAACACTTCACCAACTGTCCTTACACCCCCAGAATTTACGATATGCGATGATTCTTCAGTTTTTCCTCCATTGTTGATATTTAAATTTCTTTCCCGACTGCGAGCACCAAAATAGTTTGCATTTCCAAGCCTTATTGTGGCTAAAATGACCAATACATCAAATTGTATATACTTGATCTGCAATGATAAAATAAAAAACATTTATTTTTTTCAGTAATATACGGAGCCCGATATTGTCTGACATCACAATTCACACAGAGGGCAGTTACTTTTGCAACTCAATGCATTTTGCAATTGCAATATGACCAATTGACCTACAGACACTGTTGCAGAACAGCAATTCTGTAGAACACCAATAATTTCCATTTCTCTTTACACTTATTTTGTTATATATTACCGTTAAATTTGTTCAGTTTTGACAACCAAAGAACAACTTTACTATGCATTGCCATCAGCTGTCGCTGTGACTTCAGTCCTCCTCGGCTATTATCTCCGACATCCACCTGGTAACCAGTGCCAGTTGCGACAACAACCCAAGTAGAAAGTTTTTGTGCTATCTACTACCACAAACATTTTGGTTATCACAATATGGACATCCTTTCAAAGTGCCTGAACAACAATGGTTGCGAATTGGATCGTAACCAGTTTTAAGCAAATAAAACACTCCCAACGGGTCAAAAGCGACATTTCTTTTGACAAAAATGGCAAGTGAAAAGGAGGGGCAAGCAGCTGCTGAGGTGTTAGACATGCAAGACGAAATTAGAAAAGAACTTTCGAGGCTTATCACTTATTTCAAAAAGAATTCATCAAGAAGAAGTAAGGATCGACATACTTTCCAGCTAAAATTGCTTCACTCGAAGATATTTGGCATTGTTTTAAAGAAAATGATGCCAACGTACGCACAGTGAGCCCCAAGAGGTCACAGGTTTGATGAAAATGGTGACGAAAACTAACGATGGATCTTGGTTCGTATGTGTCCCCAAATTACAGAACTGAAGAGAAGTAAATCCTAGCTGATCGGTTTCGCAAGATATTTGTAAATGTAATTTTTACAAGACTAAATTACAACATAAAAAAAAAACATTGAACCGGACCGAAAAATTTTTTTCTGGTAGAGTTAATTTTCTACATTAAGAAAAAAATAAAAAATAAAATTTTTTTCAAGCGAATTTTTTAACGATTTTTTTAAGTTTAAGAAAAAATGTTTAAAGGCCTTTACTAGATTTTTTCATATCTCGGGTTGTAGTCGGCCGATTTGGATGTTTGATACCAATTATCACCACCAATAAACTGATCTTTAACTTTGCCATACAGATCATTTGCATTCGATAAGTAATTTGTCAGCAAGAGCTCAACAAACACAAAACTTTTGACTTTTTCGGTTTTTTCACCATATCTTAAACACTCGAAGAAAAGTCGATGAAAACAATGGTATGTAATAAAATGTTTGTATTCACATACACTATCAATATGTAACTAACAAATCCACATCAAAATATCACTCTTAGCTTGCCTCAGGACCAACGACAAGGACGCGGTGACAGAATGGTCCCATTTTTAAAATTTTTTTGTTTTTGTATTTAGTATTTTTTTATATATTTTTAAGTGTTTTTTGTTTTTTATATTAGTTTACATATTTTTGTTGAATTTTGAATTTTATTATTTTTTATTTAAAAAAAAAAATTTCTTTTAATGTAAAATTCATTAAAAAATTTTTTTTTTCAAAATAAAAAAATAATAAAATTCAAAATTCAACAAAAATATGTAAACTAATATAAAAAACAAAAAACACTTAAAAAATATATAAAAAAATACTAAATACAAAAACAAAAAAATTTTAAAAATGGGACCATTCTGTCACCGCGTCCTTGTCGTTGGTCCTGAGGCAAGCTAAGAGTGATATTTTGATGTGGATTTGTTAGTTACATATTGATAGTGTATGTGAATACAAACATTTTATTACATACCATTGTTTTCATCGACTTTTCTTCGAGTGTTTAAGATATGGTGAAAAAACCGAAAAAGTCAAAAGTTTTGTGTTTGTTGAGCTCTTGCTGACAAATTATTTATCGAATGCAAATTATCTGTATGGCAAAGTAAAAGATCAGTTTATTGGTAGTGATAATTGGTATCAAACATCCAAATCGGCCGACTACAACCCGAGATATGAAAAAATCTAGTAAAGGCCTTTAAACATTTTTTTCTTAAACTTAAAAAATCGTTAAAAAAAATTCGCTTAAAAAAATTTTGTTTTTTATTTTTTCTTAATGTAGAAAATTAATTCTACCAGAAAAAAATTTTCGGTCCGGTTCAATGTTTTTTTTTTTATGTTGTAATTTAGTCTTGTAAAAAATTACATTTACAAATATCTCGCGAAACCGATCAGCTAGGATTTACTTCTCTTCAGTTCTGTAATCTGGGGACACATACGAACCATGATCCATCGTTAGTTTTCGTCACCATTTTCATCAAACCTGTGACCTCTTGGGGCTCACTGTGTACGGCACAGTGAGCCCCAAGAGGTCAGTTTTCTACCAGAAAAAAATTTTTTCGGTCCGGTTCAATGTTTTTGTTTTTATGTTGTAATTTAGTCTTGTAAAAAATTACATTTACAAATATCTCGCGAAACCGATCAGCTAGGATTTACTTCTCTTCAGTTCTGTAATCTGGGGACACATACGAACCAAGATCCATTGTTAGTTTTCGTCACCATTTTCATCAAACCTGTGACCTCTTGGGGCTCACTGTGACGGAGGCAGGCAGAACATAAGAATATGCAGAATCCTTTCATGATTGCCAGAGAACGTATACGAAATACATGGCGATCTTTCGGATAAATAACTCCAAGCATCAAGCCGTGAAAGGAGAAATAACAACACGGAGCAGCATCACAAGGCATTGTTACCGTTATGTCGCTGACAAAAGGCGATAATGGCGTCCACGATATGAAATCCTATCTGAAACTGGAGAAGGTAGTCCAAAAGACACTTTTAAACAGGCAAACATCATTAAACAGTAATGATGTCCATCTACCGAAAATCAGTATTCCCCAATTTGAAGGGGATTTGCTGAAATGGAATCAGTTTTTGGACCTATTCAAATGCATGGTTCATTATACGAGCATGCCAACAGTCCGAAAAATGTGGTATCTTTAAACCACAGAAATTGGCGAAGCCGAAAGATTGATATGCAACGTTAATTTTAAGAACGGTAATTATATGAGCGCCTGGGGAATTTTAGTTGTAGCCTTCAACAACCCCAGATATTTATTGGGTTTATAGTTAAAAATGAACTGCTAACTTTTCTTAACATAACTATTTACTAAAATAAATAAACCTTAAATACAGTGGCGGATCCAGTGACGATTCTTGGGGGGGAAATTGAACTTATTCTTCGATTTGGGGTTCAAACTTATTATTGCGAGAGAAATACAGTACAAATTACACTAGTTTACAGCCAATCGCCTCCAAAGCCAATAATACCAATTTCTGGTAGAGTAGGACTTCCAGATTTCGAAAATACCATTAAAAATTTTTTCTATGGAACAGTTTTTTTTTAAAGATTTTTTAAAGTTTTAAAAAAAAAAATTCGGCTGTCTCTTTAAGCTTTCATTTATATCTCGAGTTTTGGCCAACCGATCCCGGTGCATTTTACAACATTTTACTACCAATAGACCAATCTTTAACATTGTCATACTAAACAATTGGATTGGATAAGTCATTTATCTGCAAGAGCTCGACAAACACAAACTTTGTGAAAATTTTGGGCTGTTAAACGACTGTAAAACGGCTGCTATACCCTTAAAAACTCGAAAAAAATCCGTGGAAAAATCACTATTGGTTTTAACTGAATTTCGGTAACCGAAATAATCGGACAAGCTTATCATGCAAGAAATTCATTGGAATTTAGATTTCTTGTGGATTTTTAAAGTTAGGCATTTTTGTTTTTTTCGGCCGTTAAGCACCGAATTTGAACTATATCCCAGTAGGCCTAGCGCTTACAGGACTGTTAAATGTAGGCAGTGTTGGCAACTTTCGGATATAAAAAGAAGCTAAACTTAATATTGAAAAAGCTAAATAATCCTGAGTTGTGTAAGTGTAAGTTAAACCATCAAAAAGCGATGTAAATATGAAATCTTCTTACGTTTTAAGAAGAAACACTATATCTAAAAGTGCATTTGACTTTTATATATTTAAAATGGTTCGTTTAAGACCGAGTTGTTATTTTAGCAAATTGTAGCAAATTTTGTATTTTTCTCATATGTAAATGTTTCCTGTTTTTTTTCTAAGACCCTATCTATAGAAAATAGTCCTGAGTTTCCCTTGTTTTTAGATGTTGCCTTAACACACTCAAGAGCTTTTGCTAAATCGTAATTGAACTTTACAAATATACAAAATAAATATTTGTTTGTCTTTATTTCTATTGTCTTTTTCTAGCTTTTTTTTTGATCCGACAACACTGTTAACAGTTTACAGTTCCTAAGCCTACTGAGATATAGTTCAAATTCGGTGCTTAACGGCCGAAAAAAACAAAAATGCCTAACTTTAAAAATCCACAAGAAATCTAAATTCCAATGAATTTCTTGCATGATAAGCTTGTCCGATTATTTCGGTTACCGAAATTCAGTTAAAACCAATACGGATTTTTTTCGAGTTTTTAAGGGTATAGCAGCCTTTTTACAGTCGTTTAACAGCCCAAAATTTTCACAAAGTTTGTGTTTGTCGAGCTCTTGCAGATAAATGACTTATCCAATCCAATTGTTTAGTATGACAATGTTAAAGATTGGTCTATTGGTAGTAAAATGTTGTAAAATGCACCGGGATCGGTTGGCCAAAACTCGAGATATAAATGAAAACTTAAAGAGACAGCCGAAATTTTTTTTTTTAAACTTTAAAAAATCTTTAAAAAAAACTGTTCCATAGAAAAATTGTTTAATGGTATTTTCGTAATCTAGAAGTCCTACTCTACCAGAAATTGGTATAATTGGCTTTGGAGCATTTTTTTTTTAATTTTGTAAACTAGTGTTATAAAACAAAAATTATCCATCCCCAATTTTTTAGGTAAACAAAGTGGTTATATTTGAAAATATTTTTTTAGCAAACAAGTAAAATTTTTGGGTTCTGTGGTTCCAAGGGGGGAGAAATTTCCTAAAATTTAAAAGACTCAAGTCTTCGAGTTGTCTGTACTAAAAATCGTGCTTTGTTAAACTCTTATTTAACAGTGCACATAGGGAAAATTTCAACATTTAGGGCGACAAAAGTCATATTTTTAAAGTTGACCAATGAGGAAACTAATCACTTCAAAAAATAATAGACACCCAAACGAACAAAAGGTACTAATTTAATTTTTTAAAAGTGCGCCCGTGCGTCCCTGCGTCCCTGCGAGCCACCGAAACTTGATCTACGAGTTATCGACATAGGCAAATTTAAAAATACAACTATTTAAAGTGGTGTTATTTGGTCTTTTAAATTAAAAAAAATAATAAAAGAGGTGGATTTTGAAAATACAGGCTTTTGTTTTATAGTATTTTAAGAAAACTACCTTTAATGTCTACATTTCGACCAGCTAAAGGCCGTCAAAGATACACCCAATTTTTCCTTTATTTTTTCTACTTCATTAGTGAAAATAATACCTTTCTTAGTTCGTCCAAGCTATTATTTCTATGACAATCGATTAATAATTAAACCAGCTAACTGTCAAAAAAAAATTGAGGTCCATCTTGCTCCATTTTTCGAGAAAATCAGGTGCAAAAGTTGTGAGAGCAAGTAAGTAAAGTATTATTTCTGTAATATGTTATTAGGCGAAAAGCTTCTTTCGCGATGAAAAAGGTAAAGAGGAGAACAGTTCTTAAAGTAAATTGGTACACTGAACTCAAATCTGAAATCCGTTTGTTAAGATTGGCTCTATTTTTCGAGATATTGGTGTCTTACTTTCTATGAACCAATACGCTTGCAAATCTTGAGTCAGATCAATTAAAGTATCAAATATGCATATTATATAGGGTTTACTACCATAATAAAAAATAAAATAATTTTGTCGCCCTAAATGTTGAAATTTTCCCTATGTGCAGTGGCGGATCAACGGTGGGGAGTAAATTTTAGCTGATAAACATTCTATTGAATTTTCCAATGATATTGCAGTATACAATAAATTATAATCTACAAATTGGCAGGTGAATTGGGCGAAAAGTTCGGGTGAATCTTAAAGGGACAGCGATGTCAATGTAGCTGAGGAGAAGGGAGGAGTTTACCTATAAGGAGTTTATGTAAAAGAATGACTCCACCGCACATTCCGCGATGTTTTTTAAATCAATTAATTTTAATCTCGATTCATAGGGTGACAAGTGTCTAGTCGGATCCCAGTTCAGCTGACGCAGAGCGAATAATAGAAACTGCTTTTGAACTGACTCAATTAATTTTTGCAATATTCCAAAATAGGGCGAACCATGGAAACATACAAAGTCTTTGTTGTGTATGGATCGTCGAACTCCTTGGCCCAACGTTTAATGAAAGCTAAAACCCCCCCAGCTTTACCAATAGTAACAGAAATGTGGCTTTTAAAACATAATTTGCTATCGAATAAAACACCTAGATCATTTACTTTGGAAATACGTTCCAAAATACAATTACCAAGATCGTAAGGTTGAATATGAGCTGCAGTTCGATAAAAGGACATCGATTTGCATTTTGCATAGTTTAGGTGTAACA
Source organism: Drosophila oshimai (assembly GCA_018150695.1). Taxonomy (NCBI): domain Eukaryota; kingdom Metazoa; phylum Arthropoda; class Insecta; order Diptera; family Drosophilidae; genus Drosophila; species Drosophila oshimai. Next base: position 180,263 of record JAECWM010000268.1, on the reverse strand, counting down.
AGTTATGGAGCACCAAGACTGTAATTCGTTTAGATCCGATTGCAGGCGATGATGAGAAATTTGATCGGAGTATGATACGCAAATTTTTACGTCATCAGCATACATTAAAAAAATGGCAAAAGATATGACGTTGGGAAGATCGTTTATAAAAAGTACAAACAGTAGTGGACCTAAGTGACTGCCTTGGGGGACACCAGAGAACACATTTACAACAGAAGACAATTGATTGTTAAAGAGAACACGTTGAGTTCTATTTGAGAGATATGCCGAAATCCAGTTTAGTAAAATTGGTGGAAACCCTAGAAGAGACAGTTTGTGAAGGAGAAGGCTATGGTTTACTGAATCAAATGCCTTGCTGAAGTCTGTAAAAATAACATCAGTTTGGCATTTATTTAGGAAACTTCGATGAATAAGACAAGAGAATTCAAGGAGATTTGTAGTAGTTGACCGATGCTTAACAAAGCCATGCTGAGCTGGAGAGATTATGGAGGTACACATATGTTGAAGTTGGCAGGTGATTAGCTGTTCGAAAAGCTTAGGTATAGCAGAGAGTTTAGCAATACCGCGATAGTTTTCAACATCCGATCTTGAGCCTTTTTTATGCAGAGGAATGATAAAAGATTCGCTCCAAATTCTCGGGAATTCTAAACGAAGCAGAGATTGGTTGAATAAAAAAGTGATTGGCCAGGACAAAGCTTCGGCTCAGTTTCTAAGGACACAGCTTGGTATCTTATCAGGACCCGTTGAAGGGACAGAAGGGCTTTGAGAACGTCATTGACTTCAAAATTCGGAACATAGATATTACTAATGTGGGGTAGAGGGTAAGGATAGGGAGTAGAGGAGATATAGGACTGTGAAGAGTAGGTTGACTGGAAAAATTTGGCAAAAAATATTAGATATGTTTGATGAAGAGGATACAGTAGAGCTTTTATAATGAAGAGATGAGGGATAACAATTACACTTTCTTTTTGAATTCACAAAGGAATAAAAATGTTTTGGATCCGTGCGAATGTTCTCTCTGAGTTGAGCAACGTAGCGAGCGTAGCTCTGGTTAGCGGCAAGTGTAAATTCTGAGCGGATCGAGACGTACTTCGCCAGGTCTACTGAGAGGTTGGTTTTTAAATATTTTTTGTATAGCCCCGATTTTTTGTTTTTTTAAGGTAAGATCAGTTCTTATTAAGCCATGGGGGCTTGGACGAGTCAATAACGGAAACATTTGACTCGTATGGCCGATGAACTACGAGTTTCTGCGTTAATCTCAACTTTCAATAACAAAGTTGGGTGATAGGGATCTTCTGGTGTAGAAAAGGTGAGCATCTGAGCACACTTGTAAGGGTCTCATTATTAACAAAGATTAAATAAAGGAGCCTGTCTTTATTGTTCTCAACAAAGTTAATCTGACCCAAAGACAGATCAGATAGGCCGTCGATGAAATCATGTTGAATCTCAGTGAAAAGGAAATTGGAGTCCGGTGATGTCGCCTAAAGCAGGTTAGGCAAGTTAAAGTCACCCATTACAATTAAATGATCTTCATCACCAATTGCAGATGAAACTAAGTCAATTTTAGAAAGGTGCATTAAATACAGAGATATGTCAGATTTAGGCGGAATGTAAGAGCAAGTTAAATAAATAGATATTTTGACGGCTATAAATTCTATGGAATGAACATTTTCAATAGCAAAAAGCTCTGAAGACAGTGAATTGTAAACTGCAATTAAAACGCCTCCACCTAGGGTGGGGCGGTCAACTCTATAAACAACAAAATTATCAGGAAATATTTCTTGATCAGAGATGGAAGAATTAAGCCAAGTTTCAGTTAAAGCTATTACGTATGCATCGGTGGAAAGACTGTTAACATACACCTTACTCAGTTTTCCCAGTAGACTTCGGACATTTTGGTAGAGTATTGACAAGTTATTTAGTTTTTTGAAGCAACTGAACTCGAGCCCCGAGTCTTGTCCTTTTGGAGATACTCGTTAACTAACGCATTCACTGGCCAAATTTTAGAATCAAGTGCTTTAGGGAACAAATGGTCAGTAAGAAGAATTTAAAATGAAGATATGTTACGCTTCTGCTTAAAATTAAATTTTTAGACCGAAATAGCGTTATCCGGAGCAAGAAGTTTTTCGCATAGGTAGATTCTCACAACCTCGGCAGTGGCTTCTGGGTTGAGTCTGGATACAAATAGGGATTTTTGAATGACCCCGCTCAGAGGGATGCCGGAGACCGCAGGAGTCCCCACGCTTTTTCTCTGGCCAGTTCCACTTGGAACACCACTCAAAGGGATGTTAGCCACCTGGCTTGGGCCTGGCAGATCATTGATAACAGAAACTGCACTTGATGCAGGGACTGAGTCGACAGGAACCAGCTGAAATCCAGGAGTGGCGAGGTTTTGTTCCGGTGGAATATTACCAGGGGATGCCGCAGCCAATGCCGCATGCGACTGCAGTAGTAAATTGTTCGAAGATCCAGATGGAGTAGTATGAGCAGGTGGAAGAGACGGTGTCAGATAGTTTGGAGAATGTTCCATGTTGTTAGCGCTAGTAGGTGTAGAAAGCATCGTGGTTGGCAGCCTATTTGCAGGTAGTTGCAGATTATTTAGAATCTTCCTTTTCGGTGATTCACTAAGAATCTTAAGGCCAAGAAACTGGGATTCCACTGCCAGGAATGTGTCGTTCATAGAGGTGAGGAGTTTTCGAACCTCCATAAATCCGGTCCTAGTTTGCCTCATGAAGGTGCGCATTTCATCCGTCATCTCACGACATGACGTGCAAGACCAGCTAAAGCCGACTTTTTTGGAGATTAAATCCCCAACACGGCCATTAAAACCGGCCCGGCGCACTTAACGTGCGAGCAGTTGTCGCACAGCCAGCATGAAAGGTATGTTTCTCCGCTGATAATGTTTTTATACTAGACTAGCGGGCCCAGAAGCACTTCGTTGCAACCAACCAAAATAAAAAATGAAATATTCTACATTTTTTTTATGAAATGAATGCATTGTATTTACAAATTATAAATGTTAATCCACGTTTTTGATGGTCATTTAATTTGGGAACATTCAAATTCACAAATGTTCGCAATGCATTGGGATCATACTCTCGTTCACGTTGCAGTTCTCGATCAAATAAATCATGCATTGGACATTTAATTTGGGAACAGCGATTCCCGAAGAAGCAAGTGCCAATGCAATTTTTCGTTCGGATCGAATGGCTGCCAAAATCAGTGATATCACAAATGTTTTTCCCGTACCACCAGGCGCATCCACCGACTTCATTTTGTACAGCTTGCATGATGGTATCGTTTTCGCTATTGTAAGCGAAAGCAGCATATTCCATCTCTTGCACAGCACGACGTGAAAGTCGTGTCGTTCGTCTCGATGCTGGATTTAATGGATTTGGATCTGTCGATCTATGACGACGTGCGTTTCGTAATTGTTATTCTTGATTTTGTTGCGAGAGTTGCTCTACACCTTGCGATCTCCTTTGACTAAATTTATAGGTTGAATTACGTACGTCGACCTATAGTTGATCGTCTTGTTGGTGGCATTGGCTTAATGGATGATGCAATATGATGAAATTATGGAACAAAATCACTTTTCACTATGTTTTCTTGAATCCAAACACATTTTTTGCACACTGAAGGTCACCTTTTAAATTATCAATATTTACCAATATTTATAAAACTCAAAAAAAAAATCACTTGTAATTAAATTCCAATTGGAAAGCAGCGGATGTATGACCGACTGTATCAGAATCCAGGAGTGAATGATAGTGATTTTCAAACATGTTCATCTGTTTGACATTTGAACGCTGGGTAGGTTCGATAAATGTTTTTCGTTAGGTCAAACCGAAATTTAAACTTTTTTTTTTTTTAATCGCGAATGGGTGGAATAATTTTGGATTTCAAAATCAACTAACAATCATCACTCCTCCCTGCACCTTTCCTAAAAATTATATGGCAATGTACACTTCTTTGCTATGTGCGTTGGGTTTGGGCCCCACCACCACCCACGACCGGGTGTAAATGGCACATTTTGTCCACTTTTTTGTCCAACTTTTTTTTGTCATCATTGATATTAAAATTAAAGGACCAATGTGGACCATCCTCTGCGGAAAAATGCGCGGATTCTTCAGCAGAGGATGGTCCACATTGGTCCTTTACTTTTAATATCAATGATAACAAAAAAAAGTTAAAACCGCGAACTCTTCAGCAGAGGATGGTCCACATTGGTCCTTTACTTTTAATATCAATGATAACAAAAAAAAAGTTAAAACCGCGAATTCTTCAGCAGAGGATGGTCCACATTGGTCCTTTACTTTTAATATCAATGATAACAAAATAAAGTTAAAACCGCGAATTCTTCAGCAGAGGATGGTCCACATTGGTTCTTTACTTTTAATATCAATGATGACAAACAAAAGTTGAAACCGCGAATTCTTCAGCAGAGGATGGTACACATTTGTCCTATTCTATTAATATCAATGATGACAAACAAAAGTTGAAACCGCGAATTCTTCAGCAGAGGATGGTCCACATTGGTCCTTTACTTTTAATATCAATGATGACAAAAAAAAGTTAAAACCGCGAGTTCTTCAGCAGAGAATGGTCCACATTGGTCCTTTACCTTTAATATCAATGATGACAAAAAAAGTTAAAACCGCGAATTCTTCAGCAGAGAATGGTCCACATTGGTCCTTTACCTTTAATATCAATGATGACAAAAAAAAGTTAAAACCGCGAATTCTTCAGCAGAGGATGGTCCACATTGGTCCTTTACCTTAAACATCAATGATGACAAAAAAAAGTTGAAACCGCGAATTCTTCAGCAGAGTATGGTCCACATTGGTCCTTTACTTTCAATATCAATGATAACAAAAAAATGTTGAAACCGCGAATTCTTCAGCAGAGAATGGTCCACATTGGTCCTTTACCTTTAATATCAATGATGACAAAAAAAAGTTAAAACCGCGAATTCTTCAGCAGAGGATGGTCCACATTGGTCCTTTACATTTAATATCAATGATGACAAAAAAAAATTGAAACCGCGAATTCTTCAGCAGAGGATGGTCCACATTGGTCCTTTACCTTTAATATCAATGATGACAAAAAAAAGTTAAAACCGCGAATTCTTCAGCAGAGGATGGTCCACATTTGTCCCTTACTTTTAATATCAATGATAACAAAAAAAAGTTAAAACCGCGAACTCTTCAGCAGAGGATGGTCCACATTGGTCCTTTACCTTTAATATCAATGATGACAAAAAAAAAGTTGAAACCGCGAACTCTTCAGCAGAGTATGGTCCACATTGGTCCTTTACTTTCAATATCAATGATAACAAAAAAAAGTTAAAACCGCGAATTCTTCAGCAGAGGATGGTCCACATTGGTCCTTTACTTTTAATATCAATGATGACAAAAAAAAGTTAAAACCGCGAATTCTTCAGCAGAGGATGGTCCACATTGGTCCTTTACTTTTAATATCAATGATGACAAACAAAAGTTGAAACCGCGAATTCTTCAGCAGAGGATGGTACACATTGGTCCTATTCTATTAATATCAATGATAACAAAAAAAATTTGAAACCGCGAGTTCTTCAGCAGAGTATGGCCCACATTGGTCCTTTAATTTCAATATCAATGATAACAAAAAAATGTTGAAACCGCGAATTCTTCAGCAGAGGATGGTCCACATTGGTCCTTTACTTTTAATATCAATGATGACAAAAAAAAGTTGAAACCGCGAATTCTTCAGCAGAGTATGGTCCACATTGGTCCTTTACTTTCAATATCAATGATAACAAAAAATGTTGAAACCGCGAATTCTTCAGCAGAGGATGGTACACATTGGTCCTATTCTTTTAATATATATGATAACAAAAAAAATTTGAAACCGCGAATTCTTCAGCAGAGTATGGTCCACATTGGTCCTTTAATTTCAATATCAATGATAACAAAAAAAAGTTAAAACCGCGAATTCTTCAGCAGAGGATGGTCCACATTGGTCCTTTACATTTAATATCAATGATGATAAAAAAAAGTTGAAACCGCGAATTCTTCAGCAGAGGATGGTCCACATTGGTCCTTTACCTTTAATATCAATGATGACAAAATAAAGTTAAAACCGCGAATTCTTCAGCAGAGTATGGTCCACATTGGTCCTTTAATTTCAATATCAATGATAAAAAAAAAATGTTGAAACCGCGAATTCTTCAGCAGAGGATGGTCCACATTGGTCCTTTACCTTAAACATCAATGATGACAAAAAAAAGTTGAAACCGCGAATTCTTCAGCAGAGTATGGTCCACATTGGTGCTTTACTTTCAATATCAATGATAACAAACAAAAGTTGAAACCGCGAATTCTTCAGCAGAGTATGGTCCACATTGGTCCTTTAATTTCAATATCAATGATAACAAAAAAAAGTTAAAACCGCGAATTCTTCAGCAGAGGATGGTCCACATTGGTCCTTTACATTTAATATCAATGATGACAAAAAAAAGTTGAAACCGCGAATTCTTCAGCAGAGGATGGTCCACATTGGTCCTTTACCTTTAATATCAATGATGACAAAAAAAAGTTAAAACCGCGAATTCTTCAGCAGAGGATGGTCCACATTGGTCCTTTACTTTTAATATCAATGATAACAAAAAAAAGTTAAAACCGCGAACTCTTCAGCAGAGGATGGTCCACATTCGTCCTTTACCTTTAATATCAATGATGACAAAAAAAAGTTGAAACCGCGAATTCTTCAGCAGAGTATGGTCCACATTGGTCCTTTACTTTCAATATCAATGATAACAAAAAAAAGTTAAAACCGCAAATTCTTCAGCAGAGGATGGTCCACATTGGTCCTTTACTTTTAATATCAATGATGACAAACAAAAGTTGAAACCGCGAATTCTTCAGTAGAGGATGGTACACATTGGTCCTATTCTATTAATATCAATGATAACAAAAAAAATTTGAAACCGCAAATTCTTCAGCAGAGTATGGTCCACATTGGTCCTTTACTTTCAATATCAATGATAACAAAAAAATGTTGAAACCGCGAATTCTTCAGCAGAGGATGGTCCACATTGGTCCTTTACTTTTAATATCAATGATAACAAAAAAAAGTTAAAACCGCGAATTCTTCAGCAGAGGATGGTCCACATTGGTCCTTTACATTTAATATCAATGATGACAAAAAAAAGTTGAAACCGCGATTTCTTCAGCAGAGGATGGTCCACATTGGTCCTTTACCTTTAATATCAATGATGACAAAAAAAAGTTAAAACCGCGAATTCTTCAGCAGAGGATGGTCCACATTGGTCCTTTACTTTTAATATCAATGATGACAAAAAAAGTTAAAACCGCGAGTTCTTCAGCAGAGAATGGTCCACATTGGTCCTTTACCTTTAATATCAATGATGACAAAAAAAGTTAAAACTGCGAATTCTTCAGCAGAGAATGGTCCACATTGGTCCTTTACCTTTAATATCAATGATGACAAAAAAAAGTTAAAACCGCGAATTTTTCAGCAGAGGATGGTCCACATTGGTCCTTTACCTTAAACATCAATGATGACAAAAAAAAGTTGAAACCGCGAATTCTTCAGCAGAGTATGGTCCACATTGGTCCTTTACTTTTAATATCAATGATAACAAAAAAAATGTTGAAACCGCGAATTCTTCAGCAGAGAATGGTCCACATTGGTCCTTTACCTTTAATATCAATGATGACAAAAAAAGTTAAAACCGCGAATTCTTCAGCAGAGGATGGTCCACATTGGTCCTTTACTTTTAATATCAATGATGACAAAAAAAGTTGAAACCGCGAATTCTTCAGCAGAGGATGGTCCACATTGGTCCTTTACCTTTAATATCAATGATGACAAAAAAAGTTGAAACCGCGAATTCTTCAGCAGAGGATGGTCCACATTGGTCCTTTACTTTTAATATCAATGATAACAAAAAAAGTTAAAACCGCGAATTCTTCAGCAGAGGATGGTCCACATTGGTCCTTTACCTTTAATATCAATGATGACAAAAAAAGTTGAAACCGCGAATTCTTCAGCAGAGTATGGTCCACATTGTTCCTTTACCTTTAATATCAATGATAACAAAAAAAGTTAAAACCGCGAATTCTTCAGCAGAGGATGGTCCACATTGGTCCTTTACTTTTAATATCAATGATAACAAAAAAAGTTAAAACCGCGAATTCTTCAGCAGAGGATGGTCCACATTGGTCCTTTACTTTTAATATCAATGATGACAAACAAAAGTTGAAACCGCGAATTCTTCAGCAGAGGATGGTACACATTGGTCCTATTCTATTAATATCAATGATAACAAAAAAAATTTGAAACCGCGAATTCTTCAGCAGAGTATGGTCCACATTGGTCCTTTACTTTCAATATCAATGATAACAAAAAAAAGTTAAAACCGCGAATTCTTCAGCAGAGAATGGTCCACATTGGTCCTTTACCTTTAATATCAATGATGACAAAAAAAGTTAAAACCGCGAATTCTTCAGCAGAGGATGGTCCACATTGGTCCTTTACATTTAATATCAATGATGACAAACAAAAGTTGAAACCGCGAATTCTTCAGCAGAGGATGGTCCACATTGGTCCTTTACCTTTAATATCAATGATGACAAAAAAAAGTTAAAACCGCGAATTCTTCAGCAGAGGATGGTCCACATTGGTCCTTTACTTTTAATATCAATGATAACAAAAAAAAGTTAAAACCGCGAATTCTTCAGCAGAGGATGGTCCACATTGGTCCTTTACTTTTAATATCAATGATAACAAAAAAAGTTAAAACCGCGAACTCTTCAGCAGAGGATGGTCCACATTGGTCCTTTACCTTTAATATCAATGATGACAAAAAAAAGTTGAAACCGCGAATTCTTCAGCAGAGTATGGTCCACATTGGTCCTTTACTTTCAATATCAATGATAACAAAAAAAAGTTAAAACCGCGAATTCTTCAGCAGAGGATGGTCCACATTGGTCCTTTACTTTTAATATCAATGATAACAAAAAAAAGTTAAAACCGCGAATTCTTCAGCAGAGGATGGTCCACATTGGTCCTTTACTTTTAATATCAATGATGACAAAAAAAAGTTAAAACCGCGAGTTCTTCAGCAGAGAATGGTCCACATTGGTCCTTTACCTTTAATATCAATGATGACAAAAAAAGTTAAAACCGCGAATTCTTCAGCAGAGAATGGTCCACATTGGTCCTTTACCTTTAATATCAATGATGACAAAAAAAGTTAAAACCGTGAATTCTTCAGCAGAGGATGGTCCACATTGGTCCTTTACCTTAAACATCAATGATGACAAAAAAAAGTTGAAACCGCGAATTCTTCAGCAGAGTATGGTCCACATTGGTCCTTTACTTTCAATATCAATGATAACAAAAAAAATGTTGAAACCGCGAATTCTTCAGCAGAGGATGGTCCACATTGGTCCTTTACCTTTAATATCAATGATGACAAAAAAAAGTTAAAGCCGCGAATTCTTCAGCAGAGGATGGTCCACATTGGTCCTTTACATTTAATATCAATGATGACAAAAAAAAGTTGAAACCGCGAATTCTTCAGCAGAGGATGGTCCACATTGGTCCTTTACCTTTAATATCAATGATGACAAAAAAAAGTTAAAACCGCGAATTCTTCAGCAGAGGATGGTCCACATTGGTCCTTTACTTTTAATATCAATGATAACAAAAAAAAGTTAAAACCGCGAACTCTTCAGCAGAGGATGGTCCACATTGGTCCTTTACCTTTAATATCAATGATGACAAAAAAAAGTTGAAACCGCGAATTCTTCAGCAGAGTATGGTCCACATTGGTCCTTTACTTTCAATATCAATGATAACAAAAAAAAGTTAAAACCGCGAATTCTTCAGCAGAGGATGGTCTACATTGGTCCTTTACTTTTAATATCAATGATAACAAAATAAAGTTAAAACCGCGAATTCTTCAGCAGAGGATGGTCCACATTGGTCCTTTACTTTTAATATCAATGATGACAAACAAAAGTTGAAACCGCGAATTCTTCAGCAGAGGATGGTACACATTGGTCCTATTCTATTAATATCAATGATAACAAAAAAATTTGAAACCGCGAATTCTTCAGCAGAGTATGGTCCACATTGGTCCTTTACTTTCAATATCAATGATAACAAAAAAAAGTTAAAACCGCGAATTCTTCAGCAGAGGATGGTCCACATTGGTCCTTTACCTTTAATATCAATGATGACAAAAAAAGTTAAAACCGCGAATTCTTCAGCAGAGGATGGTCCACATTGGTCCTTTACTTTTAATATCAATGATGACAAAAAAAGTTAAAACCGCGAATTCTTCAGCAGAGGATGGTCCACATTGGTCCTTTACCTTTAATATCAATGATGACAAAAAAAGTTAAAACCGCGAATTCTTCAGCAGAGGATGGTCCACATTGGTCCTTTACTTTTAATATCAATGATGACAAAAAAAAGTTAAAACCGCGAATTCTTCAGCAGAGGATGGTCCACATTGGTCCTTTACTTTTAATATCAATGATAACAAAAAAAGTTAAGACCGCGAATTCTTCAGCAGAGGATGGTCCACATTGGTCCTTTACCTTAAACATCAATGATGACAAAAAAAAATTGAAACCGCGAATTCTTCAGCAGAGTATGGTCCACATTGGTCCTTTACTTTCAATATCAATGATAACAAAAAAATGTTGAAACCGCGAATTCTTCAGCAGAGGATGGTCCACATTGGTCCTTTACTTTTAATATCAATGATGACAAAAAAAAGTTGAAACCGCGAATTCTTAAGCAGAGGATGGCCCACATTGGACTTTGTTTTTAATATCAATGATGACAAAAAAAGGTGAAACCGCGTATTCTTCAGCAGAGGATGGTCTTAATGCGTTTTAGCAACATTCTGCGATTCAAAGCGAATTTTTGTGCAAGGTTGGAAAATTATGACTTTAATCGCAATCTGTGAACAAACGGGCGTGAGGGTGTCCAACCTGGAGCGGGAGGTAGTTGAGGTAGTTGATCGTAGGCTCGCAACGGGAACAACTATGTGCGCGTGTTGAGCACTTGCACCGGGAGGTCGCGGATATGCGCGCAATGAGAGAGAGAGTGGGAAGCGTAGAGGCAAAACTGGCTGCCCAAAATGTTGCTTATAATGCGTCCGACCTACGCATGCATGGAGTCCCCTACGTGGAAGGGGAAAACTTAAGATCTCTTTTCAACCAACTTTGTTTTTCACTACACATGACCCCACCGCCACGGGTTCGGGACATCTTTCGGGCCCGTAAAACACAGAAAACAAATGTTGACCCGGTCATAATAATTAAAATGGAAAATGTGCGAGAAAAAATCACGGTGCTTAGAGTAATCGCGGCATATCGGCGTTAAGCAAAAAAACAACTAAGCTTAAAGTTTTTGGGCTATGACTCTGATGCCGTAATTTATATTAATGAGCAGCTACAAAGAGACAATTATCTAATTTTTAAAGAGTCGATGCGATTGAAAAAGCACAAGTTTTTAAGTGCTGTTTTTACTCGCCGTGGACTTGTTCATGTCCGATGCAATAGGAGCGAGAGCATACAGTGCATAGAGCATATGGATGAGCTAAAGAAACTGACCGATAGAGATAACGCGTCTCTTCCTGCTCTCCCTCTCTCTTCATCGTCAGCTGCGCTGGTTCCTACTGTCGGGGCAGCTACTTCGGAGAGCTTTCGCTCTTAAATATATATGTAATTTTAATGTCATCTTGTTTGTTAGATTAAATTTAGAGTTAGATAAACGTTATCAGTATATAGGGTATTTTTTGTTTTTGTTTTTCAATGTAATATCTATGGTTGAGTTTGCGACTCTAAAATGTTATTTCTTAATCAATGACGGATAACATAGGAGGTTCCACTGTTGGTAGCATGATTCGAATATTAAGCAATTATAGAAAGGGTTTAAAAGTGGTTCATATAAATGCGCAGAGCCTATTCAGGAAAATTGACGAGTTCAGGTTACTTTTTGTTTAGTCTAATGTTGATGTGATTTGTGTATCTGAGACCTGGTTTACGTCTGATTTGTCTGATTTGTTGATCGATTGTGATGGTTATGTTTTGTTTCGTTCAGACCGTGTTAGTCACGCTGGTGGTGTCGCCATATATGTTAAATGTACACTTAATTGTAGTGTTAAATGCAAGCAACCAAGAGACAGTGAAATGGAGTATATTTTTTTGGAAGTATCTAATAAATTTTTAAGTAATAAAGTCTTAATTGGTTGCATTTACCGTCCAAATCGGACAATAGACTTTGAGCCCCTGATGGATGCAATAACCGATTTATCTGTTGCATACAAGGATATTATTCTTGCAGGAGATTTTAACAGCAACATTTTATGTAAAAATTATTTATTAGATAGTTTTGAAACGTTGGGGCTTTATGCTGCCAATAAAACAACACCAACACATTTTAGTAATTTCTGTGATACTCTACTTGACTTATTTTTTATTAATGACCCTAGAAAGATTCTACTATATGACCAGGTCTCTGTATCAGCCTTTTCTAAGCATGATCTCATTTTTTTAACCTTCAGGCAGTTGTCTCAGGTGGTAAAATTTCTAGTTTTAGCCTGCTTACTCGTGGAGTGCCTCAGGGATCTGTCCTGGGGCCATTGTTGTTTTCCATGTATGTGAATGATTTGCCTAGTCTTTTGTCCAATTGTGAAGTTCATTTGTATGCAGATGTTTTGCAAATCTATGTTAGCAGTCCTATTAAGCAGTTAAATGTTTGTGTTAGTTCAAGTAATAGTATGCTTAATGTGATTGAAAAATGGGCAAAGTGTAATGGATTGAGTATAAACCCTAAAAAGTCTAAGTGCATCGTAATTTCCAAAAGACAAATTGATACCAATAATATCCAAAATTTGGTCATCAATAATACACCGATAAAATTTGAGGAGCACGCAGTTAATTTGGGAATTACATTCAGTAACACCCTAAATTGGAGCAAACAAATTTCGAAAGCTACAGGTCGAACTTACGGCTTACTAAGACAACTCGCATACTCCAAAGCATTTCTCCCGCCTCAAATAAGGCTGTTAGTAGCCAAGGTTATTCTCATTCCAACTCTGTTTTATGGAGTAGAAGTTTTTGGACATTGCGATACGCGTGATATGCACAAGATAATTGTAGCCTTAAACTCAATTCTCAGATATGTTTTTAATTTAAAACGAAGTGACCACGTATCTCATTTGGGGCATAAAATTCTTGACCTAAACTTGACCTCGTGGATTAATTATAGGACTCTAAAATATTTTCATAAAATTGTAATAACCCAAGAACCAACATATTTGTTTAACAAACTCGTGTCAGCTACGTCAGCAAGAACTAATAATTTCATATGCCCAAGATATAACACGCTATGCTCGAATAGGCAATTCTTTGTAAATGCTATCCGTCTGTGGAACAATCTGCCACATAGTTATAAAACAATTAGGATCGCAACTCAATTTAAATCTAAAATTAAAGAATACTTAAAGTAAAACAAAAACAATAAAGTTTATTTAATAAATTTCCAAATTAATTATTTAAATTCTTAGTTAAGACCAAAAATGTTAGACATAAGTTATAGTTTTAAGTCTATATTTGTTAAAATAAGTTTGTATTCCCTTTCAATGTGACTAGTGCTACAAATGTAAGTGTAAACTTGCTGCGCTAGGATAATAATAATAAATAAATAAATAAACTTTTATTTTAGACCAAAATCAAAATGACAAAAATTAAATTTATTTTTAAACCGCGAATGGCTGGACCAATTTTGGATTTCGAAAAAAAATAACAATCATCACTCCTCCCTGCACCTTCCCTAAAAATTATATGGCAATCGGTCGAGCCGTTCTGCAGTTATGGAGTGACAATCAAAATGTAACTTCTTTTTATATATAAGATATGTCTTGGATATGGTCGTGTTTTTCGCCGCTTCTCATTCATACCGTGATTTTCCTTTGAAAACCTATTCCGTTCAGCTTAGTTTTTTAACATTTTGTCAGTAACCCTGCAATCTTGTTAAATACTGGACATTCGGATAATTCAAATGGACAGTGGCTTAATTATTTGCTAAACTAAATTGTCAACGTAATAGTTTTTCTAATGCTCTGTTTTGCCAGCGTTACCGCTAAACCCATTGATTGTGTTGTTGGTTAAACTACTTTCCCTGTGTTTGCCGCGGACATTCACACAAACCACTCTCGCCAAATTACATCTCGTCAACCGTTGGTTTGTTGCTGGATCTGTGACAACTGCTGCGTCAATTTTTAGGACTGCATTATCTACTTGGGTCCAACTATAACTGATTTGACAACCGCTAATAACGACCAAACGGCTGCTGGAAATCCGCTGGCTGCACCAACTGTTGCCCCGGTGACGGCGGTGGTGGCTATTCCCCGGCTTCCATCTACTGTTCAACCTCCTGCACCTGTTACTCTTGCGGCCTTGGCTTCTAAAAAGTTTATTTTTGTGGCGAGACTGTTGGCTTCTGCAACTGAGAACGACTCTCCGTCACTGATCCCAATGCTGTCATCATCACCAAATTCAATTTAAACTTAGAAGGGATTACTCTTCCTTCAGAATCCATGTTCTGGATGGGCTGTTTAGTAAAATAATTTGTTCGAGTTTTTGGCCAGGAAATACTATCATGCATGCGTACTTGAAAAAGGACAATAAGAGCCTCTGCTGCTTCGCGCAATGCTTCTACGGCTCCAAAAAATTCACTATCACTATGATTCACTATCAAAAAAATAGAGGTTTGCTAAGTAAGCTCTTTAAACTATTTCAAGCTAATGCTACTTTTGATGCTAATGTTTTTGCATTCTCTAAAACCTGGCTTAACTCGACCGTATATGATACTTAACTCTTGCCTAATGAATTCTTTATTTATAGAAATGATCGTCCGTGTCGTCGTGGTAGGGGGTCCTAATAGCTTCTGACTTCTGAGCTTATTAACACTCCAGACTCCTCAAGTATTGCATTTATTTCTGTCAAACTAACACTCCCAAAGTGCAACATATTGATTGCCTGCTCCTACATACCTTCAGGGTCTGAATTTAACAATTATTAACTGCATCTGTCTGCGATACGTCATGTACTTTCGTTGGCTGACGATAATGATCACCTTTTTGTTCTTGGTGACCTTAATCTGTCAAATGTCTCTTGGTTTCAGTGTAATGAATCGATGTCAATGATTTCAAGAACTCAAAATGATTTTATTGAAAGCCTTATTAAGCTTTCTTTGCTGCAAATAATTTGGATTTCCAATCACAATGAGCAAATTTTAGACTTTGATTTTGTATCGGATAACTGTGACACTTGTGTCTCGTTTTCCTCCATTATCGCTCTCTGAAGATAGTCATCATCCTACCCTCCAGCTTTCTTTAAATGGTTTTTTTCATTCTGTGAGAACTTCAACAAGTTAAGATTTTGCTTGAGGAGAACGAATTATTCGCAGCTATTGCACTCTTTATCTATAATTGATTGGTCATGGCTAAAAGATTTTCCTGTTGTGGAATTTTTTGCGTATTTTTAAATGTATAATGTTTCAGTTTTTTTGATAAATGTGTACCCCTTTCTAGTGTTAAAACTCATTACAGCTCTCCGTTGTTTACTCGTCAGCTTTCTTATCTGAATAGCAAGCATTCACCCGAGGTAGACGTGTTTCCGATCGCTCCGCCGAGTGAACGGGAAAACTAACTTATTTAAAAATAAAAATATACCAATAATTAGCGAAAAGACGCTGGCAGCAATGCCAAACAACAAGGGCTCTCTTCCCTAACAAATCTAATAAGAAATACAAAGATTTAAATAAATTAAACTAAATAACAATGCCTGCGGGTACGTTATTGAAAAGTGCCAACAGCAAGCCAGTGAGTCAAAGTCGTGTACAACAACAACAACAGCAAGACGCGCGTCGACTGTCTTCGCTTCAACTGTCTTCGTCTTCGAAAAATAATGCATACCTATCAATTGTCTCTTCGGAGACAGTAAATAACGCAACAACAAGTGCAATGTCGCCGCCCGCTACTGAGAGAGCTCGGTCTCTTTCGCCAGCAATATTTACCATTTTAAGCTGCGCTGCTCCAACGCAGTCATGGAGCTCGCAATGCCCTTCCCCCCTTCCACCTATAGAC
The DNA here is from genome assembly GCA_018150695.1 of Drosophila oshimai. Taxonomy (NCBI): domain Eukaryota; kingdom Metazoa; phylum Arthropoda; class Insecta; order Diptera; family Drosophilidae; genus Drosophila; species Drosophila oshimai. Next base: position 164,086 of record JAECWM010000268.1, on the reverse strand, counting down.
GCACCGACTACATCAGCTTGTGCACTCACTAACACGGTGCCCTCAATAACAACTGTCGTATCGACTACAACAACAACAACAACTTCAACATCGACCAACGTGTGGCCGATTTTGGCATCGCGAGCAACACTCGCTTCTACTGCAGAGCTCTCACAATCTACGCTCGTACAGACTGGGATCGATCGGTATGTACAAATTAAAAGAAAACTTAGTCCGCAAAAAGCTAAAGAAGCAAATTTGCCTAAACCTACGAAAACTTCAAACTACACCATTAAGGCAACTTCTGGAAACAAATTTGCCATACTTGGCGAGCTCGAAAAAGATGAGGATCAACCACCCCAAGCCATTAAAATTGTAAAGCCACCACCTATGTACATTAGAGATCAAAATTGCTCAGATCTAATTAATAAACTTAAACAAAAAATTGGGCAAAACAACTTTTATGTAACTATTTTAAAAAGAGGTAATATATCTGAAACCAAGCTCCAGATTACCAATGAAGCCAACTACCGCTCAGTAACCAACTTCCTGGACAGTGAGCGTGTCAATTATTACACCTACCAACTTAAAAGTAGCAAAGGACTTCAAGTTGTAATAAAGGGTATCGAGTCAACCGTCCCGGCAGCTGATATAGCTGAAGGACTTAAAGAAAATGGTTTTGACGTTAAAAATGTAATGAACATAACCAACAGGGCGAAAATTCCTCAGCCACTCTTCAAGATTGAACTCAAACCAGACGCGACTACTCTGAAGAAAAACGCAGTGCACCCCATATACAAACTGCAATACCTACTTCATCGAAGAATAACCGTAGAGGAGCCGCACAAACGAAACGGCCCGGTACAGTGTACAAACTGCCAAGAGTTTGGGCACACAAAAAGTTATTGCACTTTGCGACCAGTCTGTGTTGCCTGTGGCGACCTGCACTGTATAGAAGCTTGCACGGGTAACAAAGAAGACCCAGCACTGAGAAAATGTAGCAACTGTGGTGGAAACCACACTGCTAATTACAGGGGCACCAACAACCAACCTCCGCCCAACAGGTTGCTCAGCCAAATTTTTACATTCCTTCGCAAACCACTCCTGGAGTTACTTTTGCGGCTGCACTTCGATACCCTGGAATGTCGCCTACAAGAACCGCTCAGCCCGAAGCATTACAGCCCCTTCCGCCCATACCAAAGCCAAAATATACTCCGCTTCCAGAGCAAAACGCTCAAAGACCAACTCAACCTAATAACCAACAAAACCAGACTTACACTCCACAAATACAAAACAGCATCGAAGCTACTTTAGCTACACTCACGAACATCATGCTTTCAATGCAAGGTACCCTCCAGGAACTAGTGCGAAACCAGAACATCCTTATGGAACTTCTAATCAAACAAAAGTCAATTTAAATGGATCCCTTAAGAATATGCTTTTGGAACGCTAACGGTACTTCGCAGCGCAGACTTGAACTTCTACAGTTCTTAAACACCCAGGACATCGATATCATGCTCCTCTCAGAAACGCACCTAACCAATAAAAATAATTTCCATCTCACTGGCTACATCTTCTATGCAACCAACCACCCAGACGGCAAAGCTCACGGAGGCACCGGAATCCTTATCAAACAGCGCATTAGGCATCATCCTCTGGAGGCGTTTGCTTACAACCACATACAGGCCACATCCCTACGAATCAACATAACCAGCGGTCCAGTCACCCTATCGGCTGTGTACTGTCCCCCACGATTTAATATTTCAGAGAATGAATTTCTAGGCTTTTATAACTCATTGGGCAACTCTTTTATAGCTTCCGGTGACTATAATGCAAAACACCACTACTGGGGCTCTCGTCTTATTAACCCCAAAGGACGCCAATTATACAACGCTATTATCAAACCCGGTAATAAGCTAGATTTTGTTTCACCAGGTACTCCCACATACTGTGTACACCCACATACAAATCGAACCTAAAATCTCCTGTGAAGCTGATATTGAAGACTCACTTAAGCATATAACGGATGTTATGTCCTCTGCTGCCAAACACTCTACACCCGAACTTTCAGCCACATCCCCCCCAAAAACTACACGTACAAATACACAGATTCAGTTACTCCTTCAAGAAAAGCGGCGACTTCGCCGAGACCTGCAGGCACACCGCTCCCCAGCCACTAAACAAAGGTTTAAAGAAGCTTGTCGGAAGTTGTCTAAAGCTTTACTAACTGAAAAGAATCAGACTCAACGTGGCTATATAGCGCAACTTTCGCCCACCAGCAACAAATTTCCACTCTGGAGAGCGCACCCAAACATTCAACCACCAATAGAACCCGATTTTCCAATTCGATCACCAACAGGTGGGTGGGCCCGTAGTGACGAGGAAAAAGCCAACATACTCGCCTCTTACTTAAAAAATGTCTTCCAACCTCATCCGCCGACAAACCAATTCACTTTACCAAGCATCTTACCAGCGGAACCTTCCTCCACAATAACCCTTGAAACAAACACAATCATAAAAGCCATCGCAGAACAGATGAATCCAAAAAAAAGCACCTGGCCATGATTTAATTTCGCCTAAAATGATAATTGAATTGCCTCTATGCGCAGTCAAAAGCATAACCACCATATTCAACTCAATTCTTAAATGGGGCTATTTTCCCACACAATGGAAAAAGTCTGTTATTACAATGATACCAAAACCAGGCAAAGACAAATCCCAACCTTCGTCGTACAGGCCCATTAGCCTCCTTCCGTGCCTATCAAAGCTATTTGAAAAGCTGCTTTTGTGCCACCTCAGAACACACCTCCAAAACGACAGAGCGATCCCCCTGCACCAGTTCGGCTTCAGGGAAAAGCACGGAACTACCGAACAGGTAAATCGCATAACAGCTGAAATACGCACAGCGTTTGAATGTAGGGAATACTGCAGTGCTCTATTCCTAGACGTTTCTCAAGCCTTCGATCGCGTTTGGATTGACGGTCTGGTTCATAAAATCAAGACTGTCCTACCACAAAGCACCCACAAATTACTTGAATCTTACCTTAAAGACAGAGTATTTACTGTCAGATGCAAAAATTTCTTCTCCGCCAACCACAAAATCGAAGCTGGAGTACCCCAAGGAAGTGTGCTCGGACCGATCTTGTATGTCCTATACACGGCTGACATTCCCACAAGCAGTCAGACAACTCTATCCACCTTTGCTGATGACACAGCTATAACCAGTCGTTCAAAATGTCCAAAAACAGCAACAGCGTATTTAAAAAACCACCTGGGGGCCGTAGAAAAATGGCTAGCAGACTGGCGCATACAAGTCAACGAACAAAAATGCAAACATATTACGTTTACACTCAATCGGGCAACCTGCCCGCCACTGGCCCTAAACAACAAACAAATTCCCCAAGTCGACGAAGTCACATACCTGGGCATCCACTTAGACAGGCGGCTTACCTGGAGAAAGCACATTGAAGCAAAGAAGATTTCCCTAAAACTCAAGGCCAACAGTTTTCACTGGCTCATCAATTCCCGCTCACCCCTGCCACTGGAACACAAGATACTTATTTACAACTCCTGTTTAAAGCCAACCTGGATGTACGGGTCCGAACTCTGGGGAAACGCAAGCAGTAGCAACATAGAAATCATCCAACGAGTACAATCGAAGATACTGCGAACAATAACTGGGGCCCCCTGGTATATTCGCAACGCAAATATCCATAGGGACCTGGATATAAAACCCGTTAAAGAAGAAATTGATAGTAAAGTTGCGAAGTACGAAGCTAGACTATCAATACATCCAAACCAACTAGCCAGGCAGCTCAGGCGGCTCAGTAATCACTCTCGGTTACACCGCAACGACCGTCCACTCCTGCCCAACTTAGGACCATTAACCAATTAACAATTATAATACAGTATAGGTTAAGATTTGAATACTTATTGTAAGTCTCTTTTAGAGAAGATTCAATAAACAAATAAAACGTATAAATAAAAAAAAAAAAAAATAAAAAAAAGCTTTCTTATCTAAAGAACCAACAAATGCACACTCATTTAACGATTTAAGCAAACCGGCTCGCAGAAGGATTTTGCTAAATATTCTGTTGTCCAATCAGACAACTTAAAATCTTATTCTGAATGCTACAAAAACTACCTAGACCCTTTAAAAGTAACTCGAAGTTTTTTTTTTTCTATTTGTGAATGCCAAACGTAAATCTCAAAGCAAAGGGAGCACCTTCTTGTATTTCCAATTTATTTGCTGATTTTTTTTAATCAACTTTTTAAGTATCCGAAAGTAGTAGTGATCTTAACTATCCACATCCTTTACCTCATATGGACACAAGTTTTAATCCAGTTATTCTCGAAGCTGATGTTCTCCAGGGCTTAATCGCTTCCAAACTCTCATTTTCAGCAAGACCTGATATGGCTCCGAGTTGCATTTGAAAAAATTGCGCAATTTTTCTTTGTTATCCCCTAAAAATCGTTTTAAATATAACAACCAATCAAAACAATTTTCTGTCTGCTTGGAAGGAATCCTTTGTTGTTCCGTTTTTCAAAACAGGTAATAGGTCTGATATCGCAAACCATCGTGGGATTGCTAAGCTAAGTGCTATTCCGAAATGATTCGAAAAATGAATAACTTGTCAATTGCAGCATCAGTTTCGGTTTCTTATTTCGCCATGTCAACATGGCTTCACTAAATTGCTCGAGTTTACCTCATTAGTAAACCGTGGTTTTCTCCATAAGCAACAAACTGATGTTATTTTTACGGATAAAGCTTTTCACTCTTTGGACTACAGGGTACTTATTCAAAAACTAACTTTTATGAAATTCCCTCGTAAATTGTTAATGTGGTTACATACGTACCTCACATACTGCTCTTAAAAGGTGAAATATAACAATAAATGTTACTCCTGGAGTGCCTCAAGGATGTCATTTGGGACCGTTACTATTTGGCCTCTTGATTAATGACTTACCTCAAGTTATTAAGTCCGCAACTGTTTTAAATGTTCGCTGATGATGTTCTGATTCTTGTTCTCGTCTTCAATTAGATCTTAAATATTTACAGACTTGATGCAAGCTCAATAATTTATATCTTATTTATTATAAATATTTCAGAACATTTACCGTAGTAATCCGTCTTTGTATTCGTATTCTATTGACAACAACGTCCTTCGACGTATTTTTACTGTGCAAGACCTGGGTGTTTTATTTAACCATAAACTTTGTTTTAACGATCACTTATCGTTTATTTCAAATAAAGCTAGGAGCCTTTTAGCCTTTATGAAGCGTTGCACAATGGTCCCAAACTCCCAAAAAGCTGGCCAAAAATCGAAAAATCGATTATCAATTTTGATTTTTAGTTTCATTCGCGCATATGCTAGTTTCATTCGCGCATACTTATATGGAAATGACAACCAAAAATATCGGGCTGCCCATTTTGCACACGAGCGCAAAGTCGTTGTATATTGAACACCTGAAATTTTCTCTTTTTCGAGTGTCTTATTCAAATAGTGCTACATGTTAAAAAAAAAGGTTTGAGCGTGGAAACAAGCATCATGCAATATGGCAGGAGACCCCTTAGGTAAGTTTAGAATGGTTTTTGGTATTATCAAAACGAATTGCATATTTTTTCACGTACTTAACCTGAAAATTTTGCGTAACTGTAGAGCTATAAAAAAAACTACCACGTCCTACCACTAAAAACGCATTATGTAATCAATAATTAGTGTGTCCACTAAGCTCATGCCATAAATCAACTGTCTAGCTGCTCTTTTGTTTTGTATCCATTTTGTATCATGAGCGCAGGGCCGGCAAAAGCGCGCTAAACCAAGTCGCCATTTGGGCGCCGCTCTGATTGCGTGCGAGTGCGTGCGTGTGCGGGCGTGTGCGTGCGTGCGTGTAGCAATTTGAAATTATAACATTCGAAAATTCATTTTTATTCACAAAACTATCATAATTACACAGAGCAACAAAATCTAACTTTTTGAAAAATCCACGGATCATTTGCACTTTTTCATAACACTTGGGTTCTCCTGAGTTCAAGTCCCATACAAAATTATTTTCCATCACCCATAGGTATAGCGACGAATAGAAAAGTCGCATGTGGACGAAACTTTGCCTATGCCAAAGAAGTTACCGCGATATTTTTAGCTGGATTATATACTAGAGTGTATCGAAAATCAACTTTTTTTGATTTTCGATGACGCTGGGTGCGGATGTTGTCAAATGGAAGCACAAAAAAGTTCCAGCCCGAAAGGATAATATAATATTTACTAACCCCGCAACGTCCTTGAAATTTCGAAATTTTCATGAAAACTCGAAAGGGTAATATTTACTATCCCCGCAACGTCCTTGAACGTCCTCGACCGTCCTCAAACGTCATTCGAACGTCATTCGAAATTTCAAGGACGTTGCGGGAATAGTAAATATTATCCTCAAATCTCAAATTTTACTCAAGTTTTTGTCGCATTCAAGGGCCTTTTAAAAATATACTTAAAATGGTAGAATTTAACCTAGATTTTGTAGCCCTATGTTCGCTTCAATTTTGGTTTTTATGCCTATCGTGATAATATTTTATTGGACTTCTTATAGCAATAAAAGTAAATTTTTTGAAGTGAAACTTCTTTAGGCGCATGAGGGTAAAATTTTTACAAATGTAACGGAAGTGTATGCAACGGAAATGTCGAAAAAGAGAGAGAGAGAGCGATCGAGACCGTTTGAGAGAGAGTAAGACAGGGCGAACATAGCATCAAGCACCTACCGATGGAGTGAGAGTAGGGAGCAAGAGAGAGTAGATCGATTGTCGTATCACGCACAGTGCCATGGAGCAAGAGGTGGTAGCATGGTGCAACTATATGTGTAAGGTGGTCTCAACGCAAGAGCTGCTCTCTTTTGAGGACGTCATTTGTTACAGTCTCTATCTAGCTATCTCATTCTATCGCTTAAGAGAGACAGAGAGGTAAACATATTTAACGTCCTCAGCAGAGCTGACGAGACCACCTTATATATTTGCATCATGGGTGGGAGAGAGCTATAGTGAGAAAGATTAAACTGGTAACGGCTTCTCCGCTCCTCCCTCTCTCAGCCTCTTCCGCTCCGCTCTGGAACAATTACTTTAAGCTACTACTTTTAGTCCCTATTTACAAGTGAACAATAAACAGACTCCGCACGTCGCGCAACCCCATCTTTTATCTTTTTATTTACAAATTTTAGGCTAATTGGTTTGATAACCTTCAACAATATTTACAAATATCATGTTGCATTTCAAATTGCCACTCCATAAAATAAAAATATTTGATAAATTCGCTTTTCTCAATTTTAAGTTCAAAAACAAAATTAAAATAATAATTTCTAATATTGACTAAAAACACGTGGCATTTTTATTTACAATTCGTCAATTGAGATTTCAATAAATCATTTTGCATAAAATATAAATAACAATATAAATTCTCTTGACAAAATTTTAATTTAAAACCTGGAAATTCTATAGTTATCATTAACAATGATTTTGTATAAATTTAAATTGAGGAATTTTAAATCACGATAAATTTTAATTTAATATTCAACATCTAAAATTTTATAACTTATATAAATTTTCAACACTTTTTATATTTTAATGACAATTAAATTCCTAACATATCTTCCTTTTTCCCTTCCATTAAGTCTCGGAAATCTAAAGTATTAGATTTGTCAATATATAGACAAGACTGATAAATTAGTTCGCCAAAGAAGTTTCACTTCTGACATACCTACTTTGTACGCACGGAATTTTTTTTTTACTTTTTTCTACTACTATATTTTCTACCCATTTTTGAAAAGTCATGGCATGCTTAGTTGGACCATAAAGAAAATATTTCTTTAACTCCAAAATAAAATAAGCATGTGTGTTTAAGATTGCCCTGACTTTTCAAAAATTGGGAGAAAATATAGTAGTAGAAATAGTAAAAAAAACTAACCTTAATTGCTATAAGAATTCCAATAAAATAATATTACGAATATGCACAAAAACCAAAATTGATGCGAACATAGGGCTACAAAATCTAGGTAAATAAAAATTCTACCATTTTAGGTATATTTTTAGCAGGCCGGTGAAAGTGACAAAAACTTTACTTATACGAGAGATTTCAACTTTGACGTCTTTTTCCAACGGCATGGACAAATGTCTAAGCCGGGGACAATTTTTGTTCATTGTGGTGTTGTTTTTAGTGTATAATCCAGCTAAAAATATCACGGTTACTTCTATGAAATAGGCGCCATAATTCAAAATGTCGTCCAACATGCTACTTTTCTATTCGTCGCTATACCGCGGAACCTATAGGTGATGGAAAATAATGTTGTATGGGACTTGGACTCAGGAGATCCCAATTGTTATGGAAAAGAGCAAATGATCCGTGGATTTTTTTTAGTGTTGCCCTGTGTTATTGATATATTGATGTCATGCGGATTTGATATAAATATCGAAAAATTTAAAAATTACTGTCATGATATAGCCACAAAATACGTACAATTGTATAAATGGTATCCCATGCCAACATCCGTGCACTAGAGCTGCAATGGTCTATGGTTTAACCATCGATGGTTTCAACCATCGATTATCGTAAATTATTTAGCGATAATCGAAAATATATTTTAATTTATTTAAAATAAAACAATATTTTCTTTCGCAACTTAAGGGGATATATACACCTAGCATTGTCGAAAAAATCGATTTTTCTGTTTTTGCATTTTCTTTAAGCTTAAGGGATCAAAAACATGTTGTGAAAGTTTCAAGTCAATATCTCAAAAAATAACGAAGTTATAGACCGAAGAGTGAGTCACGTTTGAGCGTGCCGTACCGTATTACCAAATTTTCAAACGCGTTTTTCTCGAAACCTCGTTTTTGAAGTCGGTAGCCAAAATATCTCAAAAACTAGCAAACCGATTGCAATGAAATTTTTCGTGCTTGCTCTATACATAATTATCTAGTCTTTGTCATAGGATTTTTTTTCAGGTGCTTAGTTTTTTAATAGGCAAAACAATGGCTAGTTTTTAGTCGAAAATCGCAATGTTTATTTTAAACGTCCGCTATGTTGTCAAAAATCAATATTTTCAAAAACGGCTATGACAAGGACTAGATTCTAGTATCTAATTTAATAATCGTTTTGGTTTTTTTGTTTCAAATGATTTTCGAAGCTGCGGCCGTGGCTACCGTATTTTCTTTTTTTTACGACGCTCGGAATAATAAAAAAAATAGTGAATTAATCTATAATGTGTATACTTTTAGATAAAAAAAAACGCCCAATCCAAAATTTTACATAGTTTTCCTGAAAAAAAATCGGAAAAAACGGCCTTTTTTACGGCTTCTAGGTGACTATATATCCCCTCAAAAGATGTATTTTCTTATTATTTATCTTCAATGTATTCCCTTAAATCTAGTTAATTATGTCATAACATACTCCCAAATAAAGGAACCACCAATTTGAAACTAAACTAATTGAAAACTGTAAAATTAATGCAATATATAAACATTTTTTTTTTCACAAAATACTTACAATTTTTTAGCGCGTCAGTCTCGAAGGTATGGTACAACGATATATCGATGGTCAAATAAAACCATCGATACATCGCCAGAAACTTAACCATCGATTATATCGTTTTAACAATCGATGGTTTTGCAGCTCTACCGTGCACATTGTTTTAACACATAGACATGCTATAATTTACGCAGCTTCTTTACCCATTGGACAACTTTCCGAAGATGCCCAGGAAGCCCAAAACAAAGATATTAAAAAATCCCGCGAAAACTTTGCACGAAAATCTTCTCGTGCACAAACAATGTTTTTCAAAATGCTCCTTCTGAAGAAATGTAACTTGTTTTTCGAATAACAAACACAAGTTTTCGTAATAAAAATGATGTTTAAGATTTTTTTTGTATTATCCACTTGAGTTCCTAAACAATATACAAATGTGCACAAAACTTTTTATCCTAGCAGGGTCAATTACGTATCAATAATTGTCGCCTTAATGTGTCGGGCAGAATAGATTCGGATTTCTCGACCGAGACAAATCAATTATCGAGATAAAAGCACGATTTTTCTCTGAATTTGGCGTCCATTTTGCGTCAGCCATTTTGTTTTTATACATTTTGATACCAGATTTGAATTCCTTGACCCCAAAAACCAAATATATGTGACTTTTAAGCTATTCCACTCACGGCTTGATTTTTGGCCAGCTTTTTCGGCTTTTGGGACCACTGTGCATCGTGGTCTTTTGCCACCCCCAGTTGGTAGAACCCGGTTGCTAGGAACCGAAGAAATTCGGAAATTCGTTCGGAATCTAAAACAGGGGTGGTGAATTTGCAAAAATGCTTAAGGTTAGAATCGAACCGATTCAATTATGCTGTTTATAAAGTAGAGAACAGGTCTGGGAAATTCGAATCCGTGTGAATCTTTTGGAAGTGAAAACTGGAACAGGGCTGATGAAACACTCAACATATTTTGAACACCAGCTTTAATGGAGTAGGGGAGACCGGGGCTAGTTGGACCCTGGGGCAAGTAGAAAAAATGCATTTTTAATTACTTTAAATTACTCTAGAGCTGCCATCTTTTTATGGTGTATGTGCACTGTGAATACCAACTCACAAACAAAGTTTCATTGAAATGGTACCGTTATTTCGACAAGTATAAAAGATTTTCTGTTTTTTATAGTAAATTTGTACTATTTCACATCTCTAAGTTTGTGTTTTTTCCACCATTTAATGTTGTTTTTTCTCAATAGTAAATTCACCATTATTACGTGTATCTGTAAGCTATAAAAACAGCCCACTCTTTAATTTTTCCGTTAATTCTAATATTAGTTATGGTACAATACAGCTTGAAAAAAGCAACGGGGCCTTTTGGACCTTTTTCAATAGGGTAAGTTTGTCCCCTAGATTTGTTCCTTGGCGTGTGCCAGTCAGTTAATTTTGTGTGAACAAACAAAAATTAATCCCGATTTACAATAATTACACTCTGTTACTATTTTTGAAATTAAAATTTCGTGTAATACAAACTTACCAAACCGGTTTTAGTGATGAGAACTTACAAAAAGAAACAAATAGAAGAACCGAAAAACCCGTAATAAAATGTATGGTTTTATCCCTTATCAACGTATAAATGACTATTACTGACCAAAGTACAGTAATAAAAACGATTTATCCAAAGTAGAAGTCTTTTTTTTTAAAGGGTCCAACTTGCCCCGCACAAGGGTCCAACTTACCCCGTACCTGGGGCAAGTTTTGACAACTCCCTACAAAATGCTCTGCCACTCTTGAAGGACTGCTTAGATTGGTTTGATAAAAAATCATGGATGTAGCTGAATGTTCATCTGATACTATGGTGCTTTCCATTTTTTTTTAACATTCGCCATTTAGCCAGAAAAAATCCATAAGTGAAAAAGGGTCCAACTAGCCCCGGTCTCCCCTACTTAATTGGTTCACAGCCTTGTTGTTTAAAATTCCAAACCCGCTAAATTGGTCTTCGCATTTTTTTTATTTTTATTCTTAAGACTAAAAAATTACATTTTTAAAAGGGTTGGTGAAAAAAGACTTGGAGTAGAAAAAAGACCGTCAAGAAGGGTCTTTTATATATGCATATACAGCTTAATTTTATTGTCTGGGCTATTTTTGGTATCGAAATAAAGGACCATCGAGACCCATCCTCTCTTTAATCATAGAGTAAAAGAACGTTGGAAATGTCTGTATGTCCGTTCCTCCGTACGATCGTCGAGGTCTCGGGAACTTTAAAAGATACAGCCACCATATTTTGCACACAGACTTCTATAACCCCACGCAGATAAAGTTTGTTTTAAAACTTGACCACGCCCCTTTTAACGCCAACGAACTGCAAAAATCTGTGGCGCTCTCATTTTTAATGCAATCGAACTGGTTTTGAAGGGAGTAGAATGATATTTGTGCTGTCTAACTATGTATATACCAAACAACTTTTGGGTTGAATAAATAATACAAATGTTATAGAACATTTTACGTAGCCGCCTTTATAATCTACATTCATATTCTACATATGTACATATAATTGCGTATTGTAAACTTTGTCGCCTGGTGGTCGTAGTCACCGTAATTGTAAATAACGTATGATTTGTGTTGTTTTTAAAAAAAATTTCGAATACAAACAGGGTAGTTATTTTTTAACTGTGTAAAGAGAATCTGATAGTCGGGAAACCCGACTATAGCGTCCTTTTTTATTTTTTGTTGCTAAAATTGAGATAAGAAACCTGAAACCAAGGTGCGCCATTCTTTACTTAAGAACTAGCTGTCTTTTATTTATATTATTAAAACTAAGATTGTTTTAAGGAAAGCAACTTTTACCCCTTTTCGCTAAAAAAAATTCGCGATCCACTTTAAAGGAGTAATATTCATTATTCGACGACACTAGCTTGGTGTGTGTTTATAAATAATTATGTATTTATTTCTAAATTTAATTTCTGTATAAATTTCTAAATGTTTGAGTAATATTTGATTCCGATATTCCGATTCCGAAAGTAACTTAATATTTTACAATTTATTTGTTATAAAAATGTGTGTTAATCGTTACAAAATTTTCCCGATTGAGCAGTTTGATAGTAAAGGTTGTGTTTTTTAAGGACCACATAGTCTCATACATGTGTTCCGTTGCTTATAAACAATTAAACTATTACCCGAAAACTTACGATACCTCTTTTTATACGACTTTTATACGTACCAATATCCGACTGCAATGCATTTTGGTGTTGTTATATTAGATTTCCGGAATGGCCACGAAATATAAAGTCACCTCCCGTACTGGCATCGGATTGATATGTAATCGAATACGTTGAAGTTTCTGTCATTTTGGAAAGAATATTGATTATAGAGATGAGAAAGCAACAAAGTTTTTAGAATTTTTTTAATCTATCTATATCATGCAAACTCTGAAAAATCTAGTGTTACTTAAGGGGGGACATCAAACTAAAAAAAAAAACACATTTTTTTAAATAAATCGGTAGTATAGTTCTTAAGTATTATGTCCTACAAATTAGATTTTATTTCCAAGTACTTTGTAAGTTACAGAAATTTAAAGTTGAACAGTTTACTCTTCGTCGCACAGTAGGGTATTTTCCCCAAAACTGGGACTTAATTCAAACAGGCTATAAAGATGCTGCCTTATATTTTTCTTGCATTCATTTTAAAAATGTTAACTAAAAAAAGTTAGTTTTGGATTAAACTTATGGTAGGGGAGACCGGGGCTAAGTAGTTGGTGCCCGGGCCAAGTTGGGAATCTGTATTTTTAATTGCTTTAAATTGCATTAGTGCTGCCATTTTTTTATAGTGTATGTGCAGTGTGTAGTGCTGCCATATATTTATGGTGTATGTGCACCAACTCACACAGAAAGTTTAATTGAAATGTAAAAGATTATCTGTTTTTGACAATAAATTTTAACTTTTCCCTAAATTTTTGTTTTTCTACTATTTAACGATATTTTTTCTGAAAGGTAAATTCGCCATTAGTATGGTACCTTTAACCTATAGAAATAGCCCACACTTTAATTTTCCGGTAATTTGAATATTAGCTATGTTACAAAATGGGGTTAGTTGGCACCTTATATTAATTCCTTGGCGTGTGCCAAGCAGTTAATTTTGTGTGAACAAACAATAAATTATCCCGAATCACAATAATTACCCTTTTTTAACTATTTTTATTTGCGATACTCGAAGAGTAAGCAAATACTGTAAACGTTGAAATGCCTGTCTGTCCGCACAAACACCGAGATCTCGGGAACTATAAAAGCTAGAACTACCAAATTTTGCACACAGACTTCTATAAGCAAAGCGCAGATCAAGTTTGTTTCAAAACCTGAACACGCCCCTTCTAACGACCACAAACCGCGAAACTCTGTGGTGTCCACATTTTTATTGCTAGAGAAAAGTGGTCCTTACAAATGTTGTTCGTATTGAAAATATCTACCCAAAAATACCAAAAAATCTGGTCATTTTCAAGAAATTGTGTAGACAAGTGCGTTGAAAATTTGTATTGCGCTCGAAAGTAGGCTAAACTTTTTTTTGAAAAGGGCGCTAAAAATTGATTGCGCTCAAAAGTAGGCTTCACTTTTTTGGAGAGGGTTAGCTAGCTGTTTTTAAAGAGGGCAACGTTCTTTCTTGTTAAAACAAAAATTTCGTGTGATACAAATTAACCAAACTGTTTTTTGAAATGAGAACTTACAAAAGAAAAACAAATAAAGGAACCGAAGAGTCCGTGATTAAATTTATAGTTTTATCCCTTATTAATGTATAAATGACTTTTACTGACCAAAGTACAATAATAAAAACGATTTATACAGGGAACAAGTCACTTGCCCTGCACAAAGTTCCAACTTACCCCGTACCTGAGGCAAGTTGGCTAAATATTCATCTAATACTATGGTGCTACCACTTTTTTTTAACATACGTTAATAAGCGAGAAAGAAGACCTAAGCGAAAAAGGTGCCAACTTGCCTCCGACTCCCCTACATATATTTCTTGGGACTACTTAGTTTATGTTTTGTGCCCTTTTATAGATTTTAAGATATTTTATTATTTCATTATTCAAAGTACGTTTACCTTCATGTACTAATTCAATTAAATCATTTACTGTATGTAGCAATTTTATTATTTTTCCAGGAAAACTAATTAAATTTATTAATCGAATCTGAAAAATATTGGTTAAGCATTAATCTCTTCGTTTTCCTTCACAAAGTTTAAAATCAGAAGTTAAACTATGCTTAGGCTTAAAACAACCATAATATTTGTTTCTTAACTCTTGTGTAAGCGGTATGAACATTTTTGTGCCGTTTCGACTTTTTGTGTAAATATATCTGTGCAAAAGATATCAAGCTGAAATTTTTTAACAACTCGTCTTTAATGGTTCTTAACAAGTTTTCCGATTTTTACATAAATCTGTTAGTAATCTTGGATTTAATTAAGTCAAACTTTTTTTAACTACGTTGTTGAGCGGAAGAGACATTTTTTTGAAACTAGTTTGAGCCGCGTATATCTTTTTTTTATTGGATTAGCTATTATATAATAAATTAATAATTAAAAATTAAAGTTTTTAATAAAGCTTACGCTAAAAAGGATTTTAAGTTTAACGGGAAAAAAATTACATGTGAGATAAATTAAGTAAAAACTCGCAAAAATGTTGTTTACTACGTAATAAGCTTTCCAAAATGGTTAAATATGTCATACCCGTGTTTGGTAAAACTATTAGAAAAACAACCAAGATTGTTGAAAAACTACATTTTTATTTGCGATACTCGAAGAGTAAGCAAATACTGTAAACGATCAAATGCCTGTTTGTCTGTCCGTCCGTCCGTCCGTCCGCACAAACATCGAGATCTCGGGAACTATAAGAGCTAGAGCCACCAAATTTTCCACACAGACTTCTATAAGCAAGGCGCAGATCAAGTTTGTTTCAAAACCTGGCCACGCCCCTTTTAACGCCCACAAACCGGAAAAAACTCTGTGGTGTCCACATTTTTAATGCTAGAGAAGAGTGGTCCTTATAAATGTTGTTTGTATTGAAAATATCTACCCAAATATCTAAAAATCTGGCCATTTTCAAAAAATTGTGCATACAAGTGCGTAAAAAATTTGTATTGCGCTCAAAAGTAGGCTAAACTTTTTTTTTTAAATGGGCGCTAAAAATTGACTGCGCCCGAAAGTAGGCTACACTTTTTTTAAGAGGGCTAGCTAGCTGTTTTTAAAGAGGGCAACGAGTATCGCAAATCTTATAGTCGGGAAACCCGACTATAGCGTTCTTTCTTGTTTTATATGTAAAAAATGGATAAATAATACCACAAATATACTAGAAAACTAGTATGATTTTTTTATTTTAAAATTATTATTCTTAGAAAAATTGGGTCAGGCCACGTCAGCTGTACCTAAAATTTGAAAAAACGTTTCTGATTCGAAAAAAAAACTATAAAAATGTGTAGCTTAACACTTTTAACAGTTTTTCGAAACTCCGCACCGTTTTCTTTATTTTGAGCTTCAAAGTTAGAAAAATTTGTTTTTAAGGTTTTGGAGAAAAATTTATAACTCTTGAACGGTTTGACATATATCGACGAAGTTTTTTTTGAGTGTAAGAGAATCATTTTGTCTTAAAAAAAATAGTTAAAAATTTTAATTTTTAATTTTACATACACGGAAAAAAACAGCTTATACCATTTGGTATCACTTATGGTATCATTATAAGAACGGATTTTGACAAGATTTAGGATTTAATATGATTTGGACGCTTAAGTACGGATTTTTAATAAGGTTGCCTACCAGATTCTTACAAAACAGAACAACATTTTCAAAATCCGTACTAAAAAACCAAAGTCTTATAATGATACCAAGTGTTTAGAGCTTCGAGTGTGTTTTTAACAACAATTGTTAAAACAAATGCATTTTCAAAAGTGTTCTGGGGCAGTTTTTTCTATGAAACTTTCGCACAATTATCGTTGAACTATTATTTATAATGTTGCAAAAAAAAATTGTTGTACAATAGAAATCGCATTTTTTGTCACGCCGCGCAAGGTTCCCCCATGCAAAACGCTAGCAAGCAGCACAGGCGTCAGGGTAGATGCCGGCAGCGCAGTCGGCGTCGACGACGGTCAACGACGACGCGTGTGCTGCTTGCCCCAGAACATTTTTGAAAATGCAGAATTTCGAAAAACTGTTAAAAGGGTTTTGAGGTACTGTCCTAAGCTACACATTTTTATAGTTTTTTTTCCAATCCAGAAAATGACTAGGTAAAGTTGACATGGCCTGACCCAATACATTGTTTTAATCCCTTAATTATTACTATAAGAGTCCAAAAAGATGTACTTGTGATTTAAGGTACTCTTGCTAATAAAAGAAACGGTAACACATTACCCAACTCATTTATGACCGCCAGGTGCATGTGCCTACCACTCCTTTCGGAATAACCCAAAAAAGGATGGGTCATAAAACAGTTTTTTTTATATGTCGTCCATAGCGTGTGCTTTCTTGACAATTCAATTAGGGGCTAGTGATTTAACAAGTTAAGTTTCTGTACCGTATGGCTATTTGAATAATTTCATAAACAGTTTCAAAAAACACTTTTTCCTGATTTTGACAGCAAAAAGTTGGGAATTCGAATCGTTTTTTTTAAATTCTTCTGTATGATGGTGTTGTCAGATGCTAAGGCCTTAATCGAAACCAAAAAAGGACCCTTGGTCACCTATTATATTATAATAAGTCGAATATAAAAAAATGAATAGACACAAGGTTATAGAATTGAATCTTAAATTACTCTTAACACGTGTATTGACACTTCTTTAAACCAAATTTTATTGTCCAACGTAAATGGGACAAAAAAAAAAGAACGAAGCTGTCGTATAGTTTTAAATTGAAAACCAGACTTTTACAATTGGTGATTTAAAATTTACTGAAGCTTAAAATTAAAAACAAAAACAAACTGAACATGTGTTAAGTTTTTCCATTTCCATTAGAAGTTATATTTTAAAAAACATTTTACAAATTCAAAATTTCGTATAGTTTTGATACAGGCCTAACAGACGCCCAGTCGGCTTAACTGAGCTGACCTTGGACTGAGTACCAGGCGCTAAGCTGGTAACTGCTAATCAGCAGACTCTTCTTCTAGCCAATAGAACCACTCACCGACCAAGCGGTCGTCTCACCAACTGCCCATCTCACCAGTTTAACATAGGTCAGCACAACTGAAGAACCACCAAACGCTGGCCACAGCTGAATTGCGGTGGCCCTCATGAACTGGTCCCAAAGTGATGTTATCTTAATTATCAGCAAAAGCCCCACTCCACACTTGACAATTATGTTTTCGCTAACAAAGAAGTATAAAAGCTAGTAACGTTTTACAAAGCCGCGCCAACGGATCCCTGCATCCGTCGTCGGTTTGATAAAGAACTCCCTAAAAGTCAGTCTTTCTTTTTATCGCAACAGGTTCAAACATGGCCGTTACTCATAGCCATCCAAAAAGGAAACTCTGTATTACATTTACATTTAATTTTCCATTTACAGTTTTAACATTCAGGCGTTTAGACCTATGCCTAATGTATATGGTACTAGCTCTATACAATATGTGCGACTCAAAACCATAAAAAACATAATATTTTCGTGGTCTGAATTACTTGAAAATAATCTAAAACAAGAAAGAACGCTATAATCGGGTTTCCCGACTATAAGATTTGCGATACTCATTGCCCTCTTTAAAAACAGCTAGCTAGCCCGCTTCAAAAAAGTGTAGCCTACTTTCAAGCGCAATCAATTTTTAGCGCCTTTTCAAAAAAAAAGTTTAGCCTACTTTCGGGCGCAATAAAAATTTTCAACGCACTTGTATACACAATTTCTTGAAAATGGACAGATTTTCAAAATTTTAGATATTTGGGTAGATATTTTCAATACAAACAACATTTATAAGGGCCACTTTTCTCTAGCATTAAAAATGTTGACACCACAGAGTTTCGCGGCTTGTGGGCGTAAAAAGGGGCGTGGTCAGGTTTAAAAACAAATTTGATCTGCGCCTTGCTCATAGAAGTCTGTATGCAAAATTTGGTGTTTCTAGGTCTTATAGTTCCCGAGATCTCGATGTTTGTGCGGACGGACGGATGGACGGACGGACGGACGAACGGACGGACGGACGGACAGACAGACAGACATTTGATCGTTTACAGTATTTACTTACTCTTCGAGTATCGCAAATAAAAATAGCCAACATACTATAGCACTAAGTTGACCTACATGTTCACTACAATCTGCTATATACTCAGAAAAAAACGACGCTCTGAAATCAAGAGCGGAAACTCTTGGTTTCAGAGTTTTTTTTAGCTCTTGTATAAAGCATCATTTACTCACTTGTACTTGAATTATATCTTAATTCTTAATTCTTCTACACAAAAAAAACTTTGTCGATATATGTCAAACCGTTCGAGAGTATGAATTTTTCTCCAAAACCTTTAAAACACATTTTTTCAACTTTGAAGCTCAAAATAGCAAAAACGGTGCGGAATTTCGAAAAACTGTTAAAAAAGTTTTAAAGTACTGTCCCATGCTACACATTTTCATAGTTTTTTTTTGAATCAGAAAATTTTTCAAATTCGAGGTTCAGTTGACGTAGCCATGGGTAAGAAGACAAATTTTGGGCTCATTTTTGGCTATGTTTTGACCGAGTTGCACTTAGTCTTTACTTATTATCTACGGATCCGTGCCAGATATCATTTTCATTTTCTTTAAATAAAAAATATTTTTAAAATTAAAAACATTATTTTATTTATATTAAATAAATATTTTTAAAATTAAAAACATTATTTTATTTAAATTAAAAACAATTCTTTAAAAAAAGTTTTTTTGTTTCAGTGTTCTAGGGCAGTCCAGAAAGCGTTTTTTTTTTTTTTAGTAATGAGTAACGCCGGCTCGTTTTTGAGATATGCGCATTTATAGGTAAGCGCGCGCGTGTTTTCATACAAAAGTCGTTCAGACCGGTGTGCAGTGCGCGCGAAGCAACCCGAAAGCCCGAAAAACTTCAGGCCACACATTTCGGGAAACGACTTTTGTCTGAAAACATTAGATTTTCAGTGATTCAATGATTTTTATTCAAAATAATATATTTTTAAAGTATTTTTTATAAATTAAAATTAAAACTGGGGGTAGTCCTGAGGTCCCTTACCAAGGATAAAAAATAATATTGGCGAAAAGTTACAGCTGTGTTCAGCGGCCTTTTATTTTGAGTGGATTAAAACAAAAGGCCAAAATAATTTTTTTTTAAACCAAATAATTATTACATTTTTGTTTTATTTTTTGCTCAAATATAATGATTATTTTTGAAGAGAAACGTTTAAA
Organism: Drosophila oshimai; assembly: GCA_018150695.1. Taxonomy (NCBI): domain Eukaryota; kingdom Metazoa; phylum Arthropoda; class Insecta; order Diptera; family Drosophilidae; genus Drosophila; species Drosophila oshimai. The sequence continues at coordinate 144,261 of JAECWM010000268.1, read as the reverse complement.
AGCTTTAATTTAAAAATCATAGCGAAAATACAAAGAGTGAACAAATAGGATGATTTTGGTGTTAACAATTTTCATCTAGGTCTGCTGTAAGTGGGCAATTTTTTACTTACAAAATTTAAAATAATCATTTTTTACGGTCCCTGCTTTATTTATTAACTAGTAAACCCGCGCGCTGCGCTGCTCTCTACATGAAATTTTGTTATCCATTCTGCTCCGATGGCGTTTCGTCGATCCTGGGTAACCACTGCAAGCGATGTAGCTGCTGAAGCGGAAGCGACGTAAGATCTGGTTACATTGCAAAGCAAATTGGGTGCTGATTAGGGTATTTTTGAAACGATTTCTAGCAAAGCTGACAAAGAAACTAGTGGCCGAAAATTACGATTGACCCTCCCCAAACGCGAAAGAAAAAATAATGTTTTTTTTGAGAAAAATATCATAGGAGCCAACGTAGATATATTGAAAAATTTGAAATCCCCGATTTTTTTAGGTTAAAAGGGTACTTTATCAATACATTTAGTTCACCTTCAAATTACATTAAGTCTTGTTTGTTGTCTATGCGTGGACTTTTTCTTCGGCTTTCCTGAACTACTGACATGACACTGTCCCGATTCTTTTTCTTACACCGTCCAGAAACACTTGTCAATAGTTTTATGCAAAGCTCTGTTCCTTGGAAGTGGCATGGGATTTTTATTTGCGATACTCGAAGAGCTACTGTAAACGTTGAAAATGTGTGTCTGTCCGTCCGTAGAAAAAAGGTGGCCTAATTAATTGTTGTTTGTGTTGAAAATAATTACAGAGATATCTAAAAATTTTTGAAAATCTGGCCGAGTCAACCACGTAGTTAGCACAATGTGGCTTTACTTTTCATTTTAATAGGCCCCTAGACATATTTCGGATTATACCTTTTAAAATATTTTTGAATTGGCTACTATGATATTTAAAAAAATAAATACAATATTTTTCTTTCGCGTTTGGGGAGGGTCAAACATATTTTTAGACAATTAGTTTCTTGGTCAATATTGCTTAAAATTGTTCAAAGAATACGCCGTTAAAGTTCAACTTGATTCTAAAATGGTTCTTAGTTTAAGTGCAATTTACTAAATTTACGAATTTTTTATTTTTAAATCATTGCCATAATAAGAACACAAACTAACTAAGTACAATTGTTTAAGAGCGAAAAGTTCTTGAAAAAGAATTTACGCCAAAAATTAGAAAATTTATTACTGGACTCACTTTCATGCGCCTTTTTTTTTCTTTAAACACGCGCTTGGTTTTTTTTCTGAGTGTATTGACAAAATGCTGTTTCAATATTTTAGATAACTGATAACTTCATTTATTAAGGCCAGTTTTCTCTTGCATTTAAAATGTGGGCCCACAGAGTTTTGCGGTTTGTGGGCGTTAAAAGGGTCGTGGTCGGGTACGGTATATAGACTTTGGTGGCTCTAGCTCTTATTGTTCCCGAGATCTCAGCGTTCGTACGGACGGACGGACTAATACTCATAAAGAGTATCGTAAATACTGTGAACATTGCAAATGTCTGTCTGTCCGTCCGTACAGGCGTCGAGATCTCGGGAACTATTATAGCTTGAACCAAATTTTGCGCTCAGACTTTTATAAACAAAGCGCAGATCAAGTTTGTTTCAAAACCTGACCAGGACCCCTTTAACGCCCTCAACTGCTAGAGAAAATAGCATTGTTCGAATGAAGCAGTTGGCAAGACAACATATTTGTCGGCCTACCATAGACGAAGACATCAAAAGCCTTGCCCAGTCATGCAGCATCGCCAGCGAAGGATACCCAAAAACCATGGTTAGCGACAACGGTCCTCAGCTTACAGCTGATGCCTTCGGAGAATTTTGCAGGCTGCACGGTATAAAGCATGTTACCACAGCACCGTTCCATCCAGCATCCAACGGATTAGCAGAGCGTTTTGTACAGACGTTCAAATTTACAGTCAAGAATTACATCCAATACGGTATACCACTTAGGGTAGCTGTTACCAAATATCTTTCTTCTTACAGGTTCACTCCAAATGCCCTTGGCTCACTCAAGCGCCGTTTCAACCAGCTTAAACCAAAATTGTCAGCAAACAGCTCAATCGAGGGAGTTTTAGTGGCTTCCTGAACTGCCAAAGCTATCCCTTAATCAAAAATTACTGCCACAAGATTGACCGCTAACTCCGCCAGATGTTCAGCAACCTGATCCTTTTCCTGTGTCTGGTCCTCCTGAACGCGCAGCAGCACCTACCCAGCAGCCGAGGCAGATACGATCTACACGACGTTATTCCGGCATACCAGTACCAGCCGTGTTAGCCAGGAAATCGATCGTTTAAAGCCAAATGACTTCAGAAGATCCAAACATATGAATAGTTCTTAATAAAAGGAGGAGTGTGTTATGCACACACATGTATACACACATACGTTCCTCTTGTTCATTCTCTCGCTGCTCTCTGAATAAAGTCAGTCTGTAGTCTGTACCAAGCACTCAACGAGATCGCTTCTGCCCAAACACAACAAATAATATATGCAAAAAAAAAGTTTTCAAAAATCCCTTTCCATATACCTACTTTGTATGATTTTTTCAATCAGAAAAACTTTGTATGGAAGCGTCTAATTTTCAAAAATCTCTTTCCTTATATTTTTTTGATATTTTGAATCAAAAAATCCTTTGTATGGAAGCAGCTCATTATTCTCTTTACTCGTAGACTTAGACAGAATACTGTGAACGTTGGAAATGTCTGCATGTCCGTCCGTCTGTCCCTCCGTACGTACAATGAGATCTCGGGAACTATAAGAGCTACAGAGACCATATTTGGCACAAAAACTTCTTGAAACTCCACGCAGATCAAGTTCGTTTCAAAACTTGACCACGCCCCTTTTAAGGCCCACAAACTGCAAAAATCTGTGGCGTTCTCATTTGTAATGTATTCGAAACGGATTTGAAAGGAGTGTAATGATATGTATACCAAACAACTTTTCGGTCAAATAAATAATAAAGAAGTTATATTATATATCATTTAATGTGGCTGCTTATATAATCTACATGCATATTATTCATACACATAATTGCGTACATATGATTGCGTACATATGTATGATTGCGTACATATGTAAAACTGTAGTGGCTAGTTTTTGTCACCAGGTGGTTGGTTGCCACCTAAATTGAAAATGACTCGTGATTTGATTTGTTTTAAAAAAATTTCAGAACACAAAACAGGTAGGGTTGTTATTATTTAACTAAGTTAAGAGAATCTGATAGTCAAGAAACTGGACTATAGCGTCCTTTCTTGTTTATCTTCTGTTCACGCCAAACAGGCGCTCACTTTTTAGAGGCAGTGTAAATTAATGGTTAAGGCAAGCTATTTAATTATTTAATTATTTTAATTATTTAATCGGGATTGCAATGTTCTTTCCAATGATGTCAAAATAAATATGAAGTAACTTTAAATAATGAGTAAATTAAAACTTTAAGCGCTGTCAAAAAAATTATGCCGACTAGCATCGTTTCCTGGTTTCTTATATATGTGCTTTGATATATAGAATATCAGGCCTGTTCCAGTTTTCACTCGGAAGTGGATTTGATAACATTTGCGGATTTCCCTTTTACATTGTCGAATTTTCCTTCTTAATTTGGGAACTTGCCTTTGAATTTCCCTTTTGTTCCCAAACAAAATCAGCTGACTGGCAACTGGCCACTTTTGACAGGAGTGTTTGACTTCTTTGAGTTTTGCTGCCTTGAGGATGATTAAATTTTGGCCTGCTGGTGTCCATCAGCCATGGGCATAAATGGTTTACTAATTTAACGCATAAAATAGAAGAAACAAGCATTGGCGGCCACAAATACAAAGTTTTAAATATTTGTTTATTCGATCAGCTGTTCTGGTGGCAGTGTTGTGAAACCAGAGTTGCCGAAGCCGATAAAAAAGGTCCCAGCCACACGTGTTTACACAATTATTTCATTAAATTAAGCGGTAATAAGCACAAAAACTCTTTTAAATTTAACTTAGATAAAATACCTTTCTAACCATAGTAACACGAGCACAAAAATGCTTGCTTAAAATAAATCCCAAAAAAATACTTATTTTTTTTCGTACCATGACAACCCTTGCATTTTCTCTCCAAATTCGTTCGGAAACTGGAACAGAGGTGGCGGATTTGTCAAAATGCTGAAGGTAAGAATCGAACCTATTTTGAGGTTCAGCTGCAAAATAATTTTTAAATGGTCAAATATGTTGTTATCAACAATATTAAATATGCAATAATGTTCTTAAAGCATCAAAGAATAAGGAAAAAATATCATTTGCACGTTAAATTATCGCAAAGTATTTTTTAACAATTAATTTCTGTGCTTGCGGATCTGAATCCGTCAGCCAAACGGCTGGCGGAAAGTTTCCGTGAGGTTTCGGGAGTTAACAGAGAGTTAACGGAGGGAAATTCATTTCCGTGAGGATTTTTCGGAAGTGAATGTTAGAACAGGTCTGGGAAATTCGAATCCGTGCGAATCTTTCGGAAGTGAAAACTGGAACAGGTCTGTATATCAAACAACAACAATATATTTGCAAAAAGGTGTCCAAGAGATGACGGACTAGTGCGTTCTTGCGTTCTCTAACCATGTGTCAATACGTTTTTTGATATCCGACTTATATAACACAGGGCAACACTAAAAAAAATCCACGGTGGCAGTGGTGTTTTGATTGTATAATCCAGCTAAAAATATCACGGTAACTTCTTTGGCATAGGCAAAGTTCGCTATACCGCGGAACCTATAGGTGATGGAAAATAATTTTGTATGGGACTTGAACTCAGGAGAACCCAAGTGTTATGGAAAAGTGCAAATGATCCGTGGAGTTTTCAAAAAGTTCGATTTTGTTGCCCTGTGTAATATCGAATATTAAAGTGACCCACAGCCCTTTTTGGCTTTCGATAACACTTTGGCATTCGACAATACCACCATACAGAAAAATTAAAAATAAATTCCATAAAATTGTTTCAACTTTTTGCTGTCAAAATCAGGAAACAGTGTTTTTAATGTCATTTTTAGCACTGTTTGCGCTAACATATTATTCGGAGAACCATTAATTTTTATTTTGAAGCGCGTAGTCCCACAGCCCACATAACAGCCCAACCGACCGGGGGGCGCAGCTGTGTATCGTACGGCACGATTCGCGAGAAGATAGACGCGAGTTATGAAAATATAGGCAAAAGTCCGAGGAAAAAAGTAGGATCTAATTTTGTGCTAACGATATTAGTATAAGTCGTTTTAAGAGCGGCAGATAGTCAGAATTTGAGATTATAGGATAAAGTCTTTTATAGTCAGAACATAATACTCTGAAAGGCTCATGCAAGCCATAGTTAGATCTACAATGGTTTAATATTGAGGGTATATAATTTCTAGTTAATATACTTGGCACAAAAAAGTTGAGCCGACCAACCAAGTCGGCACTGTCAATATACCCACGAATAAGATTATAAATAAAAATAGTACCAAGCATCGTTCTACGGTTAGCTAGGGAGGGTAAGTTAGGTAAAAGTAATCTGCTAGAATAAGAAGGTAAGTTAAGTTTGCATCCCAGTTGAGGCGCCGTAAAGCAAAAATTAAAAAGTTTTTCTGTACAGATTCAATGCGATCTATATGTAGGGTAGACCGGGGCAGGTTGTCACACGGGGCACGTTGTCACAACGGCCTTTTTGAAAAAACTAACAACGAGATGGCAGCACCCGTCATACCATAGATCATTTTACCCATCATTTTACTGTGTAAAGTGTTGACATTGCCGCAAGTGTGTTCCCGCAATTTCACAAAAACATTTTTTTTTTGGGCGTAAGTAAAATTTTATTACCTTACATTTAGCGTTCCCGACAAGAAGCCTTTTGTTTCTTAAATTTCCTTAAAATACGTGCTTTTACGAATCCAATACCATATCTAACCTTTCAAACATCTCAAACGCGTCGGCCACGAGGCCGCTGGAAGTAAAAAAGTACCCTCGTGGCAAGTTGTCACAAATGACTTTTTCATGACTTTTTCTAATTTTCATCAATGAAACTTTTGTTTCTGCACAGTGTTATGCTTTTTTGTATTCCACCAGGTAATAATCTTCCAACTGTAACGATATACACACTTCGAATAAATTTTTTTGCGTAGTTTCAGAAGTTGACAATTGACATTGCGTCACTTATCTCTATTTAACAACTGTTGGGTTATGTTAACACGGAATATCTATGTGTCACATTGTAGCCGAATAAATTGCCGATATTTTGGTATATAATATTACACTAAAATGTCAGTAGAAAAAAAGAAAAAAGTTCCAGAAAAAAATGTGTGACAACCGGCCCCGGTCTACCCTATTGTGTTCGGATACGCTTTCATAAAAATTGTTTGTTTGTGTTCGTTTGCCTAATTTTTTAATAATGTTTAAACACGGGTTTTTTTGCAAAACAAAACTTCGATTCCACTTAAAATCTATGGTTTTTTAAGGATGAATGATGAATTATAAGTCTCGGACTCAGACTGTTAACTTATTCCAAATTTTTCAAACGGACATATGATATGATTTTAATAAAAGCCTTCTCAAGTGTTCTCTATCGTTTTTATTAAGTTGCGTGCAATCTTTGTTATGTCTACGTATTGTTATTTTACAACAAAAAATTGTTTTTAAACTTTAGGTTGTGTTTTTAGAATATAAAATGTTTAAAATATTCACTAGTAAAAAATATAGTTGTTAATTATCCGTGAAAATACCACAAAGAAAGTTTTACCGATCCGAAGATAATAATTTAAGACTGCATACTGTAAAACTTTAAACTTCCAAAACAAAAAACAAAAGATTTGAAGCTGTTTTGTTGGTTAAACATTAAATTAAACATTCACTTGGAAAGCTACGTTTTTAGATTTTCAGTAGAGGCCAGGAACGTATCCAGAAATTTGTTTCGGGGGGTGCTCAAGGACAGAAATCAATAAAAAATGTGGACTTATTCGAATAGATTCAGAAAAAGGCAAGTAGGATCGAGGATTTCGGGGCCCGGGCACCCCCCCTGGATACGTGCCTGGTAGAGGCCTACAATGTTTAAGGCTTTGCGGTGCCCCGATTCGCCACTTCTGTCAGCCAGAAATTATCAAAACCAAATTTACTTATAAGTCAATATTCATATTAGAGCCCTGCATGAATCCACAGTATGATTCGATCACACTTTCTTCTAAGCAGGCTGAAGTACTGTTGCTACTCTGCTTTCCAGGTTTGAGATACGAATACTCCGAATCGTTTCAAATGATTCGAATCATCAAAACACAGTAGAAATTGTATTGCTCACACTGTGGATTCGAAATTTATGATTCGAAAATTATGAGATTTTTCAAATCGTCTGGTTGGCGAAGCGCCTACTATCAGCGGGATACAAAAACATTAAAAATAGAAAGTATATGGAAATCACTGTCTCTTACAACAAGAACATAAAGGGGTTGTTTTGAACTGTGAATTGTGGTCTGCAGATCTCGCGGAGTGATTTTGATAATTTTTTGGCATTATGTATTTACGAGTTCATACTTATTATACAAAACTTTTTTATGGTAATTCTTAAAAATTCGCGGTCCATGAATGAAAATTAGTATTTAACGTTTTTTTTGGGTATTGACCGCTGTACTAGCCAATTGTTAAAAATGGTCCACCGAGAATTCATTTTTCGCAGTTTTACATATGTAGGAAACAAATTCAGAATAAATGTGCGAGGTGGCCATCTACATAAATATATATACATCAATTTCAAGGGCGAAGTGGTGGTATCAAAAAGAAAATTATTTAGGCAACCTTCACACAAAATTTGTTATCCGTTTAAGCAACATTCTGTAAGTCGGAGCAAATTTATTGCAAATTATGTATGAACGGCGAGTACGCCTTTAACCCATGTCACCAAAGGACCGCAAAATCTTCAGTAGAGGATGGCCAATTTTATATTTATGAAAAGTAGAACAAAAAAATAGTGGTCAGCCTAATTTAAAATTTTTTTGTTGTTTCATATTTGGGATGCTGGCAATTGGAAATTGCCTTTTTCAGTAGGCGCTTAGCTTTCTAACTGTTTTGAATCGTATCAAAGCGTTCAAATCAGCAAAACATGTGAATCATAATCCTAAAATATTTCGAACCATTTCGCCCCTTTTGATTCGAACCATTGAATCTGTGAGATATCGAATCACCGAAACATACTGTGACAGATTGATCCGAGCAATGTTGATTCATGCAGGGCTCTAATTCATACTCAATAAACTAGTATCAAGAGATTAAAAAAAAAAGTTTGAAAAATTGGCGACCTTTCAAAGTCAAAATTTGAAAAAAAAAAAAAAAAAAAAAAGTGCGTGCGTACAAAGTACACATGCCAGAAGTAAAACTTCTTTGGCGAACTTAATTATCAGTCTTGTCTATATTTATACAAATCTAAAACTTTAGATTTCCGAGACTTAAAGGAAGGGAAAAAATAAAAGTGTTGAAAATTAATATAAATTATAAATTTAGTTTTTATTAATTTATTTCTTCAATATTTACACTGTTCGACGCGATTTCTATAGGAATTGTTGTGACTAAAGCATTATGATACGTAAAATATGCAATATAAGTTAGTGTTTTAACATTTTGTAAATATCTTGTAAAAATAGCATCTATGGTCGTTCCTGAATTTGTAGTTGGTGTGTTTGGAATTATTATTCAGCTGTAGAGTAAAGTTTTCTTCTAGAAAGTTAATTAATGGTTTGGAATTATCAACTGCAAAATTAGTGTTAAAGTCACCACCCAAAATAAGTGGTATTTTATTATTCTCATAACCAAGAATAGCAGCACCTCCGTGGCTGTATGGAAGTAATTGTTGATGCAAGAAACTAATTATATCTTCTACACGTAAATCATCATCTTTAATAAGTCTCGTGTTATTTCTATTATTGGCAATCTGATTTTCATCTTCGATATTGTTATTATTAATATTATTATTATTAATATTATTGTTATTATTATCACCATTATTGTTGTTATTGTTATTATTATCACCATTATTGTTATTATTATCACCATTATTGTTATAATTGTTATTTTTATCACCATTATTGTTAATTTTGTTATTATTATCACTATTATTGTTATTATTGTTATTATTATCACCATTATTGTTATTATTGTTATTATTACCATTATTGTTATTGTTGTTATTATTATTAGCATTAATAATATTTGATGATGTTTGAAAATCTTCAATAATGTTTTCTGAAAGGTTTGTCAATAATTTTTTTCTTGCTCTAAACTCACGAACACGTTCTGTTGGAGTATTATTTTTTTCAATTGGTAAAGTCGAAGACGAAGGTTGAGGATTTTCTTCATATTTTTGTATCTGTAGCTCTGTAGTCACGACTACACTCTGCTGGAGTTTTTGGTTTAGTTTTTGTAATGATGGACGATGAGATATTCAACTCTTGGCTAGCTGCATTTTTTAAAGCCTTTTTCGCTCTCTGAATTCACGTACACGTTGTGTTGATGTTTTAACTGGCCGTCTAACAGATATTTTATTTTTAATTGTTTCACATTCTCGCACCACAATTTTTGGCATTGTGCTTAACTGATGTCACAGAAATGATTTTAGCTTAAAAATCGTATTCTCACACAAGAAAGCTCATTCTATTTTTAGATTTTACTCTCTCAGCTTTGTGCGAGCGCATGGTGCAACTATATGTGTAAGGTGGTCTTAACGAGAGAGCTGCTCTCTTTTGAGGACGTTATTTGTGCCAGTGTCTATTTAGCTACCTCATTCTACCGATTGAGAGAGACAGAGAGGTAAACATATTTAACGTCCTCAGCAAAGCGGACGAGACCACCTTATATATTCGCACCATGTGCGAGCGCGCTCAGAGCGAAGAGAGGAAAGAAGAGGACAGAGAGAACGTTCGTCAGCGGTGAGAGAGGGACAGGGATATACATATACATTTTTCGCTTTTACGTTCGCCCTGTCTTACTCTCTCTCAATCACTCTCGATCGTTCTCTCTCTCTTTCTCGACTTTTTCAATGAAATGAAACGTTTCTTGACGTTTCATTTGTACAAATTTTACCCTCATGCGCCTAAAGAAGTTTCACTTCAAAAAACTGTTGTTTTTTTTTTTTTTTGCCTAAAAAAAAAATGTTTCATATTTAACAATTCTTAACAACTTGCCAAAAAAAATTGCATTAAAAGCTTGACCAAAGTTTTCTGACTTTCAAAACGGTGTTTCCAGAAAAACGAGTTTGAAGGTTGTGTTTACCACACTTTTGCATGCACAACTCCCAATTAGCGACGTCACTGGCATTGACGTCTGCTGCGGTTCCCTCGTTCCTTATGGCCGCAATTCTCACTTTATTTACCAACAACAACGGCATAAGCTAGCGGTCAATCCGCTGGCTCCCTGCATCGACCTCTCTCATCAACTTACGCAGCCACAGCTACATTCGCAGCAACAACAACACCAGATGATTTTGACGTTTGCTTTATGCACCCCCGTACTGGGACTCTGACCGCTCTCACACAGCGCTCTCTTCGGATTTACGCTCTCTTCTCATCGCGCAGCTGCATACATGCAGTCGTTTTTGTCGGCCACTTTGTGTGATCTTCCAAGTACACCCGCATGCGAGGCATATGCTCGTAGCGTGCTCTTCGGAGTGGCGCTCTCTTTACCTCCCGCTGCCGTGGCGCAAGTCCAACGTCTTACAGCGTGCTCTTCTAGTCCGCTCAATCTAGACATTGAAATAACATTAATAACATCCGACAGAGCTAAAATTTGGTGGAGGCTTTTGGTTTACCACAAGGAACAAATTGTGAAAAGTCCCCACCGATCCCAGGTCTGCTAATTGAGTTATTCAAGGTCACAGGTACAAATTTTGGGGTTTTTTTTACTTTTTTGTTTTCTCAAAAACGGTACGGTTTATTGAAAAATATATGAAGACAAAGTTGTAGATCTTGAAATGCTCTATAAAAATGATCCCAATGATTTTTTCTGTAGGACCCACCATTTCCCAGATACCGCGTTTGTAAGAATTACGTTATACATATTATGCACACATACGCCACGTATACACACAGTGTATGGCCTTTACAAGTTTTTTGTATATCTCGAGTTGTAGCCGGCCGATTTTTGTGCATGATACCAATTTTTTCTTCTTACAAATCAATCTTCAACACTGCCTAACTGATCTGGTGGATTCGATAAGTAATTTGTCTGCAAGAGCTTGACAAACCTAAACTTTCTGAAATTATCGGCCTTTTTACCGACTTTTGAACTCCCGAAGAAATTTTGATGAAAATAATGTTTTGTAATAATATGTTTGTGTTCACATATTCAATCTATTTATTGTCAACAAATTTACATCAAAATACCACTCTTAGCTTGCCACAGGACCAACGACTTGGACGTGGTAATAAGATGGTCTCTCCAAAAAAGTAAAAACAACCCCAAAATTTGTACCTGTGACCTTGAATAACTCAATTAGCACACCTGGGATCGATGGGAACTTTTCACAATTTGTTCCTTGTGGTAAATCAAAGGCCTCCACCAAAATTCAGCACTGTCGGAATTAATGTTATTTAAACCCATTTTTATGTCTAGATTGACCGGACTATTCGGAGTGGCGCTTTCTTTACCTCCCGTTGCCTTGAAGCAATGCTCAACACCTGGATGGCTCAGCGATCTTATTGAAGTATCACTCTTTTCTACACAGTTGCCGACGTGGGATTGGAATTCCATACTTTATAACAGACACTCGCTAAGTCCGCAAGTTTCTCTTCCGTTTACTCTCTTTGAAAACGAGCTTCCTATATCTCGCTATCTACAGCATGCACCGGCTGAGATAGTATTGGATAATCTCAACCAGCCAAATATTTTGCATTTTTGGTCAAATCAGGAAGAGGATAACATAAATGTAAAACTCTCCACGATATTAAAGGCAATCTGTGGAGTCTACAAGCTTCAGTCACTTTCTGGACCGCACGCCTCTGGTTCAGCGATCGAGTTTGCAACTTATTCTTGCAATCTTCCGTCTGCGGTGCCACGTACGCGAGCCATAGCTGGCCGGAATGATTCTCTTGAAACATACTTCCAAAATATGTCAGGCATGCGCACCAAGGCTGAGTCGGTTTATTTGATGACTTCTACTTGCGACTTTGATGTGATAATAATAGTTGAGACTTGGCTCAACTCCAACTATTTTAATGACGAGTTCTTTGATTCTAACCAGTTCCTGATCTATAGTAAAGATAGGGATGCTGAGAAAACGCATCATTCAAGAGGTGGAGGAGTTATTGTGGCAGTCCGCTGCACTCTTCTTTCTGAAAATATTATTCTCTTAAATGAAGATTCATTGCTGGACCAGATTTGCGTTACAGCTCATGGGCCATCTGAAAAAGTTGTATTTATTGCATCATACATACCACCTAACAGCGACTACAGCCTCTATGAGGCACATTTGGATAACATTTCGTGCGTTCATCAAGGGCTACTGGATACCGATCATATCTGCGTATTGGGTGACTTTAACCTAGGTTCCCTTGTGTGGGTGAAGGATCCCCACTCTTCTAATTTAATTCCCAGCAACATTCATTTACCACATGAGATTCTATTAGTTGATGACTTGTTCAGTATGGGCTTAACCCAGATAAACACAATCTTTAACAGTTTAATAACAATTAAATAGATTATTAGATCTAGTTTTTGTTAATTCAGAAATCAATTATTCTATTTGCCTTTGCGAATGTCCTATTTCGAAGTGCGATGTTCATCATATGCCATTGCTTTTAAATTTACAATTTTATACTTTTGAGCATGAATTACCACAAGTTCCATTTTACACATTTAATGAAAATAATCTACTCGCTGTTCGTAATGATATACTAACTGTTAATTGGCCTTTAGTTTTGTCGCATGCTAGTGTTGATGATTGCTATTTAAACTTTTTTTATATTATTTCAAATATCCTCAAAAGGAATTGTCCTCTGAAGGTTCGGAGTCCTTATCGGCTGCCATGGTACACAAGTGGTCCAAAAAAATATAAAAACCTTCGTTATAAGTTTTACAAACGATATCTTGCAACTCGTAACTCTCTTGACTGGGAACGATACAGGCAGCACAAGCGGGAGTCTGAATTTTGAAATAAATTTCTGTACAATCAGTACATTATCAATGTTGAGAATGGTCTTAAACAAAATCCAAAAACTTTCTGGAGGTTTGTTAATTCAAAAAAGAATTTGTCTTCTATACCTTCGTCTGAGTATGGATAATATTACTGTTTCCTCTGAGTTGGGTGTGGGAAATCTTTTTGCAAAATTTTTTAATTCAAACTTAGAGCCTCCTAGTGATTGGAACCATCTAGAGACAATAAATAATATTCCGTTTCTTCGTAATATTGGAATTTTTTCAGTGTCACTCGATGATTTTCATCAAGCGGTAGACGTTTTTGACGACAACAATAAGCCTAACCTGGATGGGATTTCTCCCTACTTCTTAAAAAACTGTGTTTTAGCACTGTGTCAGCGTCTAAAATTAATTTTCGACTTGTCACTTTCCAAGGGGTGTTTCATTAATAAATGGAAAGAAGCCACGGTTACACCAATTCATAAATCGGGTAGGAAATGCCTTATCATTAACTATCGGCCCATTGCTAAATAAATAACATATCTAAACTTTTTGAGCGGATTATCACCAAGCATCTTTCCTTTCTTGTTAAGCCCTACATTTCGCCCAATCAGCATGGGTTTATGTCTGGTAGGTCTACTACCTCAAATTTAGCTGTTTTCAGTAATTACTGTATCAGTTAATTTCAACGTCATTGTTAGGTAGATGGTATCTACTTGGATTTTGCAAAAGCATTTGATAAAGTTTGCCATAACGCACTTTTCGCCAAGCTTCGGCAATTGGGATTTCATCCCTCGCTGTTAAATTTGATTGTATAATCTTCCTTGCCTATTTGTTGCAACTTCAGGCCTTCCTCAAGGTAGTGCCCTTGGCCCTCTTCTTTTTATAATATTTATTAATGACGTTTTCTGCTGTTTTATGAACTCAGAATATCTTCTATATGCTGATGATATAAAGGTCTTTAGATCTATCCGTTCAGTTGCTGACTATATCCTGCTTCAAGCTGACCTGAACCTCGTTAGTTCGTGGTGTTTCAATAATTTGCTCCCACTTAATTTAAATAAATGCTATTTCGTCAGGTATAGTAAACGCACATTTGATATTTTAAGTCCTTATTCATTGTACTCACAGCTTTTGCCACAAAGTGGGTCTTTAGACCTTGGGGTCTTGTTTGATTGTAAATTTAGTTTTGCTGAGCACCTTAACTATATCATAACCAAAGCCTATGCTATGTTTGGGTTTGTTAGGCGAAATAGTATGCATTTTGACCCTTATATTTAACTTACACTCTATTCAGCATTTGTGCGCTCCAAATTAGATTATGCCTCATTCATATGGAACCCTACGGCTTCTTCGCACGTTAATAGAATTGAACGCGTTCAAAAAAAGTTCTCAACTTTGCTCTTTCTTCAATTAATTTTGCTGACCCTTTGCCGTCTTATTCTAGCAGATGTCGACTTGTCCATCTATCTAGCCTTGAAGACCGGAGGAAAATACAAGCCTTACTTATCTTGAATGACCTTCTTGCCGGCAGTCTAGATTGCCCTGTGTTGCTTTCCAAAATAGACTTTTGTGTGCCATGCAGGTCTTTACGTTCTTTCAAACCTTTTTTTATTAAGCACTGTAGGACTAATTACGCCCTAAATGAGCCTATTTGTCGGGCTATTCGGTTATATGTATAATGCTTTAGCATGTGGTTTGAGTTCAGTCCCAGCAAGCAATTAGTGCGTAATTCTTTAGTTGAATATTTTTTAACTTGTTATGTTTAGTTTTAAGATATATATAGATGTAGCCAGTAAATATTGTTTTGGCGAATAAATAAATAAATAAACACATGGAAGTTTGTTTTTGCTTGTACCTTTTTTTTAAATCGGAATTTCGCCAAAATATTTTGCATACGAGCTTTTTACATTCATAAGATTCTATTAAGGTAAAAAAAAATGCTAAAAATAATGTGCTGGGGCGCAAGTACGCCTTAAAAAATTGTAGCTTGCAAATTTTGAATTGCTTTTCTTTATTTTAAATCGTTGACAATATCGCTAACGTTTTAACCGCAATTTTTTCTGTTTTTCTTAAAAACATTTAAATTGTTAGTCAAACGGTACTAAAAAACGTTCTTTAAAAATATCTTCAATTTTTATTTTATTAAGTTTAATTAGCGAATTTTTTTGAAAATCTGTTATTTTACATAAAAATTGAAATTACGCCTACTTTACCAATTATTGTTCAGCCAGAACGTCAAATTCACACAAGTATTTTTTTAACCTTACTTTATAAAATTCACAGTTTATTTCGCGTCCACAATCTTATTCCCATAAATTGGAAATATATTGGTATCTATCGTGGATAACATAAAATTAAGGATTCTAGCAGGTATTTATATACATATATAGAATTAAGTTGTTTAAGTTATATATGTGCATTTTTAAGTGCAGGTGCGGTGCTCAGAAAATAGTTTACTGGTGCAATTAGCTTGAAAAGAGTGCAATTTCCGCTTAAAATTTTCATTTACTTTTTCCGGCATTTTTGGTATTTTCCAATTACGTAATTATGCATTTTAAGGCTGATGCATTTCTCCGCCCAATAACAAAACAAATTAATGCACTTTGAATTCCACGGCTTATAGAAAATCCACGCTTCAAAATACGGTATCATCTTGCTGAAAAATACTTTATTTTGTAAATAACTAAAATAGATAAAACAAATATAATTTTTTTAATTTCGTAAAAGATCTATAAATTACATATTTGTTCTCAGTTGAAATGTATGTTACCTTTACTTCCAGTTCCTTTTGACGCCCCTGCCAAATATGACCACTTTCATAAACGTTAATACGTTAATGTGATAGGGTGTGAATAAATGTTTTTAGGCTTTTTTACAAAAGGTACTATAATAATTTTAAGCTGCGCGATAATTTTGTCTTTTTTTAACGTATAAAAAGCTGTATAAGCATTTTATGAATGAATCACATATGCTTTCGTATTTATACATACAGTTTTCCTAAGAAAACAAGATACTCAGTCATGCGCAGAAAAATACTTGAGACATTGTTAAAGCTACATTGAAGCTGTGATACGTACCTACATGTTAAAGAGTATAATTATTTATTGTTTATATCTTAATTTAATCTTAAAAGTAAAAACATTTTTAAAATCTTCACAAGACTAAGAAGTATACAAAAGCCACAAATAATTGAGTTCTAAAGATAAAAAAAAGTTAAATAAAAAATTTGTTTGTTTTCACTATTTGTCACTGTAACTCTTTACTAGCGCGTTTTAATTTTCAAAAATGTTTTCCTTTGTACCTGTAATTAAAATTGTTTGTAACGACGTTCCCAACACTCAGCGTAAATTGAACTAAATAAAGGTTGACACGTACCGTACTCAACTTTCATACAAACGCGTGCGTGCGAGTGTGAAATTGCTTCCAAGTTCAAGTCGCTTGGGCAAGTAAGTTAAACGTGCCAAACTAAGAGCTTAAAGTTCATATTTCATCTAAAACAAACTTTTTCAATTTTTTTTCTTTATAAAAGTTGTCCTAAAAAGCTCCAGCGGGGCTTACTTAAATGTCAAACTGAGCGCTCGTCCCCAATGTCAGCTGGTTATATCTACTTTACGTGTTCCACTTGTCCTAAATAAAAATTTAAACTGTTCCGGTTTCTGTTAGCCGATAAAAACAATCGGTTTATAAGTATATATATGTATAATAATAATAAAAGGAATTTTGAAATTTTTCTTTTAGTATGTTTGACGCTTGGCTCACCAAATTTCCTTAGGAATTATAACCCCGTTCCAGTCTAACAAATTTTCACATTTAGAATGTGGGTCGTTTCACTAAAAATTATTTTAATGTACCTACATTATAAGCCGACATGTGAGTTGCTAATGGATAGCAATTTTATCTTGCCAGTTTCAAAATATATCAAACCCAAAACTCTGATACTCAATATTTAAACAAGAAAACAATTATTACGATCCTTAATTATTTTTTCCAAAAATAGAACAAGACATTAGTTTTGAAAAGTGCGCCAAATTAAGCTGTTGTAAAGGTAGCACTTTAAAAATTATCGATAGAAATTTGCGTTTTTTGGTATTTTTGCGGGGCCGGGTCGGGGCGAATGACTCCTATACACATTTATTTTTCAAATTTTTCTACTTTTTACTTGACCCTATATATTTTGGAAGGTATGAAGCGAAAAGTGGACACGTGGGAAGGCAGGTAATGGTACCAAAAATATTAATGCGCATTTTATCCACTTTGAATTTGTTGGATTTCTTTAAGGTTTTCGGCATATATTCAAAACAAACTAATCAACCTAGAGAAATGAATGAAAAACAAGAAAGAACGCTATAGTCGGGTTTCCCGACTATAAGATTTGCGGTACTCATTGCTCTCTTTAAATACAGCAAGCTAGCCCTCTTAAAAAAAAGTGTAGCCTACTTTCGGGGGAGGTCAATTTTTAGCGCCCATTTCAAAAAAAAGTTTAGCCTACTTTCGGGCGCAATACAAATTTTCAACGCACTTGTCTACACAATATCTTGAAAATGGCCAGATTTTTTGGTATTTTTGGGTAGATATTTTCAATACAAACAACATTTATAAGGACCACTTTTCTCTTGCAATAAAAATGTGGACACCACAGAGTTTCGCGGTTTGTGGGCGTAAAAAGGGGCGCGGTCAGGTTTTGAAACAAACTTGATCTGCGCTTTGCTTATAGAAGTCTGTGTGCAAAATATGGTGGTTCTAGCTCTTATAGTTCCCGAGATCTCGATGTTTGTGCGGACAGACAGACGGACGGACAGACAGACATTTTAACGTTTACAGTGTTTGCTTACTCTTCGAGTTTCGCAAATAATCACTTTTTTCAGCAAATTAAATTAAAACAAGAAACTGTTGAAAAAATCAAATCAAATTATTTTGTATAGTAATTTTTATTTGCGATACTCGAAGAGTAAGCAAATACTGTAAACGATCAAATGTCTGTCTGTCCGTCCGTCTGTCCGTCCGTCTGTCCGTACAAACACCGAGATCTCGGAAACTATAAGAGCTAGAACCACCAAATTTTGCATACAGACTTCTATAAGCAAAGTGCAGATCAAGTTTGTTTCAAAACCTGACCACGCCCCTTTTTACGCCCACAAACCGGAAAAAACTCTGTGGTGTCCACATTTTTAGTGCTAGAGAAAAGTGGCCCTTACAAATGTTGTTCGTATTGAAAATATCTAGCCAAATATCTAAAAAATTTTAAAATCTGACCATTTTCAAGAAATTGTGTAGAGATTTAACTGATTGCGCATGAAAGTAGGCTACACATTATTGAAGAGGGCTAGCTAGCTGTTTTTAAAGAGGGCAATGAGTATCGCAAATCTTATAGTCGGGAAAACCGACTATAGCGTTCTTTCTTGTTTTTAACTAATTTGGGTTCTTAAAAAACAACAAATAAACAAAAAAAAGTGTGCAAGGCATTCAAAGCTTTGTGTTGTGACAATCTATAATTGTCAAAGATGACCAAATATGCTCTGAGGTTTTTTCCACTAATTTGAAAATAAGAAACATAAAACGTGGTTTATTATTATATAAAATTAATTCTAATTCGGTTTTTTCACTTCACAATGTTCAATGCTGACAATTGTATTAATTTTAAGTTATTACATTTTAATTATTAAACGTGACCAGCTGCTGTGATAACTGCTTCTGCTCGTTGCCCAAAAAAGAGCAGAGCAGTCTCTCGTGACTCCCTTTACATACAATTCGGACAGTTACAACAGAGTGGTGGATTTATAAAATTTGAGAGTTGCATTTGCAGAAAGTTCTCTTAACTACAGCAAGCGTCCGAACATGCCGCCCCCAAATACAGTATTTAAGCCAAATTTCTGCACTTGCTTTTCATTGTTGCTTTAGTTTTGCGTCTAAGTAGTCGTGCAGTTTTTGTAGGAACTGAGTGGTCTCCTGTGTTTGTGGTAAAATATTTAACTGCTCAAAGAGGCTATTAACAAACTCTAAAGACTTTTCAAAAAGTTTTAGATTTTTGACCTTGTCATTAAACTCATTACGTATGCTTTCAAATGTGGGCAGTTCTGAAACATACTGCTTAAATTCATTGATTACACTTTCAGTCGCTTGCACCAAAACATTAATTACTTCTTGAAGTGCTTCGCTGATGGGTTTGAAAGTTTCAGCGATGGCTTTGGAATATTTCTTGATTGCTGGTCCATACTTGTCCAGTGCAGAGAGAATATTTTTAAAAGCCTTTGTGTAGACCCTAATGATCTCATTATGCAACTGTCCAATCAGTTTGTTTGCAGTCAAAATAAAATCTTCCCATGCTTTAAGAAGAGATTCCTTCCATAGAGCTTGTAACTTATCATAGATTTCAACAAATGATTTTTGGGCCTTGTTGAATGAATCTGATATTGCGTTGCTTAAGCCATCAATTATAGCAGATATTTTCTCAATTAGAGAGCGTCTAAAAAAAGTAAAATTTTAATTAGCATGCATATGAATATGTTATATTTACTTACGTGCTATCAATGATCGATGCTATGGATGGATCTGTTTCCATATCTTGAACAATTCCCTTAATATTTTCAACCAATTCAGCGTTTAACTTTGATAAGTCAGGTAAAGCTTCCTTAGCCAATTTTACACTTTTATCTGACGCTTGTCGTAGTTTCTCTAATCTTTCTTTGATATTTTTAGAAATAATATCTGTTTCTTTTTTTACTTCCGTTTCAATGTCAAGCTGTTAAAAAAATATATATAAAGCAATAGCAAAAAATAAAATATTTGTTTTTCTTACCAAGAAGGCGTTGACGTTTTCTTCATTTATAGCATAGTTAGTTTGCAATAAGTTAGTTGCGTCTAATGCCACGCGCCCATTCAATAGCTGCTTGCCACTACCAGACACATCTATTTTTAATTCTTTTCCCAATTTAAGTTCTGCATTACCATCAATTAAACCTTGACGCTTTAGTGAAATCTTAGCAGAAGTTGGTTGTACCTCGCTTGTAATTTCAATTGGATTCTTATTAAGAACTTGGACTTTGGTATTGAACTTTGCAATAAGTTTTTGTCTATTAAAATCACCAACTATTTGAATAATCTGTATATTTGATTTGCTAAGAGAGACTTCCAATTTTTCCTTATTCAATAAGGAGAATGCCTTTAAATTGACTTCACCGTTCTTAACCTCCAGTCCAAGGTTGTATTCCTGTGCGGCAGTATCTACTCCCGCATTGCTATTAATTTGGTACTCAATCTGAAGTCCAGCAGACTTCACATTTGTAGTAAATTCAATGTTAAAGCATTTCGTCATTACGATATGTAGATGTGGACAAAGTATGTACGTAATTAAAGTCTTTTCAGTAGCCTCTGAATAAGTGGCTACCGTTTAACCAAGAGCGTTTATAAATTCCGGATGCCGTCTTAATAGATACGACTCGGATGAGATTATCAGATCCTGGATGTAAATTGATTATGCGATCGAGCTTCCATTCATTTGGCGGGAGCCGATAATTTTTTGTAATAACTATGTCGTGTAAACGCAAGTTTTCCTCAACCCGCTGCCATTTTGGACAAGCTTGAAAGTGTGAAAGCCAATCCGAGCTCCAACGATGCCAAAAGGTTCAGCAAGAATTGTCCCTCCAAGAATTGTTCGTTCAACGATTTATCCGAAGATGACGGATTGGGGAGCGCAATCATGGAATCGCCAATTAAAAAATGAGCCGGTGTCAATACCGCTAAGTCCTCCATATCGCCACTCAACGGGCAAAGTGGGCGAGAATTCAAAAAGGCTTCGACTTGAACCAAAATAGTTGAGAGTTGTTTGTAGGTCATTAGCGCCCCTTTAAAAGTGCGATGTAAGTGTGTTTTAGCCGCATTAACATTCGCCTCCCATAATCCACCAAAGTTCGGACTGTGAGGGGGATTGAAATGCCATTGAATCTGCTGAGCGGTTAACTTTGGAAAAACCGTTGCGATAACGTTTTGTCTAAACTCTTCATGCCAAAGGCTAAGGGATTTATCTGAAATTGGTACTGCAATCACTGTAGATGTGTTGGCAGTATCCACGTCTGCCAGTAAAACGTTGTAAACCCCAAAAAAATCCTGAGAAGACAGCTTCCAAGTGGACTGCCCTTGTCGCCAAGCAAATGGAAACTGCAATATACGCTTTGTATTTGTGGTGCCCACGAAACTTTGATGCTTTGATTTCTAGCGCACCGGTATGTGGCTTCAAATGCTCGCTTTGGTGGGTTCAAGGGGGTTGAAGCAGTCAACACATTTGTGCAGAATCCTTTTAACTGCCTATTTTCCATTAAGAATCCAAAATGTTTGCCTTGTCACTGCCAGTGTAAGTGATATCCCGCCATGTAATGTGTTGAGATGAGCATTACGAATGACAAGTTCGGTAAAATGATGATCTTTTGGCAAAATGATCGGTGTGCGTTGGTGCGGTGATAGGTGCAATGCATTTTTCAATCTCCCTCTAACCCGCAGCACTCCTTCGTTATCTAGAAATGGGGAAAGTTAAATTAATTTGTTCGATCTAGATAAATGTGTTTTGGACTTTATTTTTTGAACCTCAATCGCAAAAGTTTCATGTTGCATAAGTCGGACAATGTGCCATAGTGCCTGCTGAAACTCTTGGGCGGTAACTGGACCCATCTGTCGAGAGTCCACATGAGTTTGAGAATTGTGAATGAAGCGTCGTATGTTAGCAATTATAAACAAAAGTTTATTGTAAGATGAAAACAACGTTAGTAAAGGGTTTGAATTTTTCTCAACACAGCTGTGTGTTTGTAGAGAAAGCGATTTTTGCTTACACGTGAGATTGGTGCTATCAGGAATATCGAAGATTTTGCTAGGCCATTGAGTTTCTGGTAGTCATAGCCAAAAAGCCCCTGCCACCATAAATCATAGACAGCTAATTGATCTGGATAGAGATCACGCGTAGCGCAGTCTGCGGGGTTATCTCCGGTGGGCACATGTCGCCATTGAGATGCGGAACTGGACTCCAAAATTCGTCCTACGAATGTTTTCCAGTGTAAAGGATCGCCGGCAATACAGTAGAGAACGATTGTTGCGTCGCTCCAGAAAATAGTCCAATCAATCTAGACATTGAAATAACATTAATTCCGACAGAGTTGAATTTTGGTGGAGGCCTTTGGTTTACCTCAAGGAACAAATTGTGAAAAGTCCCCATCGATCCCAGGTGTGCTAATTGAGTTATTCAAGGTCACAGGTGAAAATTTTGGCGCATGTGTGCTCATTATGTATAACGTGATGCTTACAAGCGCGATATCTGGAAAATGGTGGGTCCTACAGAAAAAAATTGATCATTTTTGTAGAGCATTTCAAGATCTAAAACTTTCCCCTTATTTTATTTTTCGATAAACCTTACCGTTTTTAAAAAAAACTCAAAAAATTCAACATTTTCACCTGTGACCTTGAATAACTCAATTGGCACACCTGGGATCGATGGGGACTTTTCACAATTTGTTCCTTGGGGAAACCAAAGGCCTCCACCAAAATTCAGCTCTGTCGGAAATAATGTTATTTAAAGCCATTTTTATGTCTAGATTGACTGGACTAAAAGGTCAAAATAGTATGAGTTGGTTGATTTAATTGCTTGCACAGCCAGTCTCCCAGTTGTGCGGCAAGTACAGCTCCACATAGTTCCACTCAAGGAATTGTTAACGGTTTTGTGGGTGTGACTCGACTTTTTGCAGCTATGAGGTGCGTATATAACGAGTTATTTGTATGTTGGACCCGAATATAGCCGTAGAGGATCCATCACAGAAGATGTGCAGCTGCAAGGATGCGATGGTGATGGGTAAATACTGTAACCACCGGGGTATTGTCAGAGATTCAAGTTTATATAAGTTGGTGCAGTATTCTTTCCACTTGTTCTGAATTACCGGCGGTACCGTTGCATCGCAAGCTAATCCTGTTAGAGTGCCATCAGCCTGTCGGATACGAATGCTCCAGACTTCTTTGAGAATAGCCTTAGCGATGATTATGACTGAAGCAACGAAACCTTACGGATCGTACAGACGTGCAACTGTAGAAAGAATTGATCGTTTAGTGAAAATTTCGTCAATTGTAAATTTTATTTTGAAGCCATAAAAGTCTTCCTTGGGGTGCCAATATAGCCCCAAAGTTTTAATAGAGTTGTGGCTTTCGATTACTAAAATTGTGGAATTGGACATGTGCTCAGGAGGAATAGATTTCAAAAGAACTGAGATGATTTGCTGCCCATTTTCGAAGATCCATACCAGCTGATTGAAGTGCACCGATTATCTCGAACTTGAAGGGCTCCATTAATTGTCTCATGCCCACTTTGTAAATCATCCACATAGATTTCTTTTCGTAAAACGGGTTCTGCTAATGGCAATTGATCTCGTTCATCCTGAGCGATCTGATGCATGATGCGAATGGCTCTTTACGGGGCTGATGCTGTTCCAAACGTCACAGTTGTTAAACAATTATCTTTTATAGCATTGTTTTTCCTTTGCCACACAATCCGTTGAAAGTGTGTATCCTCCGGGTGTACATCTATGCAGCGATACATTTTCTGAATGTCGCCCGCAAAGACGTATTGAAAAAACCGCCAGTTGAGAATGACCCCACCAAGGTCGTTTTGTAAGGCTGGGCCTATACGGAATTTTGTTGAGGCGTCGTACACAACTCGAAGTTTTGTGGTGCTGCTGTCCTCCTTTAGAACTGCATGATATGGTAATGTACATGCAGTATAACTGATTGAGCCTCCTTTGTCTGCCAGGCGATGCTGTTCTTCTGAGGTGATGGCTTCAGTTATTTGGCGCAGCTCGAAGTATTCCTCCATGACCTTTGAGTATTGTTCATAGAGTTCTGGTTTCTTTTGGAATTTTCGCTGTAAAAAATGAAATCGATTTAGAGCAGTTTGTTTTCCCTACGGTTTGGGTAGGATCAAATAAGGTTTTAAATGGTAGGCGAACCATGTACTTTCCATTAGGTTGGCGTACATGAGTGCGTTTAAAATGTTCTTACTGCTTCCAATTCGAAGAATTTTTGAACTAGAGTGTCCAGATTGGAATGATGACATTGTATGGATATTAGAGTGTATCGACAATCAACTTTTTTTGATTTTCGATGACGCTGGGTGCGAAAAAGTTGTAGAACCATGTCATATGAAAACACAAAAAATTTCAGACCGAAAGGATAATGTTTACTATTGGCACGTCGTCCTTGAAATTTTGAAATTTTTATGGAAACTCGATTTTTTTTTTTTTTTGTCGATGACGCTGGGTGCGGAAAAGTTGTTAAACAGTGTCAGTAAACATTCGAAATTTCAAGGACGTTGTGGGAATAGTTAATATTATCCTTTCGAGTTTCGATTCCTTGGTAAAGAAGAAGTCAGGGTACGCAAAACGAACGCGTTTTCCACACACATCTTGAATCCCAAACTGGTAGTTGAGCTAAAAGTGAATTCTGTGCGATATTTGCACCTGTTGGTAGAATTCCCTCCCACCCCTTATATTTCAGCTGAAACGGAAAACGGTGAAGCCCTAGCGCTTGGACTACTGTTTCCGTAACTGATCCATGATCGATAAGGACTCGGACCACAGCTGACTGACCTGTGGCATTATAATGAAGACGAACCAGCGCAGTGAATGTGAGGCTGACGCGCTGATGAGCTGTATGGTGTTGCTAGATGCTGTCAGACTTTGTGAATTGAGACTAGCTATGTTTCCTGCAGGCTGCGAGAGCCTTTACCTGAGTTGGGAAATGTAATAGAGTATGATGGCGTTGTCCACATTGTAAACAGTTTTTGCTGCTGTTACATTTTGAAAGAGAATGGGTAAAGCGAAAGAATCCTTTGCTAGAAGGCCAGGACAATGACGTAAGATGTGCTGGTCATTGTAGTGAGCGCAGCGGACAGAGTTGGTAGTAACCCCTTCTGCTTTGTGAGTTGCCTGAATGTTTGACGACGTTTCGTTGAAAGCCGTTGACTCCTTGTGGTTGCCTTGGTGATTGTTGAATCTTGCGACCTTCAATTATATCGACGCTGAAAAGTCGGGTGTTGAGGAATAATTCCAACGTGGAAAAGGTTGGGATTTCCTTTGTACTTCCAAGACTGTGTTCCCAGGCTTGGATGGTTTGCGATGGCAGCTTAGTGGTGAGATGATGCACAATCCAATGATCGCAATTGGCAATTGCAATTTTAAGGCATTTGAACTGATGCAAACGTTGGCAGCGTTTAACATATGTTTGTGTTCGGCTGAACTTTCGTTCGTATGATGCATGAATAATAATCGGGGATTATTGTAACGGGTAACAACGAGATAATTCGCTTCAGTCAAATCCATTTGATGCACGTCATGATCTCGGTCCGCTGGGAGTGCTTGTTTCAGAAAGTTGAAGTTTTGTGTGCTGGAAAGTGAATAAGTTGTTGAAAGACATCATGAAAGGCTGGCCATTCAGTCAGCTTGCCAGAATAACTAGGTACTAGTAATTTTGGTAATTGAACTGTAGAGCTTGTAGAATGGTTGTGTTGTGCATCGTTGAATTAGAATGGCTAGGAGTAGCGTCGCTGAAACAGGGTATCGATGCGTCACCAATCTCGCAATAATATGTTAAGTAAGACTCTTCAAACCTTGCTTCTAGCTGAGAGGTAAAATATTTATGTTTGGGTGAACAACCGTTCAATATAAGAGTTTGATCATTGGTGTAGAAATCCTTTGATAATTTTTCAAGTTTATTTTTACGAGTTTGAAACAAGATTTAAGCTTTTCTCGATTGGCTATCTTTTTTAAAGTTTTGATAAAGTTGTTTTACACGCTCAGAAATATCAACTTGGAGTATATGTAGGTTTTCTAGGCTGGCAATGCTGGATGCCTGCCCCTGCTCATTGTCTTTCTCCGCTGGCATGTTTCTGCTTTGATTGTTTTACTCTTATACACTGAGAAATGTACTCAATACTTTGTCAAAAACAAACACACCACAACGACAATTACCTCTTTCAAAGTGTGACATAGCGAAATTGAGCGAAAAGGCCTGGAAGTCCAAGTGCAGTCCCTCCAGGTTTGACGAAAAGGTGTGAGGAAAGCGAAATGATAGATTTTTGGCAGCTAAACATCTTCTCTTCTATTTAGTTTTCGGTCCAGCCTCTTGTTGTTGTCCCACGCTGAATTCGTCAAAGCGATGAAGCGGCAGCGCAGTCGGAGGGTAAAGCGTATGGAATGATAGTGTAACGGCACTTGTACACGTGCTGCCGTTTGCTGGTTTTGTGTATTTGCGAATGGAAAATTTATAACCATGTGCCAGATTTCACAAAGTAATGATCAAAACTGATTTTTTTTAGAAAATGAATAATGTAGACAATTATCCCAGAAGGCGTGATTGGATGGTTCCCCTCATGGGCAACCAAAAAATGTTCTGACAATCTATAATTGTCAAAGATGAGCAAAGATGCTCTGGGGTTTTTTCCACCAATTTGAAAATAAGAAATATAAAACGTGCACTTAATGGATGGTTTATTATTGAAGTGAAAACTTCTTATGGCGCGTTGGGCACTTTTGTGAAGAATTTGATTTAACGATGTCCAATGATCGCAATCTTAGCACAACAAAATACAAAACTACTACTGATGCAGTATTCACAAGTTATATAATATAAATAGATTTAAATCAAAATTGTTCATTTCATACTTTTGTTACCTTAAACCTATTGTTTCAGTTTTAGAATTTGATGAAAATCCTGGTGATAATGATGAAAATGCTAATAATGATGATGTAAGAGTTGTTGAAATTATGGATGAGAATTAATAAATTTTGTATTCTATTTGTAATTGTTATTTAAAATGTACCCATTCAAATAAAACCACTTCCCAGTGCCCACATTGCTTTGATAAACTTGATTTTTTATGTACAATTTTTCATGTCGCGAGTGCACCTAAAAATGCTCACCCAAAAAGGTGTTCAAGTTTTCACTTCTGCCTGCACTCCCGGAGTGCAGTTGCTATATATATGGGACGTTTCACGTCAACCGGCCCAGAGCTCTGCCTAAAATTCTACTGAACGAAAATGGACTTATTATATCTTAAAATTTTCGTCAATTCATACCCTTTCGAATAAAAAGTGGCGATGCCATGCTTCATAACCCGCATAACCCTGAAGCATGGCTACAGGGTACCTGAGAGCAGGTTTTCACATCCTACGCAAAAAAAAAAAAAAAAAAAAAATACTTAATCCGCCATTTTGAATTTTAAAAATCTGACTTCAGATTCGTAATCAGCAACCTCAAAACTATAAGAATCAGTCAATATGAGATATACTGTTTTTCATAAAGTATTTAATATATTTGTTTGCTAAGTCCACAAATACTTGTGCATTTAGAGTCACAGTAAGGACGCCATTTTGAATTTTTCAAAACGCCACTTTTTATTCGAAAGGGTATGAATTGACGAAAATTTTAAGATATAATAAGTCCATTTTCGTTCAGTAGAATTTTGGGCAGAGCTCTGGGCCGGTTGACGTGAAACGTCCCATATATATATATTTTTTTTTTTAAGCCTATTATGTACCGCAACCTGCAAAGATCTATTGTACAGGCAGATAGAAGATAAATGTTTCCCTAAAAGTTGATGCTCTTTATGTAGTTGAGCACTGAGTTGGGCCTTATGCTCCAAATTCTAAATGGTGGCACACATGTGTTGCCAAGGTGGTGAAGTCGTCTGTTAAAGAGTGCAAGGCATTCGCAGAGGACATGCTTAGATGTCTCTTGCTCCTCTTCACAAAATCTACAGACGTCCGTATCGACTAGTCTCAGTTTCTTTGGGTGATACCTGAGCTTGCAGTGACCAGTGAGGTAACCTGTGAGGATACGTAGGTCTCCCCTATTCAGTTCTAGGAGTTTTAGGGACTTGTTTCTGTCCGGAATGAGGAATCTTTTTGCCTGTCTTTGGCCTGCGCTGTCGGCCCAGTGTTTTTCTATTTCCCTCTTTTCCCAAATTCTGATCTCCTTCATAGTGTGTCCATTTGAGAGTCCACAGAAGGGTTCAAGGCCGATAAATGGCATACTTGCCCCAGATTTAAAAGATTGTCAGCCATCTCGTTTCCTGCATGTCCCTTATGACCCAGCACCCACCATAGCTTGATGCTGTTATGGGTTCCGAGTTCATTGAGAAGCTGGAAACAGTCCTCGACTAGACTAAATAAGATTGAGTATGATTTCAGAGCTCGAAGAGCTGCTTGGCTATCGGACATTATATAAATCAGTGCCCCTCGCATATTCCTGCGAAGACATTCTCTTGCACAGATTTCAATGGCATGCACTTCCGCTTGAAAGACGGTGGGTTGTTTTCCCATAGGTATGGATCTTTTAAGTCGTGGCCAGTAGATTCCTGCACCCGTTCTACCATCTTCCAATTTGGATCCAACAGTGTACCAGATTTGAGAACCGCTTGGTGCACTGGGTATTTCTGATCTCCAAATATCTCTACCGTAGATTTCCACGATAAAGTTTCTGTCGAAATTTTTTTTTTTTTTTTTTTTTCTCCCGCCCGTCCCCCCACCCCCCCCGGGCGCGCCCCCGGGGGGTAGGGGGGGGGTGGGGGGAGGGTAGGGGGGGGGGTTAATTGAGTTGTGATATGTTGGGTTAAAAGTAAGGTTAATTTATTTTTTATTTGTGGTTTTTATTTTTATTTTTTTAGTGTTTTGGTTTAAGTTTGATTGAATTTTATATTTAAAATTTTTTTTTTTATATTAAATATAATTTTTATTTTATTTTGTTTTTTTTTTTTTTTTTTTTTTTTTTTTTGTTATTTTTTTTTTTATTTTTATTTAAATTATGCTATTAATATGTTTGGCCAAAAACAAAGTCAATAATAATATTAATAAAAATAATAATAAATTTAATTAAAAATTTAAAAAAGTTTTAATGAGTTATTTTTTGTTTTTTATTTAGTTAAAAAGTTTTATTATAAATAAGGTTGGTTAGTTTTTGTATTAAGTTTTTTTTTTTTTATATTAAAATTAAATAAAATTTATATAAATTTTTTTTATAGTGTAATTACTAGGTTTGGTTTTTTAGATAGGGGAATAGGGATGTTTTTTATATAATTTAGTAGTTAGGTATATTGGTTAAATTTTTTTTTATTTTTTTAATATTAAACCCCTTTTTAACCTATTTTTTATAAATATTTAATTTTTTTTTTTATTTAATTATAGATTTAGGTTTTTAGGTTCAAAAATTTTTTTTTTTTATTCAAATGTTTTCCAAAATTTATTAATTTTATTTTTTTTTTATTAAATTTAATATTTATTTTTTATTTATTTTTTTAAATTTTTTTTATTAAATTTATTTTTTTTTTTATTTATTTTTTTATAATTTAATTTTTTTTGGTATTTTTTTTTATATTTTTTTTTTTTTGGTTTAATTTTTTATTTTTGTTAATAATTTTGTATTTTGTGGATATATATATTTTTTTTTTATATAATTTTAAAAATATTTAAAATTAATAAAGTTTTATAATAAAAAAAGGAGAAGAACGGGGGGAAAGGGAAGTATTTTTGTAAAAATATTTTATTAATATAATTATATAAATAAAATTTTAAATAATTTTTATAATTATTAAAATTAAAACAAATTAAATTTATTTAAAAAAATAAATTAATTAAAAATATTAAATTTTTTTTTTTTAATTTAAAATTTTTTTTATATATAATATTTATAATAATTTATTTTTTTTTTTTTTTTAAGATATTTAATAAATATTTTTAGTGTTTTTTTTTTTTTTTATTTGTTTTTTTTTTTTTTTTTTTATATTTATTTTTATTTAGATTGAATGAAATATGTAATTATTATTTTTATTATAGGTTGGGAATATTTTTATATATAAAATTTTTTTAAAATTGGTTAATATTTATTATTTTTTTTTTTTTTGTTATTTTTTTTTTTTTTTTTTTTTTGGGAGGGAAATATGAAATATTTTAATTTTAAAAGTTAGGGGTTGTTATTTTGGAAAGGGGGAGGATGTTAAAAGGGGGCATTAGGGGTCCCCCGGGGTTTTCCGAAGGACAGGGGAGGTATGGGATTTAAGAGGTAAAAAGATTTTAAATAAATATTATAATAAAATAAAATTTTTTTTAGTAGAGTTTATAATAATAGGTATAAGTTTGGAGTTGGGTTTGATTAAGTTAATTGTTTTTATTTGATTTTGTTTTTTTAAAAATTTTGTTTATAAATTTGGTTTATAGTTTGTTTTTTGTTTTTTTTTGTTTTTATAAAATTATTAAAAAAGGAGAAGGTGATTTATGTTTTTTTTTTTTAAATTTTTAAATATTTTTGTGTTTTTGTTGGTTGGACATTAGAAAATTAAAATTATTTTATTATTTTATATTATTTGTTTTAATTTTTAAATTTTTTTAAATTATTTAAATATATATAAAAAATAGATTATTTTTTTTTTTTTTTATATTTTTTTTATTTTTTATTTTTTTTTTTTTTTTTTTTTTTTAAAAAAATTTTTTTAATTTAGTGGGATTGTTGAAGAGGAGTTGGAATAAAAATATAAAAATATTATATAAATAAAAAAAAAATATTTTTAGTATTAATTATGTTATTGTATTGTATTAGGGGAGGGGAAAAGAGAAAAATAAAAATATATATATATTAATTAAGTTTTTTAAAAAAAAAATAAAATTTTTTTTTTTGTTTTTTTTTTTTTTTTTTTTTTTTTACCATACCCCTTTGGGTTGTCTCACCAAAAGGAGGGGGGTATGGATGTTTTGGTGGGGTAGGGGGTGGTACCCTGGATAGAAACACGGCTTCAGGAACGAGTTGTTCCTGTATGTCGGAAAGGTTTAAGGCTGGGCTGTGTCTTTGAGAACTGAGTATCTCACCCCGCAAGATCTCCAGCTTTGAAGCTGTAGATCTTATTAAGGCGGATAGCTCCAAGGTAAGCTTCCCTTCTAATTAAGATGGGAAGTGGCGATATGCCGGTGATAATCCCTAAAGCGTCGGTCGGACAAGTGCAGGCACGTATCCAGGGGGGGAGGGAAGTCCTCGATCCTACTTGCCTTTTTCTGAATCTAAGTCCACATTTTTGATTGATTTTTGTCCTTGAGCACCCCCCGAAACAAATTTCTGGATACATGCCTGGACAAGTGCGCATGGCTCCCGTTATACCGACACATATTAGGCGCTGTAGTTTGCTTAGTTCTCTAACTGCCGTTCTCTGCGAGACTTTAGGCCACTAGCAATGGCTGCATACGTGAGTGTGGGTTTTATGACAGTAGAGAAGGACCAGTACACCATCTTGGGATCCAGACCCCAAGTCTTGCCAAAAAGCCTGTTACAAGCAAAGTCTGCTCTTGTAGCTTTATTTATGGCATAGTGTAGGTGAGAGTTCCACGTCACCTTGATTTCAGCATCAAGATTATGGGTTTATTGATCCCTTTACGGATCAGTGTATTTGAAATAGCCTCGTAGGAGGTGTTATCGAAGGCACCTGAAATGTCCAGAAAGACGCAGAGAGCTATTTGTTGGCTGCTTAGTGCCTTTTCTATTTTGGTAGTGAGGCAATGAATAGCCGTCTCAGTGGACTTGCCTGATTGATAGGCGAATTGGAGTTTATGTAAGGGATGTAGCTTGAGATGATTATCCCGAATAAATTGTTTTAAGAAGGAATGAACTGAGGCTAATTGGTCTGTATGATTTAGGTAGTTGTGAGTCTTTTCTCTCGCCTTTGGTATAAATACGACCCTAACATCAGTCCACTTGATTGGCAAGTGAGAGACTAGCTCTGAATATGCGGAACATGGCTCGCGTAATAAGAGTAGCGCCTTGTTGAAGAAGACTGGGGTAAATCCCATCAGGTCCGGGGGATTTGTAGGGGCTCATGCTGTCGATGGCCCTAAGTACACTATTTTGATGGAATACTTTGTAGGGCGTACTGCTTTCTGATGCGGTTAAGTTGGTTGTGTCCACCTCATCCGATCTGAAATTGTCCGCAAACTACGTCTCGGGAAGTGGGTTTCTAGCAGAAGAGTGCTAGTTTCCTCGGGAGTGTTTGTGTATGTACCATCTGGTTTCTTGAGAGTGCTGATACCGTTTGAGTGGTCTTTTGCAAGTGCCTTTTGCAGTCGAATCGCTTCTGGGAGAGTAGAAATCTCCCCTCAGTGGAGAAATCTCCACGTGGCTCTTTTAGACTTTCTCAGCTCCTTGTTAAAGAGTGTAAGGGCGCTTTTGTAGAAGGACCATGTAACTTGGCCTCTTTTTGCCCTGTTAAACAGATTTCTTGCCTCTCGGCTAGGGATGTCGAAAATATATCAAAATATCAATATATCGATATAAATAAATATTTTTATCGTGATATTTTTTTGAATAAATATCAGATATTATCGATTTTTTTGCAGATTTTTTTGATATTTTTAAGCGGGCACACTTTTCATCGGGACAAGAGTAAATACGTATGTAAAACATGAGCGCCGCGAAAATTTTTTTTTCGGCAAGTGATAATTTGTCAGCCAAGTGCAACATTGGTGATCGTAGCATAAAAACAAGTGGAAATAGCTCAAATCTGCTATCACATTTAAGAAACAAGCACCAAGACGCCTATATAAAGTGCTTGAACAAAGTAAGTAAAAAGAGCGCATATGCATATGTACATATGTGTGTAGTACAGCATAGCATTCAGAATGCAAGAAAACGCGGTCATAAAATGCGCGGGAAATAGCGGCAAATGTACATAGTCGGGGGTGCCACAGAAACCGTTCCTCCCGAAGTCCGCCCAAGTTCCAACCCAAGGCAAAACCGTTGGTGCCACAGAAAACTCTATCATTTCCCCCGTGTTTTTTAAAACAACGTTAATGAATTGTATGTGTTATCTGCATACAACATTTTTTATGTTATGATCTTTTTATATTTTAAATTAATCAACCTCCAAAAACCGTCACCTCAAAAATTGCTTGTGTGATTCCGGCCAAATTCCACCCGAGAAACCAAAATGCCAACTTGCTCCAAATAGAAAATACCAAATTTCTGAGTAATTTTCATATTTAAAATATGATTGTTATTATTACGCTATATATTATTGTTTATAGCTATAACTATATTTATTTTTTTTTTTTTTTGAGGTTAGAGTGTTTTTTTTGGTTTTTTTTTTTTTTTTTTTTTTTTTTTTTTTTTTTTTTGTTTTTTTCCTTCTTTTTCTCTTCCCTTTCTCTTTGTTTTTTTTTTTTTTTTTATTTTTTTAAGTGGGCCCCAAATCTTCCTTTTTTTTTTTTTTTTTTTTTTTTTAAAAACCCGCCCCTTTTTCCCCCTTCTCTCATCACGGAAAGAGATTGTGGATATGTTGGGTGTTTTTATTTGAGGGGGGGGTTGTTAAGGGAAAAAATTTTTCCTTCCTTTGGTTTCTCTTTAAATAACCCCGGATAACCCCCCCCCACCCAACCCTCTCTTACCAAGTAGTAAAGCGTGTCAAAATTTCAAGTGAAAATAAGTTGTACATCTTGTGAAATTAATAAAACAAATCGTACATTGCAATTAAGTGTGACCGCGTGTGGCAAAAAATACCGGCTTGGGTTTTTAACGTTGAAGAAGAAGACAATTTGTATAAAAATGTAAGTAAATTCAACAAATTTTAAATATTATTGACTAAATGTTGCTTAGTTCTAGGGGAAAGCATAGGAAAACAAAGCGAGCCACCGTGCTCTTGATTTTTTACTAGAAAACGCCGACTTCGCAAAAGGATTCGCTCTGGGGGACTGATTTCATTTAGCAGCCTCTTGTAAAAAGCCATCTAGTACCGGGGTGGCTTCTGTTGTTTAGTTTGGCGGTCAATTTAAAATGTTGAATTATTTTGTTTGTTATGTTTTATGTGCACGGTTTTGTTTAGTTATTAGGGTTGTCTTGCAAAAAAAAGTAAAATTTTGCTTAAATATGTCAAAAAATAGAAAATAAATGCCAAATAAAAATTGGAAGTCCGCCCTGTCTTTTTTCCGAATCGTTAGTCCGAACAACAAGTTCGAGACGGTTTCTGTAGCACCGACGGTTTTTTTTCCGAATTTCCGAAAAATCCGTCCCCAAACCCGTCGACGGTTTCTGTGGCACCCCCGAGTATGTACATATGCCGCTGTTTCCCGCGCATTTTATGACCGCGTTTTCTGCGTTTTCTTGCATTCTGAACGCTTTGTTTTAAATATAAAAAAATGTGTTTTAATTTAGAAATCGCAAAAAGTGGACCAACAGCTTGACCAACCCACAATTAAAGATTCTTTTCTGAGTGCGGTGTCTTATAAAGGTGATTAGCAAATATATATAAATTTTTTTTAATTGTAATAACATTATTATATTTTATACTTTTATTTTTCAGAACATGGAAATAAATCAAAAGATATAACAGAAGCTTTAATGTTTTTACTTTGTAAAGACAACATGCCTGTGCGTAGTGTCGAAAAGGAAGGGGTTGAAAAACTTTATTAAATTAAGTTTTCCAAGATATGTGATTCTTAGCCGATCAAAGGTAAGAGCTCTTATTGGTTTTAATATAGTTTTTATTTTTAACAATAATGATTTATAAAACTTTCAGGTTACCTCTTCGATGTAGGACAAATGCAAAGAGGGCGCTGCTAAAATAAAAAACCAATTTAAAGATGTTAATGATTTTGCATTCACCTGCCTATCTCACAATTACAGCACATTTCTTCAGCGGAGAAAACCTGCAGTCCGTTTGCTTGTAAGCAGTAAAAATGAATCAAGTGAGTTTATTTTTTTACATTTTTAAAATTGGGTAATTGCTTAGTGTATGTTACGTTCATGTGCTTAACTTTTATATATACATAGTATGTCCAATTAATAAAAAATTTCCTTGCTTAATATAGTCACATACCAGCGAGTATATTTGCATTCTGTTAGTGGATAAGTTACGTAAATATCAGTCTGATGAAGGAGTGGCGGAAGGGCGTATAAAAACCTTGATCCAAAATGTGAGCCCCCGATGGAGCTCGTGTGTGGATATGTTGCACTCATTTGTAGACCTTGCTCAGAAGGTCATCGATCGATCAAGTACGGCTAAGACACCTGAAATGCTTACCACCACTGAATTGAACATATGTCGAGACTTCTGTAATACTTTAAAACCGTTTAAAGATGTTACTGAAAAAATTAGTGGCGAAAGTTATGTAACAGTCAGCTTGGTGATTCCGTAAATTACTATACTAATGGAAAATCTGCACAGCTCAACAGTTACCTCGGCGGAAGGACAAACTACAAAGGAATTACTAATTAGACTCTCGGAAAATCGCTTAAATCCACTACGTAACAACAAAACATTAGCAAAATCGTATTTGCTGGACCCTCGGTTTAAGAAAATGTACATTAATTCGCCTTTGTGCGTTGTGGAGGCATCACACGACATTGTCATGGAAATGTGGCAAAATAATAATGAAAACCAAGTATCTTTTTATTTTTTTGCAGTGCTGCAGTCCTACATAGTTGCCCAGTAACACATTTGCAAATTATTAACCCGTTTATCTAAAAGAATACTAATACAAACATTGCAATTACCAAATAATATACTCATTAACTTTTGTTCTTATTTTTCAGATGTCATTTAATCTTGGAGAGGTGAGTAAAAGTCTTCAAGCAATCAACGAAAGCTTTTCTGATGCGCATAATCGCTCAGTCAAGCAAAGCCAACTACCTGAAAACAAGGATGAAAAAGAACTATAACTTTTTATGAGCTTGCCGCATTCGGGTTGGGATACCGATCCCTTAAAGTATTGGTCTTCGCAGAAAGAAACGTTTCCAAACTTATCAAGGCTTGCACAAAGCTATCTGATAACACCAGGTAGTTCTGTGCCATCAGAAAGGCTGGCTTCTTCAATAAAATGTGTGGGTTGCGATACGCGTAGTCGAATGACAGATCAGCACATAACTGAACGAGTTTTTTTAAAAACTTTAAATCGAAAGTTCTGGAACCTTAAAACCACCTTTTTATGTTATCTCAAGCCTTATTTCGGCTGAAAAAATGAAACTTCTTTACAACTCTTACTTTATAATTCAAAAGTCTTATATATTTAAGGGTTACGCCACCCTGAACGCGTGAAAATGGGACAGTTATTCAGAAATTTTTTTGACCTTACTATTGTAGATAAGACTTTTTCACTTTAATTTCTAGTTAATACATATAATAAACTTTATAAATATTCAAAATTTATTATTTTAAAATAAAAAATGGCGGGGATATGAGCAGTGGCGTTCACCAGTTTTTCCAGAGCACTCCTTGATGGTGGGCATGATTCAGCTGCCAATTTTTATCTGAACCAAGTGAACAAAATTTTTCTTAAAAGTGATATATTTTTAGCAGAGTCACGTAGCCGTTTTGGGAAAAAAAAATTTTTAGGCAAATGAGAGCACTTCAAAAATTGATTTCATTTTTGGGCGAAAATTATCGTATAAAAATTTTCATAAAAAATTTTCTAATTATTCAATCAAAAAATCCTACGTGACTCTGTGGAGAATCTATATAAGAAGATGTGTTTTAATTTTCAAGTCAATCGATTGAACAGTTTTGAGTTATCATGCCCACCGTCTCGAAAAAGTGGTTTTGAAAAAACGCAAAAGAAGACACACAGCGCCTGCCGACGCTCTCCTGCCGCGCTGACTGCTAGTGAACATAACTTTCCTAATAAGTAAGATATTGTCTTCGGAGACGGCTTGAAATACTCGGAAATATATAGGTAATTAAACTAAGAAATAAAAAAAAAGTTGATTTTTCAAAAATTTCAGGGTGGCGTAACCCCTTAAGCACACATGTTATCTCAAGCCTTAGTTCGGCTCAAAAAATGAACTTGAAGACAATGTTTAAATGCATTAATGTTTTTGTTATATTTTTTAT
This sequence comes from Drosophila oshimai, assembly GCA_018150695.1. Classification (NCBI taxonomy): domain Eukaryota; kingdom Metazoa; phylum Arthropoda; class Insecta; order Diptera; family Drosophilidae; genus Drosophila; species Drosophila oshimai. The sequence goes on along the minus strand of JAECWM010000268.1, from coordinate 107,254 downwards.
ATAAGATACTTCACTACTACTCTGATTACTTTTATCTTTAAGCAGAAATTAAACGTTGATTTTGTTCTGATTTGAATATTATAAATAAAAGCAAAAATAAATATTGTGTTCTTTCATTTATTAATTAATATAAACTAAAAATTATAATTTAAGATCGTATGTGGGTTAATGTTAAAATGTAAAGGTCCTGCTATGCTGAGGTAACTCAACGGTGTCCAGGTGTTCGTTCCAACATTTATTTATGTCAGCAGTGGTTGCTGGAAGAGTTCGACCCGGTTCTCAGAGTATGACACGTATGAGGGGTTCGGTGAAATTGAATCGGTAAGCGTTTATTTAGACTTATATTGTACATAGGAGAGATAGAGTTCGTGCTGCGGGGCTCGACCGCCCGTACGATGCCGGGTACTTCTGCGTCGTCGTCCGGCGTCGTCGTCGTGGTCGGCGGCGGCGGCGGCGGCGGCTGGCGTCCTGTGGGTGAGAAAGAAACAGGTCACGTCGTCCCTCTTGGCTAGGCTACGTTTCGTGTCCCCTTATGTCTATGAGGATGAGACAGTTTGGAGGCCGCTTGGGTCTACCAGTTTCGAGAAGAGGGTGGAGGCCGCTTGGGTCTACCAGGGTATGAGACGTGTCGCAACCACGATGGGTCGGCCTGCCGATCTGATCGGTCTTAGTTCCACGGCGCGCTGGGCCGGCGGTGGGCCTCGGCGAGTGGTCAGGGCGCGTTGCGGTCCGATTCAACCCAGGTGATGACCAAGTGGGATCGGTTCGGCAGACGGCCGAGGAGCGTCTCGGAGAACCGTGCGAGGTGCCGAGATCGGATTCGGCGGCCACTGGTGGCGGCTTCGTCCCTCGAAATCCGGGAGAGGTTGGTGGAATCCCCGAAGATCAGATGTCACTGATGACGGTCGGTCTTGGGGTGTGGAGGTGGAATCCCAAAGGTCGGATATTACTGATGACGGCCGGTCTTTAGGGGGGTGGAGAAGGAATCCCAAAGGTCGGATAACAGTGATGACGGTCGGTCTTTAGGGGGGTGGAGAAGAGGGAAAGGGAAGCTAACTACAATATATTGGGCGGACGGGGTACTAGACCCTATCCCTAAAAGACTCCGCAGTTAACTCCCAGAGAAGTTTGCTCACACCAATGCGTAAGCCTTACCTTCTCCGATCGCCGTCGGCCGCAGAGTCAATCTGTATTGGCAACCGGCGCCCTTTTTATATCCCCGGGCCTAGATTAGTATGACTGTAGCTTGGACCCAATCGCGTGTGGCTTGTGGTGGCTGGTGGTTAGTGTGACCGTTTCTTTTGTTTGGCGCGCCCGCCCGAATATTTAAATTTGAATATTTCCGTTTCTTGTTTAACTTAAATTTAATTCAGCTTCTTGCTTAAACTCAACTTTTTGCTTCTTGCTTTCTTAATAATATCTAGCTTATGCCCTATTGCTTATGTTTATTATTTATTTATTTGACTATGTGCGCTCCTGAGCGTCACACCTCCCCCCTCTTGAGAAGGCACGAAGTTATTCGTTATTCGTGTTTCCCTTCCAAAAATAACTTTCCATGTCTTTTGTTCGTCCTTGACCAGTATGCTTTGCTGCTTCCCCTTTCTCCTCTTGTTCCATCGTTCTTTAATTTCGTCTACCGTCCTGGTCGACATGTCCCTCGGTACTATCCACCCCATTTCGTTGGTGAATGACTCCGTTTGTGGCGCTTGTGGGTCTGGGCGTGCCTCCGTCGTCTGGTCTGCCGCTGCTCTTTCTACTTGCGCCTCCGTGTCTTTAGGGTGTAGCTGCCTCGTAGTCTCTTCCACCTTGCTGCCACTGTTTCTGTCGCTAATCCCGACCCTTTGGTAACCCTTTCGAATAGTGCTCCCGAAAGTCGGAGTTCTCTTCCGTACAGTATTTGTGCTGGACTGAATCCCGTTGATTCGGATGTGCTGCTGTTATATGCCAGCATTAGCTCCTGCAGATTCTCGTCCCATCTAGTTTGTTCCTCCCCTGCAATTTGTGATATCATGGTTTTTATGGTTCGGTTTGTCCTTTTAGTTGGGTTCTGCTGCGGCGTATATGGTGCCGTAAATTGTTGCTGTATGCCCCACTGTTCCATGGCTGTCTTTGTTTTTCTTCCCGTAAACTGGACCCCATTGTCTGATATCAGTGTTTTTGGCGCACCAATTCTGGCGATTATCCGTTCACGAAATATTTTCAAGAATGCCTCTGCCATTGCGTTCCTTATTGCCGCAAGTTCGGTCCATTTCGAAAACCTATCCACTATCACTACTAGTGTGGTGTTTCTATGCGTTGTGCGTGGTAGCGGTCCGACGAAGTCGACACATAAGGTTTCCCAAGGTGCTTCGGTTATTCTAGTCAGCATTTTCCCCGCGGTTTTTTGTTGAGACTATTTGTATCGTTGGCAGCTCTCGCATGCCTTTACGAATTTTACAATGTCCATCCGCATTCTGGGCCAAAAATATCGTTCCTTAACCTTCCTCAGCGTTTTGAATATTCCCATGTGCCCCGCTGTTGTGTTGCAGTGGTTTTTTTGTAGCACCGTTTGAATCTCGCTTTTTGAAATGCACAGCTTCCATGGTTGTTGATCCCTTTCTTTGCCGCATCGTTTGTAGAGCCTTTCTCCTTCTACTCTGAATTCCTTGTTGCTTGGGTCCTTCTGCGCCTCCTCGTATGCTTCCTTCAACCAATCGCCCTGACAGTTTGCGGTTTTTACTTCTACCGGTGGAGCTCTGGACAATGCGTCTGCTACTGCGTTCAATGTCCAACTCGAATTCTTCTCCTGCGAACTGTATGTTGGTTGTAAAATCTCCATCCGATCTTTGCTTTGATCCGTTCGCCAATGTTATTTCTGTCCTTCCCTTCCTCCATTTTCCATGTTTTCTCAATTCGTTGTATCTTCACTTACTTATCACACTCCGTGAAGCTCCTGTGTATACTGTTCCTTTTGCTTTTACTGGTCCGATTTTTACTGTGGCCAATATCTGAAATCCGTCTCAACTTAATTGTTCCCATGTAGCTGGTGTTTGTTTCTGGTCCTGAGCCGCCAGCGTTATCTGCTCAGGCCTCCGGCGTTTCCCGTTCCAGCTCTGCAACAGTCTGTCGTTCTTGTTCCATTTCTGCCGCATACCCAGCAGAACAGTCTTGGGGAGTTTGCGCAGGTCCTTGCGGCGTGCCCTGTTCCTCCGCATCTCATACAGATTTCTGACGTCAAGTTCTGGTTTCCCGTTGTTACTAGTCTGTTGGTTCCTTCCATTGTTTCTATTTCTTCCACCTCTTCTGCCAACCTCAGGAATTCTGTTAATGTTTTAAATCCCGACCGTCTCGTGTAAAGCTTTATTTTGCCTCTGCAGTTTCTGTATATCCGGTCCAACTTTGTCTCTTCTGAATACTCTGTTAATCTCATCAATTTCCTTAGGTTCATTGCGTATTCCCTTGTTAGTTCCGTTTCTCGCTGCCGTAGTTGCGCTATTTGTGTTTCCAACTGTTCCTGGTATCTTGGTAATAGAAAGTATTCTAACAGTTCCTCCCTGAGGTCCTCCCATGTCCTTATCTGGCTTGGTGTGGTGTTCCACCAGTCCACTGCTACTCCTTCCAGGATGAATGGCATCGTCTGGATCAGGGCATCTTTATGTATGCCATAGCCTTTGGCCCATTCCTTCATTTTGCTGAGGAACTCCAAGGGATTGGTTGTTCCTTGGTAGCGGATCCCCCAACTCCTTACTCGGTCTAGGATGTCCACCTCTACCGTTTGTTCCTTCGTGTCCGGCATTTCTGGAGTTTTTGATTCTGGCCGTGGTGGGGTGTTGATTTGTTTCACCAGTAGGCCGATCTGGTTCGCTATTGTGTTAAGTTCCTCCGCTGGTGTGCTGCTCTGATCCGTCGCTCCTTTTTCCTTTTTGTGCTTCTCCGCTTGCTCTCCCAGTCTTCGTCTGATCGTCTCCGTGAGGTTTGGGTTTCTTGTGAACGCTGATAATATCTGTCTTAGCTCCTTCACTTTTCCTGTTGCGTCTAATCCGAACTCCCTTGCGTACTCGATCAGATCCGCCTTTGTTGCTAGGTACACCCACGTCGACATAACTCTCTACCGGTGTCTCTCTCTTTGCAACAACTTTAACCTGTCTCGGGCGCCATGTAACGGTCCTGCTATGCTGAGGTAACTCAACGGTGTCCAGGTGTTCGTTCCAACATTTATTAATGTCAGGAGTGGTTGCTGGAAGAGTTCGACCCGGTTCCCAGAGTATGACACGTATGAGGGGTTCGGTGAAATTGAATCGGTATGCGTTTATTTAGACTTATATTGTACATAGGAGAGATAGAGTTCGTGCTGCGGGGCTCTTCCGCCCGTACGATGCCGGGTACTTCTGCGTCGTCGTTCGGCGTCGTCGTCGTGGTCGGCGGCGGCGGCGGCGGCGGCTGGCATCCTGTGGGTGAGAAAGAAACAGGCCACGTCGTCCCTCTTGGCTAGGCTACGTTTCGTGTCACCTTATGTCTATGAGGATGAGACAGTTTGGAGGCCGCTTGGGTCTACCAGTTTCGAGAAGAGGGTGGAGGCCGCTTGGGTCTACCAGGGTATGAGACGTGTCGCAACCACGATGGGTCGGCCTGCCGATCTGATCGGTCTTAGTTCCACGGCGCGCTGGGCCGGCGGTGGGCCTCGGCGAGCCGCGTTGAACCCGAGTGGGAGAGCTCGCCTCGGGAATCCGCGGGCCGAACAGGGTGCGGTATCGACCGACTTAATCCGGTAGCAGCCGGGTGAGCTCGGTTCGGCAGTCCGCCGAAGATCGACTCGGAGAACCGAGTGGTGGTCAGGGCGCGTTGCGGACCGACTCAACCCGGGTGATGACCAGGTGGGATCGGTTCGGCAGTCGGCCGAGGAGTGCCTCGGAGAACCGAGTGGTGGTCAGGGCGCGTTGCGGTCCGATTCAACCCAGGTGATGACCAAGTGGGATCGGTTCGGCAGACGGCCGAGGAGCGTCTCGGAGAACCGTGCGAGGTGCCGAGATCGGATTCGGCGGCCACTGGTGGCGGCTTCGTCCCTCGAAATCCAGGAGAGGTTGGTGGAATCCCCGAAGATCGGATGTCACTGATGACGGTCGGTCTTGGGGTGTGGAGGTGGGTGGGGTGGAGAAGGAATCCCAAAGGTCGGATATCACTGATGACGGCCGGTCTTTAGGGGGGTGGAGAAGGGGGAAAGGGAAGCGGACGGGGTGCTAGACCCTATCCCTAAAAGACTCCGCAGTTAACTACCAGAGAAGTTTGCTCACACCAATGCGTAAGCCTTACCTTCTCCGATCGCCGTCGGCCGCAGAGTGAATCTGTATGGGCAACCGGCGCCCTTTTTATATCCCCGGGCCTAGATTAGTATGACTGTAGTTTGGACCTTATCCTATGGACAGTGTCTTGTTGGTGGCTTAGCTTTTGGCCGAAGACTTACAGTCCCCCAGGCAAAGTCAACCTTGTTGTTGGTCACTTTCAACATGTTCGCCGATATCGGATCCACAGATACCGAGTGGTGGTCAGGGCGCGTTGCGGACCGACTCAACCCGGGTGATGACCAGGTGGGATCGGTTCGGCAGTCGGCCGAGGAGTGCCTCGGAGAACCGAGTGGTGGTCAGGGCGCGTTGCGGTCCGATTCAACCCAGGTGATGACCAAGTGGGATCGGTTCGGCAGACGGCCGAGGAGCGTCTCGGAGAACCGTGCGAGGTGCCGAGATCGGATTCGGCGGCCACTGGTGGCGGCTTCGTCCCTCGAAATCCAGGAGAGGTTGGTGGAATCCCCGAAGATCGGATGTCACTGATGACGGTCGGTCTTGGGGTGTGGAGGTGGGTGGGGTGGAGAAGGAATCCCAAAGGTCGGATATCACTGATGACGGCCGGTCTTTAGGGGGGTGGAGAAGGGGGAAAGGGAAGCGGACGGGGTGCTAGACCCTATCCCTAAAAGACTCCGCAGTTAACTACCAGAGAAGTTTGCTCACACCAATGCGTAAGCCTTACCTTCTCCGATCGCCGTCGGCCGCAGAGTGAATCTGTATGGGCAACCGGCGCCCTTTTTATATCCCCGGGCCTAGATTAGTATGACTGTAGTTTGGACCTAATCCTATGGACAGTGTCATAGCGCGTGTGGCTTGTGGTGGCCGTTGGTTAGTGTGACCGGTTCTTTTGTTTGGCGCGCCCGCCCGAATATTTAAATGTGAATATTTCCGTTTCTTGTTTAACTTAAATTTAATTCAGCTTCTTGCTTAAACTTAACTTTTTGCTTCTTGCTTTCTTAATAATATCTAACTTATGCCCTAATGCTAATGTTTATTATTTATTTATTTGACTATGTGCGCTCCTGAGCGTCACAAGGGTTTATTGCTTATGCAGCTTAAAAAAAAAAATAATAATAAAACAAAAATATCAAAAATATCTGAAATATCCATATTTTTTGATATATCAAATATCATTTTGATTTTTTTTTTTCAATAAAAAATATTATTGATACGATATTTTTAAATATTTCGACATCCCCACTCTCGGCGCCGTTTTTCAACAGATTCGTTCCACCAAGGAACGTTTCTGTTGAGCTTTCGGATCTTTTGAGGGCAGCTGGCGTGAAGTGCTGTTTCAACTGCCTGATAAAGCTCATTTGCTTCAAATTCCAAATTCAAGTTATTTGAAGAGTGGAGTAGTTTACATTATTCACAAGCGTATTTCTGTAAAGATCCCAGTTAGTCTTTCGTGGGTTCCTGTTTACTACAGAGCAAGTCTCGATAGACCCCACATCAAATCGTATGTGTTGGTGATCTGACATGGAGACTTCATCTGAGACGTGCCAGTTTGAAACAAAATCAAGCATATTAAGACTGCAAAGAGTTAAGTCAAGAACTTTCCCCCTGATTGCATTCCTAAACGTTTAGTACTGAAACATTGCTAATTGTCTCTCCGGCCCCTAGCAGCCCTCTTCTTACCTCTGTTGCTGTTGAGGACGGCTGCCTCTTCAGCAGTGCGCCTCTCACCTTTACCCTGTCGTCCTGTGGCCTCATGCGCGGTTGCCGTTGCGCCGTTGGAGAGGGTCTGGACGTAGAGGGCATGGTGTTGGTTGCTGCCTGTTTGCTGGTGCCGGGTTGCACGTTAACCACACTGGCAGTTGTGGTTACTGGCGAGCGCGCTCGTGCAGCGTCGGTTTGCTGGGCGCTTGTTGGTGGCTTAGCTTTTGGCCGAAGACTTACAGTCCCCCAGGCAAAGTCAACCTTGTTGTTGGTCACTTTCAACATGTTCGCCGATATCGGATCCACAGATAGCGTTAGACTCTCTGCGCAGGACTCGTCAATCCGATACCCGAAGATCTTTGTTTTGGCTTTCGAGAAGTGCCGGGATCTCTTGCGATGTGATGTCCTTTTTGGTCTCAGGGAATGAATATTTGTGGGCGCGGCATCTCAGACTCAATGACCATCCGACTGCGTCATGGCCCTCTTCGGAGATTGAGAAGAGGGAGTCGTATTTAACGATCTCATCCTCTTGCTCGCTGTCTGAGGCGTCTCCTTCTTCTGCATCAGTGGTGCAGCTAGCCGTCTAGCTTCCTCTATGGGGTGTCCTTTGCTTAGGTAGAAGCGGAGTCTCTTCCTTGCAGCTCCCGAAAGGGCGACCTTAGGTGGTGCGCTAGCCTTAGGTGGGGTGGCCATTAGTTCCCCTTCTTGTTCTGCCGTCAAAGGGACTGATTATTATATACAATTAATTCTAATTCAGTTTTTTCACTTCACAATGTTCTATGCTGACAATTGTATTAATTTAATGTTATTACATTTAAATTATTAAACGCGACCAGCTGCTGTGATAACTGCTTCTGCTCGTTGCCCAAAAAATAATAAAACGAGCTATTGATCTTACTCTCTTGTGACACCCTTTAAATAAAACTCGGGCAGTTAACATATAACATACTGGTTTATTTATGAAAATTTCAGAGTTGCATTTTCAGAAAGTTTTCTTAACTACAGCAAACGTCCGAACACTTTGAGTTTTACGCATTAACAGGTCAGCGCGCAACGCTGTTCCATATAAAAGTCGTTAAGGCCGGTTTGTGGTGCGCGTGTTGCCATCAGCAAACTTCAAGCAACAGATTTCGGCCATGGATTTTTTTTATGAAAATACTGTGCGATGACCGATGAAAAAGCTAACTACGGCAAGTCGAAGTTAATATACCCTTAAAGATAGTTGTAATAGTAGTAGTAGAAGGGTCAGGCCATGTCAACTGAACCTACTTATTTTCTGGATTTGAACAAAGCCTATAAAAATGTGTAGCGTAGGAAAGTACCTTAAAACGCTTTTAACAGTTTTTCGAAGCTCCGCACCGTTTTCGATATTTTGAGCTTCAAAGTAACTTGATTTAAAGGTTTTGGAGAAAAATCCATAACTCTCAAACGGTTTAACATATATCGACAACGTTTTTTTTGAGTGTAAGAGAATCATTTTGTCTTAAAAATAATTATTTAAAAAATTTAATTTGTAATTTAACATAATTTTTAACAACAATTGCGCTACTTGCGAGCATTTCCCTTGGACAAACCATGCCGGGCGGTCATATAAATTTGAAGAAAATCCGTTGAATAGATTTTGAGTTATGGTGTTAATCCTGTTTCGAGAAAAACACGTTCAAAGATTGCCAGTGCTTGAGCTCACGATCAAAACACCTTGCCTAATTTGCTTTATAACTCCCCAACGACTTCGAATCAAATTTTATCGATTTTTTGGAACGAACAGTTGGGATGACCCCCTTACGTCCGACAGAGCAACATTTTGGTGGAGGCTTTTGTTTTACCACAAGGAACAAATTGTCAAAAGTCCCCACCGATACGAAGAGTGCAAATAAAATTGTTCAAGGTCAAAGGTCAAAATTTGTTGGTTTTTTTTTACTTAATTGGAGTTTTTTCAGATGCGGTAGGGATCAGGGCAAAGCTGTAGATCTTTATTTTTTTAATGATTTTTTCTGTAGGACCCACCATTTCCCAGATATCGGTCTTGTAAAAATCCCCATTCAACCCTTCTGTGAGCGGAAGATTTTTTAAACGTTGTTAAGCGGAAGCATAGGGTAATAAAGTACAGGGTGGCACATCTAGCGTTTGCTTTTTGAACTATCGATAATTTTGACTTTGACATTTCGAATGCCATATGTTTAGTAGAAGGTTTGCGGTTAACGAAATGGTTAAGTTAACGCTCGAAGAAAATTGGGAAATATTGAAAACTTTCTTCCAAAGTGGAGAGTCTTCAACCGAAACTGCAAAAAAATTGCGGTCGAAATTCGGAAAAAAATAAGGCGCCCTCCAGGCAGTTTGAGGATAGTTTTGTAAAGCGTGTGCGTGAGACTGGATCGTTGATGGATAAAACAACACGTTTACGTGCTCGTCCAGTTCGGTCGGTCGAAAATGTCGCTGAGGTGGCCGAAGGTGTCAATGACAATCTGTCGACGTCAAACGAGGAAGGAGCCGCCGTAACCGTTAATGGTGTACGCTATCGCGGCATGTTGGAAGACTTTTTCTTTCCCCGAATGAAAAAGAAAGACTTAGACGACATATGGTTCCAGCAGGACGGCACTACGTGCCACACAGCCAACGTCACAATCGATCTTTTGCGCGGTATGTTCGAAAATCGCATAATCAGCCGAAACGGCGATGTCAACTGGCCGCCTCGCAGCTGCAATTTGACCCCGTTGGACTATTTTTTGTGGGGTGCCGTCAACGATAAGTGTTACGCCAACCACCCAGAGACGATTGACGACCTAAAGCACGAGATTGAAGTTGCCATCAGAGCCATTAAAGGCCATACCATCGAAAATGTCTTTAAAAGGGTTGACCGAATGGGCTTCTGTAAAGCCAGCCGAGGCCATATGAACGAAATGGTGTTTTATACATAAACCGCAATGTTGAGGCTATCCAATAAAAAAAAATTTTAAAAAATATATACTCGTTGTTTTTTTTATAGCGATTTTAAAACGCAAATCTTTCGTGGGCCACCCTGTATAGAGGCAAAATTTCCTTTGCTTCTCTCTCGAGTGACTTTTGCAGGGATGCCACGTAGTCAAAAAACGTAAATTTCCCTTGATTTTCAAATGTTTGATCGAACCTAAAATCGAGTAGCATGTTGAATGTTGCTAACGATTGCGCAGCTGCACTGATCGCTCTCGCTGCTCCTTATAATCTCGCAACATATCGCCGGTCCCTCGCACACGAAATTGCGGCTGAAGTTTTCACCAAAGCTTCAAACACGGAGTCGAGCAGCAAGCACGGGCGTCATACATTGTACAACAATTTTTTAAATGGGAGCATTATATCAGCACGTTCTCGACGTTGGTTCTGGGGCAAGCTAAGAGTGATATTTTGATGTGGATTTGTTAATAATATATACATTGTTTATGTGATTACAACAATTTTATTACATAATATTGTTTTCATTGAATTTTCTTCGAGTGTTTAAGAGTCGTTGAAAACCGAAAATTTCACAAATTTTGTGTTTGTCGAGCTCTTGCTGACAAATAACTCATCAAATTCAAATGATCTGTATGACAAAGTTAAAGATTGATTTGTTGGTAGTAATAATTGGTGTCATGCACCTTAATCGGCCGACTGCAACTCGAGATACGAAGAAAACTACTAAAGGGCATTAAACATTTTTTCTTAAACTTAAAAAAAATCGTACAAAAAAAATGCATGACTCCCAGGTACTTGATGGCTCGTTGGCGCTGAACAGGTACTTGATGGCTCGTTGGGACGCTATTGTAGTCCCTCCGACCTGGATCTGGGCCGACTCCACCTGTTTCCTGCTAGATATCAGGACAGCTTGCGTTTTGTGCGGGGCCAGTTCTAGACCCGCCACAGAGAGCCACCCTTCTACCGCTCGAATCGCCTGGTTTGCAGCCGCCTCCGCTGCGGCCACTTCCTTGGCCACCACTACCAACGCAACGTCATCGGCGAAACCAACAATGTTGGCGTTGTTCGGCAGATGAAGCTTTAGAACTCCGTCGTACATCGTGTTCCAGAGCAAGCTTAGTTTACGTCACCATTTTCATCACACCTCTGACTGGTTGAGGCACACTGTGTACAACTCAAGACATGAAAAAACGTTATGTCACTGGGCGTTATGTCACGCACTCGTAATAAACTGTTCAAAAAATTTGGGAATAGCTTAAAGATTTGCAATTCTCGGTAGTTTTTAATGTTAGATCCCCTGCACTACTGGAGATGGCGATTGGCCTTGCGTAGTTGCTTACTCCGTCGGTTACTTTATTGACCCTACGGTAAACGAGCTGCGAACCACCCTGCCTTGCGTAGTTTCTTACTTCGTCGGTTACCATATGGGTACTTACTATACTGACCCTACGGTAAACGAGCTGCGAACCAGCTACTAGCTGGATTCTACATGGGTACTTACTTTGCTGACCCTAGGGCTATCGAACGCCGAACCACCTAATAGAAATATGTATGCACACGAAAGAATAAACGAAAATTCATATTTTGAGCAAAAGGGCAAAGTACAAAGTTGAAAGCATAACTTCGATCACACTTTCCATTACTTCTTGTGATGCTAAAAACAGTTTGTTCTATTTATGTTGCGCCGTTTTTTCGCTGAAACGCATTTGTGTTTGCCGGTTGTCAAAGTTATTCTAAGCATTGCAGTTGAGTGGAGAGAAGCGGAGCAAACGCAAATTAATTGGTAAGTAAAACTAATTATATTAAATACGTGTGTGTGTATGTATGTATTAATATAATTAATAATAAAAGTACGACAAAAAATTTAATTTCGAAAATGTATAGTGAAAGACATTTAAGGAGGCTGAAGCAGCAGCAAAAACAGAAGTATAGGAACAAATTAAATTCTACACTGGAAAAAGCAGATGCAGTGAACATTGAAAATTGTGACATTATGGTACAAAATGTACCTAGTGAAAATTATGACAGTGATGTGGATATTGTTGACGAGCAAATAAATACAAATAATATTGACTGTGACTTAAATACCAAAAGGGAGAAAGACAATACTACTTTAAACGAGGATTTGAAAATGTGGTTTCTAAAGCATAGGTCACCCGTGACAGTGCAATTGACTTAGTTCATATACTGAAAAAAAATAATTTACATGTCGACCCATTTTATAAATACAGTGCGCCAAAAAAAGCTGAAATAACACAAATGGATGGTGGTCGTTACTTACACATTGGCATTAAAAAACAATTACAAAAACTTTTGAATACAATTGATTATAATGAAAACATAATTATTGACGTTAATTTTGATGGAATTCCGCTTTTTAAAAGTTCCAATGCACAACTTTGGCCGATTTTAATCAAATTGACAAATATTCCAAGTTGCCCTGTAGTGCCTGTTGGAATATTTTTAGGAATATCTAAGCCTCATAGTCTCGACGAATTTCTTAGCCAATTTACTTCTGAGCTAAAAAAATTATTTTATAACGGAATTGAAATAAACAAAAAACCGATAAAAATAAAACTGAGAGCTATTGTTTGTGATGCCCCTGCTAGGGCTTACATTAGTGGGACTCCAGGACATACATCTTCGCATGGATGCTCAAAATGTATTCAAGTCGGCAGAAAAATAAATGGTGTTTTAACATACAAAACAATAAGGGGAGATTTAATAACAGACGAGGACTTTACAAATAGAAAGTATTCTGACCACCATTTAAAACAGTTTTTAACAAAAATGACACCCTTTGAAACTTTAAATGTTAAAATGGTTACGCAAATTCCATTAGACTGCATGCATTTATTTGATTAAGGAGTCATGCGCAAATTCCTTGTTCGATTGATGACTAATAAAACTTATAATAAATTGACGAAATACAAAAAACATAATATGTCTAAAAAATTAATTGACTTACACAAAAAAATGCCCAGAGAATTCGTAAGGAAGCCAAGATCTCTAAATGAACTGTATAACTGGAAAGCGACTGAATTTAGACAATTTTTTCTTTATACAGGAATTTGCGTATTTAAAAATGAATTGTCTGATGACCAATATTATTTATTTTTGTTGTTGCATTGCGCGTATAGGATGCTGTGCTGTCCATATCAACGGCAATTAAATTTGCAAACCTCTCAGCGCATGTTAACATATTTTGTTGAATATTTTCCAAGAATATTTAGGGAAAATAGTGTAACGTACAATATACATAGTTTACTCCATGTAAAAGAAACTGTGGAGCATGTTGGCGATCCAGTTAAAGGCTCTGCTTATGCATTTGAAAATTATTTACAGCATTTAAAGAAATATGTCCGAAAGCCAACAAACATTTTGGAAATTCACCGGAGAATTGACGAAGAAAATTATTTACCAGTCACACATATATTAAAAACTGAAAAAAGAAAAAATTTTATATTATTGATATTATTTAAAGGTTGCACATTAATGCAGAAGGAACCTAACAATTACTGTTATACTGAAGGCGATGTTCCAGTAGAAATTGTATCAATTATGCAAGATTCAAAAAATCAATTTAGGGCAAGACGATTTCAAAATCTGCGGAGCTTTTATACTGACCCTTTAAACTCGTGTGATATGGGTATTTACCTAGCAGATGCGGAGCCCTCATCTTCAGAAGAAATTTTTAAATTAGACCAGTTAATTTGTAAGGCGATCGTTATTCCCTACTTCAATGGTTTAATTATAATGCCTTTGCTTCATCATATTGATATTTGAGAATGTTGTCGTGCTTTTATTTTTTAAACTATTTCTTATATTTTAATAAAAAAAACACCAAGAAACACAAAACAAGCAAAAAGGAAAAATATGTCGACAGCCCAGACAGACAAATTAAGCGAATGAAGTTTCTTAGCACCGGTAAGTTAAAATAAATTTTTTTTAAAGAATTTGAATAAATGAAGTATTAAAACCTTAAATTTTTAGATAAGAAAGCCGACTGCAAATGTGGGGAAACCATCGCGCGCCTTGAGAAGATGATAGTCGATCTAACTAAACTAGTTAGCACCTCACGAGGTAAGAGTCTAATTTATTGTTTAATTTGAGCTTTGAATAAAATGTTTCTTTCTTTTTTATTTGCAGCCGAAACAAAAGTGGCTCTTGAAAAAGTTGCCGATGAAGTTCATGCTTTAAGAGGCATAAGATCGTGTCAATGATCCCTTAATAAAATAAGAATTAATATATGCAACAAAAAAAGGAAAAAGAAAAAGGAAAAAAAGGCCTTAAAAAAGGAAATAGATTTCTATGGTGTTATGATTGGTAGGCACTTATAATCAGGCCTGTTAATTTTGAATTAAGATTAATAATCATTAAATTTTTCTTATTCCCAGATTCCATAAATGCAGTTGGAGGTATTGGGTCAGCTGAGGACCAGCTGCGAAAGGCCTTGCAGCTCCAAAAAAAGAGGCACTTTAAGAACTCTAGCGTTAACAAAAAAATGAAGTAAATGTATTTATTTAAAAATAAAAAATTAGTAAATTAATAATGCATTTCAACAATTGTTACTTCTATTATTCTTTAATTAATAATGGGTACTTACATTACCGACCATGTAAGTACTTACATAACCGACCATTCCATGGGGTCCCAAGTAAGTACTTACATTACCGACCATTCCATGGGGTCCCATGTAAGTACTTACATTACCGACCAATCCATGGGGTCCCATGTAAGCACTTACATTACCGACCATTCTATGGGGTCCCATGTAAGTACTTACATTACCAACCATTCTATTGGGTCCCATGTAAGTACTTACATTACCAACCATTTAATGGGGTCCCATGTAAGTACTTACATTACTTCCCTTAATATGGGGCACTATTTCACTAGTTCCTGGGTATACGACACGGTGGCGATTGACCCTATTTGCGGACATTTCATACAAAAACGGAAATGAAAGATCGCATTGCTTGGGCCCGATGGGTAAGTAGGGGTGGTCTGCTGGTAAGCGCTTATTTCACCAGCTACGAACCAGCGCGCAGTACTGCAGGGACTTTACAACTTTTACTGTAAACTTATAACGTCATTTTACACTTGACACAGTGCAAACAATTTGTATAACACAAAAGTGACCCTGCAGTACTGCGCGCTGGTTCGTAGCTGGTGAAATAAGCGCTTACCAGCAGACCACCCCTACTTACCCATCGGGCCCAAGCAATGCGATCTTTCATTTCCTTTTTTGTATGAAATGTCCGCAAATAGGGTCAATCGCCACCGTGTCGTATACCCAGGAACTAGTGAAATAGTGCCCCATATTAAGGGAAGTAATGTAAGTACTTACATGGGACCCCATGGAATGGTTGGTAATGTAAGTACTTACATGGGACCCCATAGAATGGTTGGTAATGTAAGTACTTACATGGGACCCCATAGAATGGTCGGTAATGTAAGTGCTTACATGGGACCCCATGGAGTGGTCGGTAATGTAAGTACTTACATGGGACCCCATGGAATGGTCGGTAATGTAAGTACTTACTTGGGACCCCATGGAATGGTCGGTTATGTAAGTACTTACATGGTCGGTAATGTAAGTACCCATTATTAATTAAAGAATAATAGAAGTAACAATTGTTGAAATGCATTATTAATTTACTAGTTTTTTATTTTTAAATAAATACATTTACTTCATTTTTTGTTAACGCTAGAGTTCTTAAAGTGCCCTTTTTTGGAGCTGCAAGGCCTTCCGCAGCTGGTCCTCAGCTGACCCAATACCTCCAACTGCATTTATGGAATCTGGGAATAAGAAAAATTTAATGATTATTAATCTTAATTCAAAATTAACAGGCCTGATTATAAGTGCCAACCAATCATAACACCATAGAAATCTATTTCCTTTTAAGGCCTTTTTTCCTTTTCTTTTCCCTTTTTTGTTGCATATATTAATTCTTATTTTATTAAGGGATCATTGACACGATCTTATGCCTCTTAAAGCATGAACTTCATCGGCAACTTTTCAAGAGCCACTTTTGTTTCGGCTGCAAATAAAAAGAAAGAAACATTTTATTCAAAGCTCAAATTAAACAATAAATTAGACTCTTACCTCGTGAGGTCTAACTAGTTTAGTTAGATCGACTATCATCTTCTCAAGGCGCGCATGGTTTCCCCACATTTGCAGTCGGCTTTCTTATCTAAAAATTTAAGGTTTAAATACTTCATTTATTCAAATTCTTTAAAAAAATTTATTTTAACTTACCGGTGCTAAGAAACTTCATTCGCTTAATTTGTCTGTCTGGGCTGTTGACATATTTTTCCTTTTGCTTGTTTTGTGTTTCTTGGTGTTTTTTTATTAAAATATAAGAAATAGTTTAAAAAATAAAAGCACGACAACATTCTCAAATATCAATATGATGAAGCAAAGGCATTATAATTAAACCATTTTTTCTTTTTTCAGTTTCTAATATATGTGTGACTGGTAAATAATTTTCTTCGTCAATTCTCCGGTGAATTTGCTCCAAAATTTTTGTTGGCTTTCGGACATATTTCTTTAAATGCTGTAAATAATTTTCAAATGCATAAGCAGAGCCTTTAACTGGATCGCCAACATGCTCCACAGTTTCTTTTACATGGAGTAAACTATGTATATTGTACGTTACACTACTTTCCCCAAATATTCTTGGAAAATTTTCAACAAAATATGTTAACATGCGCTGAGAGGTTTGCAAATTTAATTGCCGTTGATATGGACAGCACAGCATCCTATACGCGCAATGCAACAACAAAAATAAATAATATTGGCCATCAGACAATTCATTTTTAAATAAATTCAGTCGCTTTCCAGGTATACAGTTCATTTAGAGATCTTGGCTTCCTTACGAATTCTCTGGGCATTTTTTTGTGTAAGTCAATTAATTTTTTAGACATCTTATGTTTTTTGTATTTCGGCAATTTATTATAAGTTTTATTAGTCATCAATCGAACAAGGAATTTGCGCATGACTCCTTAATCAAATAAATGCATGCAGTCTAATGGAATTTGCGTAACCATTTTAACATTTAAAGTTTCAAAGGGTGTCATTTTTGTTAAAAACTGTTTTAAATGGTGGTCAGAATACTTTCTATTTGTTTTATTGTTTTGTATGTTAAAACACCATTTATTTTTCTGCCGACTTATATATGTACATTTTGAGCATCCATGCGAAGATGTATGTCCTGGAGTCCCACTAATGTAAGCCCTAGCAGGGGCATCACAAACAATAGCTCTCAGTTTTATTTTTATCGGTATTTTGTTTATTTCAATTCCGTTATAATTTTAATTTAATTTAATTTAATTTAATTTTAATTTAATTTAATTTTATTGTTTTTGATATCCTAGCGACACAAGTTTGAAACTTATTTCTTACTGCGCTAGTCACTTTGTACATAAAATCTTACATTAGTTACATTACAAATTCAATCACAAATTCATTTACATTACAATTACAATTTCAATTACATTACTATGACAATTTCAATTACATCTAATATTTTTTGTATTATATATATATATATTTTTATTTTTATTTTTTTTTTTTTTTTTTTTTTTTTTTTTTTTTTGTTTTTTATGATGCCTTTTACTAATATTTTTACTTCTACTTATTGTATTATGTGAGTGTGTTAAAATGTTGTTTAAGTTTTACGCTAAATTGTAATGTGCCAGTAGTAGTTTTTAAGGAATGAGGTAGAGAGTTCCAAATTTTTATGGCATATACAAGAAATTGTTTCTCCGAGCTTGCAAGTTTTGTTCTAATGCTAATTATATTGTTCGTTCTTTGTGAGGATGTAAAACGAATCATGTCATACAGGTAATCAGGTTGCCTAGAATTAATAATTTTATGAAGAAGGACTAATATTTTTAGGTCAATCCAGCTGTCAACATTCAAGTCAAAGATTTTTTTTGCGCTTTCAGTGACATGGTCAGTCCTACCCAGTTGGTATATGTATCTGGCTATATTATTAAATGTCACTTTTATTTTATGTCGACTTGCTGCATCACAGGTACCAAAAACTTCAACTCCATAAAAAAGAGTCGGTACAACTAAAGTTTTAGCGAGTAATAGCCGGATAGAAATTGGCAGAAAAGTTTGTGTCGCATATAATTGTCGCAACAACCCATATGTTTTCCCTGTGGCTGCTCTTACATGATCATTCCATGACAAGGTTTTGTTGAACAATATGCCCAGGTTATTTGCTTTTTCAACATAGTCCAATTCAACACCTCCTATTCTAAGCTTTTGAAAATCGTTTGTGTTTATATTTTTCTTGTAGATGACCAAGCACTTTGATTTCTTAGGATTTAAGCTCAAGCCATTCTTCTTAGCCCAGTTATCAACGTTTAACAAACAAATATTAGACAAATTGATACATTCATTAACTAAACTCAACGGTCGACTAACATATAATTGAACATCATCCGCATACATGTGTACGTTACACATAGACAATTCATTAGACAGATCATTAATATACATTGAAAACAATAATGGCCCTAATACCGATCCCTGAGGAACACCACGATAGGTTGTTTCAAAATTTGATGAATTTTCTTTTACAACGACAGCTTGCTTTCTATTTGTGATATAGGACGACATTAGTTTTATTGATGTGTCCGAAAATTTAAATAAATTCTTCAGCTTTTTTATTAGTATTTTGTGGTTCACTGTATCAAATGCCTTACTAAAGTCCAGCAATGTTAAAAAAGTTATTTTGCTTTCATCAGTTTCCCTTCGTATTTCCTCAGCAATCTTAATAATAGCAGTCGTGCAGCTTCTCTGCTTTCGAAAACCGGACTGATTATTATTTAACAACTTGTTTGAGGTGAGGAATCGATTTATCTGCCCGGCAATTAATTTTTCAAATATCTTTGAGCAATATGACAAAATTGAGATAGGCCTATATTCATTATTGCCCTTGGGTACAGGCATAATTTTTGCTAACTTCCAAGTCTCTGGAAAGGTTGATGTTGTTATCGCCGTATTGAACAAATGTGTCAGGTGGCTAATAATTTTTGGAAGTATTATTTTTACAAAGTTCGGGTTTACCTCATCAAGTCCTGTAGCTTTTGATTTAATTTGTAACATAGCTTCTAAGACATCACATTGATTCACACAAACAAAACTGAAACAATCAAAACTACTATCTACAGTCTCTGTCGACACATACGTTCTATAGTCAGGATCAGGTACATTTATGTTTAAGAATTTTCTGTTAAGGTCGTCCACATTTACATCTTCCTTTATCACAGGTTTTATATTGCCAATTCCCAGGTTTTTTAATTCTTTCCAGACTTTTCCGTTCTCTATTGCACCAGTAAGCTTCATGCTTAAGTATTCCCGTTTAGCTGTATTAATCAGTCTGTTCACTGTAGTCCTTTCGCTTTTAAATTGTGTGTAGAAATGTTCAGTCTTATATCGTTTCCATTTGTAGTAAGCCTTATCTCTCTTTAAAATAGCTTTTTTAATATTATTATTGAACCATGATTTCAAGGAATTCCTCACAGTTTTTACTTTAACAGGTACATGGGTATTATATAAGAAGTCAATGTTCGAGTTAAATAGTTCCAGTTGTTCGTCTACTGTTGTTAAGTAAAAAATATTGTCCCAATCACAAAGGTTACAACTATTATTTAGTCTAGAATAGTCAATATTTCTGAAGTCTCTATATGTGTACGATTGCTCATTGCGGTCAAGTTCAACATTGTACGTCAAAAATATAAGGTCGTGTTTAGAAAAAGTTGGAACAGAAATCTGGTCATATAGCAATACTTTTCTTACATTATTAACAAAAAATACGTCAAGCAAACTGTTATTATTCTTAGTATAGTGAGTAGGTATCACAGAATTAACAATGTTTACACCCTATGACTCCAGATCCCCACGAAGACCAAAATCATGAAGCATATTACTGTTTAGGTCACCTGCCAGGATTATATCATTATATTTAAGAGTTACCCGCGAGAATAAATCTAATATGTTTGTGTAGTCTATTTGTCTGTTTGGTCTATAAATACAGCTAACTAATATTCTCGATGGGTTATGTCTAACATTAGTAATTTCTAGGGAAATGTACTCTATTTGGCTGTCAGAAGGATGTTGTTCTATGACTTTACATTTGATTTTGGAATTTACATATATTGCAACCCCCCCAGCATGACCCACACGGTCTGAACGGTATAAGGTATACCCAGGACATTCATAACTTGCATCTTTTACATTTGACATGAACCATGTTTCTGAAATACATACAATATCGACATTTGAGTTGACAAACAAATACCTGAATTCTTCCATTTTCTGACATAGACTCTGAGCGTTTAAATGGCATATCGTTAGGCCTTGCTTAAAATTTCGGAGAACTCGAATCAATGCATAGCTATTTGAGTTTGACATATTTAAACGTTGAATTACTATTAACTACACTCATACACATTATTGGCACATATTTGAACATTATCGGCACATTTTTAACACACACTATTAAGGCATATTAGTAATAAGATACATCCTAAGTTTAAATAAATTATATTAGTTATGAGAAGCATCTCGAAAGCTATGATTTCCCTCAGCAGCAGCAGCATATGATAATATGATAAATTACTCTTAAAAACTATAAAAATAGACAGGTCAGCTGCATAAGAGATGTTATTGACGAAAGCTATTTTGGGCAGCACGAGGGGTACCTTCGGCAACCAATGCGCTGGATCCAGAGAGGGAGAGAGCAGACTCAGCAGCGGTGATCGCTGAGAGCTCATCAAGCTGCTGGATAATGTAAATGTCCTCTCTCCCACTGCACTTTACGTGAACAATCCCACGGCGCGTAAAAACAGCAGCAAGAGATTTCTGCTTCTTCAAACGCATGGCCTCTTTAAAGATAAGAAAGTTATCTCTCGTGAGCTGCTCATTAATGTAAAGAGCGGCCGGCGAGTCAAAGCCCAATAGGTGTATGCTCAGCTGTTGTTTTGTTGTTCGTCGGAAATCAGCCAGTGCGCGAAGAAGTGAGACTTTTTCCCTCGTTGTTTCCAATTTTATCAGAATTGGAGGGTCAACCAGGGAACGTTGTGATTTTCGGACCCTAAAAATGTCGCGAACTCTCGGCGCCGGAACAAGATTTGTCGCAAAGCAGAGCTTGTTAAAGAGCGGCCTTAGTTTTTCTCCTTCCACAAAGGGAACGCCATGCATGCGTACTGAGCACGCCTCGCTTTCGGCACGCTGTGCATCAAGCTTTCCTTGCACCGTGCCAATTTGGGATTTTAGGGAGCGCAGCTCCTCAACCTCCCGCTCCAGCTGCAACATGCGATCGGCCATCTGCTTCATCTCCGTGGTGACACCCAAGAGCCGTTCCTGCAGCACCTCGAGCATCCTCTCCTCGACCTCGCGGATGGTGGACTTAATCAACTGGGCTTGTTCATCGAAACGGCTATTCATTGCCGCGATAAGCATTGGTGAGGCAGTTTCATTGGCAGCGTCAGAGGGGCGCCCACGCTTAGAGCCAGAGGTCTCTTTTAAGCGCTTTCCCTCTGGCAAAACCATGTTTTGTTTTTCTCGTTCTTTGTTTTTTAAAGTGTACGTGTGAGAAGTTGGCTGAGCCGACGTGAATTATGCTTTGTGCTGCGGTTTGTGTTCTCCTTTCTTTCCAGCTGCTTGAGTGTTTTTTGCTTTGTTGAGCCTCCTCCAAATTGGCGCCGTGTTTATGTTTATGTTTATATGTGTTAATGTTTATATGTGTGCAGGTTTGATGAAAATGTTCGATGAGTGGTGAATTTTTCAAGCACAGGCAAAAACAAAACACTCGGCGTATATATGCAAATTTAATTAAATAGATGTTGTGTTTTAAACTTTGATAAAATCCGCAGCTTTTATACTGCCACTAGTAGGGATCGTGTTTGTTTATCAGTCTATACACAAAGATGAATTTTGTTAATATTATTTCTCTTGACAGAGATAAAAAACGACGGAGTAGAAGTAGACGCGTCCGTACGCTATGCGTTTCTTTTTCTTTTTATAAAATAATTTTTTTAGCTCAGAAGTAAATTGGCTAAGAAATTCGTCGAGACTATGAGGCTTAGATATTCCTAAAAATATTCCAACAGGCACTACAGGGCAACTTGGAATATTTGTCAATTTGATTAAAATCGGCCAAAGTTGTGCATTGGAACTTTTAAAAAGCGGAATTCCATCAAAATTAACGTCAATAATTATGTTTTCATTATAATCAATTGTATTCAAAAGTTTATGTAATTGTTTTTTAATGCCAATGTGTAAGTAACGACCACCATCCATTTGTGTTATTTCAGCTTTTTTTGGCGCACTGTATTTATAAAATGGGTCGACATGTAAATTATTTTTTTTCAGTATATGAACTAAGTCAATTGCACTGTCACGGGTGACCTATGCTTTAGAAACCACATTTTCAAATCCTCGTTTAAAGTAGTATTGTCTTTCTCCCTTTTGGTATTTAAGTCACAGTCAATATTATTTGTATTTATTTGCTCGTCAACAATATCCACATCACTGTCATAATTTTCACTAGGTACATTTTGTACCATAATGTCACAATTTTCAATGTTCACTGCATCTGCTTTTTCCAGTGTAGAATTTAATTTGTTCCTATACTTCTGTTTTTGCTGCTGCTTCAGCCTCCTTAAATGTCTTTCACTATACATTTTCGAAATTAAATTTGTTGTCGTACTTTTATTATTAATTCAATTAATACACACACACGTATTTAATATAATTAGTTTTACTTACCAATTAACTTGCGTTTGCTCCGCTTCTCTTCACTCAACTGCAATGCACAAAATAACTTTGACAACCGGCAAACACAAATGCGTTTCAGCGTAAGAACGGCGCAACATAAATAGAACAAACTGTTTTTTGCATCACAAGAAGTAATGGAAAGTGTAATCGAAGTTATGCTTTCAACTTTGTCTTTGCCCTTTTGAATTTTCGTTTATGCTTTCGTGTGCATACATATTTCTATTAGGTGGTTCGGCGTTCGATAACCCTAGGGTCACCAAAGTAAGTACCCATGTAGAATCCAGCTAGTAGCTGGTTCGCAGCTCGTTTACCGTAGGGTCAGTATAGTAAGTACCCATATGGTAACCGACGAAGTAAGCAACTACGCAAGGCAGGGTGGTTCGCAGCTCGTTTACCGTAGGGTCAGTATAGTAAGTACCCATATAGTAACCGACGAAGTAAGCAACTACGCAAGGCCAATCGCCACCTCCAGTACTGCAGGGGTATAAGTTTGTTTTTTTCTTTTTAGCGCAAGCAAATAAAAGTTTTTTTGTAAAGGGCTTTTTTACTTTTAATTTATTTGTTTTTGTGCAATCAAATAAAAGCTAGTTTTTTAAAAGGACTTTTTTCCTTTTAATTTATTTAGAACTCAGCTTCATACAAGATCGGGACCAGAATAGAAGGAAGACTTGATTGTTTGAAGATTTTGAAAAACATAATCTACGCTGATTATGGGCATAAATATACAATTTGAGCACGTTAGTGAGTAAGAATAGGATGAAGTATTGTCGTAGCTTACAGATGAATACGTAGACTGAAACAATTTGCCAATATCGGACTCATTAAAAGCGAAAATGAAGTCAAGATGAAGGCAACATGCAAACTGGAATTAATTCATTTGGGGTTATCATGGAACTCGTTTTTGTAACGATCTAGGTACTTCTTGTAGTATTGGGAAGTGTGAGTTATGAAGTCAGAACGCGCGGTATCTTGAATGGTTTACTTGCATTCCTGACCTGTTCAATTTCTTAAAAAGACTGGACTTGCAGTTTTTCCAAGCCAACCAAGGAGGCTTATGAGAAAGCTCAGGAGAGGGAAATGAAGGCACATACATATCGAAAACCGAGGCGAGTATGCCGTATAACTGTTCAACAATGTTCCATTTCAGGACCTGGCAATAAAGGAGCCGATGCTTCCAAAACAACCTCGAGTGTAGGGTGATAAGCGTTTTCAGGACTGCAGAGAGGGTCAATTCTAGAGACGTATGCACTAGTGAACTTCGACGCAAAAATAACGTACAGGATTTTATCGAGGAGTTCTGAATTGAGTTCAATTGTCCCAAGGAGAGGTCGATAAGGCCATGTTCCAACTCATGAGGTATAGTGGAAAAAAGAACATTTTAATAAGGTGATGACTTTCAGGAAATGGCAGGCAGGTTAAAGTCGCCCATAACATTAAGAACATACATGCCCGTACGTATAGACGTATACAAAGCAGGGACCAAAAATAATGATTTTGTTTTTAATAAAAAAAATACCCACTTTTAGTAGACGTTGAAAGAAATGAGTTAAACCAAAATCTTTAGCTTTGTGCATGCTATGCATATCCGCATTTAAAAATTCGGATTTTTATTATTTTCTTCAAAGATAATGATTATTTTTGATTTATATTATTTTGATCAAAAATAATCATTATTTCTGAGGCTAAATAATTTTTTATTTGTCTTTGATTGGTCTGAACTCTACTCATGCATAGACATGGCTGATGCCATTAATATTTTTTATACCGCAATTAAATAATTTTTTAATTCTTGTGTTCCGATGTACTATCCGTCTATCTCCAATAAACCACCTTGGTTTAGTAAAGACAACTACGAAAAGTTAAGTCCAGACTTTATAGGAAATATAAAGACACCGGTTCTTAATCTTTTTTTTCTAAGATTAAAAATTCACCGTGCTTAACGCACAGTGTTATAAAAATTATTTTATCCGTTTTAAGGTCCAGTTCTCGCAGGACCCGAAACAGTTTTTTAATTTTATTAACACTAAGCGTAAAATCCAGGGACCGTAACCATTATAAGTTTTATCAAAAAAATCGAGTGGTAATGATTATATTTAAATTTTTGCTTTTTTCCTTAAAGTTAATCATTATAATTGAGCAAAAAAAAAAAAAATATAAAATTTAATAATTTTTTTGATTAAATAAAATAAAATCAAAAAATTATGATTATTATGGTCTTTTATTTCAATCCACTCAAAATAAAAGGCCGCTGAGTATTAAAGCTTCTGTGTTGAACTTTTCGCCTTATCCTTGGTATGGGACCTCAGGACTACCCCCAGTTTTAATTTCAATTTTCTAAAAAATACTTTAAAAAAAAAAATATTTTTTTATTTCAATAACTTTTATTTTAAATTTAAAAAAATATTTTTTAAAGTATTTTTTAGAAAATCGAAATTAAAACTGGGTGTAGTCCTGAGGTCCCATACCAAGGATAAAAAATAATATTGTCGAATAGTTCAACACAGAAGCTGTAATACTCAGCGGCCTTTTATTTTGAGTGGATTAAAATAAAAGGCCATAATAACCATTATTTTTTGATTTTTTTTTTTTAATCAAAAAAATTATTACATTTTATTTTTTTTTTTTGCTCAAATAAAATGATTATTGTTGAAGAGAAACGTAAAAAAGCTGAAATTTAAAAATCATATCGGAAATGCAAAGAGTGAACAAAAAGGATGATTTTGGTGTCAACCATTTTTACCTAGATCTGTTGAAAGTGGATGATTTTTTTGTTTAAAAAATTTTAAATAACCCTTATTTACGGTCCCTGGTAAAATCTACTTCTTATTCTTCCTCGCTTTATTTTGAAAGGCAATAGCCGATCTATTTTCCCAGTTTTTCCAAACGACCTTTTTTACTTCAACACGTTCAACACACCCTTATTCTTACACCATGACCAAGTTGAATGTTATATTTAGTCCTGTTATAACAGACAATTCGTTGTATTTGCATCTTAACCGTGTAAAGCCCGTTCTTTCGCCAGGACCCGACGGAATTCTCCTAAAAGGATAACAAATTGGAGGCCAGCAGTTATAGAGGTATCTTTAAGTGGTCGGCTATTCCTAAGCTTTTTAAAAATGTTATTACTTCCCATATGCATCACCTTTGAAGGTCAGTTATATCTCCGTGTCAACACGGATTTATGAAATGAAGATCAACAACTACCTAGCTTTTGGAGTTCACCTCATTTGTGATGAAGGTCTTTAAAATAAGCTTGCAAACAGATGTAATTTATACTGACTTTGGTAAAGCATTTTACTCTGTAAATCAATCACTTCTAGTTCGGATTCTTGATTTGTTAGGATTTCCTGTTGATCTTCTGAGATGAATTTTATCTGAATGGCAGGACACTAAGAGTCCTCTTTAAAAATTATCGTTCTAAACGTCTCCGAGTTACCTTTGGTGTCCCACAA
The DNA here is from genome assembly GCA_018150695.1 of Drosophila oshimai. Lineage (NCBI taxonomy): Eukaryota > Metazoa > Arthropoda > Insecta > Diptera > Drosophilidae > Drosophila > Drosophila oshimai. The sequence continues at coordinate 81,095 of JAECWM010000268.1, read as the reverse complement.
GGGATCCACCTTGGTCCGCATTTATTGACTTTATTTATTAATGACCTCCCCATTATTATAAATCATTCTCACGAACTTAACTACACAGATGATGTTATGGATGTTTCCAGCCATTCCGACTTACAATCCGATCTGAACAGTTTTTATAACTGTAAACGGTTTTAAATGTATGCTGATGACTTTTTGTAGAGTAAATCCTTATTTAGCAACTTACACGCTTAGCGGGAAATCTTTAGATAGAACAACTCAGGGTGACGATCTTGGCATCCTTTTGGACCCAAAGCTTAGGTTTTCAGACCACATTTCATCCATGGTGAGTTAAGCCAGGGGAGTGCTTGGATTTATAAGAAGGTGGTCGAGGGAGTTTGATGTTCCCTATATCACCAAAACCTTATTTCGCAGTCACATTGAACCACCTAAAAAAACTTTTGGCTTTACAGCTCCTTAACTGGGATACAAAAGTTAACTTACCTTCCTTTTCTAGCAGATTACTTTAATTAATTTACTCTCCTTAGCTAGCCGTAGAACGATACTTGGTTTCGTTTTTATGTATAATCTTATTTGTGGTGAAATTGATAGCACCGCCTTGGTGGGTTAGCTAAATTTTTCTGTCCCAAGTAGATTAACTTCTAGAAATTTCAGAGTATTATGTTCTGACTATAATAGACTTTACCCTATCATAAAAAATTCTGACTGATGTCCAAAAATACCTGCTTTGTTTTGGGAACATTATTTGAATTACAGTGCGAATATACCTAAAGCTTTTTTTATGCCAACAATTCAAACAAACGTTTGAACGTTTTTTAATGAAAAATTTTTATATTCAGTACTCGAAAAGTAAGAGAGAATATATTTTGCACGCAGATCAAGTTTGTTTCAAAACTTGACCACGCCCCTTTTAACGCCCACAAACTATGCACGCGGGTCACATTTGCTTTTATTAAGTCACAAAGACGCAACCCGTAACAGAAAACTAAGCAAACAACAATTTCATTAAGCTTTTCTTTCGTCGGGGCTTACAATGGGTATTGTTGTTGCCTTGTTCTCGACTCTACACGGCGTCCATACATGTGTGCGTGTGTTTTTTTTATTTGCATTGGTAAGGGCACAGCTGTAAGACAATTTTGAGCACCCCTGATCTACATACATATGTTTTTATATAAGTTAACACAAAACAAATTCGCAAGCGAAATTGGAAACGCGCATCCGGGATTGCACCAGCAAGTAGAAGTGCAAGGGCAACTTCCCGGCTTCGGTCAATAACTCCAAAAAGTGCCGACCGCAGCGTCTGGCCCACTTCCCGCTGCAGCGACGACAACAGGAAAGCTCCGACGTCGGCAGAGGCAGCGACGGTATAAATATGGCAATTTTTGCAAACTTTATTTCAGTTCCAATTTTTATATTAATAAAGACGGACCAAGTGTTCAAAATTTATAATTTTTTTTAACCGATAAACCCAATCGTGTTTAAATGGCGCCCGACGTTTAAGGGTCCTGTCCGCGGAAATATCCTTGGTATCGAATCAAAGTAACACTCGTAAGAGCACCCCATAGGCTGCCCGGGTTCCACCGATCCGAAAAATAAGTCGCGAATCCAAAAATCACCTGCAAGTGCACCCCATAGGCTGCCCTGGTAACACCGGAAAAAAGGCGCACCAAAGGAAAGGCAAACACTGTGGACGACCCATCAAAAAAGGACTCACTTACATCAGACTACAGGCGATCGCCGTAGACAACTGGAAAACTGTCAACTGTCAGGAAAAGGTACCCCAGTAGCAAGGAGCAAAAAGGAGCAAAAGGATGTAAAGGTTCAGGATGTATTTTATTTTTCTGTAAGCTAACTTTTAATTACCAATCAAAAACCTTAAAGAAATCTTTTTAAACAAAAGCTAAAACAAAGGCAAAAAAGCTACAACAAAAGCAATAACAGCTAAAACAAAGCAATAAAAGCTAAATAAAAGCAAACAAACGCACAAAACAAACGCACAAACGCAATCTAAAATTTACAAAAAATTTTTAACCTAAGAATTTACATTTAACACACAACCCTACACATTTCTACACATACAAAAAATATTCAATTTACTTTTTCCACAAAAAACAAAAAATATTTAATTTACTTTTTCCACAAAAATTAGGCCCCCGGTGCTTAACAATAGTGGAGTACAAGCCCCTGATTTAAACCAAGTCCCAGCAAACTTAGCTAATATGCAAGCCCAAATACAAGAAATAGTAGAGAGAATTTTAAATCAAAAATTAAACCCATATTCAGTACCGCTACTCGATCAAACCTATACGGCTAATGCAAATAATATGAATAAATTTGACAGAGTCCCTGACATAGTGAAAAGCCTCAGGGAATTTTCTGGCCAAGCAGGAGAATTCAGCTCTTGGAGGAAGAGTGTAGAGAGAATAATAAAAATATATTCATTAACAGAATGTTTCCCCAGGTACTATTCAATTTTAAATGTTATTAGAAACAAAATAGTAGGTAATGCAGACTCAGTTTTAGAATCATATAATACACCACTAAACTGGACAGCAATCTCCAAATGTTTAACAGCACACTACGCTGATAAACGAGACGTTACGACTTTAGAATATCAAATGACTTCGTTAGTACAGGGTAATCAAACCACAGCGGATTTCTACCAACAGGTCTATACTCACTTATCACTCATCTTGAACAAAATTTCATGCATGGAAATGGGAAGAGAATCAATCGACCTTTTTGCCAAGTCTTACAGAGACAAGGCGCTTGATACATTTATTAGAGGTCTTAACGGCGACTTGCCTAGACTGCTAGGTACCAAAGAGCCGACAGATCTTCCATCTGCACTCCAACTATGCGAAAGACTAGAAAATCAAAATTTCAGAACCAATTACGCCAATAATAATCAAAACAACTCAAGAAAATTTGATGGACCTACTAAAGGACCTGCCTTACCAAAAAAATTCGTACAGCAACCATTCAACGCAGCTAGACAACCATTTATCCCACATTTAGCTCACGTTCCACAGACCCCGAAAACGACAGCCTATTTTCCACAGCAGCAAATGCAATTCAGTGGACATCGTCAACAATATTCTGCTTACCCAGCAATACAGCCACCACGTCCATTGGCTCCAAAGCCACAGCCTAAACCAGAACCTATGGACATAGATAAAAGTCTACAGACAAGACAAATAAATTATATGAACAGACCAAATAACGGACTGCAGGGAAAACTACCACCACCTCAAATGACAACCGGACTGGTAGATAAAAAACAGAGAAATTTTCACATAAACACTGAACAAGAACCACCATTAGAAAATACCGACCAATTAACGGAAACTGACGAGACAGCAGCCGATTACTACGCGGAAATTCCAGATTTCGAACAAGAAACAGAGGAAACCGAATATACTGGCCTTTATTTTTTAGAGTAGAATCCTCTTCATTACCTTACTTTCAATGTAAAACCGGTGATGGAGAGATGATCAAAATTTTAATAGACACCGGCTCTAATAAAAATTATATCCAACCGCGACTGGTAAAAAAACCAATCGAAAATAATAAATCTTTTACGTAAGCTCCATAGCCGGAGATGTCCATATCACACACCACACAATTGCCAACCCATTTGACTTAAAAGATACATTTGTTAAATTTTTTATACTACCCTCATTAAAATCTTTCGATGCTATTATAGGAAATGACACACTTCGCAAAATCAGCGCTCAAATAAATATGCAGGAAGGTTACATTTCAATTAAAAACAAACGTAGAATTAAAATAAAACCGCTAGATTCTCCCGAAGTCAACAAGTTAAATATTCGAATAGAGCATATAACAGAAACACAAAAGAAATATTTAAAAATTATTTGCTTAAAATTTCTAAACTTATTCGGCGACCCGGACGAAAAACTGACATACACAACAAAAGTAGAAGCCACTATAAGAAGTACAAACGAAAGTCCAATATACTCGAGGCACTACCCATACCCAGAAGCTCTTAGGCCAGAAGTTGAAAAGCAAATACAAGAGCTACTCGAAAACGGCGTAATTAGACCTTCAAGGTCCCCATATAATTCTCCAATATGGATTGTACCCAAAAAATGTATGCCTCCGGACAGAAAAAACATAGAATGGTGATCGACTATAGGAAGCTTAACTTGGTCACTATTCCAGACAGATATCCTATACCAGACATTAACAATGTACTGGCACAACTTGGACAAAATAAATTCTTTTCTGTTTTAGACCTTAAAAGTGGATTTCACCAAATCCCACTCAGACAATCAGATATAGAAAAAACGGAATTTTCAGTAAATCAAGGCAAATATGAGTTTACCAGACTCCCGTTTGGACTTAAAAATGCCCCTTCCATTTTCCAAAGAGCGCTAGATGACATTCTTAGAGAACATATAGGAATTAGGTGCTACGTCTACATTGACGACATCATTATCTTCAGTAAAAACGAAGAAAATCATCTAAAAGACATAGAGATTGTATTTAAGATTCTCGAAGACGCAAACATGAGAATTCAGTTAGATAAATGCGAATTTTTTAAGAAAGAAGTTGAATTTTTAGGATTTCTAGTAGCAGATACCGGAATTAAGAAAAACCCGGAAAAGGTGAGGGCAATCGTCGAGTTCCCCAAACCAAAGACACTTAAAGACCTTCGCTCCTTTTTAGGACTGTCAGGGTTCTACCGTCGCTTCATTAAAGATTACGCAAAGCTTGCAAAGCCCCTAACAGCCCTTTTAAGAGGGGAAGAGGGCCGAGGCCGTATCTCAGAAAATGCCTCAAGCAAAACTCTGATCGAGCTTGGCAAAGAGGCTAGAGAAGCATTTAGAAAATTAAAACAAACCCTCGCCTCCGAGGAGGTAATGTTATCATATCCAGACTACAATAAAGAATTTCAATTAACTACCGACGCTTCAGACTATGCTATCGTTGCCGTATTGGCCCAAGAAGACAAACCTATAATGTTTATTTCTAGGACTATAAGTAAGGCAGAAGAAAGTTATGCCCCTAACAAAAAGGAAATGCTAGCTATAACTTGGTCTATACAGACTCTTCGAAATTTTCTGTACGGTCCGACCAAAGTAAAAATATTTACAGACCACGAATCTCTCACACACCCAACTAACCCAAAAAGCCGTAACGATCAGTTGAAAAGATGGAAAGCAATTCTAGAGGAGTACAACCACGAACTGATCCACAAACCTGGCAAGGCAAACGTTGTTGCTGATGCTCTGAGTAGACTTCCCATTCAAACGCGAGGAGAAATAAACACACTAACAGGCACTATTCACAGCAGTTCTAGTTCTCCTGAGAGACTAATACCAATGGCAGAAGAACCAGTTAATGTTTTTAAAAATCAAATAATATTATATTTAGGAAACACGCCCTCCTATAAATTCGAACTTGTTTTTCCAACGTACCATAGACACATTATTACAGAACCAATTTTTAATTCAGAAATTTTATTAAAAATTTTAAAAGATAGACTCAACCCCTCTGTCATTAACGGAATTCATACGGACGAAAAAACTTTAGGTCAACTTCAGGAAATCTATCCACCTTTCAATAAATATAAAACTAGATTCTCAAGCAGACTAGTTAAAGATTTAAAAAATGAAACTGATCAAGAGAATGCAATTATAACAGAGCATAGAAGAGCACATAGAAATAGCAATGAAAACAAACAACAAATGTTAAACAAAGTTTACTTTCCACACATGAGGGCCAAAATAATAAAATTTGTAAAAGAATGCCAAATTTGTAAAGAACAGAAATACGAAAGACACCCCAAAAAACCAGAGTTACAAAAAACACCAATACCACAATACCCAGGTCAAATTATTCATGTTGATTTTTACCTCACATGCAAACAAGTCGTTTTGACTGCAATAGACAAATTTTTAAAATTTGCACAGGCTAGGATAGTCAAATCTCGAGCAACTCAAGACATTAAAGAACCTTTAAAAGAATTATTAATCAATTTTGGTATACCAGAAATGATAGTAATAGATAATGAGAAATCACTTGGTTCGGCTCCCGTAATGCGGATGCTACAAGATTAGTTTAAAATCGAAGTTTACAAAACACCTCCATATAACAGTTCTGCAAATGGCCAAATCGAACGTTTCCATTCAACACTGTCAGAAATTATTCGGTGCCAAATGGCCGATAAAGTACACGCTTCGCTAAAAGACCTTATAGATAGATCAGTTGTCAAATATAATTATTCAATACACTCAACCACTAACAGAAAACCTGTTGACTTATTTTTTGGAAGAAAGGTAGCACTTAACCCTAAACTACAACAAACAGAGAGACAAAAAATCACAGAGAAAATTACGACCACTCAGGAAAAAGACCTAACATACCATAACAAAAGTAGAGATCAAATAAAAAAATATTCCCCCGGTGATGAGATATTCGTTCAAAATAATAAAAGATTAGGTACAAAACTATCCGCCAGATATAAAAAGAAACCGTAAAAGAAGACAGAAACACCACAGTACTAACAGAAAGTGGAAGAATTATTCATAAACAACTTATTCGAAATTAAATCACAATTACAGAACCCTTTTTACTGCGTGCGCTGATTCAGATTAATTCATATTCAGATTAATTCATATTATTGACATAGAAGAATACGAAAAAACACTTGAAAAAATTAATTACACTGCTAAATATAAACTAAAAACATACGACCCAATATTGCCATTTATAACTGAAGAAATTAGAATTTCAAAAAATGTAATTAATAACCTCAAGATAAGGAGATGAAGAGGTAAATGAAGTAATAAAAACACTGGATCAAGACCAGTTGCCATACACTAATTTTGAAGAAGCCATGAAAATAGCAGAAGTAAGCGTAGCAAGCAATGGGCCAACACTTATTTATATCATCAAAATTCCTATAACAATTTGCATACTAAGCATTCACCCGAGGTAGACGTTTTTCCGATCGCTCCGCCGGGTGAACGGGAAAACTAACTTATTTAAAAATAAAAATATACCAATAAATAGCGAAAAGACGCTGGCAGCAATGCCAAACAACAAGGGCTCTCTTCCCTAACAAATCTAATAACAAATACAAAGATTTAAATAAATTAAACTAAATAACAATGCCTGCGGGTACGTTATTGAAAAGTGCCAACAGCAAGCCAGTGAGTCAAAGTCGTGTACAACAACAACAACAGCAAGACGCGCGTCGACTGTCTTCGCTTCAACTGTCTTCGTCTTCGAAAAATAAAGCATACCTATCAATTGTCTCTTCGGAGACACTAAATAACGCAACAACAAGTGCAATTTCGCCGCCCGCTGCTGAGAGAGCTCGGTCTCTTTCGCCAGCAGTATTTGCCAACCTAAGCTGCGCTGCTCCAACGCAGTCATGGAGCTCGCAATGCCCTTCCCCCCTTCCACCTATAGACGCACCGACTACATCAGCTTGTGCACCCACGAATACGGTGCCCTCAATAACAACTGTCGTATCGACTACAACAACAACAACTTCAACATCGACCAACGTGTGGCCGATTTTGGCATCGCGAGCAACACTCGCTTCTGCTGCAGAGCTCTCACAATCTACGCTCGTACAGACTGGGATCGATCGGTATGTACAAATAAAAAGAAAACTTAGTCCGCAAAAAGCTAGAGAAGCAAATTTGCCTAAACTTACGAAAACTTCAAACTACACCACTAAGGCAACTTCTGAAAACAAATTTGCCATACTTGGCGAGCTCGAAAAAGATGAGGGCCAACCACCCCAAGCCATTAAAATTGTAAAGCCACCACCTATGTACATTAGAGATCAAAATTGTTCAGATCTAATTAATAAACTTAAGCAAAAAATTGGGCAAAACAACTTTTATGTTACTATTTTAAAAGAGGAAATATATCTGAAACCAAGCTCCAGATTACCAATGAAGCCAACTACCGCTCAGTGACCAACTTCTTGGACAGTGAGCGTGTCAATTATTACACCTACCAACTTAAAAGTAGCAAAGGACTTCAAGTTGTAATAAAGGGTATCGAGTCAACCGTCCCGACAGCTGATATAGCTGAAGGACTTAAAGAAAATGGTTTTGACGTTAAAAACGTTATGAACATAACCAATAGGGCGAAAATTCCTCAGCCACTCTTCAAGATTGAACTCAAACCAGACGCGACTACTCTGAAGAAAAACGCAGTGCACCCCATATACAAACTGCAATACCTACTCCATCGAAGAATAACCGTAGAGGAGCCGCATAAACGAAACGGCCCGGTACAGTGTACAAACTGCCAAGAGTTTGGGCACACAAAAAGTTATTGCACTTTGCGATCAGTCTGTGTTGCCTGTGGCGACCTGCACTGTATAGAAGCTTGCACGGGTAACAAAGAAGACCCAGCACTGAGAAAATGTAGCAACTGTGGTGGAAACCACACTGCTAATTACAGGGGCTGCCCCGTCTATAAAGAGATCAAGAGTCGGCTCAACCAAAGGCGCCAACAACCAACCTCCGCCCAACAGGTTGCTCAGCCAAATTTTTACATTCCTTCGCAAACCTTCCCGGAGTCACTTTCGCGGCTGCACTTCGATACCCTGGAATGTCGCCTACAAGAACCGCTCAGCCCGAAGCATTACCGCCCCTCCCGCCCATACCAAAACCAAAATATACCCCGCTTCCAGAGCAAAACGCTCAAAGACCAACTCAACCTAATAACCAACAAAACCAGACTTACACTCCACAAATACAAAACAGCATCGAAGCTAATTTAGCTACACTCACGAACATCATGCTCTCAATGCAAGGTACCCTCCAGGAACTAGTGCGAAACCAGAACATCCTTATGGAACTTCTAATCAAACAAAAGTCAATTTAAATGGATCCCTTAAGAATATGCTTTTGGAACGCTAACGGTGCTTCGCAGCACAGACTTGAACTTCTACAGTTCTTAAACACCCAGGACATCGATATCATGCTCCTCTCAGAAACGCACCTAACCAATAAAAACAATTTCCATCTCACTGGCTACATCTTCTATGCAACCAACCACCCAGACGGCAAAGCTCACGGAGGCACCGGAATCCTTATCAAACAGCGCATTAGGCATCATCCTCTGGAGGCGTTTGCTTACAACCACATACAGGCCACATCCCTACGAATCAACATAACCAGCGGTCCAGTCACCCTATCGGCTGTGTATTGTCCCCCACGATTTAATATTTCAGAAAATGAATTTCTAGGCTTTTATAACTCATTGGGCAACTGTTTTATAGCTGCCGGTGACTATAATGCGAAACACCACTACTGGGGCTCTCGTCTTATTAACCCCAAAGGACGCCAATTATACAACGCTATTATCAAACCCGGTAATAAGCTAGATTTTGTTTCACCAGGCACTCCCACATACTGGCCAGCCGATCCGAACAAAAAACCAGACATTATCGATTTTGCTGTAACTAGGAAAGTGCCGTCCAGGCTGATACATGTTGAAACCCTGGCGGAACTGACATCTGACCACTCGCCTGTTTTACTCTGTCTATCTGAACATCCACAGTTTGTAGAACGACCCCAATTTCTGACATCCAATAAAACAAACTGGCTAAAGTATAAAAAATATATAAGCTCACACTTTGAAATCGAACCTAAAATCTCCTGTGAAGCTGATATTGAAGACTCACTTAAGCATATAACGGATGTTATGTCCTCTGCTGCCAAACACTCTACACCCAAACTTCCAGGCCCATCCCCCCCAAAAACTACACGTACAAATACACAGATTCAGTTACTTCTTCAAGAAAAGCGGCGACTTCGCCGAGACTGGCAGGCACACCGCTCCCCAGCCACTAAACAAAGGTTTAATGAAGCTTGTCGGAAGTTGTCTAAAGCTTTATTAACTGAAAAGAATCAGACTCAACGTGCCTATATAGCGCAACTTTCGCCCACCAGCAACAAATTTCCACTCTGGAGAGCGCACCCAAACATTCAACCACCAATAGAACCCGATTTTCCAATTCGATCACCAACAGGTGGGTGGGCCCGTAGTGACGAGGAAAAAGCCAACATATTCGCCTCTTACTTAAAAAATGTCTTCCAACCTCATCCGCCGACAAACCAATTCACTTTACCAAGCATCTCACCAGCGGAGCCTTCCCCCACAATAACCCTTGAAACAAGCACAATCATAAAAGCCATCGCAGAACAGATGAATCCAAAAAAAGCCCCTGGCCATGATTTAATTTCGCCTAAAATGATAATTGAATTGCCTCTATGCGCAGTCAAAAGCATAACCACCATATTCAACTCAATTCTTAAATGGGGCTATTTTCCCACACAATGGAAAAAGTCTGTTATTACAATGATACCAAAACCAGGCAAAGACAAATCCCAACCTTCGTCATACAGGCCCATTAGCCTCCTTCCCTGCCTATCAAAGCTATTAGAAAAGCTGCTTTTGTGCCACCTCAGAACACACCTCCAAAACGACAGAGCGATCCCCCTGCATCAGTTCGGCTTCAGGGAAAAGCACGGAACTACCGAACAGGTAAATCGCATAACAGCTGAAATACGCACAGCGTTTGAATGCAGGGAATACTGCAGTGCTCTATTCCTGGACGTTTCTCAAGCCTTCGATCGCGTTTGGATTGACGGTCTGGTTCATAAAATCAAGACTGTCCTACCACAAAACACCCACAAATTACTTGAATCTTACCTTAAAGACAGAGTATTTACTGTCAGATGCAAAAATTTCTTCTCCGCCAACCACAAAATCGAAGCTGGAGTACCCCAAGGAAGTGTGCTCGGACCGATCTTGTATGTCCTATACACGGCCGACATTCCCACAAGCAGCCAGACAACTCTATCCACCTTTGCTGATGACACAGCTATAACCAGTCGTTCAAAATGTCCAAAAACCGCAACAGCGTATTTAAAAAACCACCTGGGGGCCGTAGAAAAATGGCTAGCAGATTGGCGCATACAAGTCAACGAACAAAAATGCAAACATATTACGTTTACACTTAATCGGGCAACCTGCCCACCACTGGCCCTAAACAACAAAGAAATCCCCCGAGTCGACGAAGTCACATACCTGGGCATCCACTTAGACAGGCGGCTTACCTGGAGAAAGCACATTGAAGCGAAGAAGATCTCCCTAAAACTCAAGGCCAACAGTTTCCACTGGCTCATCAATTCCCGCTCACCCCTGCCACTGGAACACAAGGTACTTATTTACAACTCCTGTTTAAAGCCAACCTGGATGTACGGGTCCGAACTCTGGGGAAACGCAAGCAGTAGCAACATAGAAATCATCCAACGAGTACAATCGAAGATACTGCGAACAATAACTGGGGCCCCCTGGTATGTTCGCAACGCAAATATCCATAGGGACCTGGATATTAAACCCGTTAAAGAAGAAATTGATAGTAAAGTTTCAAAGTACTCGCCTAGGATTTCACCAGCAGCTCAGGCGAGAAGACCTGCGCCGCAGGTGTTCCCAGCCAGAGAGCGTGGTGTGCCAGCAGGAGCTACCCTGCCAGCACGTCAACCTCTCGCGTCTGATAGGCCACAATCTATCAGACAGCTGAAAAAACATGTAGCCCTTCCAGCCCTAGGATAGCTCAGAGGACTGGATGACCCAAACAGGCGTGGCCTGCCAGAGTCAAAAGTCGAGTGGTACCTCAGGTACCTCATGCATGAGGGAGCAACCGGCACTTGGAGCAGCACCGGCTGGCAAACGGCTGAACACCAGCCACACACCACCCACAGACACCCCCAAGAGGTCCAGACACGGCAGAGAGCTTCTCTGCTCCGCAGACAATGGTGCGCGCCAGCTTGGGCGGCATGCCGATGGCTCCATAAAGGTCACCCAGCTGCGCCCACAACGCATTGTAGGGGTGTTTCTGGGCTACCTGCAGCAGCTTGGCCCGCTGCTCGACATCCTCACGGGCCCCTAGGCAAGATGGACCTAGCACCTCAGCGGCAGCAGAGGTAGAGAAGGCAAAGGTGCAGGCAAAGAAGAACCGACTACCGCCGGAGGACGACCCTACGCGTCCGACATACGCGGAGGCTGCCAAAAAACGACGGAGCTGGTGCACTCCTTGTGGTAGGGATGGACCAGACCGGAAGGGATGAGATAGTGGAGTGTTACCACCAACTCAACTTCCGGTATGGCGACGTTCCCGTGACCGTTCAGAAAAAGACCAGGAAAGCTCCGGAAGAAACGTCCAGCGAAGACACCTGTGAGGCTGTCGAGGATACCCTCGAACCACTGAGTGTGGAGCCGACGTCGTAGAGTGGGGAGCAGGATGATCAATATGCCGCGAGCATGGAGATTGGGGACGACCAAGGGGATGGACACCCCATGTCATCCCAAGAGCTGGCCCAGGCGCTCCTCCTGGATGACAGCTGCGAGGAGGCAGAGGTCACCGGGATAGACGGTGGTGGAGAGAATGGCTCTCTCTTTTCACCAGACATCACGGAGCATCAAAACTGATGGCTGCAACAAGCAGCACTCGGCTGGCCCAGGTGAACATCCACCGTGCCAAAGCAGCATCTACTGTCTTGGCAAGGAGGTTTACCACCCAACACCTTGGGCTAGCCCTTGTACAGGAACCATGGTGGCACCATGGTATAAAAGCCCTGTAAAGGAAAGATACGACGGTAATATGCGATCCAGGAGGACTACCTCCCAGATCATGCATTGTTATAAGGAAAGAAATCAATTACAGTATCTTTTCAGAATTCCTGAGCAGGGACTGTGTCCTTATAGCCATCGACGGCACAGGAGCTGCACCGAAGCTAGCAGTGGTCTCCGCCTACTTCGCTGGGGAGGAAGCCTGTCCGCCGCCAGAAATACTCGGACTAGTGGACCACTGCCGGAAGAGTTAAATACCCCTCATCATAGGATATGACGCCAACGCACATCATGTGATTTAGGACAGCACGGATGTTAACAACAGAGGTGAGCAACTACTAGAATTTATTTTAAGCAATAACCTAGAGATTTGTAATGTCGGCTCAACGCCGACATTTGTTACCAAGGTAAGAGAAGAGGTGCTAGACATAACTTTGGCAACCAATTCAATCAAACTCCACATTAAGAACTGGCATGTGTCACCAGAAGAATCCATGTCCGACCACAGGACCCCCAAAACCACCCCCTGGATCCGCGCCTGGCTAAAACTGGAACGGATAGTAATATAGCCCTAAAGAAAGGTAATAACACCTTTAATTCCACGGATCGGGAGAAATTACAACTTCTTTTTGACACGCATTTCCCGGGAAGTACTCCCATTACGGGAAACATTTTGCGTGATCATCATTGAACCCCTAGGACAGTAGCAAGTGAAACCTAAATAAGCTATTGGAACCTTCCAACTAGAGATGCAAAACCATCGATGGTTAAAACAATATTATCGATGGTTTAGTTTATGGCGATATATCGATGGTTTTATTTCACCATCGTACAACGATATACCATCACTTCAAGACTGACGCGCTAAAAAGTTCTAAGTTTTTTGTGAAAAAAAGGGTTTATATATTTTATTAATTTTGTAGTTTTCAATTAGTTTAATTTAAAATTGGTGGTTCCTCGCGAAAATAATGTTTTATTTTAAATAAACTAAAAAATAAATGTAAAAAATAGAAAAATAGTGCAATTATTTTCGATTATCGCTAAATAATTTACGATAATCGATGGTTCAAACCATCGATGGTCTGACCATCGATGGTTTTGCAACTCTACTTCCAACCATTTACGTCACCTGGATTAGATAGGATCTCTCCATTCTTCTTACAGCAGGGGCAGGAGCTACTCCTAACCCGCTTAAGAAGATTAATGGTAAGCAGGCTAGCCCTTGGTTATATCCCAAGTGCATGGTGCAGCGCTAGGTTGGTAGTAGTAGTAGTAGTTCTTTATTTATAAAAAATACATTAAGGAAACGGCATTACAAAAGTACAATTTAAGTGATTTACATATTTTTACAAACAAGAAAAAAGGAATAGATACTTATCGACTTGGTTATTATAACCGTCTGTCGATCTCCGCTTTCCCAGAGTCCAAACTGTTTAGTGTACTACACCTGATTTCCCGGGTCTTCCCCAGATATCAGATCGTTCCACCATACAGTTCAGAACTAGGTGAGCGGAGTTACTAGAAAATATTTAAAAATCTTCCATCAAAATGTTGTTGCGATATTTGAGTGCCTGGCTGATGTAGTTGGATAGAGCCGTCCAACAGTGCCCATCCAGCGCGGTGTACACATCCTGCGGTTGCAGCTGCTCTTTCCCAAAATGCAGCAGGCGAATCTCCCGCAAAATGGGGCAGCGTCCTATGAAGTGCACGACGTTTTCCTGCTCCCTCATGTTGCAGATCGGGCACACAGTGTCGCTTGCTGTCACGTTCGGAATAAAGCTTAAAGGGAGAATTTCTCCTCTGGCCATGAAAATGGTGCGGATCTTCTCCACAGGGAAAGCGTCGTTGAAATAATTACAAGCGCCCAGATCATATTCAAGATCCCTATGAGTCAGCCGAGTTGCACTTCTCCTTGATTCTGTTTTGAACTGAGTCCTATAGTTTTCGTCCATTTTAAGCAGAATTCTTTTCGACCATTGCGGCCACTGTGAAGGTTCATCCAACTGAAGTCTTTTACTGTGGGTCTCCGCAAGCGACCTATTGCTTTCGCTCCTGCAGCATATAATTGGCTAAAATGTATGGCAGTCTATGTTCGGGCATGCTTAAAACCTTTTGCATATACCTAAAGTGCATATCAGCTGTAAAAATATGCAGCGGCGACAGGCCGGTTTCCAGGTACAGCATTCTATTCGGGGTAAATCTGGGCAGGCGAAAAATCTTTTTTAGGAAAAACCTTAACAGGCTTTCGACTTCTTCATAAGGGTCGATGCCTCAGACCTGCGCGCCGTAACAAAGGATTGACCGCATTGCTGCACTGAAGAGTTTGAACTTGCTACTAATTGAAACGTCTTTTTTACCCAACAGCGATTTCCATGTGCAATTTATGGCCAGTTTTGCGTCTCTGAGCTTCTCCTGTAAATGGTGATTAAATCGCCCGTTGTGATAAATCCAAACTCCCAAATATTTATAGGACTTCACAATGTCAAGCTCCGTGGTTCCTAATCTCCATTGTTCGGCTTGTGCTAGCCTTCGCCAGTGCTTTTTGAAAATTAGAACTTTTGACTTCTCCGTATTTACTTGCAGTCCCCACAACAGGCAGTACTTGTGTAGAGCATTTATCATCGTTTGCAGTTCGGCGGGTAAATCGGCGAGAATAACAATGTCATCTGCGTACAAAAGCGCCTTAATCGCGCATCCTCCTATATAAATGCCGCAAGGCAGATGATCCGTGATGTCGTTTAAAAAAAGAGAAAACAGAAGAGGGCTGAGTAGACATCCTTGCTTGACTCCGGCTTCGGTGGGAAACCACTCGGATAATTGTTCACCATCCCATACTGCTGCCAAGTTATCCGTGTACAAACTCTGAAGAACGTTTAGGAATTTTGAAGATATACCAATATTGCTGAGCTTGTATGTCAGTGTTCTTCTGTCTATGGAGTCAAAAGCAGCCCTGAAATCTACAAAAAAAAGCACATAACTTTTTTCCGCTGTCAATACCTTGCTATACTAGATTTTTTTTTTTTTTTAAACTTTTATTTGTTTATTGAATCTTCTCTAGAAGAGACTTACAATAAGTGTTCAAATCTTAACCTATACTATATTATAATTGTTAATTGGTTAATGGCCCTAAGTTGGGCAGGAGTGGACGGTCGTTGCGCTGTAACCGAGAGTGGTTACTGAGCCGCCTGAGCTGCCTGGCTAGTTGGTTTGAGTGTAATGATAGTCTAGCTTCGTACTTCGAAACTTTACTATCAATTTCTTCTTTAACGGGTTTAATATCCAGGTCCCTATGGATATTTGCGTTGCGAATATACCAGGGGCCCCAGTTATTGTTCGCAGTATCTTCCACTGTATTCGTTGGATGATTTCTATGTTGCTACTGCTTGCGTTTCCCCAGAGCTCGGATCCGTACATCCAGGTTGGCTTTAAACAAGAGTTGAAAATAAGTACTTTGAGTTCCAGTGGCAGGGGTGAGCGGGAATTGATGAGCCAGTGGAAACTGTTGGCCTTGAGTTTTAGGGAAATCTTCTTCGCTTCAATGTGCTTTCTCCAGGTAAGCCGCCTGTCTAAGTGGATGCCCAGGTATGTGACTTCGTCGACTCGGGGGATTTCTTTGTTGTTTAGGGCCAGTGGTGGGCAGGTTGCCCGATTAAGTGTAAACGTAATATGTTTGCATTTTTGTTCGTTGACTTGTATGCGCCAATCTGCTAGCCATTTTTCTACGGCCCCCAGGTGGTTTTTTAAATACGCTGTTGCGGTTTTTGGACATTTTGAACGACTGGTTATAGCTGTGTCATCAGCAAAGGTGGATAGAGTTGTCTGGCTGCTTGTGGGAATGTCGGCCGTGTATAGGACATACAAGATCGGTCCGAGCACACTTCCCTGAGGTACTCCAGCTTCGATTTTGTGGTTGGCGGAGAAGAAATTTTTGCATCTGACAGTAAATACTCTGTTTTTAAGGTAAGATTCAAGTAATTTGTGGGTGTTTTGTGGTAGGACAGTCTCGATTTTATGAACCAGACCGTCAATCCAAACGCGATCGAAGGCTTGAAACGTCTAGGAATAGAGCACTGCAGTGTTCCCTACATTCAAACGCTGTGCGTATTTCAGCTGTTATGCGATTTACCTGTTCGGTAGTTCCGTGCCTTTTCCTGAAGCCGAACTGGTGCAGGGGGATCGCTCTGTCGTTTTGGAGGTGTGTTCTGAGGTGGCACAAAAGCAGCTTTTCAAATAGCTTTGATAGGCACGGAAGGAGGCTAATGGGCCTGTACTACGAAGGCTGGGATTTGTCTTTGCCTGGTTTTGGTATCATTGTAATAACAGACTTTTTCCATTGTGTGGGAAAATAGCTCCATTTAAGAATTGAGTTGAATATGGTGGTTATGCTTTTGACTGCGCATAGAGGCAATTCAATTATCATTTTAGGCGAAATTAAATCATGGCCAGGGGCTTTTTTTGGATTCATCTGTTCTGCGATGGCTTATATGATTGTGCTTGTTTCAAGGGTTATTGTGGAGGAAGGCTCCGCTGGTGAGATGCTTGGTAAAGTGAATTGGTTTGTCGGCGGATGAGGTTGGAAGACATTTTTTAAGTGAGAGGCGAATATGTTGGCTTTTTCCTCGTCACTACGGGCCCACCAACCTGTTGGTGATCGAATTGGAAAATCGGGTTATATTGGTGGTTGAATGTTTGGGTGCGCTCTCCAGAGTGGAAATTTGTTGCTGGTGGGCGAAAGTTGCGCTATATAGGCACGTTGAGTCTGATTCTTTTCAGTAAGTAAAGCTTTAGACAACTTCCGACAAGCTTCATTAAACCTTTGTTTAGTGGCTGGGGAGCGGTGTGCCTGCCAGTCTCGGCGAAGTCGCCGCTTTTCTTGAAGGAGCAACTGAATCTGTGTATTTGTACGTGTAGTTTTTGGGAGGGATGTGGCTGAAAGTTCGGGTGTAGAGCGTTTGGCAGCAGAGGACATTACATCCGTTATATGCTTAAGTGAGTCTTCAATATCAGCTTCACTGGAGATTTTAGGTTCGATTTCAAAGTGTGAGCTTATATATTTTTTATACTTTAGCCAGTTTGTTTTATTGGATGTCAGAAATTGTGGTCGTTCTACAAACTGTGGATGTTCAGATAGACAGAGTAAAACAGGCGAGTGGTCAGATGACAGTTCCGCCAGGGTTTCAACATGTATCAGCCTGGACGCGGCAATCTCCTAGTTACAGCAAAATCGATAATGTCTGATTTTTTGTTCGGATCTGCTGGCCAGTATGTGGGAGTACCTGGTGAAACAAAATCTAGCTTATTACCGGGTTTGATAATAGCGTTGTATAATTGGCGTCCTTTGGGGTTAACAAGACGAGAGCCCCAGTAGTGGTGTTTCGCATTATAGTCACCGGCAGCTATAAAACAGTTGCCCAATGAGTTATAAAAGCCTAGAAATTCATTCTCTGAAATATTAAATCGTGGGGGACAGTACACAGCCGATAGGGTGACTGGACGTGGCTGGATGTGGCCTGTATGTGGTTGTAAGCAAACGCCTCCAGAGGATGATGCCTAATGCGCTGTTTGATAAGGATTCCGGTGCCTCCGTGAGCTTTGCCTTCTGGGTGGTTGGTTGCATAGTAGATGTAGCCAGTGAGATGGAAATCGTTTTTATTGGTTAGGTGCGTTTCTGAGAGGAGCATGATATCGATGTCCTGGGTGTTTAAGAACTGTAGAAGTTCAAGTCTGTGCTGCAAAGCACCGTAAGCGTTCCAAAAGCATATTCTTAAGGCAGGTTCTCACCTTGTAGGCCCAAAAAATGGCACTTTTGAAAAAAAATTTTTTTGAGGAAACTGTTAAAGGTACAATGCTAAAAGTTCATAACAGATAAGAAAACACATTTTTTTAAGCAACACAATGTTTTAAATTGAATAAATAAAAAAGTGGGGGAGGGGGTGTCCATCAAAGTCGACATTTTTTTGAAAAGGTGTCCCGCTACCGGAAGTGATGCCGTCAAAACGCGTGATCCGAAACACAAAATCGAAGCACATTTTTAATCTGAATTGTATTATCTATAAAATGAACTAGAATCATAAAAAAAAAATAAAAATTACAAAAGTTATGAAGCTTTGAAAAAATATTTCGATTTTTGCATGTTTTTTTTCACTTGTTCTTTTTTTAAAAAAAAAAGTTTTCAATATTTTTGGCTGATTCTAGTTCATTTGTTAGAAAGGACCGTTACAAGGTCCGAAAACATGGTTCTGAGATAAACGCGTTTGTTTCCCAGGCGACGTAGGGCGCGTAGAGTAAACTGGCAACTTTGAACTCCTGTAACTTACAAAGTACTTGGAATTCGAACATAAAATTTGTAGAACATACTCTTTAAGGGCTATACATAAGATTTAAAGATAAAAAAAAAAAAGATTTTTTCCAACCACAAGGTGAGAACCTGCCTTAAGGGATCCATTTGAATTGACTTTTGTTTGATTAGAAGTTCCATAAGGATGTTCTGGTTTCGCACTAGTTCCTGGAGGGTAGCTTGCATTGAAAGCACGATGTTCGGGAGTGTAGCTAAAGTAGCTTCGATGCTGTTTTGTATTTGTGGAGTGTAAGTCTGGTTTTGTTGGTTATTAGGTTGAGTTGGTCTTTGAGCGTTTTGCTCTGGAAGTGGAGTATATTTTGGTTTTGGTATGGACGGGAGGGGCTGTAACAATTTGTTTTGCCCAATTTTTTGTTTAAGTTTATTAATTAGATCTGAGCAATTTTGATCTCTAATGTACATAGGTGGTGGCTTTACAATTTTAATGGCTTGGGGTGGTTGACCCTCATCTTTTTCGAGCTCGCCAAGTATGGCAAATTTGTTTCCAGAAGTTGCCTTAATGGTGTAGTTTGAAGTTTTCGTAGGTTTAGGCAAATTTGCTTCTTTAGCTTTTTGCGGACTAAGTTTTCTTTTAATTTGTACATACCGATCGATCCCAGTCTGTACGAGCGTAGATTGTGAGAGCTCTGCAGCAGAAGCGAGTGTTGCTCGCGATGCCAAAATCGGCCACACGTTGGTAGATGTTGAAGTTGTTGTTGTTGTAGTCGATACGAAAGTTGTTATTGAGGGCACCGTATTAGTGAGTGCACAAGCTGATGTAGTCGGTGCGTCTATAGGTGGAAGGGGGGAAGGGCATTGCGAACTCCATGACTGCGTTGGAGCAGCGCAGCTTAAAATGGTAAATATTGCTGGCGAAAGAGACCGAGCTCTCTCAGTAGCGGGCGGCGACATTGCACTTGTTGTTGCGTTATTTACTGTCTCCGAAGAGACAATTGATAGGTATGCTTTATTTTTCGAAGACGAAGACAGTTGAAGCGAAGACAGTCGACGCGCGTCTTGCTGTTGTTGTTGTTGTACACGACTTTGACTCACTGGCTTGCTGTTGGCACTTTTCAATAACGTACCCGCAGGCATTGTTATTTAGTTTAATTTATTTAAATCTTTGTATTTGTTATTAGATTTGTTAGGGAAGAGAGCCCTTGTTGTTTGGCATTGCTGCCAGCGTCTTTTCGCTATTTATTGGTATATTTTTATTTTTAAATAAGTTAGTTTTCCCGTTCACCCGGCGGAGCGATCGGAAAAACGTCTACCTCGGGTGAATGCTTGCTTTAGCTTTAGCATACTTGCAACTTCAACAAAATCAAAACTTTTTAAAACAGCGTTAATGAATTGTATGTGCTATCTGCATACAACATTTTTTATGTTTTGTCAAAATTTCAAATGAAAATAAGTTGTATTTCTTGTGAAATTAATAAAATTAATGTGCATTTCAAAAAAGTGTGACCGCGTGCGGCAAAAAATATCGGCTTGGGTTTATAACGACGAAGAAGAAGACAATTTGTATGAAAATGTAAGTGAATTTAACAAGTTTTAAATATTATTGATTAAACGTTGTTTAGTTCTGGGGGAAAGCATAGGAAAACAAAGCGAGCCACCGTGCTCTTGATTTTTATATTAGAAAACGCCGATTTCGCAAAAGTTTAACTATTTTGTTGGCTACGTTTTATGTGTTTAGTTATTGGTATTGTCTTGCAAAAAGAGGGAAACTTGTTTTGAATTTATTGAAAACTAGCAAATAAATGCCAAATAAAAATAGCAAGTCTGCCCAGTCTTTTTTCCGAATCGTTAGTCCGAACAACAAGTTCGAGACGGTTTCTGTAGCACAGACGGTTTTTTTCCGAATTTCCGAAAAACCGTCCCCAAAACCGTCGACGGTTTCTGTGGCACCCCGGATAATAATAATAATAATAAACCAGAATATAAAACGGCTATCGTTTAGTATGGTTACCCGGCTTAAGCGTTCTTTCTTGAATGTTAAATGTTTGAATTTTTTAAGTTTTTCCCAAAATCCCAATAAACTATATTTATTTTTACTCCAGCCTTTTTCTGTTTCCCTTTTCCTCCATTGACACTAGAAATATTCCCAAACCAGCGCCAAATTCAACCTTGTCGCATTTGATGATTGCTGCAATAATCAATAGTTTAAGTTCTAGCACGAGCAGCTTATGCAAATTATTCCCAACTCAAAGCTTTACAAGAGTCAAGTAAATAATTAGGTGTACTTGAAGCTTCAAACAGCTTTAGTTTTATGATATAGCTGTCTCTCTTTAACAAAATAATACAAAAGTTTAGTTACCCATATTCTAAGTAGTTAAGTTAGACGGGTTTTGTCAATTGATATAAAATGAGTGAAAATATAAAGGTTGTAGTTCGATGTCGTCCAATGAACCGAAGTGAAAATGAAAGAAAATGTGAAGTAAGTAATCGTTTATACACTTATAAGTTAATATTTACATTAACATGTATGCAAGTGCTAAGTTTTTTGTTTCATATACCTACACACAAATATCTAGTTATAAGTTATCGATTTGTGTTAATAAATGTTTATACAGACAAACCTACACACACACATATATATATACCTGTACATAGTTGAGATTCATAACCTATAGTGCAGCAATTTAAAGTTGTATATTTCTCCGAAACAATTTTGTTTTTTTTGTGTGAAGCTTTATCTTTTATAACTTCTTGTAGTCCCTTGCTACTTTTAAGCAGGTGCACTGTCGAAAATTTGGTGACAGTGCGGTAGTTTATTTCATTGTTAATCTGCACTTTGGTCTCTGAGATATTTCCTTTTTTATTAGGCGTAGTTAAGAAGTAGTTAGGTTCAATCTGTTGCTTGAGCTTGCTTATGAGGTCAGTAGTGTTGTGCTAATGTGTAATTGGGGGAGGTTTTGCAGCTATCGTGGCTGCGGCAGACGGATTGACTTATTAGGTTTTTAGTTTTGCCTTACATAAATACATTTAATGGTTTTTTGATATCTGTGTAGATATTTTCAAAACAAACAACATTTATTAAAGCCACCTTTCTCTAGCATTAAAAATGTGGACACCACAGAGTTTCGCGGTTTGTGGGCGTAAAAAGGTGCGTGGTCAGGTTTTGAAACAAACTTGATGCGCTTTGCTTATAGAAGTTTGTGTGCAAAATTTGGTGGTTGTAGCTCTTATAGTTCCCGAGACGGACAGACAGACATTTCAACGTTTACAGTATTTGCTTACTCTTCGAGTATCGCAAATAAAAGCCCATTTAAAAAACAAGCTTTTTTTAATAGCGCAAAAAAGAAAAAACCAAACTTTTACTGTCAACTTATAACGTCATTTCACATTTGACACAATTCACACAATACTCGAAGGCACCTACTCGAATCTTCTTATGTGTAAAATATTCATACTTGAGTACCTGTATTTAATTATACACATCAAGTTATTTAATTTGCTTTTAACTATATCTACACAGGTAAGAAGATTCGCGACAAGCTTTTATATCATATGTATAACTTGTGTGAAATGTGTCAAATGTGAAATGACGTTGACTGTAAAAGTTTTAAAGTTAAAGTTAATTTTTTCTTTTTAGCGCAATCAAATAAAATCTTGTTTTTCAACAGGGCTTTTACTTTTAATTAATATTTTACTTTTTAGTTATCGCTGGATACGTTCGATCCATCTCATTCAACGCATCATTATTGCAACGTCGTTTGCCGGTTAGCGGTTTAGCTCTTCAGTAAGGAGACCTTCCAATGATTTCACCCTGCTCTGCCCGAAAGTTTGACTCGATGCCCGTGTGGAATGTATGACGCCCGGGCTCGCTGCTCGACTCCGTGTCGAAGCCGCAATTTTGTGTGCGAGGGACCGGCAACGCGTTACGAACCCATTAAAAGAAGCAACAGCGAGCAGTGCAGTTGCGGACTTTTTGGCAACATTCACCATGCAACTCGATCAAACATTTGAAAACCGAAGGAATTCACAGTTTTTTGGCTACGTGGCATCCCTGCAAAAATGTCCAAAGAGAACGAGGTCAGGCCATGTCAACTGTACCCAGTCATTTTCTGGATTTAAACAAAACCTATAAAAATGTGTAGCTTAAAAAAAATATTTAAAAATTTAATTTGTAATTTAACATATGTAATTCTAAATAACAATTTTTTAAACAAATTGGTTTTCAAAAGTGTTTTAGGCCAGTTTTTTGTTGAAAATATATGTATAAGCAACGTCTTATGTTCGCTTAAGTTCTCTTATCCCATCACACATATAATGTATAAATATGTATTCTCATTTCTCACATTATCCTCCACACTCACATTTGTTTCCCTGCGTGCAGCTTTTATGTATAACATTATTTCAGTCTCTAGTAAACTCTGCATCGAATAGGTAATGAGCGCCAGTCTCGTTGAACTGCGCAAAAAGATTAAAGTGAATTACAGTTAGAGGCTCGGTCGAGTAAAAACTAAAGGAGTAAAAAATGGCTTCATCATTACACGCAATAGAAAAGCTCGATAATGAAAACTACAGTGCGTGGATGATCCAAATGAGAAGTGTTTTAATACATTCGGACTTTTGGTCGGTAGTATGCGGTCGAATGGTCAAAGGTGAAAGTGACACGGGAGAGCAGAAGGCTCTATTCGACGCGAAAGACGAGAAAGCTCTCGCCAGTATTTTGCTATGTATAAAGGCATCGCAAATAAACAACGTCAAGCATTGCACTACGGCACGAGAGGCCTGGAAAAAGCTAAGTCAGATTTATACTCCATCTGGTCCGGCGCGTAGAATCAGTATACTTAAGCAGCTGCTGCACATGAAGGAAAATGATTCTGAAAGTATTGTGGCACATGTCAATAAATTTTTTGATTTGATTGAAAATGCCAATGAAATTGGATTGGTGATCCCTGACGAAATTCTGAGCATAGTTTTGCTGTCCAGCGTGCCGGAGGCATATGAAAATTTCGTGGTGGCTATGGAGTCACGGGATATTTTGCCAAACTGTAATATGCTCAAAATTAAAATTTTGGAAGAAGCAGAAAGGCGTAAATCAAGCGAGAATTACGCAGAAAATCGCGAGCAAAAGGCATTTGCGTCGCGCACATTTAGAAAGAAGCAGAATTCTAGCAACAAGAATAACGGACAGAACAAGGAAAAGAAAGAAAACGAAAAAAATTCGGTTGTGTGTTGGACATGCAATAAGCGCGGACACAAATCGGCAAATTGCTGGTCGAAAGGCAAGTCGCAAAAGAAAGACGAAGAATGTATAACATTATTTCAGTCTCTAATTAACTCTGCATCGAATATTTTTCTTTGAATCTTTCGCACAATTATCATCAAACTATCTACTATATAAAAATAAGTCGGTTTTCTTGCTGACGGTATAACTTCAGAACGCGTGAATCGATTTCCACGGCTTTGCATTCGTTGGAAAGGTCTCGGGCTCCGTAAGGTTTATAGCAAAGAAAATTCAGGAAAAGTTTCAACAGAAAAGCGGAAATTATTTTTTTTACATACAGCGCCAATTCATGTACTACAAACCAATATTTTAAGTAGGCTCAGTTAATTTTATATGACCGGTATTGTGTTCTCTGTGAAATTGTGAAAAAAAAATAATTTTAAAAAATAAGTTATTCGTAAAGGACCTATGTGTGTTCTTAAGGAAAGATCACTTCAATGAAATGATTTAGTTTTTACATAAAACGAAGCCATCTGGTGGCGATACGGAGTACGCCGGGTTTGCTAGTTATTTATTTAGTTATCCTTTGCTTTTGACAGTCGGAATCGCGTTTATTTTCCAGCCGCGCGTGGTTCCTTTAAAGGAAATTCAAGCCAGCAGCGCAGCGTCGTGGGAGACGCCGGCAGTGCAGTCGGCGCGAGCGCCAAATGTGTGACGTCAACGACGACGCCAAAGCTGCTGGCTCGAATTTCCTTTGAAGGAACCACGCGCGGGTGGACAAAAAACGCGATTTCGACTGTCCAAATCAAAAGTACAAACATTTTTTTTCCAACTTTATAAATAATAGTTTGACGATAATTGTGCGGAAGTTTCAAAGAAAAAACTGGCCTAGAACACTTTTAAAAACCAATTTGTTTAAAAAATTGTTGTTAAAAATTATGTCAAATTAAAAATTAAATTTTTTAAATATTTTTTTTAAGACAAAATGATTCTCTTACACTTAAAAAAAAATTTGTCGATATATGTCAAGCCGTTTGAGAGTTATAAATTTTTTTCCAAAACCCTAAAATCAAATTTTTTGAACTTTGAAGCTCAAAATATCGAAAACGGAGCGGAATTTCGAAAAACTGTTAAAAGTGTTTTAAGGTACTGTCTCAAGCTACACATTTTCATAGTAATTTGCGATGCTCGAAGAGTAAGCAAATACTTTAAACGTTGTAATGTCTGTCTGTCCGTCCGTCCGTCCGTACGAGCTCCTGGATCTCGGGAACCATAAGAGCTAGAGCCTCCAAATTTTGCACACAGATATATATATATATACCCCACGTAGATCAAGTTTGTTTCAAAAGCCGACCATGCCCCGTTTAACGCCCACAAACCGCGAAACTCTGTGGTGCCCACATTTTTAGTGCTAGAGAAAAGTGGCCTAAATAAATGTTGTTTGTATTGAAAATATCTGCACAGTTATTTAAAAATTTTGAAAATCTTGCCATTTTCAAAAATTGTATACACAAGTGTGTTAAAAATTGATTGTGCCTAAAAGCAGGCTACAGTTTTTTAAAGGTGGAGGGCTGGCGACTCTAGCGTTTTTTATTGTTTTTTTTAAGAGGCCAATGAGTATCGCAAATCTAATAGTCGGAAAACGACTAAAGCGTTCTTCCTTGTTTTTTTTTTCGAATCAGACAAATTTTTTCAAATTTTCGGTTCAATTGACTTGGCCTGACCCAACGGCAATACTTTATTTTTAGTAAGATATGGGCTAATCCGAGAATTTTGAAACCAGCCCGAAAAGCGAAAAAAGCTTAAAAAAAAACATATTTCTATATAGTTTTCTAACAACATTTTTTTCATTAATCATAGGAACTAAACTTGTCTAAGCAATGGACAAAAAATTTAATATTTTTTTGGTACAACTAATTAATATTAGCAAAAAGTATTTTTTTTGGTATTTTTGTCTGTTTTTTGGACCTGTTTTCATTTGTCATTTTCTCCTATTAGAATGACAATGTGTGATAACATTTTGTTCACAAAGTGTCGTTTACATGTTAAACTATTTTCTCAATTCAAAAAAACTACCAAATCGTGGCTTAAAGTATAGATAAACGTGTATTTTAGCTTGATGGAA
Source organism: Drosophila oshimai (assembly GCA_018150695.1). Classification (NCBI taxonomy): domain Eukaryota; kingdom Metazoa; phylum Arthropoda; class Insecta; order Diptera; family Drosophilidae; genus Drosophila; species Drosophila oshimai. The sequence continues at coordinate 54,833 of JAECWM010000268.1, read as the reverse complement.
GAAGTGTAAAGTCCGCAACGTAACTTCCGCAACAAATTTAAATTAAGATTATTTTTATTAACGGAACTAGTTATCTCTCTTTTTTAAGCTGCATTGATATGGTCATACATTCCACTTCATTTTTAGTTATCTTACTTTGTTGGTTAACTATTCTTAATTCGCTAATAAATGTGGAAATACACACAAACCTGATATTTTACTTCAATTTTTTGAAACGTTCGCAACGGACGTTGTTTGTTGTTTAAACATCTTCTTTTGGAAGAGAAGAGTTTGAGCCTACGTTTCTTAGTCGTTTTGAAATGCCATGCAGACTTTTGTACCTTTCCCAGCACTTATAGGTATATTCCGAAAGACTTATTTGTTTTTCCAAATTAATCGTAGCTGATCTGGTCATTGTATTATTGTTCTTATTGGGAAACAGTGTTCAAATAAATGTCGAATTAAATTATAAAAGTTGATCCTGTGCCGAAACGACCCCTCTTACTTTACTAACCCTAAGCAATGTATTTTATCATTTGCATTTTTGTATGAAATGTCCGGAAGTAGGGTCATTCACCACCACTTCGTTTACCGGGAAAAGGGGGACAATTTTAGGGTAGCTGAGGGTACCCTTGCTAGGTAATTGGCAGATGAATATATTTTGTAATGTTTTCTTCAAACTGTATCTAAAAAAGTGGACAGGTTTCCGGATAAGCGATATTTGAATTTTTTTGGCTAAGGGCTTATTCGGACTGCGGCCAAAAGCGCAACAATTGACCAATAATCGCATCATGGTCAGGCCACGTTAGCTGTACCTAAAATTTTAAAAATATTTTCTGATTCGAAAAAAAAAAACTAAAAATAATGTGTAGCTTAGAACGGATCCTTAATACACTTTTAACAGTTTTTCGAAATTCCGTACCGTTTTCAATATTTTGAGCTTCAAAGTTAAAAAAATTTGTATATAAGGTCTTGGAGAAAAATTCATAACTTTCGAACGGTTTGACATATATCGACAAAGTTTTTTTGAGTGTAAGAAAATCATAAGAAAAAATAAGTTTTGTCTAAAAAAAAATATTTTAAAAAATTAATTTGTAATTTAACATAATTTTTAACAACAATTGTTTAAACACATTAGTTTTTAAAAGTGTTCTAGGGCAGTTTTTGCTTTGAAACTTTCGCACAATTATCGTCAACATTTTATTTATTAAATTGCAACAAAATTTTTTTGCACTTTTGCTTTGGACAGTCGCGTTTTTTGTCCCGCCGCGAACGGTTCGTCCATACAAATGCACCTTACACCTACACTTTTGATGATATATGTCATATAAGTCGGTTAGTAAGGTGCTTCCCACAACTATACGACACCCCAAAAACTTTTGTTTCAGCCCTCGCCAAAATCCAGTTCGTCATGGTGAGAGAACATTTTAAATGTAGATGGAAAGAACAAACAGTAATGTGTAAAAATGAGTCATCATTCTCGGAGAGATCCTCTCCTGGAAGATAAGCCGTAGGATTTTCCGAAAATGGTCACTTTTGCCTACTTGCTTGTGTATCATAACTATACGACACCTTTGCTATTTTTTTTTTGTCTCCCACGGATGTTGGACAACAAAATTTTGTTTACAAAAGTGTAAATACATGTGTTAAGAGTAATTTAAGATTTAATTCTACAACCTTGTGTCTATGCATTTTTTGATATCCGACTTATAATAATTTTAAAGGACTTTGAATTTGACTTTGACTTTCGATTTAGGCCTTAACATTCGACAGCACCATCATCCAATTCCCAACTTTTTGCTGCAAAAATCAGGAAAAAGTGTTTTTTAATGCCACTTTGGTCACTGTTAACGCCATTATTAAAATAACCACACTGTAAAAAAATCGTAATTTGTTAAACAACTAGCCCCTGACCAACCTTCGTAAGGCTGCATCATTGGATTGGCCAGAAAGCACATGACATGGACGAGGCAGTGGAACAAAGAAACAAAAAAGTGAAAACAAAGAAACAAAAAAAAAATAGCAAAGGTGTCGTAAAGTTAAGATATACAAGCAAGTAGGCAAAAAAGTGAGCATTTTTATAAAAATCCTACGTCTCATCTTCAAGGAGAGGAACTCTCCGGGAATGATGATTCATTTTTACACATTACACTTTGTTCTTTCCATCTGCATTTAAAATTTTCTCTCACCGTGACGAACTAGATTTTGGCGAGGGCTGAAACAAAAGTTTTTGGGGTGTCGTATAGTTGTGGGAAGCACCTTAGGTTGTTTGAATTGATTGATTCACTTCGTCGGACCTATACAACACTTACAAACCATGATTCTGAAAGACAAACTACGTAAATTTTTTATCTAACGAATAGTTTCCTAAACTCATCCATTCTTCTGACCTGGGTTTGAGCACTTGTATCTACAAACCATCTTTTTGTTTACAGAGAATTTTTTGCAGAGTGCTCGCTGTTGCATTATTTGTATTGACCTGCATTAATAGAAAGATATCAGGAAAAGTGGGAAACGCACATATGAATTAAGAAAGCACAAGCTAGATTAACATGAAAATAGATGTAGAGAAAGGCTTCTTGACTCCGAATCATTTGATATAATATTAGTTAACTTTATTTAAAATAGATATGATATGCAGCTTTTACCGTTTTTACACTTTGTTTGACAAGTTTCTTTTCTTTTCTACGGAAACACGCGACCTTCTTATTTTCAAGCTCATTCTCTACTCCCTTCGACTTCTTCTATTTCCCTTTCTTGAAGTTCCCCTATGTTAAATCTAACGCTACAGAATCAGATGTTTTGTTAAATATATTTATTTAGACCTTTGGAATTGCTCGTCAGAGATGCCAATCCTTCATAGATTACAAATAGACAAGAAAGAACGTTATAGTCGGGTTTCCCGACTATAAGATTTGCGATACTCATTTGCCCTCATTAAAAAAACCAAACGAGAAAAAACGATAGAGTCGCCACCTATGGGGCTACATTATCTACATTTGGGGCATTCCACGCAAAATCGGCCACCAAAATTTGTTTTTCCAAAAAACTTTTTTTTTTCGTTACAGCAGCCAAAAATATTAGATACGTATTTTTTCGTTTGAATGTATTACGCGGAGTTTTCGAAAAAATTTTTTTTGAAGTTTCACTAATTTAAAAAAGTTGACATTTTCAATCGCTTTTTACTCCAATATGGAATGAAGTTACAAAAATTTACCCCAAATATGAAATTTCCGCCTTTCTGAGCACTTTTGACAAAAATATACGAAAATTCAATTTTCGAATTTTTCGACCAAAAAAAGTAAATTTTGAAAAAAATTGAAAAAACTTGAAATTTTTTAAATTTGGACATGATTTTTTTTTTTTTTTTTTTTATAAGTTGCCTAAACATTTTTCTAAATGCTGTCCAAATTTCAGGATGGAGAATCAAGAATTGTGGTTGCAATGAATTTTTGAACTTGTGAAACAGCGCTCGCAGCGTAAGTAAACAAGGAGAAGGGAAAATAAGAAGAAGAATCACGTTTTTTTGCGTGCTCAAATCGGTCAGCGAGCACGCAAAAAGCCCTCCAAACGCTGTTTCACAAGTTCAAAAATTCATTGCAACCACAATTCTTGATTCTCCATCCTGAAATTTGGACAGCATTTAGAAAAATGTTTAGGCAACTCATAAAAAAAAAAAAAAAAAAAAATCATGTCCAAATTTAAAAAATTTCAATTTTTTTTTCAAAAATTTACTTTTTTTGGTCGAAAAATCGAAAATTGAATTTTCGTATATTTCTGTCAAAAGTGCTCAGAAAGGCGGAAATTTCATATTTGGGGTAAATTTTTGTAACTTCATTCCATATTGGAGTAAAAAGCGATTGAAAATGTCAACTTTTTTAAATTAGTGAAACTTCAAAAAATTTTTTTCGAAAACTCCGCGTAATACATTCAAACGAAAAATACGTATCTAATATTTTTGGCTGCTGTAACGAAAAAAAAAAAGTTTTTTGGAAAAACAAATTTTGGTGGCCGATTTTGCGTGGAATGCCCCATTTGTAAATTTCATATTTGGGGTAAATTTTTGTAACTTCATTCCATATTGGAGTAAAAAGCGATTGAAAATGTCAACTTTTTTAAATTAGTGAAACTTCAAAAATTTTTTTCGAAAACTCCGCGTAATACATTCAAACGAAAAAATACGTATCTAATATTTTTGGCTGCTGTAACGAAAAAAAAAAGTTTTTTGGAAAAACAAATTTTGGTGGCCGATTTTGCGTGGAATGCCCCATTTGTAAATTTTACATTCACAAACACGTGTATGTAAAATATGTATGTAGACTAGATTCAAGGCATAGCCAAATGTAGTAAGACAGTGCACATATCAGTATATTTCTTTTAAAACCGCAAAGATTGCATAAAAAATTAGAGCGCCACAGATTTTCGCGGTTTGTGGGCGTTAAAAGGGGCGTGGCCAGGTTTTGAAACAAACTTGATCTGCGCCTTGCTTATAGAAGTCTGTTTGCAAAATTTAGTGGCTCTAGCTCTTACAGTTCCCGAGATCTCGATGTTTGTGCGGACGGACTGACGGACGGACGGACGGACAGACAGACATTTGATCGTTTACAGTATTTGCTTACTCTTCGAGTATCGCAAATAAAAAACAAAATAACTCTTAAAAACTATAAGGTAAAAAAGGTCAGAGAGGGAAAGAGCAGACTCATTAGCGGTGATCGCTGAGTGCTCATCAAGCTGTTGGTGTCGGCACAGTTTCAAGGCACGTAAATACAGCTGTCCGGTCAATCTAGACATTGAAATAACATTAATTTCGACAGAGCTGAAATTTTGTGGAGGCCTTTAGTATACCACAAGGAACAAATTGTGAAAAGTCCCCATCGATCCCAGGTGTGCTAATTGAGTTATTCAAGGTCACAAATAAACATTTTGGGTTTTTTAAACGCTTTATATTAGTTTCACTTGTGGCTGGCTGGCTATCTGGCTGGCTGGCTGCGTAACTCCACTAAGCTCTTGAAAGCTTTCGCAGCCAAAGATAGATGGCGACAGCAACGTGTGTAGTTCCAGCAATGTCCGCTATTGATAACACGACACCACATTTTTAAAATACATAAACTATTTGAAATATAACTAAAGTTTAAAGATTTAGAAAAAGAACAAATTGTATTTTTTAAACGCTTTATATTAGTTTCACTTGTGGCTATCTGGCTATCTGGCTGCGTAACACCACTAAGCATACGATATATAGAAAACTGTAGAACACTCTAGAAATTTTTAGAACGCTTAATAAAATTCTAGAACATGTCCCTTTGTGCGTTCGCATAGTATTTTGTAGATCCTTCTTGAAAGTTTTTCTAGAAGTTTCTGTTGGCTGGCTGTTTAACACTTTTTGGTTTGCATGCAGGCCTGCCAACTCGTTTTTTTTTACCGATAATTATCAGTACCTACCTACCTAATTAAAACTAAAAAGTATAAAATAAAATGAATAGTTTAAAAAAACTAAAAAAAACGCTATATATTAAATCCAACCAAAAAGTAAAAAAATAATGTTTAAAATGTTTAACGATAAAATTGATAGATTCCCTGTCGGAACAACGGGCCGGCAGAGTTGATGGTGTTTAAAGCGTTGGGATGCCAAATGAAGATAATTTCTTGCTAAGGGTAGGTACTCTCAAATGCAGATTTAGTGCATTGACATAGTACAAATTATAATCCTGCATGTAAATTTAGTGTATCTATATGGTAGGAGTTGTATTCCATCATGGAGATTTAGTGCATCAATATAGTGCGAATTATATTCCAGCACGCAGATTGATTGCATCCCAACGCAACACCATCAACTCTGCCGGCCCGTTGTTCCGACAGGGAATCTTTCAATTTTATCGTTAAACATTTTAAGCATTATTTTTTTACTTTTTGGTTGGATTTAATATATAGCGTTTTTTTTAGTTTTTTAAACTATTCATTTTATTTTATTACTTTTTTTGGTTTTTCTCAAAAACGGTATGGTTGATCGAAATATATAAGAACAAAGTTGTAGATCTTGAAATGCTCTATAAAAATGATCCTAATGATTTTTTCTGTAGGACCCACCTTTTCCCAGATACCGCGCTTGTAGGAATCGCGTTATACATAATATGCACACATACGCCACGTATACACACAGTGTAGGGCCTTTACAAGTTTTTTGTATATCTCCAGTTGTAGCCGGCCGATTTTTGTGCATAATACCAATTTTTTCTTCTTACAAATCAATCTTTAACACTACCTAACTGATCTGGTTGATTCGATAATTAATTTGTCTGCAAGAGCTTGACAAGCACAAACTTTCTGAAATTGTCGGCCTTTTTACCGAATTTTGAACTATGTTTGTATTCACATATTCAATATATTCGGGGGTGCCACAGAAACCGTCGACGGTTTTGGGGAGTAATTTTTCGAAATTCGGAAAAAATCGTCGGTGCTACAGAAACCGTCTCGAACTTGTTGTTGGGACTAACGATTCGGAAAAAACAGGGCTGACTTCTTATTTTTATTTGTCATTTGTTTGCTATTTTTCAATAAATTCAAGCCAAGTTTTAATTTTTTTGCAAGACAATACCAACAACTAAAAAACTCTACACAAAAATCGTAACAAACAAAATAGTTCAACATTTTAAAATGACCGCCAACCCAAACAACAGAAGCCATCCCTGTATTACATGGCTTCTTACGAAAGGCCGCTACATAAAATCAGTCCTCCAGGGCGAATCCTTTGCGAAATCGGCGTTTTCTAATATAAAAATCAAGAGCACATTGATTTCCTATGCTTTCCCCTAAAACTAAACAACATTTAGGCAATAATATTTAAAATTCGTTGAATTCACTTACATTTTTATAGAATTTGTCTTCTTCTTCGTCGTTTTTTAGGGTTTTTACCCAAGCCGGTATTTTTTGCCACGCGCGGTCACACTTAAGTGCAATGCAACTATTTGTTTTATTAATTTCACAAGAAGTACAACTTATTTTCACTTGAAATTTTGACACGCTATAGTTATAGTTATAAACAATAGTATAGCGTACCAAAACAATAATAACAATCATATTTCAAATATGAAAATTACTCCGAAATTTGGCATTTTCTATTTGGAGCAAGTTGGCAGTTTGGTTTCTCGAGTGGAATTCGGCCGGAATCACACAAGAAATTTTGAGGTGACGGTTTTGGAGATTTATTAATTTAAAATATAAAAAGATCAAAACATAAAAATTTTGTATGCAGATAGCACATACAATTCATTAACGTTGTTTTAAAAAATTTTTCATTATTTACAAAAAGGTGCAAGTATGCTTATTTTATAAAACTGTCGTTTAAAACACGGGGGAAATGATAGAGTTTTCTGTGGCACCGACGGTTTTGCCTTTGGTTGGAACTTGGGCGGACTTCGGGAGGAACGGTTTCTGTGGCACCCCCGATTTATTGTCAACAAATTCACATCAAAATGCCACTTCTAGCTTGCCACAGGACCAACGACTTGGACGTGGTATTAAGATAGTCCCATTTTTTAATTCACCTGTTCTTTTTGTTTTATGTTTATTTGCATTTTTTTAATATTTCTTATTTTTTATAATTTATATGTATTTTGTATTTTATTTCTTTTAAATATTATTATTATAAAATTATAAAATAAAAAAAACATTAAAATAAAAAAATGGGACCATCTTAATACCACGTCCAACTCGTTGGTCCTGTTGCAAGCTAAGAGTGGTATTTTGATGTGAATTCGTTGACAATAAATAGATTGAACATGTAAATACAAACATATTATTACAAAACATTATTTTCATTGAAATTTCTTTGAGAGTTCAAAATTCGGTAAAAAGGCCGATAGTTTCAGAAAATTTGTGCTTGTCAAGCTCTTGCAGACAAATTAATCATCGAATCAACCAGATCAGTTAGGTAGTGTTGAAGATTGATTTGTAAGAAGAAAAAATTGGTATCATGCACAAAAATCGGCCGGCTACAACTCGAGATATACAAAAAACTTGTAAAGGCCCTACACTGTGTGTATACGTGGCGTATGTGTGCATATTATGTATAACGCGATTCCTACAAGCGCGGTATCTGGGAAAAGGTGGGTCCTACAGAAAAAATCATTAGGATCATTTTTATACAGCATTTCAAGATCTACAACTTTGTTCTTATATATTTCGATCAACCATACCGTTTTTGAGAAAACCAAAAAAAATAAAAATAAACCCAAAATTTGTACCTGTGACCTTGAATAACTCAATTTGCACACCTGGGATCGATGGGGACTTTTCACAATTTGTTCCTTGTGGTATACTAAAGGCCTCCACAAAATTTAGCTCTGTCGGAAATAAGGCTATTTAAACCCATTTTTATGTCTAGATTGACCGGACTAACATGAAAGCCCAGTGTATTCAAATCCGTAAAGATATCCATGTATTTATAGAGATGAGGTCGATAAACAAATAAAGGAAATGATAAGTCAGGGAATAATTAGAAAATCATCTTCTCCGTATTGTAGTCCAATATGGATTGTCCCAAAGAAAGATGATGCATCTGAAGTAAAGAAATTTCGCTTAGTAATCGACTATAGGAATTTGAATAATATAACCATTGACGACAAATTCCCAATTCCTAATATTGACGAAATATTGGACAAATTGGGAAAATGCCAGTACTTTACGACCCTTGATCTTGCAAAGGGATTTCATCAGATTGAGATGGATGCTGAGTCGATTGAAAAGACAGCGTTTTCAACACAAAATGGGCACTATGAATACACTCGAATGCCTTTTGGGTTTAAAAATGCCCCAGCAACGTTTCAACGCTGTATGAATGAGATTCTAAAAGACTTAATAGGCGTTCACTGCTTAGTACATATATCTTGATGACATTGTTATCTTTTCTACGTCACTGCAGGAGCAATAAAAAAGCCAATTTAAAATTGCACTTGGATAAGTGCGAGTTTTTAAAGCGCGAAACAGATTTTTTGGGACATGTTATAACACCCAATGGTATTAAACCAAACCCATGCAAAATACATTCAATTCTAGAATTTCCGATTCCAAAAACAGAAAAACAAATAAAAATTTTGCTAAAGTTGCTAAACCTATAACAAGTTGCTTAAAAAAGGGACGTACAATTGATTTTAATAACATCGAGTATAAAAATTCGTTTAACAAATTAAAATTATTAATAACAAGCGACCCAATACTTATTTATCCCGACTTTACTAAAACATTTACGTTGACGACAGACGCTAGTAATTTTGCGTTAGGTGCTGTTTTGTCATAAGATAAAAACCCAATCTGTTTTGCAAGTCGTACGTTAAATGAGCACGAAATTAATTTTTCAGCAATTAAAAAGAGTTATTAGCCATAGTGTGGGCAACTAAATATTTTCGATGTTACCTTTACGGCAGAAAGTTTAAAATTATTTCGGATCATAAACCTTTGGCTTGGCTTCATAATGTAAAAGAGCCGAATATGAAGCTACAGAGGTGAAAGATTAGGCTAAACGAATATGATTTTAAAATCAAGCATAAAGGTAAACAAAATTATGTAGCGGATGCTCTTTCAAGAGTTATCATTTCAAGCAATCCGGAGCAAGATTCAGATACGAATTTTATGAATAATGAAACAGTTGAATCAGTCGTCACAGAATCCGAAGATTTGAACTCGTTAGCAGCTACAATTCACAGTGCAGAAGAGGATGGTTTTTCGGGAATACCAATAACAGAGCGCCCTCTAAATATTTATAAAAGGCAATTCATTTTTATCAAAGATAGCGAAGAAAAGGTTGAAGTAGAAAAAACATTCAATCATACGATAATTAAAATTTACTATTCTGAGATGACCAGCGAAAAAGTAAAAGCCATAATATTAGAAGCAATTTGTGGACGAACCTCTACTATGTTGTTCGAAAACACAGAAGATTTTGTTACATTTCAAAATGAATATATAAATACTATACGGCCAAACACGGGAACAAAACTATTTAAAGCTACTAAAAATCTAATAAATATAAAAACCTTTTCAGAATTCAAAGAACTTATTATTAAGATACATGTAGATAAAATTCACCAGGGAATACAAAAATGATTGTTGACTTTAGAAATATATATTTTTTTCCAGATTATATTAAATTAATACAGAACGTAATTAACGAGTATAATACCTGTAATTTAAGTAAACATGAAAACATATAAAACTACCCCAAACCCAAACAATATAAGAGATAAATACGTTATTGATTATTTCTTCACAAATAGTAGATCTTTTTTAACTTGTATTGATTTTAAATCCAAATTTTTATCGGCTACTGAAACTTCATCAACTGACTGGATTGAAACGAAAAAATCACTACTAAAAGTTTTCAATTTTCTAGGAAAACCAAAAATATTAAAAATAGATTAAGATCCTGGTATGACAAGTAGAGCATTAGGCTTATGGTTAGAAAATGAAAATATAGAGATTGAAATAACAAGTTCTAAAAACGGAATAGCTGATATTGAACGTTGCCACAGATCAATCAATGAAAAAATGCGTATAATTAGAACAGAAAACAAATTGGAAACTATTGCAATGGATATGGAAGAAATTATTTATAATTACAATCATAAAACAATTCACAGTGCTACAGGCAAAACGCCAGCTTAAATATTTTTATTTAATGAGGAACCTGAAATTAATGTAAAATAGACAATTAAACAAAGAAAGAAAAGAACATGAAATTGATACGGCTTTCGCTGAAGTGGATATGAAATTAAAACGAAAATTAAAAATTGATAACCCATTTAGAAAAACAAAACAAATATCTAGACTAGATTATGCTCATTATAAAGAATATCTTAATAATAGCAACATAAGGCGACATAGATCTAAATTTAAAAGAAAGAAATTAATTAGGAACTCTAAATACTCTAATGACCAGAATACTAATGAAAATTTAAACTCTAATAATAGTTTAGGTGAAGAAACAAAGATGCTCTATTGGTACAAAATGAAATTAATTATTACTCATAGTAAAAAAGTTTAAAAATGACTAGACTTTTAGAAGTAAGAAATACAATTATAATAAGTTAACACTTAAATTTAACGAGGACGTTAAAGCTTTTAAAGAGGGGAGGAGTTATATATCTACATTTCTATATACAATAATGTTCACTGTAGTTTCTTTTCTATTGTAAATTTTCGCTTTCGGATCCTTTGCTTGTTATATAAACGCAAGAGATCAGAAAGCTTTAACAAGATCCACAACTTTATCAGCATTAACCAATATACGGTTCTTTTGATCACGAGGTGTAGCCTAAGTTTTTCGATTCTCTTTTACCTTTGGCTGTACTTTAAATATTAGATTTTAAGTTTAGTATTAAAACCATTGTTAAGCAACACACAACGACTACTAACAAAAAGAAAATTAAAAAATAAAAATTATTCTGTATTAATTAATATACATAATTTGTATACACAATTTCAGATTTTAAATTTTTTACATATTTGGGTAGGGCTACTTTTCTCTAGTTTTTAAAATGTGGAGACCACAGAGTTTCGCGGTTTGTGGGCGTAAAAAGGGGCGTGGTCAGGTTCAGATACAAACTTGATCTGCGCTTTGCTTATAGAAGTCTGTGTGAAAAATTTGGTGCTTCTAGCTCTTATATTTCCCGAGATCTCGATGTTTGTGCGGACGGACGGACAGACAGACATTTGCTCGTTTACAGTATTTGCTTACTCTTCGAGTATGGCAAATAATTAAAAAAAACTAAAGTTAAGTTTTACCAAACAGTCTACCAACCGCTATCCCTAGTCATGAACCAAGTTAGTACCCTGGGAGTTTCACAGGAGACCATACAATCTTCAACAACTATGTACTGGGAAGAGCTTAAGACACTTTTGTTAGGGGCCTAAACGGAAATGTAGCTCTGTTGTTAGCCATCAAAGAACCGCCTGACTAAGGGCATGCACTACATCTATGCAGTTTGCTTGAGAACTGGACCACTATGAACAACCAAACACCAAAAACCCTTTACTTAGGAAAGCGCCAACGCTACCACACAAAACCCACCAACCTTGCTGAATGGTAGAAGTCAAACAAAATGTTCATCCCCATTTATACCACAATCCTAATTTGATGTAATTAGTGGCTGCATCCCCCTTTACACAAACCACCCAACCAAAGTTTTACAGTCAAGCAAATTCAGGCCAATTCGTTCGCATCATATTAATTATATGAAGCGGACAACGATTATTTTAGAAAACGACCCCTTAGCACTTCTAATGTTCAGAACATTAGCAAGATACCAAGGCAATTTCATGTTCAGACCGAACCAGAAACAACTACACAACAGAAAACACAAGAAGATACAACTTGTGTAGAGCAGTAATATTGTCAAATGGCAGAACAGAATAATATAAACGAACTTTGAAAGGAATTCAATTGGCAAACAGGTATCGAACAACAAGAATACATAGACATGTCCGAACTCTATTTTTGAAGTGAAACTTCTTTAGTCGCGTTATGGATTTTCGGGGACGGAGTAAAACCGATTCATGACCGTCACGAAAATTGTCCCTCTCTCACCGCTGACGAAAGTTCTTTCTGTCCTTTTCTTTCCTTTCTTCGCTCTCAGCGCGCTCGCACAAAGTTGAGAGCGTAAAAATCTAAAAAAAGAATGCGCTTGCTTGTTTCACTTCTATTATGCGTAGGCTGGATACACCCCTTTATTTTTTAGACTCAATCGTTCCTTATTACCTTATTTTAAAGTAAGGACGGGGAACGGAAAAATCTTAAAATTCCTAATCGATACAGGCTCAGGCCCATCAGTTCAGTGGAATGCAACAGCGAAAAATCCCAACACACGATTCTTAAACTTCCCAGTATCTCAGACACACCAATGAATATTTTTTTTAACTAGATACATCAAAAACATTCAATGAAAATATTAGGCGCAAGATGTCAAAAACCATGCATTATTTCTTGAAAATAAACGGAATATTAAGATTCACCAAAATGCCACATAAGCCGTTAACACAACAGGACCACAAGTCAGTCACATGTCTGAACAACAAAAAATAATTATAAAGAACCTTGTTTACAGCCACAAAAAACTTATTCGCCAACCCAGACACAACAACAGCATAACAACTAGTAGTAGGAGACATAAGAACTTCATCAGACTCCCCAGTTAATGGAAAACACTACCCATACCCAGCTTCACTAAGACAGGACGTAGAAAAGCAAATAAATGAAATGCTCAAAGATGGCATTATTAGACCTTCACGTTCTCCGTATAATGCACCAGTCTGGGTAGTTCTTAAAAAGTCCGAAAACTGTCCGAAGAAAAAAAGTATAGATTGGTAGTAGTGTAAGGAAGTCCTTGGGCCGGGATATTTGACTCAGCGGCTCCCAGGGTCACTCACAATATTTATTTGAGTTCAAGGACCTTGAGGAGGGGCGAGATAAAACTTTACGTTACCCAGACCCCGCGGCCAGAACTCGCAGTGGGTTTGGGATCCGACAATCGAGCAGAGCTCCGTCGAAATCCCCACCCACCACGCGCTCCGAAGCCCGCAATGATCCTTGGATCCGACAAACGAGACTAGCTCCGTCGAAATCCATGACCACCGCGCGCTCCGGGACCGGCAATGGCTTCGGATCCGACAAACGAGTACAAGACTCCGTCGAAATCCTTGGCCACCGCGCGGTCCGGCCGCGAAAAGGGCAGAAGGCAGGAAGGGTTTTGGATTTCGGTCACCCAATAGGGCCGACCATGGGTCGAAACCTGCAGCGGATTCAGATCCGACAACTGAGTACAAGACTCCGTCGAAATCTTCGTCCGCCGCACGCTCCGGAACCCGCACTGCCCATGGACCCGACAAACGAGCCTAGCTCCGTCGAAGTCCACGGTCACTACGCGCTCCGGGACCGGAAATGGCTTCGGATCCGACGAGCGAGTACGAGACTCCGTCGAAATCCTTGGCCACTACGCGGTCCGACCACGGTCGGCAAAGGCGGCGAGAAAAGAAAGGAAAAAAAAAGAGAAAGGTTGAAGGAGCAGGCCTTTCGTTTCCTACCTGCACTCACACACACACACACACACACACACAAATGCAGTAGGTTAAGTCGGATTTTAAACAAAACATTTCATTTATTTATTTTATATATATTTGGTTCACAATTTTCTGGCGGCGCACCAATTGTCCTCGCCACTAAGGAAGTCCGTCCAGTCTTTTATAATTTAAACAATAAAATTTTAATAGTTTACAAAAAAAAACTAAAAGAAAACGCTTTCCGGTTTAAAAGAGCGCGCAACCACAAGTTTGTAGGCCTGCATGCAAACCAAAAAGGTCACGCAGCCAGATAGCCAGTCAGTCACAAGTGAATTTTATATAAAGCGTTTAAAAATAACAACAAAGTGTCGCAGGTCGCTTACGTCTCTTCCCACAACTGATCTAGCCAGTTGATCCGCCGCACTTCCTGGCCGGGCTGAGGGTCGTATACCCGCTCTCCATCGTCACTCTCGGAGGACATTGTTCGCACACTTTCACACACACACACGGGCTTCTCGAAAACTTTCCACGGCAGGGCGGGCTTGCAGTCGCGAGGAAAAAAATGGGCGGTTCCGACTTCTCTTGACCGGCACGCACGAAGCCACCAGAGTAATTAATCTTGCCTTCCTCTGCCGTCGGCCCACGCACCTGTTGCCTGGGCGGGGCGTCGACGTCGCTGCATGGCTGCGCTTGCGCCTCGTAGGGCTTCGGCATTGGTCGACCGAAACTTTCCATGGCCCTTTGTTCGAAAACATCAATCGGGCCGGTTGCAATTCGGTTCGATCGTTTGATGATTTTCGGGCGGTATGAAGTGCAGCGGCGGCGAAGCCCTAATTCTGCCGTCGACCCACGCACCTGTTGCCTGGGCGGGGCGTCGACGTCGCTGTAGCTGCGCGTGCGCCTCGTCGGACTTCGGCATTGGCCGAGCGAAACTTTCCATGGCCCTTTGTTCGAAAACATCAATCGGGCCGGTTGCAATTCGGTTTGATCGTTTGTTGGCTTTCGGGCGGTATGAAGGGCAGCGGCGGCGAAGACTTGTGTGTGTGTGGGCTGCATGCAGGTGTTCGAGTTGAAGCTGTGATCTCGTGAGCGTATTGTGTGTTGAGTGGCCTGTAGATGTTCGAGTGCATGTTGGCTGTGTTTCAGTGTGTGTTGAAGCTGTTATCTCGTGAGCGTATTGTGTGTTGGGTGGCCTGTAGATGTTCGAGTGCATGTTGGCTGTGCTTCAGTGTGTGTTGAAGCTGTTATCTCGTGCGCGTATTGTGTGTTGGGTGGCCTGTAGATTTTCGAGTGCATATTGGCTGGGGTTCAGTGTGTGTTGAAGCTGTTATCTCGTGAGCGTATTGTGTGTTGGGTGGCCTGTAGATGTTCGAGTGCATGTTGGCTGTGCTTCAGTGTGTGTTGAAGCTGTTATCTCGTGAGCGTATTGTGTGTTGGGTGGCCTGTAGATGTTCGAGTGCATGTTGGCTGTGCTTCAGTGTGTGTTGAAGCTGTTATCTCGTGAGCGTATTGTGTGTTGAGTGGCCTGTAGATGTTCGAGTGCATGTTGGCTGCGGGTGATGTCTACGCTGGCTATAGAAAAGCTAAACTAATAATACTATCTTATATGTTTACTGACTTGGGTCCCTAGCTAGAAATTACGAGTGATGTCGCTGTTGGTTTTGAAAAAGCTAAACTAGTATTTGTCGATTAGTTAATTAAATAATAACAAAATTATGACTTCAAAATATATATGTCCGAATAAGAAAAATAATATAACAAGATATATAACTATAACAATTCTTACATGGCTACAAAATAACAAAGGATCCTACATGGCTACAAATCTATATATACAAAATCCCTACATGGCTACAAATCTATATATAAAAAATCCCTACATGGCTACAAATCTATATATACAAAATCCCTACATGGCTACAAATTAAATCTACAAAATCCCTACATGGCTACAAATTAAATCTACAAAACTCAACAATTGTGAGGGCCGTCTTGCGGTTCCTCACAACCCCCCCTTTCTTCGGGGTGCTGGAGAGAGATGCTGACTACCCGGCTATTGGTGATCCTAACCCGGTAGATCCGCCCCTTTACCGTTCTCAAGAACCGTACCCCTCGGCGCTCTTGGTGTTGGACGAACACGATTAGTTCGTTGGGTAGACTGCGCCTCTCCGTGGTCACGATCCAATCTGCGGGTGCTTCTGACCATTGGTCTACCTCCGGCGTGACGGGGGGTACTCGGACGTCGTCGAGCGCGTGTAGCAGCTCCGACTCCTCCGGCGTAACTCGAGGTGCTTGGCTGTCGTTCAGCGCGTGTAGCAACTCCAACTCCTCCTCTAGGTCGAGGCAGAGCTCCCAGGGCACCGAAGACTCGTCCTGCTCATGGCTGCACCTGGGACGTTCGTCGTTGGAGTTGTGAGCCAGGTTAGCCACCGCTTCGGCTGCCACCTCGGCGATCCGGGGTAGCTGTGGTTCCTCTTCGCTGATATCGCTGTAGCGGTCGTCTAGCAGGGGCGCAGCCCCTTGCGGGCTGTGCGCCTCCTCGTGTTGATCGCCCTCGCCGCCACGATCGACGCTGTCGGCGTCACTGGAGTCGTCCTGGTCGCGGACGATGTCGGGCTGGCTGTCGGTGGAGCTCCGTTCCGTGGACATCGCAGAGTCCACGGTCGAGTCTTCGCTCGAACTGTCGTCTGCGACGGGGAACTGATCCCACGCCGCGTTGGCGGCCGCTAGTCGCATTGCCACTGGGGGAAGCTCTTCGTGCTCAAAGAGCCTCTCCGGCTCGGATGACGCTTCGGACGTGACCGAGGATTCGGACGAGCTCCTAGTTCCCCTGACGTGGTCGGTGCTGGGAGCTACGACCCGTATTTGTCGTAGGCTTTCTTCCAACATCGACGGCCCGAAGGAAGGCAAGCCCACCTCGTCGACCCACTGGCTGATGGCATGCACGGCTGGTTCTCCGTGGTCGGGTCCCAGAGCATACAGTTGTGCCAGTCTGGGCACGGTAAGCAGTGACGGTTCAGTCTGGCTGCAAGCAGGGGTTTCGTCTTCTGGCTGTGGATTTAGGGTGCTGTCCACCCAGCTACTGGTGGCCCACGCGATCAGCTGGTCCTCCTCACTCGAAGAATCCAGGACTACGATCTGGGCCAGTCGAGAGACTGCGCCAATCAGGGGGTCGGCCTGGTTACTGATCGGGGCGTCGTCTGTCTGATGTGTCGACCCCTGGAAGCTGCTAAGTGCCAGTGAGTCGGTGGGTGTCTTCGCCTGTGTGCTGGCCGACTCTGGCCAGGACTGTGGCACCCTCCAAAATCGGGGGCTCCCGGGCGGTGTCCAGGGTCTCTCCGTAGGTGAGGACCCGCGGCTGGGCGTCGTGTTGTACCCGCTCGTGTCGCTAGATAGGAGAGAAGAACGTGTTAGTGTGAATACTCAGCGATGGTAGAGAGATTCGAGTCAATGCGTCATCTTGTCTGTGGCTAGGGCGGTGACTTGGCGTGGTTATTTTGGCGTGGTGGACCCTAAGGAGTAAGCCCCCCCCCCACCCATGGGGAGGGTTGTGGAGCGTTGGCACTGGTGTCCCAGGCTCAAGTGGCCCCACTGAATCTCCTTGTCGTAGCAAGGGTTCCGCGGCTTATACTAGTTTTGTGGCTCCGGATCATCCGTCGGTGGTGCGTGGATGTCTCGGGTTTGGTGAGGTACGATGGTAGATTCGTGGTTTTCTTCGGCGTCTTCTGCTGTATCCTCGCTGGCCTGGTCCCCTTGAAAGGGTTTCAAGTCGGCTAGGCTTGCGTTGCGGCGTTTGCGCGTCCCTCGAAGTTGGACTCTGGCGATGTTCGGGGACAGAAATTTTATGATCTTGTAAGGACCTTCAAATTTTGGGGCTAGCTTGGCATTGAAAGCTTCTGCGGCGTTCGATAGGTGGTGAGTTCGGACCCATACCCACGTCCCAATAGTCGGTCTCCATTCTCGTCGGCGTAAGTTGTAATAGCGGCTTTGTTCCAGGGCTGCTCTCTCCATGTTTTCCTTGGCCGTTTGAAAGATTTTCTTGAGGTGTTCCGCCTTGCTCTGGGGGTCTCTGGGCTCTTCGCTGGCCCCTGGTGTAACTTCATTGAACCAGCTTCCGGGTAATCGGGGCTCACGGCCCTGTACTAAGTACGCCGGGCTGAACCCGGTACTGTCGGAGACACTCGTGTTGATGGCCAGGGTGATTTCCGGCAACAGTTGGTCCCAGGTCCGTTGGTCCTCATTGGCGTACTGTGCGATCATTGTTTTGATGGTGCGGTTGGCTCGTTCCGTAGGGTTCTGCTGCGGGCAGTATGGGGCAGTATGCTGCACTTCCATTCCTGTCTTTTTGCTAAATGTTTTGAAAGCCCTACTGGTGAATTGAGTTCCGTTGTCGCAGATAAATGTTTTTGGGGCGCCGAACCTAGCCAGGATTCGCTCTCGGAAGGCTAATTCCAGACTGGTGGCTGTAGCTCTGCGCAGCGGCACTAATTCGACCCATTTGGTGAAATGATCCAAAAACACCAGTAGCATCGTATGCCCCTTGCGGGATCTGGGCAGGGGCCCGACGAAATCCGCACACAGGGTGGAAAATGGTCCTTCCGACTTCCTGGTCAACATCTTTCCCGCCTGTTTGAGCTGACTCACCTTAAATTGTTGGCAGGTTGGGCATTTCCGGACGTAGCGAGCGATGTCTCGAAACAAACCAGGCCAATAATACTGTTGGCAGATCCGAGTGGTCGTTTTTCTGATCCCTAAGTGTCCCGCAGTGGGGTGATCATGACATTCTTCCAGGACCCGGCGCTGGTGGCTGCTGGGTACGCAAAGTCTCCATGCTCCATGCTCTCCTTTCTTGTACGCATTGTCCAGGTGTCGGTAGAGTTGCCCGTTCTCTTGGATGTAGTCAGGAAATTTCTCGAGATTGGCCTCGATTTGTTTGATCTTTGCCGTGATCCATTTGCATGGTTCGCTGGTCTCGATTACCTGCTGCAACGTCTCTAGGGGTTGTCTCGACAGCGCGTCCGCGACGACGTTCTGTTTTCCCCGCCGGTACGAGATGTCGAACTGAAATTGTTGAAGTTCTAGAGCCCACCGTGCAATACGGCCCGTCGGGTTGTCGATGGAGTTGAGCCACTTTAGGGCAAGGTGGTCTGTAATGACGTCGAACCGATATCCTTCGAGGTAGCACCTCATCTTTCTGATTGCCCACACTATTGCCAGGCACTCCTTCTCCGTAGCGGAGTAGTTTTCCTCTGCTGCAAGCAACCTCCTGCTGGCATAGGCGATGACCCGTTCGGTCCCATCGACTTGCTGGGCTAAGACGGCTCCAAGGCCGAAGTCGCTTGCGTCGGTTTGCAGCTGAAACTTGAGGTTGAAGTCCGGGCAGGCCAGCACTGGTGCCTCGGTGAGCTTCGTCTTCAGTTTCTCAAATGCCTGTTGTTGGGGTTCGCTCCAGATCCATTTCTTTCCCTTCCTAAGTAGGGCGGACATCGGTTGGACGATTGTGGCGAAGTTTTCCACAAACCGTCGGTACCAGGATGCTATCCCCAGACATCGTCGAAGTTCTTTGCAATTAGTGGGTGGTTGGAGTTCTCTTACCGCTGCGATCTTGTCTGGGTCGGTGTGGATTCCCGCTTCGCTGATGACGTGCCCTAGGTAGGTGATACTACGCTGGAAGAACTTACACTTCGCCTTATTCAGCTTCAAGTTGGCCCGCCTCAGTCGTCGTAGTACTTCCCCTAGGTTGGTGAAGTGCTCGTCTAATGAGGTCCCGATGACGATGATGTCATCTAGGTAGGCGAATGCGTGAGGCTCCATATCGGGGCCTATCACGCTATCCAGTGCCCGCTGAAATGTAGCGGGAGCCGAGTGCAGGCCGAATGGCATCACTTTCTACTGGAAGAGCCCGCGGCCCGGCACGGTAAATGCTGTGCAGGCGCGGCTGTCTGGGGCCACCGGGACTTGCCAGTAACCACTTTTTAGGTCTAACGTGGAGATGAACTTTGCGTTACGAAGCCGTTCCAAGATGTGCCCTATCCGGGGTAGGGGATAGGCGTCGGGTATCGAGTGGGCGTTGAGCTGGCGGTAGTCCACGCACATACGCACGTCTCCTGTCTTTTTGCCGACGAGGACGATGGGTGCGCTGTGAGGACTCCTGGAGGGCTCGATGCGACCATCGCGGAGCAGTTCATCAACCTGTTCGTTGATGATTTTCTGCATGGCTGGGTTCTTCGGAAAATACCTCTGCTTGATGGGCTTGTCGTCCTTCATGACGATCCTATGTTCGGCTATGTGGGAGGTCCCGGTCATGTGTTCGAATGGGGCTAGTTCTACGTCGAGAAATTCCTGGATTCGGGATTCCGTGGGCCCTTCGGCGATGACCGTTGCTAGGCTGGCTGTTGTCGCTTGTGTTTCTCTCGGTTGGTGAACCGTCTTTGGGGGTCTTCGAAATGGGTTGTTTTTCCGTGCTGTGGCCGCGTCGGCCAAGGGTTCTAAATGAAAAGAGTTACTCACGGGTGACGGCGTTGGTCGGGGTCACGGTGTTATTGTGGGTGTCTCAACTTGTAGGAGTGCCGGTGGTCGTCGTGGAGCTGCTACGGGTGGTACCGTGCAACGTGGTGCTGGCGTTGGTCCGACGGTGCTTGGACTGGTGGCATCTGCGCGTGGAGTGACGATGGTTGGCTTGCTTCTGTTCGCTGGCGACGGTGGATAGTAAGAAAGAGATAACTGGGCTTTCCCACACTGGATAGTGGTCTTGATCCCGCAGAGGAAATCGATTCCGAGGATGATCTCGTCCAAGATGGACGGTAGCACTAGCACTGTGGTCTTAGCCGTATCTCATCCTAGGGTCACGGTGGTGGTCAGGGCGTGAGTAACGTCGGTGGTGGATCCATCTGCCAGGGCAATCCTGGTTCGCACATCCCGGCGATTATCGGTATTCCCGATGTCATCGGCGATCTTCGCGCTGATGAAGCTCCTGGATGCTCCGGTGTCCAGGGTGGCGTGAAACGTCCTCCCCTCGATGATGACCGTCGCCACGATGCGCCCCCCTTCAAACCGTAAAGGCGGGTTTAGTTCTGGGGGCCCGTGTGTGCGGTCCTCGCTGGTTCCCCTGATGGGCGAGGACTCGGTCCGTTTCCCGGGTTTTGGGACCGACAGCATTCGTAGGTACGCACTCCCCTCCTTCCGCACTGCCAGCAGAACAGTATCTGTGGATTGGGACACTCCCGGGTGAAGTGCCCTGTCTCTCCGCAGCGGCGACAAGCGTTCCGGACGTCGATAGGGCGTTCGGACACCTGTGCCAACATCCGATTTGTTGCCGTGGTGTTGGAAGGTTCCTGAGGTTGACTCGTGTTTCCTGTGGATGGTAGGGGGGCTTGAAAGTGTCTTTGTTGTCTGTGCGGCATTGTTGCTAGAAAATTTGTATGGAGTGCTCGATCGCGTTCGCGTGTGATTTCGTAGGCCGTGGCTCGTTGGATCAGCGTGGCCAGATCCTCAAAGTCCTGCCGCCTTACGAACAGCTGGTATTCTGGCCGAAGGTTCTGGTATAGTCGTTCTAGTTCCTGAGCCGGAGTAAACTTTGCCCGCTGCATCAGGAGTCGGAGCTCGACTACATATTCCTTGCAGTTCTCGCCGGGTCGCTGATACCTCGTCCTGATGGTGTCCTCCAATCGCTGGAAGTACTGGGGCGGAAGGAAAAATTCCAGAAATTCCTTCCTGAAGTTCTCCCACGGTACATCCTGCATTTGAAACGTGCGGTACCAACTTTCCGCTTTGCCCGTAAGTAATCCGGAGATCACCCTAGGGAGTCGTGCGGTCTTGAGTCGGTACGCGTCCGCTTGTACCTCCAGGCGCTCGACGAAAGTGAGTGGGTCTGACTGCCCGTCAAATAAAATTCCCCAGTTTCTTAATTTCTCCGCCAAGGTGGCGGAGGATATTTCCTCGCGTGCGGGACGGTTCGCGGTGGTGTTCATTGCGGGCAGGTTACCTAACGGAACTTCCAGTCTTAGGGACGTGTTCCCGGTGTCGATGCCCGGTGTGCCGGCTTCCCTGGGCTTTTGTTCTTGGGATTCTTGTCCTCCCAGAGGGCCCGGAGATTTGTCCCGAGGTGTCGCTGCTTCGGGGAATATCATAGCCAACTCCTTGGCCCGGTCCTGCAGTGCTGGCTCGAGGTCATCCCGGGTGAGAAAGGCTGCTAGCCGACTACGCAGCTCTTCGACGGTTCCCCCTTGGGGTAACCCGAACTCGGCTGTGAGGATGGTTTCTGAGCGAGGGTATGGGTTGCGTATGAAAATTTAATTCGGGGCGTTGGATGCCGAATAAAATTTTTAAGGGACGCTGGGGTCCTGTATATGCACTGAAAAATTTAATTCGGGGCGTTGGATGCCGAATAAAATTTTTGAGGTCCGCTGTGGTCTTGATATGCACTGGAAAAATTTAATTCGGGGCGTTGGAGGCCGAATAAAATTTTTGAGGGACGCTGGGGTCCTGGATGTGCACTGAGAAAATTTAATTAGGGGCGCTGGATGCCGAATAAAATTTTTGAGGTCCGCGGTGGTCCTTGATATGCACTGGAAAAATTTAATTCGGGGCGTTGGAGGCCGAATAAAATTTTTGAGGGACGCTGGGGTCCTGGATGTGCACTGAGAAAATTTAATTCGGGGCGCTGGATGCCGAATAAAATTTTTGAGGTCCGCGGTGGTCCTTGATATGCACTGGAAAAATTTAATTCGGGGCGTTGGAGGCCGAATAAACTTTTTGAGGGACGCTGGGGTCCTGGATGTGCACTGAGAAAATTTAATTCGGGGCGCTGGATGCCGAATAAAATTTTTGAGGTCCGCGGTGGTCCTTGATATGCACTGGAAAAATTTAATTCGGGGCGTTGGAGGCCGAATAAACTTTTTGAGGGACGCTGGGGTCCTTGCTGGTGCACTATACTAGGATGCCGACGATTTGAAAGGACTCTGGGGTCCTTTGATTAGGTTCACTAGGATGCCGACGGATTTAAAAGGACTCTGGGGTCCTTGGGTTAGTTTTTAACTAGGATGCTAGGATCCTTTGCTTTGAGTGTTGATCGCGACGATGTTCACGGTGTGAGGGCCGGAGCTTGACTGACTTTTGGTGGCCCGGTGCACTCCTCTTATAGTCGCCGGCCACGTGTCCGTCGCGGTCGGGACGACGCGGATGGTGGGAAGCGAGAGACGAGAAAAAAATCACGTGAGTGTGGTTTGCGCGACCACGCGACCCCAGAAAACTTTCCACGCGGTTTCGTAGAGAACAATTTTGGGAGACATATATGTATGGGGGGAAAATGTGTGTGTATGTAAAAAAAAATTCTGCCTGATCTTAGGGTCTGGGTGTACATCTCATGGGTCTTTACGCCATATACCCCTAAAATTCCAATAATTTCCCCTCGCAAGAAAATATATTATATTATTAAATTTTCTTTTTAGAGAGGAAAAAAAAATTTTAAATATAAATTTTGGGTTTTCTTGGAGGAAAAAAATTTTAGAATCATTATCCTTGAAGTCCCTGCTCGGGCGCAATGTAAGGAAGTCCTTGGGCCGGGATATTTGACTCAGCGGCTCCCAGGGTCACTCACAATATTTATTTGAGTTCAAGGACTTTGAGGAGGGGCGAGATAAAACTTTACGTTACCCAGACCCCGCGGCCAGAACTCGCAGTGGGTTTGGGATCCGACAATCGAGCAGAGCTCCGTCGAAATCCCCACCCACCACGCGCTCCGAAGCCCGCAATGATCCTTGGATCCGACAAACGAGACTAGCTCCGTCGAAATCCATGACCACCGCGCGCTCCGGGACCGGCAATGGCTTCGGATCCGACAAACGAGTACAAGACTCCGTCGAAATCCTTGGCCACCGCGCGGTCCGGCCGCGAAAAGGGCAGAAGGCAGGAAGGGTTTCGGATTTCGGTCACCCAATAGGGCCGACCATGGGTCGAAACCTGCAGCGGATTCAGATCCGACAACTGAGTACAAGACTCCGTCGAAATCTTCGTCCGCCGCACGCTCCGGAACCCGCACTGCCCATGGACCCGACAAACGAGCCTAGCTCCGTCGAAGTCCACGGTCACTACGCGCTCCGGGACCGGAAATGGCTTCGGATCCGACGAGCGAGTACGAGACTCCGTCGAAATCCTTGGCCACTACGCGGTCCGACCACGGTCGGCAAAGGCGGCGAGAAAAGAAAGGAAAAAAAAAGAGAAAGGTTGAAGGAGCAGGCCTTTCGTTTCCTACCTGCACTCACACACACACACACACAAATGCAGTAGGTTAAGTCGGATTTTAAACAAAACATTTCATTTATTTATTTTATATATATTTGGTTCACAATTTTCTGGCGGCGCACCAATTGTCCTCGCCACTAAGGAAGTCCGTCCAGTCTTTTATAATTTAAACAATAAAATTTTAATAGTTTACAAAAAAAAACTAAAAGAAAACGCTTTCCGGTTTAAAAGAGCGCGCAACCATAAGTTTGTAGGCCTGCATGCAAACCAAAAAGGTCACGCAGCCAGATAGCCAGTCAGTCACAAGTGAATTTTATATAAAGCGTTTAAAAATAACAACAAAGTGTCGCAGGTCGCTTACGTCTCTTCCCACAACTGATCTAGCCAGTTGATCCGCCGCACTTCCTGGCCGGGCTGAGGGTCGTATACCCGCTCTCCATCGTCACTCTCGGAGGACATTGTTCGCACACTTTCACACACACACACGGGCTTCTCGAAAACTTTCCACGGCAGGGCGGGCTTGCAGTCGCGAGGAAAAAAATGGGCGGTTCCGACTTCTCTTGACCGGCACGCACGAAGCCACCAGAGTAATTAATCTTGCCTTCCTCTGCCGTCGGCCCACGCACCTGTTGCCTGGGCGGGGCGTCGACGTCGCTGCATGGCTGCGCTTGCGCCTCGTAGGGCTTCGGCATTGGTCGACCGAAACTTTCCATGGCCCTTTGTTCGAAAACATCAATCGGGCCTGTTGCAATTCGGTTCGATCGTTTGATGATTTTCTGGTGGTATGAAGTGCAGCGGCGGCGAAGCCCTAATTCTGCCGTCGACCCACGCACCTGTTGCCTGGGCGGGGCGTCGACGTCGCTGTAGCTGCGCGTGCGCCTCGTCGGACTTCGGCATTGGCCGTGCGAAACTTTCCATGGCCCTTTGTTCGAAAACATCAATCGGGCCGGTTGCAATTCGGTTTGATCGTTTGATGGCTTTCGGGCGGTATGAAGGGCAGCGGCGGCGAAGACTTGTGTGTGTGTGGGCTGCATGCAGGTGTTCGAGTTGAAGCTGTGATCTCGTGAGCGTATTGTGTGTTGAGTGGCCTGTAGATGTTCGAGTGCATGTTGGCTGTGCTTCAGTGTGTGTTGAAGCTGTTATCTCGTGAGCGTATTGTGTGTTGGGTGGCCTGTAGATGTTCGAGTGCATGTTGGCTGTGCTTCAGTGTGTGTTGAAGCTGTTATCTCGTGCGCGTATTGTGTGTTGGGTGGCCTGTAGATTTTCGAGTGCATGTTGGCTGTGCTTCAGTGTGTGTTGAAGCTGTTATCTCGTGAGCGTATTGTGTGTTGGGTGGCCTGTAGATGTTCGAGTGCATGTTGGCTGTGCTTCAGTGTGTGTTGAAGCTGTTATCTCGTGCGTATTGTGTGTTGGGTGGCCTGTAGATGTTCGAGTGCATGTTGGCTGTGCTTCAGTGTGTGTTGAAGCTGTTATCTCGTGAGCGTATTGTGTGTTGAGTGGCCTGTAGATGTTCGAGTGCATTTTGGCTGCGGGTGATGTCTACGCTGGCTATAAAAAAGCTAAACTAATAATACTATCTTATATGTTTACTGACTTGGGTCCCTAGCTAGAAATTACGAGTGATGTCGCTGTTGGTTTTGAAAAGGCTAAACTAGTATTTGTCGATTAGTTAATTAAATAATAACAAAATTATGACTTCAAAATATATATGTCCGAATAAGAAAAATAATATAACAAGATATATAACTATAACAATTCTTACATGGCTACAAAATAACAAAGGATCCTACATGGCTACAAATCTATATATACAAAATCCCTACATGGCTACAAATCTATATATAAAAAATCCCTACATGGCTACAAATCTATATATACAAAATCCCTACATGGCTACAAATTAAATCTACAAAATCCCTACATGGCTACAAATTAAATCTACAAAACTCAACAATTGTGAGGGCCGTCTTGCGGTTCCTCACAACCCCCTTTCTTCGGGGTGCTGGAGAGAGATGCTGACTACCCGGCTATTGGTGATCCTAACCCGGTAGATCCGCCCCTTTACCGTTCTCAAGAACCGTACCCCTCGGCGCTCTTGGTGTTGGACGAACACGATTAGTTCGTTGGGTAGACTGCGCCTCTCCGTGGTCACGATCCAATCTGCGGGTGCTTCTGACCATTGGTCTACCTCCGGCGTGACGGGGGGTACTCGGACGTCGTCGAGCGCGTGTAGCAGCTCCGACTCCTCCGGCGTAACTCGAGGTGCTTGGCTGTCGTCCAGCGCGTGTAGCAACTCCAACTCCTCCTCTAGGTCGGGGCAGAGCTCCCAGGGCACCGAAGACTCGTCCTGCTCATGGCTGCACCTGGGACGTTCGTCGTTGGAGTTGTGAGCCAGGTTAGCCACCGCTTCGGCTGCCACCTCGGCGATCCGGGGTAGCTGTGGTTCCTCTTCGCTGATATCGCTGTAGCGGTCGTCTAGCAGGGGCGCAGCCCCTTGCGGGCTGTGCGCCTCCTCGTGTTGATCGCCCTCGCCGCCACGATCGACGCTGTCGGCGTCACTGGAGTCGTCCTGGTCGCGGACGATGTCGAGGCTGGCTGTCGGTGGAGCTCCGTTCCGTGGACATCGCAGAGTCCACGGTCGAGTCTTCGCTCGAACTGTCGTCTGCGACGGGGAACTGATCCCACGCCGCGTTGGCGGCCGCTAGTCGCATTGCCACTGGGGGAAGCTCTTCGTGCTCAAAGAGCCTCTCCGGCTCGGATGACGCTTCGGACGTGACCGAGGATTCGGACGAGCTCCTAGTTCCCCTGACGTGGTCGGTGCTGGGAGCTACGACCCGTATTTGTCGTAGGCTTTCTTCCAACATCGACGGCCCGAAGGAAGGCAAGCCCACCTCGTCGACCCACTGGCTGATGGCATGCACGGCTGGTTCTCCGTGGTCGGGTCCCAGAGCATACAGTTGTGCCAGTCTGGGCACGGTAAGCAGTGACGGTTCAGTCTGGCTGCAAGCAGGGGTTTCGTCTTCTGGCTGTGGATTTAGGGTGCTGTCCACCCAGCTACTGGTGGCCCACGCGATCAGCTGGTCCTCCTCACTCGAAGAATCCAGGACTACGATCTGGGCCAGTCGAGAGACTGCGCCAATCAGGGGTCGGCCTGGTTACTGATCGGGGCGTCGTCTGTCTGATGTGTCGACCCCTGGAAGCTGCTAAGTGCCAGTGAGTCGGTGGGTGTCTTCGCCTGTGTGCTGGCCGACTCTGGCCAGGACTGTGGCACCCTCCAAAATCGGGGGCTCCCGGGCGGTGTCCAGGGTCTCTCCGTAGGTGAGGACCCGCGGCTGGGCGTCGTGTTGTACCCGCTCGTGTCGCTAGATAGGAGAGAAGAACGTGTTAGTGTGAATACTCAGCGATGGTAGAGAGATTCGAGTCAATGCGTCATCTTGTCTGTGGCTAGGGCGGTGACTTGGCGTGGTTATTTTGGCGTGGTGGACCTTAAGGAGTAAGCCCCCCCCCCACCCATGGGGAGGGTTGTGGAGCGTTGTCACTGGTGTCCCAGGCTCAAGTGGCCCCACTGAATCTCCTTGTCGTAGCAAGGGTTCCGCGGCTTATACTAGTTTTGTGGCTACGGATCATCCGTCGGTGGTGCGTGGATGTCTCGGGTTTGGTGAGGTACGATGGTAGATTCGTGGTTTTCTTCGGCGTCTTCTGCTGTATCCTCGCTGGCCTGGTCCCCTTGAAAGGGTTTCAAGTCGGCTAGGCTTGCGTTGCGGCGTTTGCGCGTCCCTCGAAGTTGGACTCTGGCGATGTTCGGGGACAGAAATTTTATGATCTTGTAAGGACCTTCAAATTTTGGGGCTAGCTTGGCATTGAAAGCTTCTGCGGCGTTCGATAGGTGGTGAGTTCGGACCCATACCCACGTCCCAATAGTCGGTCTCCATTCTCGTCGGCGTAAGTTGTAATAGCGGCTTTGTTCCAGGGCTGCTCTCTCCATGTTTTCCTTGGCCGTTTGAAAGATTTTCTTGAGGTGTTCCGCCTTGCTCTGGGGGTCTCTGGGCTCTTCGCTGGCCCCTGGTGTAACTTCATTGAACCAGCTTCCGGGTAATCGGGGCTCACGGCCCTGTACTAAGTACGCCGGGCTGAACCCGGTACTGTCGGAGACACTCGTGTTGATGGCCAGGGTGATTTCCGGCAACAGTTGGTCCCAGGTCCGTTGGTCCTCATTGGCGTACTGTGCGATCATTGATTTGATGGTGCGGTTGGCTCGTTCCGTAGGGTTCTGCTGCGGGCAGTATGGGGCAGTATGCTGCACTTCCATTCCTGTCTTTTTGCTAAATGTTTTGAAAGCCCTACTGGTGAATTGAGTTCCGTTGTCGCAGATAAATGTTTTTGGGGCGCCGAACCTAGCCAGGATTCGCTCTCGGAAGGCTAATTCCAGACTGGTGGCTGTAGCTCTGCGCAGCGGCACTAATTCGACCCATTTGGTGAAATGATCCAAAAACACCAGTAGCATCGTATGCCCCTTGCGGGATCTGGGCAGGGGCCCGACGAAATCCGCACACAGGGTGGAAAATGGTCCTTCCGACTTCCTGGTCAACATCTTTCCCGCCTGTTTGAGCTGACTCACCTTAAATTGTTGGCAGGTTGGGCATTTCCGGACGTAGCGAGCGATGTCTCGAAACAAACCAGGCCAATAATACTGTTGGCAGATCCGAGTGGTCGTTTTTCTGATCCCTAAGTGTCCCGCAGTGGGGTGATCATGACATTCTTCCAGGACCCGGCGCTGGTGGCTGCTGGGTACGCAAAGTCTCCATGCTCCATGCTCTCCTTTCTTGTACGCATTGTCCAGGTGTCGGTAGAGTTGCCCGTTCTCTTGGATGTAGTCAGGAAATTTCTCGAGATTGGCCTCGATTTGTTTGATCTTTGCCGTGATCCATTTGCATGGTTCGCTGGTCTCGATTACCTGCTGCAACGTCTCTAGGGGTTGTCTCGACAGCGCGTCCGCGACGACGTTCTGTTTTCCCCGCCGGTACGAGATGTCGAACTGAAATTGTTGAAGTTCTAGAGCCCACCGTGCAATACGGCCCGTCGGGTTGTCGATGGAGTTGAGCCACTTTAGGGCAAGGTGGTCTGTAATGACGTCGAACCGATATCCTTCGAGGTAGCACCTCATCTTTCTGATTGCCCACACTATTGCCAGGCACTCCTTCTCCGTAGCGGAGTAGTTTTCCTCTGCTGCAAGCAACCTCCTGCTGGCATAGGCGATGACCCGTTCGGTCCCATCGACTTGCTGGGCTAAGACGGCTCCAAGGCCGAAGTCGCTTGCGTCGGTTTGCAGCTGAAACTTGAGGTTGAAGTCCGGGCAGGCCAGCACTGGTGCCTCGGTGAGCTTCGTCTTCAGTTTCTCAAATGCCTGTTGTTGGGGTTCGCTCCAGATCCATTTCTTTCCCTTCCTAAGTAGGGCGGACATCGGTTGGACGATTGTGGCGAAGTTTTCCACAAACCGTCGGTACCAGGATGCTATCCCCAGACATCGTCGAAGTTCTTTGCAATTAGTGGGTGGTTGGAGTTCTCTTACCGCTGCGATCTTGTCTGGGTCGGTGTGGATTCCCGCTTCGCTGATGACGTGCCCTAGGTAGGTGATACTACGCTGGAAGAACTTACACTTCGCCTTATTCAGCTTCAAGTTGGCCCGCCTCAGTCGTCGTAGTACTTCCCCTAGGTTGGTGAAGTGCTCGTCTAATGAGGTCCCGATGACGATGATGTCATCTAGGTAGGCGAATGCGTGAGGCTCCATATCGGGGCCTATCACGCTATCCAGTGCCCGCTGAAATGTAGCGGGAGCCGAGTGCAGGCCGAATGGCATCACTTTCTACTGGAAGAGCCCGCGGCCCGGCACGGTAAATGCTGTGCAGGCGCGGCTGTCTGGGGCCACCGGGACTTGCCAGTAACCACTTTTTAGGTCTAACGTGGAGATGAACTTTGCGTTACGAAGCCGTTCCAAGATGTGCCCTATCCGGGGTAGGGGATAGGCGTCGGGTATCGAGTGGGCGTTGAGCTGGCGGTAGTCCACGCACATACGCACGTCTCCTGTCTTTTTGCCGACGAGGACGATGGGTGCGCTGTGAGGACTCCTGGAGGGCTCGATGCGACCATCGCGGAGCAGTTCATCAACCTGTTCGTTGATGATTTTCTGCATGGCTGGGTTCTTCGGAAAATACCTCTGCTTGATGGGCTTGTCGTCCTTCATGACGATCCTATGTTCGGCTATGTGGGAGGTCCCGGTCATGTGTTCGAATGGGGCTAGTTCTACGTCGAGAAATTCCTGGATTCGGGATTCCGTGGGCCCTTCGGCGATGACCGTTGCTAGGCTGGCTGTTGTCGCTTGTGTTTCTCTCGGTTGGTGAACCGTCTTTGGGGGTCTTCGAAATGGGTTGTTTTTCCGTGCTGTGGCCGCGTCGGCCAAGGGTTCTAAATGAAAAGAGTTACTCACGGGTGACGGCGTTGGTCGGGGTCACGGTGTTATTGTGGGTGTCTCAACTTGTAGGAGTGCCGGTGGTCGTCGTGGAGCTGCTACGGGTGGTACCGTGCAACGTGGTGCTGGCGTTGGTCCGACGGTGCTTGGACTGGTGGCATCTGCGCGTGGAGTGACGATGGTTGGCTTGCTTCTGTTCGCTGGCGACGATGGATAGTAAGAAAGAGATAACTGGGCTTTCCCACACTGGATAGTGGTCTTGATCCCGCAGAGGAAATCGATTCCGAGGATGATCTCGTCCAAGATGGACGGTAGCACTAGCAATGTGGTCTTAGCCGTATCTCGTCCTAGGGTCACGGTGGTGGTCAGGGCGTGAGTAACGTCGGTGGTGGATCCATCTGCCAGGGCAATCCTGGTTCGCACATCCCGGCGATTATCGGTATTCCCG
Organism: Drosophila oshimai; assembly: GCA_018150695.1. Lineage (NCBI taxonomy): Eukaryota > Metazoa > Arthropoda > Insecta > Diptera > Drosophilidae > Drosophila > Drosophila oshimai. The sequence goes on along the minus strand of JAECWM010000268.1, from coordinate 23,649 downwards.
ATGTCATCGGCGATCTTCGCGCTGATGAAGCTCCTGGATGCTCCGGTGTCCAGGGTGGCGTGAAACGTCCTCCCCTCGATGATGACCGTCGCCACGATGCGCCCCCCTTCAAACCGTAAAGGCGGGTTTAGTTCTGGGGGCCCGTGTGTGCGGTCCTCGCTGGTTCCCCTGATGGGCGAGGACTCGGTCCGTTTCCCGGGTTTTGGGACCGACAGCATTCGTAGGTACGCACTCCCCTCCTTCCGCACTGCCAGCAGAACAGTATCTGTGGATTGGGACACTCCCGGGTGAAGTGCCCTGTCTCTCCGCAGCGGCGACAAGCGTTCCGGACGTCGATAGGGCGTTCGGACACCTGTGCCAACATCCGATTTGTTGCCGTGGTGTTGGAAGGTTCCTGAGGTTGACTCGTGTTTCCTGTGGATGGTAGGGGGGCTTGAAAGTGTCTTTGTTGTCTGTGCGGCATTGTTGCTAGAAAACTTGTATGGAGTGCTCGATCGCGTTCGCGTGTGATTTCGTAGGCCGTGGCTCGTTGGATCAGCGTGGCCAGATCCTCAAAGTCCTGCCGCCTTACGAACAGCTGGTATTCTGGCCGAAGGTTCTGGTATAGTCGTTCTAGTTCCTGAGCCGGAGTAAACTTTGCCCGCTGCATCAGGAGTCGGAGCTCGACTACATATTCCTTGCAGTTCTCGCCGGGTCGCTGATACCTCGTCCTGATGGTGTCCTCCAATCGCTGGAAGTACTGGGGCGGAAGGAAAAATTCCAGAAATTCCTTCCTGAAGTTCTCCCACGGTACATCCTGCTTTTGAAACGTGCGGTACCAACTTTCCGCTTTGCCCGTAAGTAATCCGGAGATCACCCTAGGGAGTCGTGCGGTCTTGAGTCGGTACGCGTCCGCTTGTACCTCCAGGCGCTCGACGAAAGTGAGTGGGTCTGACTGCCCGTCAAATAAAATTCCCCAGTTTCTTAATTTCTCCGCCAAGGTGGCGGAGGATATTTCCTCGCGTGCGGGACGGTTCGCGGTGGTGTTCATTGCGGGCAGGTTACCTAACGGAACTTCCAGTCTTAGGGACGTGTTCCCGGTGTCGATGCCCGGTGTGCCGGCTTCCCTGGGCTTTTGTTCTTGGGATTCTTGTCCTCCCAGAGGGCCCGGAGATTTGTCCCGAGGTGTCGCTGCTTCGGGGAATATCATAGCCAACTCCTTGGCCCGGTCCTGCAGTGCTGGCTCGAGGTCATCCCGGGTGAGAAAGGCTGCTAGCCGACTACGCTCTTCGACGGTTCCCCCTTGGGGTAACCCGAACTCGGCTGTGAGGATGGTTTCTGAGCGAGGGTATGGGTTGCGTATGAAAATTTAATTCGGGGCGTTGGATGCCGAATAAAATTTTTAAGGGACGCTGGGGTCCTGTATATGCACTGAAAAATTTAATTCGGGGCGTTGGATGCCGAATAAAATTTTTGAGCTCCGCTGTGGTCTTGATATGCACTGGAAAAATTTAATTCGGGGCGTTGGAGGCCGAATAAAATTTTTGAGGGACGCTGGGGTCCTGGATGTGCACTGAGAAAATTTAATTAGGGGCGCTGGATGCCGAATAAAATTGTTGAGGTCCGCGGTGGTCCTTGATATGCACTGGAAAAATTTAATTCGGGGCGTTGGAGGCCGAATAAAATTTTTGAGGGACGCTGGGGTCCTGGATGTGCACTGAGAAAATTTAATTCGGGGCGCTGGATGCCGAATAAAATTTTTGAGGTCCGCGGTGGTCCTTGATATGCACTGGAAAAATTTAATTCGGGGCGTTGGAGGCCGAATAAACTTTTTGAGGGACGCTGGGGTCCTTGCTGGTGCACTACACTAGGATGCCGACGATTTGAAAGGACTCTGGGGTCCTTTGATTAGGTTCACTAGGATGCCGACGGATTTAAAAGGACTCTGGGGTCCTTGGGTTAGTTTTTAACTAGGATACTAGGATCCTTTGCTTTGAGTGTTGATCGCGACGATGTTCACGGTGTGAGGGCCGGAGCTTGACTGACTTTTGGTGGCCCGGTGCACTCCTCTTATAGTCGCCGGCCACGTGTCCGTCGCGGTCGGGACGACGCGGATGGTGGGAAGCGAGAGACGAGAAAAAATCACGTGAGTGTGGTTTGCGCGACCACGCGACCCCAGAAAACTTTCCACGCGGTTTCGTAGAGAACAATTTTGGGAGACATATATGTATGGGGGGAAAATGTGTGTGTATGTAAAAAAAAAATTCTGCCTGATCTTAGGGTCTGGGTGTACATCTCATGGGTCTTTACGCCATATACCCCTAAAATTCCAATAATTTCCCCTCGCAAGAAAATATATTATATTATTAAATTTTCTTTTTAGAGAGGAAAAAAAAAATTTTAAATATAAATTTTGGGTTTTCTTGGAGGGAAAAAAAATTTTAGAATCATTATCCTTGAAGTCCCTGCTCGGGCGCAATGTAAGGAAGTCCTTGGGCCGGGATATTTGACTCAGCGGCTCCCAGGGTCACTCACAATATTTATTTGAGTTCAAGGACTTTGAGGAGGGGCGAGATAAATTTTACGTTACCCAGACCCCGCGGCCAGAACTCGCAGTGGGTTTGGGATCCGACAATCGAGCAGAGCTCCGTCGAAATCCCCACCCACCACGCGCTCCGAAGCCCGCAATGATCCTTGGATCCGACAAACGAGACTAGCTCCGTCGAAATCCATGACCACCGCGCGCTCCGGGACCGGCAATGGCTTCGGATCCGACAAACGAGTACAAGACTCCGTCGAAATCCTTGGCCACCGCGCGGTCCGGCCGCGAAAGGGGCAGAAGGCAGGAAGGGTTTCGGAGTACGGTCACCCAATAGGGCCGACCATGGGTCGAAACCTGCAGCGGATTCAGATCCGACAACTGAGTACAAGACTCCGTCGAAATCTTCGTCCGCCGCACGCTCCGGAACCCGCACTGCCCATGGACCCGACAAACGAGCCTAGCTCCGTCGAAGTCCACGGTCACTACGCGCTCCGGGACCGGAAATGGCTTCGGATCCGACGAGCGAGTACGAGACTCCGTCGAAATCCTTGGCCACTACGCGGTCCGACCACGGTCGGCAAAGGCGGCGAGAAAAGAAAGGAAAAAAAAAGAGAAAGGTTGAAGGAGCAGGCCTTTCGTTTCCTACCTGCACTCACACACACACACACACACACACACACACAAACGCAGTAGGTTAAGTCGGATTTTAAACAAAACATTTCATTTATTTATTTTATATATATGTTTATTCTCAACTTGCTATCTGGATGTCCGCGCAGGAGTCTCGATGCTCCTGGGGCCGTGCAGATGTTGGTTTTTGACCGAAGAGATGATCGGGAGTTCTGCCGTTTCCGCGGCTTAAGAAGAAGTAACACACGGGTTGATTCTGCGACAATAACTAGCTTTATTGGTGTAATGTTCTCATCTTAAATACTATTTGACTGCGGAAGTTATAACCCGTTTGGTGCAATGTATGTTAGCGCTTGCACCCGGCTCAGTAGGTTAGTGTCATTCTGCTATGCTCGGCAATGTTCCCATTCTGTAATGGCCAGCGTAATAGGTCAGTGTGCTTCGCTGACTCGCTGTGCTGGTCGCTCCGTTGGTGTGACGGCCCGTCGGTGCGTCGGCTGCTTGCGTGGGTTTAGCTAGTGGTAAATCTGCTGATCAGCAGTTACTCGCTTACCGCCTGGTAGTGGGTGTGGCTTCAGTTGCGTTACCCCTGCACTGCTTCTTGGTTCTTGGGTTCGAGTTGCGTTATGACTGCTGGTTGTAGTTGGGGTTGGCTTCGGTTACGAACATTCTCCCCCCATTGAGGAATGGCCTCAATAAAAGGGTGCTCGCGCTTCGATGTTGTAGTCACTTAAACTCCGTCACCATGTCTTTTGTTCTGGAAGCTCAACTTGTGATTTATGTGTTCGGTGAACCCTCCGCTCATCCTGTGCCTCACGGACACTCCATCATGTACCCTGGTGGTGCCAGTATGGATCGACGTGGAGACAAGCTTCGTATCACCAGTCCATGTGGATTCGTCATGCGTGGAAAGCGCTATCCCGCGTTTCGTACCATCCGTATTGACCTCACTCCTACCTGCATCCTCCATTTTGACCACAACAACGTCGATGTTTACTTCCGACGTATTCCAGTCACCCTTCATCGTAGCTCCAGCCCAGTTTTGAAGGCTGAGTGCTTTTGGGATCATGAATCAGATTCCGGCGCGGACTGCGAGTTGTATTAATCTTATTATTATTATTTTTTTTGTTTTATATTATTCAATAAATGCTTAACTGTTCTAAATTACTTTTTGTTTGCGTATACATATATATATTTTTTTGTGTTCGACCATTGCTGATCTTGCGATTTATTTTTATTTTGTTGACCTGTTTAAGATTATATAAATGACAGTTTTTGCTGGTATTTTCCATTCGTATTTCTACCATGTCTCGGACCTGTATCCAGATCACCGTTGCCCTTAACGGCCATTTATTCACGCGGCCTCTTTCTTCCAAATGGACCAATCTGTTCGAAGATCCTCTAGTGTTTATTCGTCGACATGAAGGAATGGCCGACTTGTACTCTTATCGTGACTTTACCGTCGATGCCCTTCGTTATCCTGCCCACACTCATCTTAAATTGTGGCAAGGTGCTGTGATCATCTTGGCTGATGAACGTTTTGCTTACGTTTGTTATGCGATTCGACGTATTGACCGTATACCGCACCGTACCTATCCTGTCGCCGAAGAACCGTATGACTCTGACTCTTCTTGTGACTCCGGAATTAAAGACATGTATGGCATTATTGACGATCAGAATATTTCACTTATTTGAATAAAATGTTGTTTTCTTCTTAATCATACTCTTTTTTTTTTTCTTTTATATATTTTTTTCCTTTTATATTTGGTCTATGTCTGAGTCACTCAGTCTATATTCCTTATGTATGCGAGTTTTGGTGCCGGTGCCCTTGTCTTTTGTGCCGATTCGTTTTTTCGGATGACTTGTGTTATTGTTGCGTGTTCTTCTGATGTTGGCACTTCTATTTTCGCCTTTCCTTTGTACATGAATTTTACGATAATTGCTGCCGCTGCTATTATCGCTACTACTGCTGCTGTTATTATTACGCTTATGTACTTGTTGCTTATTGACATTTCTGCGCTGCCTTCCACTTGATCTTGACTGCTTCGTAACCGCTGTACTTGTTCCTGTAACTCAATTAGTTTTCCAGAAATTGCCGCGGACCCAGGTGTTACGTTTGGCGTTACCTTATTTTCTGCGTCTATTCCTATTGGATGTATAAAAATTGCGGCTTCCGATGTTTTCACTACTGACTCACCTTGTGGGTGACCTTGTAGAATAATCATAGGGCTTCTTGCGATGCAGTTGTTGTCTAAGGTAACTATTCCACTTCCATTGAGCAGTACCTGATTTCTTTCTTCGCCGCACACGTATGTTAGCGTAATTTCTCTTTTTGTCGCGAAAATCCATGAGTTCGGTGCTGCAATCTTGTACCATACACTGGACCTGTCCACCTCCTGCCTTTTGCATACCGGAGTAGGTTCTTTGTGAAACGCCGCCAATGTGCATCGTAGTTGTTCGTCTGCTGGTCCTAATGTGGCTTGCTGTAATTTGCATAACAATGGTCCTTTAGATAATTTTGTGCATTTTTGAAGATCGTCCTTTGAGATTGGAAAGTGTCTATCGCGGTGGTCGCTAATGGCGAGGTATTCTGTTTCTGTTACTATAACTCTTATTTTGTTGTCTTGTACTAATGGAATCGGGGCTAAATGGTATATGTTGTATTCTTCTTCATCGACTAATGGAATTTTTGTATGAAACACCAACAATTCATCCAACTCCTGGACTTCAGTTGCCATAATTTTGTATACATCGTGTATGGTTTCCTTTGCTATGGGCAGTCTTCTTCCTGTCGGTAAGTGCGCCTGTATATTTACCAACTCGTTCTTTAGTTGGGTTACTGATAGTAACGCTGGATTTATTACGCCTCCTTGAATGCCTGTTACCACATTTACTATTGCTTCTTGTGTCCTTTTGATGTGCCCGGCCAATAACGATATCTCGGTCGTTATCTGAGCCAAACTGCTTCCCTTAATTGAGTTATCCAAATCCTTTATTTGTTTTTCCACGTACCGCATCCTTTCTTCAATTGCAGTGTTACTAGCCTTCATTATGTTGACTGTGCTGTCCAGAATCGAGGTCTGATTTCTCAGCAAATGAGTGTTTTTTACCTCATTCGCCTGTATTCGCTTTATGGTTTGTTCCATCTCCTGTGCGTATTGCGAGTCCAACACTCCGAATAATCCATTTGCTAAATTTCCTATCAGATTGAGTGCTCCTCTCTTCTGTCGATGATGCTCAAACAGCCTCTGTGTATCGTCAAACTCCAAAGCCTCCTGTTGTAACGCATGGATGACCGTCGGACATTTTTCACCCTTTTGACACCATTTTCCGAGTCCTTCAACACTCTCCTTAAAGATCCTTATTTCCTGTGCTAATGTTTTTAAATCGAAATACGATATCACCGTCCATTCGGCTGATATTAGTGTTATTCTGTTGCTTATTTCTATGTATGTTCCAGTAATATTGTTAAACGGTTTAATTTTTACCGGCATCTCTGTGGGTATTGGTGTTTGTTGTGTGGCTGCGGCTAGCAGTATTATTATAACCAGCACCACCATTTTGTTCATTATTATATATATCTTACTTTTGGCAATTAACTACCTCTTCCGTCTTGCTTTCTATTGGTAGTATCGCGATTCGATGAATTGCTCTTGTATATGTTCCTGACGCCGTTTTTAGCTCAACGACTCGTATGAATCCGTCCCTTCCCGGATATGTTGCAGTGACTCTGCCCAATGGCCACTGTAGCGGTGGTATATTATCCTCCTTGATGATTACCAAGTCCCCTACTGTGACTGGTTTCTCTTTCTTTGTCCACTTTGCACGATCCTGTAGTTGATGTAGATATTCGTGGCTCCAGCGTTTCCAAAACTCCCGTCTGATCCTATCTATTTCTTTCCACCGGGTGATTTTCCCTGTTTTTCCCTCCTTCTCATGGATGTCTGGTGACGCTGTGAGTGGTCCTCCACTAGAAAATGCCCTGGTGTTAGTACTGCCAGGTCTTGTGGGCTGGAAGAGATAGGAGTAAGCGGGCGTGAGTTTAAAATTGCCTCAATATCTATTACTACGGTCTCTAGCTCTTCATGCGTTAATGATGCCGTTGACACTGCCCGGAGTAACAGATGTTTTGCTGATTTGACTGCCGCCTCCCATAATCCTCCGAAATGTGGTGCTCTTGGGGGTATAAAACGAAATTCTGTGCCTAACTGTATGCACTCTTGTGTAATCTTCTCCTGAGCCTTTTCTGCATATATGCTATTATGCAGCTCACTTAATTCGTTACTTGCCCCAACGAAATTTGTTGCATTATCGCAGTATAGACGAGTCGCTATCCCTCTTCGACCGACGAATCGTTTAAATGCTGCTAAGAACGCTTGCGTGGTGAGGTCAGTTACTACCTCCAGATGCACTGCCTTTGTTGCGAAACAGCAGAATATCGCTAAATATACCTTATGTGGCTTCTTCCCACGTATCTTGTAATGGACCCAAAAAGGTCCGCAGTAATCAACTCCACTGACTGCGAATGGCCTCGTCGTTCGAACTCTGTCACGTGGTAGCGGGCTCATTATCTGCTTCATTAACTGTGGTCGGGCTCGACAGCATCTTATACATCTTCGAACGGTAAGTTGAGCTACTTGCCTACCCTTGACCGTCCAAAATTGTTGCCTGACAATTGCCAACAATGTTTGTGGCCCACAGTGATTATGTTGTTCATGTTTGTTTGTAAATAGAATCTTTGTCAGCTTGTGTTCTGGTGGCAGCAATATTGGGTGTTTTGCATTATATGTTAAACTTGAGTTCTGAAGCCGACCGCCAACTCTGAGAATCCCCTGTTCATCCAAAAATGGGTCCAACGATCGTAACGTGTCTGATGGTTCTAAATTCTCTTTTTCTTTAGTTGTTTTAGCGTTGCCGCAAAATGTGTCGTTTGTATTTGATGCACTATCTTCCTTTGCGCCCCTTCTATTTCTGTTATTGTTAGTTGCCCTGTATTCTTTCCATTTTTTCGGCAATTATTTATGAATCTGAGCATTACTGCAACTATACGTAATAGTGTATGAAAGGACCCTCTATAGTTAATGTGCGTGGTCCAGTCATCCATTGTTGCGAGTACCATTACATTTACACCTCTTCTCTCGGGGTCGTCGCTGTCTATTACTGGGGCCCTTTGCCTTTCCCAGCTTGTTTCATCGTCTTTCAAAAAAACTGGCCCAGTAAACCACATCTCCTTTTTCCTTAATTGAGATGCATGACATCCTCTTGACACGAGGTCCGCTGGATTCTCCTCTGAACTTACGTGTGCCCATTGGTCTGGTGATGAAACCTCCTGTATTTTGGAGACTCTATTCGCCACAAATGTGTGAAACGAAGAAGCTGCAGCACTGATCCATCCCAGCACTATTTTAGAATCAGACCAATAGTACACCTGTTCTAAGGTGATCTCTAAATCCTTTTGGATTCTTTTTGACAGCTCCGCTCCTACTACCGCTGCGCATAGCTCTAATCTAGGTAAAGTTTGTTTCGCTAGTGGAGCAACGCGTGACTTGGAACATAGTAAGTTACTTTCTATTGACCCTGTTGACGATACTGTTCTTAAATATGCTGCCGCACCATACGCCGCTTCGGATGCATCTGTGAAGATGTGCAACTGTATCGTACTTTTTATGTCTGCGGGTAGTGTGCATCTTGGCAGTTGAATTGTTGTTATTATCTGTGACTCCCTTCCTAAACGTTGACCAGTGTTGAGCATCTGCTGGTTCTAGAATTGTGTCCCAGTCCAGGGATTTCTGCCATAGTTTTTGCATGAAAATTTTTGCTGCTGTTGTAATGGGGCATAATAGCCCGAGAGGGTCGAAGATCCTGGCTAATTCTGCACATACTATTCTTTTGGAAACTGGTCCTTGTTCGTATGGCGTTACTCTACCCTGTAGAGTGTCTTCTTGGGGTTCCAGATGATTCCAAGTGTCTTTATCGTGGAATCAGATAGTTTGCTAAAATCCAAATCGAGTTCCTGATCCTGCCTTGGAATCTCTGCTAATAATGCTGGATGATTAGCACACCATTTTCTTAAATTCAGCTTGGCTGCTCCTAGTAGTGTTCGGATTTGTCGTTGTTGTTCGATTGCCTTTTCTAATGTGTCGGCCCCGGACAAACAGTCGTCTACATAAAAATTTTTTTGTACTGCTGTTGCCCCTATTTTCAACTCTTCGGGAGCCGTATCTGCCAGATATTTTAGACACCTTGTCGCTAGATACGGTGCGCATGCTGTGCCATATGTCACTGTGTTTAGCTGAAAATATCTCAGTGGCTCCTTCGGGTTCTGCCGCCATATTATTATTTGATATGGTCTATCGTCGGGATGGACCCATATTTGTCTATACATTTTCTCTACATCGGCCGTAAATACGAACCGATGCGACCGAAATCTCAATAATATTGATAGCAGCTCGCTTTGAACAGTTGGTCCAATTCTCAGCATGTCATTTAAACTTTTCCCATTCGTTGACAAGGCGGATGCATCAAACACTACTCTTAATTTTGTGGTTGAACTATCCGGTTTTAGTACACAGTGGTGTGGTATCACGTAATGATTTTTGGGAATGTTGCTTAGCTGGATTTCGGTCATGTGATTGAGCCGTTCATATTCCTCCATGAACGCTACATATGCAGTCGCCGTGCTCGGGTCCCTTTGCAGTCTTCGTTCTAGACAATTGAATCTTCTGTGTGCCATCGGCATTGTTTTTCCAAGTTCGTGAGGACCTTCTGCAAATGGCATTCTTACCATCAATCTTTTGTCACTCCTTGTTTGAATGTTCCTTAGGAAATGTTCATTACACATTCGTTCCTGCATCGTCATTGGTGGGGAGTCTACCATCAATGTGTCCATCTTCCAAAATCTTTCCAGGTCTGATGACAGGTTGTCTGCAGGGTTCACGGTCGTCAGGCAGGTTGTTGGGTTGGATGTCTTGCGAATAATGGGACCTGATACGGTCCATCCGAAGCTTGTATTTTGAAGCATTGGATGATCTTTTCCAAAGATCATTATATTACCCTTTACTATCTGTGGGGATAATTCAGCGCCCAAGAGTAGGTCTACCGGTCCTGACTGTTTGAAGTTTGGATCTGCCATTACCAAGTTGGTAGGAATATTTAACTCTTCTGTAATGGGTTCCGATGGTTGGTTTCCAATTAATTCTGGAACTATGAACACCTCAATTTCTGTTTGAAAATCTGATGTTAGTGATGACACCTTAACTAATGCTCTTGCCGAAGCCTCTTGCATTGTCCCGCCAATTCCGTGGACCCTTACTGCTGATTTTCTTGTATTTAACGCAAGACGTGATGCCATTCGGTGTGACATTAAGTGAACTTGAGATCCAGAATCCAGTAGCGTCCGACATTGTTCCTGGTGGTTTGATGATCCTTGCAGTGCGACGACGGCGGTTGCCAATACCACATAGTTTTCCTTGAGTTTTGTATCCTTATCTTCGTTTACCTCAATGAGTGTGGCGGTGGCTGCAGTCCTCTGGTTAGTAGCCATGTGTGTGTTCTGATGTAGAACTGCATGATGTCGCTTGTTGCAGTACCGGCATCTTCCTGATGATTTGCAGTTTATATTGGTGTGGTTGTTCGCTAAACAGTTGGTACAATGTCCTGTTCTTTCCAGTGATTTGTACCGTTCCTCTAGACTCATTACCTTGAATTTTTCGCAGTTCAGCACCCGATGCATACCCGCCTGACAAATTCGGCAGTGGGGAGCTTGCTGCTGAAATTGCCTTGGTTTGTTGTAAGATTGAGCATCTAATGTTTCCAGCATGCATGAGCGCCTTTCCAAAAATGACAACATACTTTCGAGTGTCGGCACCTCTGTGGGTGAGTCTGCGGAGTTTTCCAATGCTGATAGTGTCATTGGATCTAGCTTCCGTCGAATGTGGAACCCGACAATTGGATCCCACGTTTTTGTACATACCTCCAGATTTTTTAATGTACTGAGTGCCTTTTGAATATTATCGTGCACGGCTCGTATCTGTCGAGATGAACCGTCTATTACCCTTTGGTCCACGATCTTGGCTATGGCTGCATACACCAGAATTTTTCCATTCTGGTATCTTGTAACGAGTCGTTTCCATGTATCATCATAGCCGCTTTGCGAGAAGTCGGTATCTATGAGGATGTTGCGTGCTTCTCCGCGTAGAGCACTCTGGAGCAAGTGCAACTTTTCCGTACCAGAATATGGTTTATTGTGCACTAGTTCCACAAATAAATCATAAAATCTTGGCCATTCTAAGTATTCGCCTCCAAATTCCGGTATGTTGACCGGTGGATGAGATATTTTCAGCTGTGCTTCAGGTTCGTGGAGCAGTAGCGTGTCGTAATCGTCAGCAACATTCTGGCATTGGGATAATTCCCTTTTTGCTGCGGCTACGGCTCCCGGAACGTCCTCGAGGGCTTCTTGTGCCTGCCTTAGTAGATCCCACTGGCGGTCAAGATGCCGTTGTAGTGCTGGTGTAATTGTGGATGCGGTTGATGCCAAGGATACTGTGGATTCTAGCTCGGTGCATCTCCGCCTTAAAATTCGTATGACTCGGTTGATTTCGGGGTCATCGTGAACTTGGCCTTCTGGTTGTGTTTTCTTGGGTTGTTTTTTATCCTCGCGTGGAGGCCTGATTGGTTCACTACTGCTTGGCATATTGTCCTTAAAGATTTGTTTATATTTTTCCACTGTTTCCCTTAGGCCTTCAAACCGTTTGTAGTATTCATTGTCAGCTGGAAGCGCTGCGTCTCTTAACGTCTTATCTGTCTCTTGATATAAGGTCCATAATTCCGACAATTGTGCCAGTCTCCTAGCATAATATCCTTCTCGAGTCTTTCTCTCGCTTGGATCCTTTCCATAGTTTTTTTATTAAGTGTTGCATCTGTTTGTGCAAATCGAGTTGATCCTCTAACAGCTGATTATGGAGTTCTGCCCGGGCGTGGCTGGTCTCCATTATGAATGACGTGGACATTCGAAATCCCGCGTTTATTGTTTACAAAAATAGGTACTTCTTACCTGTTCAATGTTCCAGACTTCGACTTGTAGTTTCTTGTTCCCACTGGTCACTGTAGGTGTCGCTGAATGGAGTGGTCCTGTGAGTTTCTATGTTGTCTCGACGAGGCGTTGTCCTGTAACGCTGGAGTAGCGGTCCTGTGAGTTAATGGGTGTCTCAACAAGGAAGGGTTCTGCAACGCGGGATCTACGCTCCTGTGAGGTCTGGTGGTCTCACAAGGAGACGGTCCGATAACGTTGGTGTATATGCTCCTGTGAGATCTGGTCTCAACAAGAGGATGTCCTGTAACGCTGGAGTAAGCGCTCCTGCGAATTAATAAGCTGGCTCGACGAGGAGAGATCCTGATCGCTGGATTAAGCGGGCCTGTGAGTTAATGCTTTGTCTCAACTAGGCGTTGTCCTGTAACGCTGGGGTAGCGGTCCTGCGAGTTAATAGGTTGTCTCGACAAGGAAGGGTCCTGTAACGCTGGAATAGCGGTCCTGCGAGTTAATAGGTTGTCTCGACAAGGAAGGGTCCTGTAACGCTGGAATAGCGGTCCTGCGAGTTAATAGGTTGTCTCGACAAGGACGGGTCCTGTAACGCTGGAATAGCGGTCCTGCGAGTTAATAGGTTGTCTCGACAAGGAAGGGTCCTGTAACGCTGGAATAGCGGTCCTGCGAGTTAATAGGTTGTCTCGACAAGGAAGGGTCCTGTAACGCTGGAATAGCGGTCCTGCGAGTTAATAGGTTGTCTCGGCAAGGACGGATTCTGCACCGCTGGATACTGCGGTGTGTGTTCGTAGTGTGATCTCTGGTAACGAGATCACGTCGGGGTCACCAATGTTTATTCTCAACTTGCTATCTGGATGTCCGCGCAGGAGTCTCGATGCTCCTGGGGCCGTGCAGATGTTGGTTTTTGACCGAAGAGATGATCGGGAGTTCTGCCGTTTCCGCGGCTTAAGAAGAAGTAACACACGGGTTGATTCTGCGACAATAACTAGCTTTATTGGTGTAATGTTCTCATCTTAAATACTATTTGACTGCGGAAGTTATAACCCGTTTGGTGCAATGTATGTTAGCGCTTGCACCCGGCTCAGTAGGTTAGTGTCATTCTGCTATGCTCGGCAATGTTCCCATTCTGTAATGGCCAGCGTAATAGGTCAGTGTGCTTCTGCTGACTCGCTGTGCTGGTCGCTCCGTTGGTGTGACGGCCCGTCGGTGCGTCGGCTGCTTGCGTGGGTTTAGCTAGTGGTAAATCTGCTGATCAGCAGTTACTCGCTTACCGCCTGGTAGTGGGTGTGGCTTCAGTTGCGTTACCCCTGCACTGCTTCTTGGTTCTTGGGTTCGAGTTGCGTTATGACTGCTGGTTGTAGTTGGGGTTGGCTTCGGTTACGAACAATATATTTGGTTCACAATTTTCTGGCGGCGCACCAATTGTCCTCGCCACTAAGGAAGTCCGTCAAGTCTTTTATAATTTAAACAATAAAATTTTAATAGTTTACAAAAAAAAACTAAAAGAAAACGCTTTCCGGTTTAAAAGAGCGCGCAACCACAAGTTTGTAGGCCTGCATGCAAACCAAAAAGGTCACGCAGCCAGATAGCCAGTCAGTCACAAGTGAATTTTATATAAAGCGTTTAAAAATAACAACAAAGTGTCGCAGGTCGCTTACGTCTCTTCCCACAACTGATCTAGCCAGTTGATCCGCCGCACTTCCTGGCCGGGCTGAGGGTCGTATACCCGCTCTCCATCGTCACTCTCGGAGGACATTGTTCGCACACTTTCACACACACACACGGGCTTCTCGAAAACTTTCCACGGCAGGGCGGGCTTGCAGTCGCGAGGAAAAAATGGGCGGTTCCGACTTTTCTTGACCGGCACGCACGAAGCCACAAGAGTAATTGATTCTGCCTTCCTCTGCCGTCGGCCCACGCACCTGTTGCCTGGGCGGGGCGCCGACGTCGCTGCATGGCTGCGCTTGCGCCTCGTAGGGCTTCGGCATTGGTCGACCGAAACTTTCCATGGCCCTTTGTTCGAAAACATCAATCGGGCCGGTTGCAATTCGGTTTGATCGTTTGATGGCTTTCGGGCGGTATGAAGACTTGTGTGTGTGTGGGCTGCATGCAGGTGTTCGAGTTGAAGCTGTGATCTCGTGAGCGTATTGTGTGTTGAGTGGCCTGTAGATGTTCGAGTGCATGTTGGCTGTGCTTCAGTGTGTGTTGAAGCTGTTATCTTGTGAGCGTATTGTGTGTTGGGTGGCCTGTAGATGTTCGAGTGCATGTTGGCTGCGGGTGATGTCTACGCTGGCTATAAAAAAGCTAAACTAATAATACTATCTTATATGTTTACTGACTTGGGTCCCTAGCTAGAAATTACGAGTGATGTCGGTGTTGGTTTTGAAAAGGCTAAACTAGTATTTGTCGATTAGTTAATTAAATAATAACAAAATTATGACTTCAAAATATATATGTCCGAACAAGAAAAATATTATAACAAGATATATAACTATAACAATTCTTACATGGCTACAAAATAACAAAGGATCCTACATGGCTACAAATCTATATATACAAAATACCTACATGGCTACAAATCTATATATAAAAAATCCCTACATGGCTACAAATCTATATATACAAAATCCCTACATGGCTACAAATTAAATCTACAAAATCCCTACATGGCTACAAATTAAATCTACAAAACTCAACAATTGTGAGGGCCGTCTTGCGGTTCCTCACAGTAGATTATAGAAAACTCAACGACGTCACTATCTCAGATCGGTACCCTATTCCAGAAATCGGTGAAATTATTGCATAACTAGGGGATAACAAATATTTTTCAGTGTCTATCTAAAAAGTGGATTTCATCACTAAAAGGCACGAATACTGATTCAACAGCCTTTGCAGTAAATGGTGTAAAATATTAATTCACCAGGCTCCCAAGTGAAATAGAACACGGTCAGAACATCGAATAAGTAGTTTCAACCCTGCAAAACGCAAACATGAGGGTACAAATAAAGAAATGTAATATTTTCAAAAATCTCACAGGACGGAGTCAATAGAAAAATGTACAAAATAAAGGCAGCTTCAAAATTTCCAGATCCGAAAACTTAAAAAAACTCCCATCTATCTTGGGCATGACAGGATATAATAGGAGGTTCATAAGAGAAAAATTACATTAAAACATAATTTTTCTGACTATTTTTAGCAACCTGCCTGGGTACTACCACGGTCCTCGACTATTCAAACTCCAACTCATTTTATTTGAAACCAGACTAGCAGCCAAACAAGACGGAACGTTTAAAATCATCCACATTTCAACTTAAGCAGCTAAGAATAGATATTTGCGACTTAAGAGGATTCATTTAAATCACTACCTTCTAAATCACTCACTTTCTAAAACCGTATTATGAGGTCTTAGAAAATAAGATTAACGAGCAGTTAGAAAACAATAACAGACAATTAAGGGGGGACATCTGAGTAACTGAAAAAAAAAATCGGATTTTCTGAAATTTTTTTTGGCCAAATGAAAAAGCCAACCGAAAATGTTTAAAGTAGGTTTTATAATATTAGGTGCGAAGTACAAAATAAAATTTTTTTGGAACAAATCAAAAACAAAATGTCGGCTGTGCAGCATTTTCTCAAAACCACTTTTTTGAGCTGGCCGGAAACATAGCTCGAACAAATCTTAACCGATCGATCTGAAATTTTGACAGTATATTCAAAATACCTATGTCTATCGACACACGTAGGATTTTTTCGATATTTTTATTTTTCGCAAAATGGAGAGTGATTGAAAAAAAAATTAAAATTTTCACGAATAAAAACGTCACAAAATTGTTAATAAAAAAAAAGTAAGCAAAAAAATCCTACGTGTGTCGATAGACATAGGTATTTTGAATATACTGTCAAAATTTCAGATCGATCGGTTAAGATTTGTTCGAGTTATGTTTCCGGCCAGCTCAAAAAAAGTTGTTTCGAGAAAAACGCATTTAAACACAAATGGTTCCGTGGGATATACCTGTGAGGCATCGCCGCAGAATGGAAAATTTCGACACTTAGAGACTTTTGCCGGATTCTATCTTTTGGTATGTTATTTTTAAAACCATAAAGAATTATTTAAGCGAAAAAAAATTTTTCGATTTTTAAAAAATGTTACTCAGATGTCCCCCCTTAACAAAACAATAAACAAACTCAGTCACAAATGCAATACCTTAATTGACTCAAAACTCCAAAGGAAATCTTCCAAGTGGGCCACCTAAAATCGAAGGTCCGAATTTTTGGGAAATTTTTAGCTTTTTGGGTTCACAACAGAAATGAAAGGGTACGTTTTGGCCTCTTTTGAGAAATTTTGCGTTTTACAGAAGTTACATGGGCTACAAGACAAGCTTTGGGCTAATTTGGGCTAATTTTTGCACTTAGTCTTTATTTATTATCTACGGATCCGTGCGAGATATCATTTTATTTTTTAACGTTAATCCAGAAAACAAACAATTTAATTGCATGTCGGACCAAGTTCTTCGTACCACTTTTTCGTTAATGTTGCTCGTCTCTGGAACCTGCTCCCACACTGTTTAAAATCTATAATAAGCGCCCAAAAATACAAACTAAGCCTAACCACACACCTTATTAGAAAACAAGTTGTAATTTAGAAAAACAATATTGAAATACCATGTCACAACACAACGTGATCAGCACATTAAATTAAAAGTTTTTACTTGTAGTACTAGGATGCAAAATAAAGAAATAATAATACATTTTTTTGAATAAAAGTTTTTAAGATATACGCGGTTTGAACACGATGCAAAAAATTGTGTTTTCCGCTCAACAACGTAGTTAAAAAAAGTTTTCCTTAATAAAATCCAAGATTACAAAATGATTTATCTAAAAATCGGCGAACTTGTTTAGAATCGTTAATCACACAACCCGAGATATTTACACGCAAAATCGAAATGGAACACAAATGTTCCTTCCGCTCATACAAAGGTTAAGAATGGTATTTTAAAGTGTTAAAAAATCATTAAAATACTTTGCGATAAGATAACGTGTAAATGGTTTTTTCCTTATTCTTTGATGTTTTAAGAACAATACTGCATAATTATAACGGTTAATAACAACATATTTGACTTTATAAAAATTATGATTAGGCTGTACTAGAACAGGGACGGCGGATTTGGCAAAATTCTGAAGGTAAAATCAAACCGATTCTGAGGGTTCCCTGTTGGGTTCCCGTACTTGATAGGGACAGTGCAACGGTTGTACGCAAAAAAACTGAAATATTTGACATTTATTTAAACCAAAAAAAATCAATTCAAGCGTTCACCCGAGGTAGACGTGTTTTCGATCGCTCCGCCGAGTGAACGGGAAAACTAACTTATTTAAAAATAAAATAACACCAATAAATAGCGAAAAGACACTGGCAGCAATGCCAAACAACAAGGGCTCTCTTCCCTTACAAATCTAATAACATATACAAAGATTTAAATAAATTAAATTAAACTAAATACAGGGGCTGCCCCGTCTATAAAGAGATCAAGAGTCGGCTCAACCAGAGGCGCCAACAACCAACCTCCGCCCAACAGGTTGCTCAGCCAAATTTTTACATTCCTTCGCAAACCACTCCTGGAGTTACTTTTGCGGCTGCACTTCGATACCCTGGAATGTCGCCTACAAGAACCGCTCAGCCCGAAGCATTACAGCCCCTCCCGTCCATACCAAAACCAAAATATACTCCACTTCCAGAGCAAAACGCTCAAAGACCAACTCAACCTAATAACCAACAAAACCAGACTTACACTCCACAAATACAAAACAGCATCGAAGCTACTTTAGCTACACTCCCGAACATCGTGCTTTCAATGCAAGCTACCCTCCAGGAACTAGTGCGAAACCAGAACATCCTTATGGAACTTCTAATCAAACAAAAGTCAACTTAAATGGATCCCTTAAGAATATGCTTTTGGAACGCTTACGGTGCTTCGCAGTGCAGACTTGTACTTCTACAGTTCTTAAACACCCAGGACACCGATATCATGCTCCTCTTAGAAACGCACCAATAAAAACAATTTCTATCTCACTGGCTACATCTTCTATGCAACCAACCACCCAGACGGCAAAGCTCACGGAGGCACCGGAATCCTTATCAAACAGCGCATTAGGCATCATCCTCTGGAGGCGTTTGCATACAACCACATACAGGCCACATCCATTCGAATCAACATAACCAGCGGTCCAGTCACCCTATCGGCTGTGTATTGTCCCCCACGATTTAATATTTTAGAGAATGAATTTCTAGGCTTTTATAACTCATTGGGCAACTGTTTTATAGCTGCCGGTGACT
The DNA here is from genome assembly GCA_018150695.1 of Drosophila oshimai. Lineage (NCBI taxonomy): Eukaryota > Metazoa > Arthropoda > Insecta > Diptera > Drosophilidae > Drosophila > Drosophila oshimai. Next base: position 5,130 of record JAECWM010000268.1, on the reverse strand, counting down.
ATAATGCGAAACACCACTACTGGGGCTCTCGTCTTATTAACCACAAAGGATGCCAATTATACAACGCTATTATCAAACCCGGTAATAAGCTAGGTTTTGTTTCACCAGGTACTCCCACATACTGGCCAGCAGATCCGAACAAAAAATCAGACATTATCGATTTTGCTGCCGTCCAAGCTGATACATGTTGAAACCCTGGTGGTCAGATGACACACTCGCCTGTTTTACTCTGTCTATCTGAACATCCACAGTTTGTAGAGCGACCACAATTTCTGATATCCAATACAACAAACTGGCTAAAGTATAAAAAATATATAAGCTCACACTTTGAAATCGAACCTAAAATCTCCAGTGAAGCTGATATTGAAGACTCACTTAAGCATATAACGGATTAATGTCCTCTGCTGCCAAACACTCTACACCCGAACTTTCAGCCACATCCCCCCAAAAACTACACGTACAAATACGCAGATTCAGTTGCTCCTTCAAGAAAAGCGGCGACTTCGCCGAGACTGGCAGGCACACCGCTCCCCAGCTATTAAACAATGGTGTAAAGAAGCTTGTCGGAAGTTGTCTAAAGCTTTACAAACTGAAAATAATCAGACTCAACGTGCCTATATAGCGCAACTTTCGCCCACTAGCAACAAATTTCCACTCTGGAGAGCGCACCCAAACATTCAACCACCAATAGAACCCGATTTTCCAATTCGATCACCAACAGGTGGGTGGGCCCGTAGTGACGAGGAAAAAGCCAACATATTCGCCTCTTTCTTAAAAAATGTCTTCCATCATCATCCGCCGACAAACCAATTCACTTTACCAAGCATCTCACCAGCGGAGCCTTCCTCCACAATAACCCTTGAAACAAGCACAATCATATAAGCCATCGCAGAACAGATGAATCCAAAAAAAGCCCCTGGCCATGATTTAATTTCGCCTTAAATGATAATTGAATTGCCTCTATGCGCAGTCAAAAGCATAACCACCATATTCAACTCAATTCTTAAATGGGGCTATTTTCCCACACAATGGAAAAAGTCTGTTATTACAATGATACCAAAACCAGGCAAAGATAAATCCCAGCCTTCGTTAGCCTCCTTCCGTGCCTATCAAAGCTATTTAAAAAGCTGCTTTTGTGCCACCTCAGAACACACCTCCAAAACGACAGAGCGATCCCCCTGCACCAGTTCGGCTTCAGGGAAAAGTACGGAACTACCGAACAGGTAAATCGCATAACAGCTGAAATACGCACAGCGTTTGAATGTAGGGAACACTGCAGTTTCTCAAGCCTTCGATCGCGTTTGGATTGACGGTCTAGTTCATAAAATCAAGACTGTCCTACCACAAAATACCCACAAATTACTTGAATCTTACCTTAAAAACAGAGTATTTACTGTCAGATGCAAAAATTTCTTCTCCGCCAACCACAAAATGGAAGCTGGAGTACCCCAAGAAAGTGTGCTCGGACCGATCTTGTATGTCCTATACACGGCCGACATTCCCACAAGCAGCCAGACAACTCTATCCACCTTTGCTGATGACACAGCTATAACCAGTCGTTCAAAATGTCCAAAAACAGCAACAGCGTATTTAAAAAACCACCTGGGGGCCGTAGAAAAATGGCTAGCAGATTGGCGCATACAAGTCAACGAACAAAAATGCAAACATATTACGTTTACACTTAATCGGGCAACCTGCCCACCACTGACCCTAAACAACAAAGAAATCCCCGAGTCGACGAAGTCACATACCTGGGCATCCACTTAGACAGGCGGCTTACCTGGAGAAAGCACATTGAAGCGAAGAAGATTTCCCTAAAACTCAAGGCCAACAGTTTCCACTGGCTCATCAATTCCCGCTCACCCCTGCCACTGGAACTCAAAGTACTTATTTTCAACTCTTGTTTAAAGCCAACCTGGATGTACGGATCCGAGCTCTGGGGAAACGCAAGCAGTAGCAACATAGAAATCATCCAACGAATACAGTCGAAGATACTGCGAACAATAACTGGGGCCCCCTGGTATATTCGCAACGCAAATATCCATAGGGACCTGGATATTAAACCCGTTAAAGAAGAAATTGATAGTAAAGTTTCGAAGTACGAAGCTAGACTATCAATAAATCCAAGCCAACTAGCCAGGCAGCTAAGGCGGCTCAGTAACCACTCTCGGTTACAGCGCAACGACCGTCCACTCCTGCCCAACTTAGGGCCATAAACCAATTAACAATTATAATATAGTAAAGGTTAAGATTTGAATACTTATTGTAAGTCTCTTCTAGAGAAGATTCAATAAACAAATAAAACGTACAAATAAAAAAAAAAGTTCGTGCGTACAAAGTACACATGTCAGAAGTGAAACTTTTTTGGCAAACTAGTTTATCAGTCTATATAAATCAAAAACTTAAGATTTCCGAGACTTAAAAGAAGGGAAAAAGGAAGATATGTTAGGAATTTAATTGTCATTAAAATATTAAAAGTGTTAAAAATTAATATAAATTATAAAATCTCAAAATTAAATTAAATTATAAAATTAAAATTCCTCGTCATTTTTTGCAAATAATTAAAATGAGGAATTGTAAACAAAAATGCCACGTGTTTTTTGTCAATATTAGAAATTATTAATTAAATTTTTTTTTAAACTTTTTTTTTTTTTTTGCTTGTTTTTGTGACCTGTTTTGGTTAAGTACGTTTTTAAGCGGACTCAAGGTCAAAGGCGGTTTAGATTTATGTAATATAAATCTAATACCGGCTTTTTATGCCACACACCCAAAGTTCTTGTCAAAGACAAGAAGCAAAGCTTATAGCCTACAGCGCTGTTTCGATGTTTGCTACACATAAACTATAAGTGTAAGGTGTTCTCAACGCAAGAGCTGCTCTCTTTTGAGGACGTTATGTGTGCCAGTCTCTATCTAGCTACCTCATTCTACCGCTTAAGAGAGACAGAGAGGTAAACATATTTAACGTTCTCAGTAGAGCTGACGAGACCACCTTATATATTTGCACCATGTGCGAGCGCGCTCAGAGCGAAGAGAGGAAAGAAGAGGACAGAGGGAACGTTCGTCAGCGGTGAGAGAGGGACAGGGATATACATTTACATTTTTCTCTTTTACGTTCGCCCGGTCTTACTCTCTCTCAATCACTCTCGATCGCTCCCTCTCTTTTTCGACTTTTTCATTTCATTTTACATGACGTTTCATTTGTACAAATTTTACCCCCATGCGCCTAAAGAAGTTTCACTTCAAAAAAAAATATAAAAAATTTAATCAAACTCTTTTAAACTTGTTAATCTAAGTTTATAAATATATTAAATTTAAGGTTGGTGTAAAAATGATTTTGTTTAAATTACCACTTAATTTAATGAAATAATTGTGCAAAACATGTTGCGATAGGACCATTTTTATCGCCTTTGGCAACTCTGGTCCTCAATGCTTGTGTTTGTTTACCAGTTCTTGAAAACGCAAGATGCAATCAGAAATAAGAACATCAGCTTTTAGCAGAATTAATTAAGCTTTCATCTTGCATACTTGATTTGGTTATGCTTCCCCATTCTCCTTCGAGGGTTGAAAATAACATTTTCGGGGTGTCGTATAGTTTGAAACACAGTGTATATATTCAAATCGTATACAAGATAACTTTGATTCTATTATATTTTTTATTTGCGATACTCGAAGAGTAAGCAAATACTGTAAACGCGCAAATGTCTGTCTGTCCGTCCGTCCGTCTGTCCGTCCGTACAAACGTCGAGATCTCGGGAACTATAAGAGCTAGAACCACCAAATTTTGCACACAGACTTGTATAAGCAAAGCGCAGATCAAGTTTGTTTCAAACCCTGATCACGCCCCTTTTTACGCCCACAATGCTAGAGAAAAGTGGCTTTTATAAATGTTATTTGTATTGAAAATATCTACTCAAACATCTAAAAATTTTGAAAATCTATACAAGTGCGTACAAAATTTTTATTGTGCCCGAAAGTAGGCTAACCATTTTTTTTGAAGAAGGCTCTTAAAATTGATTGCGCTTGAAAGTAGGCTACAACTTAGCTCTTTTTAAAGAGGGCAATTAGTATCGCAAATCTTATAGTCGGGAAACCCGACTATAGCGCTCTTTCTTGTTTTTAATAATGGCGTTAACAGTGATCAAAATGGCACTAAAAAACAAATTTTTTTCAGATTTTGACAGTAAAAAGTTGGAAATTTGTATCGGTTTTTTTTTTAATTCTTCTGTATGATGGTGTTGTCGTATGCTAGGGCCTTAATCGTAACTAAAAAAGGACCCTGGGTCACCTAATTTATCAAAGTCCTTTCAAATTATTATGTCGGATATCAAAATGTTCATAGACACAAGGTTGAAGAACTAAATCTTAAATTACTCTTAACATATGTTTAAACATTTCTGTTAAAAAATTTGTATTGTTTAACATCCGTTGGCGTTCTGAGGTCGTGGTCAAATTTTGAAACAAACTTGATCTGCTAAATGCTTATAAAAGTTTGTGTGCAAAACATGGTGGTTGTAGTCTTATAGTTCCCGAGATCTCGACGTTTATCAGGACAGATGAACGATATTAATGATGACTCTTTCTAAGATTATTTCTCTTAAACTATTGGACAGACTGACATGATAAATAAAGATTCCCCGCGGTTTAATTTATGCCTTTCTTTAATGATTTTTCTACAATTACTAAGTATATAAAGTTTTGTTAAATAAATTACAAGTTTTTTATACCGAAAAAAATGTGTTTATCTTTTTTTCCTTCAGAACATTGTTGAAATTAATGCATTCGCCGTCTCTGTGCTTAATCCTTCAGCTCGCCTCGCCCCAAAAAAATTATTCACGTTTGATAGTGCTTATGACATGATAACGAAAACTGAAGAAATTTATAACGAAATGTGCTTTTCGTTAGTAGATAGCACTATCGAGGGATACAACGGAACCATTTTTGCTTATGGCCAGACTGGTTGTGGCAAAACACACACAATGCAGGTAATTGTATTGACATCGCTTGCTTAGTAATACCTACATATAACAAAAACTTTATATAAGTATACAACATCGTTCGTGTAAAAATCAGAGCTCGCAAATAGCCGTCAACTTTATATTCCAAAGAGTCCGAAAAAATCTGCTCACTTTG